>CP063407.1:3142500-3742500 GCA_017357885.1 Monilinia vaccinii-corymbosi | reverse complement strand
ACAGGGTGAGTGATGGATGTGCATCGAATTGTTGGGCAAGTTGAAGGATCAACCTGCCTAATCTTCTCCTTGTAACCAGAATTGGGCTCGCATTTGCAAGTTGAAGTATCAGCATGCCAAACTTGGTGCGATCCTACCAGGCAAGTTGTTGCAGTAAGGCACGTAGTTTCTGTTTGGTCAGGAACGCAAGAACAAGTCTCAGTCGTGGAGTTCCATAGAGGATGGTGTCCGGAAATGCATTCCGTTGCCGGAGAACGACAAACTTCCTCCCCGTTATCTGGTTTGCAAGAGCAAACCTTTGTGTCTGGATTCCAGAACAAATGAGTCCCATTGATACAAAAAATCTTCGGACATCTCGCAAGGCTGTCCACCCTTGTTTCTACGAACTATTAGCATCATTTTGGTGAATTTCGCCTCAAGATACATACCAACTGCGGGCCCTGGAGCTGCTAGCACTCCGCTCAGTCCTACGATTGCAAGGAAATGTAAGCGGGAAATTGAACGCATTTTTTCGACACTTGAGACACCTAGAAGAATCCAAGATAGATTAAAAAAGCTTTGAAAAGAGACAAGGTAAGTCAGAGACTTTGAGGTTGAATTGAATCTTAACTTTCAGATCTTCATCGACTCTTTATATCATTCTAATATTGCGCCATGATCATCATCATACCGACTTCGCAGGTCTGATATCAGCGAGCGCAAATCTTAACTTCTTGGCAGCTCAGAATGCTGATATGCCAAGCCTGAGCTTGCGGAACCGCGTCCATTTAACTCTCCCACATCCGCCAAGATGTGTAAGGGATCGGAACCGGGGAGAAGTTACATTCCATTATGTCTCAAACTCGAGAAACAGGTGATAGAAAAACGGTGTGAATCCCCAGTATGACACGAGGATTCAACAAATTCAGCTGGAAGAGATTCTATGTCAGCCCCCAGCAGTGCTAACGCTCCGCCGTGAGGCCAGACTATGGATATGGATCGTCAGCGTCAAGAATGTTCGAAATACCATATCCCTTACTTCATGAGCGATTAGTATGGAAGTCATTTGTCTCTTGCCAAGTCCGCGGCGTGATGAGAAGAGATTTTAGCTTTCCGCGTAATGTTGTCGCTCCTTCTCTCACCCAGTCGTTTTTCTCTATTTTGGACCCATCTACACTGCATCCTTATCCTCATGAACACACATCATGAGAGGAGAGCACGTTTTCTAACTTCGGCAAAATAAGCACGAATACACAGCCGTGAGAGATTTTCAGGTCTGATGGCTTTTCCTGAGGTTTCTCCTAGGTCTCCTCGGCTGAAGAACAGATTATCGGTTCCTCCGTATCAACGTTCATTTATTACATGGCCCCGGGCTGGAACGGTAAGTCGTCAAGCAGCAAGATGTAAAACCCTCCACCATAATATGAACCTTTGGAATACAATTGAAATCTTGACTTCCTCATACTTGATTCTTCAAGGCTCAGCCTTACGTAAGTCTTCCGTAACATTACGGACCAACGGTTGGATGTCAAAACGAATCGATCAATCAATATGAACACCGATTGATATTGACCTCTGTTGACGATTGACAAAATATCAACTGCACGTATTTGAAAAATTGGTTTGAAGCGAAGTATATATCGGAGTTTCTCACGTCCATGGATGATATGCCGATATTATCTTCTACCAATGTTCTTAAGCAAGTCTAAGCAAGCGAATCTACAAAGTGATAGGCCATAGGAACTTATGTTTATTTGTTAGGAACAGAAACCGAACATCTTTGAGGGGGCGACGCTATTGTTTTTGGTGCACGAAATCATCAAGGTAGAAGGATAGGGGTGCGTATCCCGCATAAATCAACGCATTCGACTTCATATATTGTGAGCAGAGAGGTAGCACGTTTGAAAGCTATGAAAAGTTTAAATATTGAAAGATTTCAAAAGGTAATTCACTATAGACTTCATGGGAATCGACTTATACGTGCAGCATTTATCTTGGTCGAATGGACAGATGGCGAATCTTTATGCTGGACAGACTTGTCCCTGCCCGATATATCTCGTTGAGAAGAATTATGTATGCAATAGCACAGGCTACTCTTGACCTCCTGCAAGTTCAAAAGCCTGACATGTTTGAATTCGACTGTTGTAGGATGTTTTTTCTAATGTTCCTGATAGGAAGCTCAGCCAAAACACACATCACCAACGGAATTGATCAAAAAATTGAGCGTGCTTTAAGTTTAAGTCACGGTTGCCCAGGAGGAGATATTGCAAGTTGTCGTCGACAGCTTGCTTTGTTAAAGGAGTTTTAGTTTTCGGGTTCTGCTCTGGACATGGCACCTCCAGTACCCATCCATCCATGGAAATCTTTCTGATTCGGATACAATTGTTGATGATGACGACGCCCATGTTAAAAAGTGAACATTTCCTTACTGCAACATACATAGGACCGATCGCTGAGAATATATAGGCGTGTTGCTCTTGGCTGTTCACACATGGTTGGTTGCATTTCAGTTCGCAGCTGTTTACCTTCGCTTTCTGACTTGTTAGCCTCATGCCTACTCTAATAATGAAGTGGCAGTGGCAGTTGACTGGCCCACTCAGAATACAGGCGTCATGATGAGAGATCGGGCATTGTATCTTGATTGTATCAGGTAGCGCGCTTGCTCTGATGGGGGAAACGGAAACGCATTTGATTTGGCAGATTCTTTGTTTGTTACAATGAGAGTAGAACTTGAAGGTGCTGGTGCTGATGCTGATGCTAGTGGTTCAGAGCAGTTTACTAGAGTGATGCTCATGGAGCGAGAATCCCAAAGAGTTTTCTTCGCAACTCCATTATAAAGGTATAACCAGTAACCCTACTCCTCGCCAATTGTCTATCGTCCTGCCCTCTCTCCTATACTGCGATTGGGGGTTCCATATTCGACGATGGCTTTTTCTTTTCCAAAACAACAAATAAGCGTGCTTTAGCGGGGTTCTATTCTGTGTACTGATCGATCTATTCATATAGATTTCCAGGAACTTATATATGATGATGGTTATTCTTTACACATGAAGATGGGTGGGTGGGCGGGCGGGCGGCGTCGAAGCTAGAGTATAGGATGGATCGTTAAGTGGAGTGTTGGAATGGAAATCCAATGAGAAGATTGATTGATTGGCAACGATTTAAAATATTTTTTTTGTTTTTTATTTATTTTTATATTCCTTCCTCGCTGTGGATGGGAATGTACTGTACTGTACTGGTACGGATACTGGTACGAGTGGAGTGGAGTGTAATGTAATGTAATGTAATGTAATGTAATATAACAATAAAAATCTATCTCAATGAATAGGTAGGTTGCAATTGAGAAATATTCATCGTCATCATCATGATCATCATGATCATCATGATCATCATAATACTAGATAATTATAAATAGTATATTTGAGACATCACTATATACGTTTATACATACATACATACATACATCATACATACATACACAACCCAAGTATTTCTTTCATTCATTCAGATCTTGATCAGAGTTGAGGGTTTTGGTTTTCTGTTATGATGTGTGTATGTAGTATTTTATTTTATTTTTCTTATATAGAGACGAGGGAAGGGAGGGAGGGAGGGAGGTTTGTATAAGGAAGGTTATATATATATATATAATAGAGAGGAGAGCAGAGGGAGAGGAGGGGAGAGGAGATTAAGCGAGGGAGGGAGGAGTGGGTTGGTTATTGGATGGATGAATGAATAGGATTAAAGAACATGAACGGAGTTAAAAAAGATACTCACATTCATCATCACCTACCAGTATATTAATTCGATATCCTCGCCACAGTCCATCCGTCTATCCATCCATCCCGTCCGTACATACATACATACACTCGAGTGAGTTCAACAGGTTATATAAAATATAAAATATAAAATATAAAATACAAATTTTGATGGACTTGCGTAGATATTAGATATCCGCAAGACAACCAGGTTTATGTATGTATATATGTATGTATATCTAGCTAGCTCGCGTTCCCCACGACATACACCCACACACACCCATGCTGTTCTCGATCAGATCATAACAATCTCCTGTCCTATCCTCGAGTCCTCGAGTCCTCCTGTACGATGAATGAAGGACAATCAATCGAACAATAGTACGAACGAACGAAGAAAGGGACTAATATGTATGTATATGCATATGTATATTCCCGACTCTGACGCACCCACCCACCCTTAAGTTCTGTTCTGTTCTGTTGAATCCTGGAGTTAGTTAACTAGAGAGCGTTGATATATCTCATCTCACATCATTCATAAAATCGCAATTCTATGCGCAACAAACACCATGCCCATGCATGGTAACAGATTCAGCTAACCTTACCGAGCAAACCCAAGCTCAAATCCGATAGAACCCCCCCGCATACTCCACCAACCAATCCCTCTCCACCCGACTCAAATCCCGAATAAAAATCTTCCCACCCACCTCAACCACCTCCCCAAAAACAACCCACTCACACCTCCGATTAAACATCAAGCTGCTCGGGTGCGCGCGCAACACCGTTCCCCCGCCCACATTTCGAAACGTGCCATCGGCCTGCATCTTGGCCGCGTGCGCGAAATATCCCATCGTGAGGCATCGTCGGATCTGTTCACTCTTATCCGGACCCCCGACCAAACGCACCGTGGGGTTTGACGAGGAGAGGCTTTCGTCGACGGCAATGCCGAAGCGTTCGAGGGAGCGTTTGAGTTGGGCGCGGATGCTGAGGGCTTTGGAGAGCGCTTTGAAGTTCAGATGGTGGTCGTGGCAGAAGCGAGCTTGTTTTTGGCCTTTGGTGATGAAGGTTTGGTAGATGTTGAGGAGGGTGATGTGATCCCCTTCCTCGGCGGCGAATTTTCGCCTCGCCGTCTCCATTGCTTTCTTCTCGTCGTAGTCGTTGTGGAAAATATTTCCTCCGACGGATGTCATGGCCGCGATGGTGAGGATTTCGGAAAGGCAGTTGAAGGAGCTGGCCGAGAGGAGGGCCTTGGCCATCATGGGTTCGATTGCTAATTCGGCCATGCGTGTTCCGAGGGGTTTGGTCAGCTTGGCGTAGGCATCGAGGGCGCCGAGGGAGTAAAGAAGTTCTAGGGCGCGAACGATAAGTTCGGCTGGCGGAGAAGTGAGGAATGGGAAGCGAACGATGTTGTCGATACCTAAGGCTTTGAGTTGAAGGATGATGGGCGCGAGGTTCGATCTTTGGATTTCGGGCACGGTTGATTCTTCTAGCTTTTGAAATTCTGATTCGGTGTATAGACGAAAACATTTTCCGGGCTTGGTACGACCGGCACGACCGGATCTCTGAGTCGCGGAAGCTTTGGATATCGGGGTTGCGGTTAAGGTTTCGATGCCGGTTATGGGATTATAAGCTCTTAGTTTGACGAAACCACAATCGACGACGTAGAGGATGCCATCAATTGTGACGGAGGCTTCTGCAATGTTGGTGGAAAATATCACTTTTCTCGTATTTTCTTCAGCTGGCTCAAAGACAAACATTTGTTGTTCAGTTGAAAGTCCAGCATATAGAGGAAGTGGCATGAGAGCTTGAGATCTTGGATGTAAACCTGCTGCACGCTCAGATATGGCTTGTACAGCTTGATCGATTTCTTCTCTTCCTGTTAAGAAAACGAGAATATCTCCATCTGGTTCCTTGGTGTGAATGTCAAATACGGTATCGATGGCTCTTTCCACGTAATCTTCCGCTGGATTTTCAAGGTAGAGTATATCGACTGGATACATTCTCCCCTCCAGACTAATAATGCGTCCCAATTTCCCATGACGTTTTGAGCCATCTGCTGAAGCGCCACCTTGAGCGATTAAATCATCAAGGGTAATTGCATCATCCGCGTTAGCCTTGACATCGGCATCGGCATCATCTGAAAAGAAACTTAAAAAAGCTTCGGCTTGAAGAGTCGCGCTACTTATGATGATTCTCAAATCGTTTGGACGTTTCTTCAGAATCTTTTTGAGGACCCCCAAGAGAATGTCCGTACTGAGGGATCGCTCATGAGCCTCATCCACCATGATGACCGAGTAACGTGACAGTAACGGATCGACGAAAGCCTCTCGCAGCAGCAGTCCATCGGTCAAGAATTTAATCTTGGTTGCCGCCGACGTGACATCTTCGAATCGGATTGAATAACCAACCTCTTTACCCACTTCACAGCCGACTTCTTCAGCCACGCGGATGGCGACGGCGGTTGCAGCCACTCGACGAGGCTAGAAAGGACAACATTAGCCCGAGAGGGGGATCGTTGAAGGATGGATATGCATCTCATGCGCTCGCTTACCTGAGCGACGGCAATTTGCTTTCCGTCGGCACACCACCCTGCCTGTTCGAGGTACTGTGGTGTCTGGGTGGTTTTCCCCGACCCTGTCTGCCCAATCACAATGGTCACGGCGCACGTCTCGATCAGATAAAGGAGAGCGTGCCTATGCTGCGCGATGGGGAGCAACGACGAAGGCTTATGAAGGGCAGGAACAAAAGCGTCAGCCATCATATTGATATTGTTTGAGATGGACACAGTGTGATGTCAGTGATGTCTAGCTACGGAAGGGCATGTGAAGCGATATGAGGATGGAGGCGGGCGGGGATGCCTTACAAACGAGGCGCTCCTCTCATCATATAAACTTCCTGCCAGGAATCCTCTTTTTTATAATTAAACCCCTCCCAGCCAGTGAAACCTCGACCTTGCTCCCTTGTTTTCATCATTAAAAGCGGTTTCGCGCCCCTGGCATTAGACTCTTTTCGGCTAGCCTCCCCTCCCCCCAGCTGAACTCTTTTGATTCTGGACCCGCTTGCCGAATCCAATCTCGACTCGACTCCAGCTCATCTCCATCTCCATCCACCTCGTCTCTTCTCCTCCTCTTCCATCCCCTTCGCTTTTTAACCCTAGCCCTAACCTCTTTTTCTTATCCTCTTCTCCTTCTCCGTCTCCTCTTCCTCCGCCTCCTCCTCCTCCATCACCCTCGTTTCTTGCCCTAAACTCTCTTTTACACTTTCTATCCCCCCTTCCCCTTGCCCCCTCTTCCTCCTCTTTTATACCTCGCCCTTTTGCAGACATCGCCCACCTCTTGGGCTTTTGCTTGCTTTGCCGGCGTCACATTCTTTCACCCCAAAACATTCGCTACAACACCATCGTCACTCTTTAGAGGAAGAGCAGCAATTAACGCAAAACATCATCCCATCTACCCCCTCAGCCCCCCATAATTCTACAACACGTTTGATTTTGCATGTCCATCGTTGGTCATACCACATACATCCAAGGGAAGTAAAGATAATTTCTCATTTAATTTCCACATCGCTTCATATCCAAGATACCTATCTGCACAGTTCAAATCGCAACTTCCTTGAGACGAAAACAAGATCCTCCAGGACAAAACAAACGACCAGAAACTTTGTTTATCATTTTCACACATCCATCGCAAAACATCTTCAAACACCTTCAACCCCTTTCAAGACCACCACTTCGGCAGCAGGATTGCCTATGCCAATATGGAGGATCATCAAAGATTAGCAAATATTCTTAGGCTGGCCCGTCGAGTACCGTTAGCAGAGGCAGCCGCAGAAGATATTGGTAATATTGCATCGATTTTGAAAATGGCAGTTCCGGATCGGGTGCTCATCGCGAGAGATGCTACAACGGCGCCGGCATCTTCAAGTACTTGTGCTCCAAACGATAATTCCCCTGCTTGTGAAAAGCCAGTCAGCAATTCGACCTACACTATACCCGTTATCCTAGGTGTCGTGTAAGTTGGCTCTCTACGTGGTTGGGGTGAGTATCTTTGGATGCTAATCATGCCTTCATAGTATTCCGGTCGCTGGCGCCATCATTCTCTTCACCATCCTACAACGCAGATATGTCAAGAAGAGTAGGGAAGAGGATGCAAATGATCCAACCAAAAACATGGACTTTGGGATGGGGAGAATCTCGAGGGCGTCCGGAGGATCAAGCACCAATCTGGATGACGAAAAGGGAGGAAGAATCCGGCAAATGTCTTTGGACTTGGGAGGTAAAAGTCCATACTTATTGCCACCCGAATTGCAGGACTCGAGGGAAAGCCTCAATTCAATCTCCAGGACAATCCACCAAGCTGAGGATCCTTATCGACCGGTGCATGAAGCTGTCGGAAGTATGCGCCCCAAGCCACCCCGTAATGGACCCACCGCTGCTTCCTCAGCAGCGAATGATGCTGGCTCACCGGATGGACAAGGTCTCCTATCGAATGCCGCAGCAATGTCAAGAACCCCTCCACCCGCGAATGGCTTTACTCCACCACCGAGAACAAATTCTATCCCCACGGCAAACAAGTCGGCGGAACCCAATCAACCCGGATCTCCACAGAATGCTGCTGCCAGAAAAGGACCTCCAGGTAATTCACGTCTCCAAAACTGTCTCTTTCCTAACAATTCAGATCCCGTGCCCCATCCGGACCTGGAATCACATGCTGGAAACGACCATGGTGCGATCAGAGATAATAACAATTACCCAGGCTCCCCCATCGTAACCGATCCATCAGGCAACTCCACTGGTCCATCCAACGATTTAAACTCTGCTGCAACAGCTCGCAAGGCACCCCCTCCAGCAATCAACACCCAGACAGTGAACCCTAACCCCGTTCAACCATCGCAACCAAGACCTCGGAACTCCGAGATTAGTGACTACGGTGACGGAATTGAGGTTACACCACCATCTCCTGTTCGTGGAATCGGCAGGAATCCGGCCAACCGTTACTCGATGGATGTTCCACCTGAAGAATTCGCTCAAGCTGGTTTGGGTGCTCCTGGATTCGATCCCAAAAGACTTTCCATGGGTTTCCGACCTTTGCCACCTGATGCTCCAGAGGATGCCACAGAAGATCCCGAAACGCGTGCTAACAGAATTCGATCATTCTACAAAGAATATTTCGATGACTCAAAGCCAGCACCACAAGGTCAATATATCGAAGATTATGCTGCGCATTATCCTGGTCCAGGCGATGCGACCTACTTCGATCCCGCTACCAACAGCTTCGTCTTGCCATATGCAGAACCTATTACACGTCGTGCCATGACACCACCTCCACGTGCACCAAGATTTCAAGGAGCACCACCACGTTCCATGCATGGTTCCATGGGCGGTGGTGCAATGCGTGGACCCCCTCGAATGCCATACATTGAAGGACCAAGAGCATCTTCATCTGCATCTCAACGTGGTCCTACGCCATCTCCAAAAAAGAATTTACCACCTCCTGAACCTCTCAATTCGTTACCCACACCTGCTAAGCTCAGGGACGATTCATTTGCTTTACTGAATACTCTTGACTTCGCTCCGGAATTGACTGTTCGTGATCGTGTTGCGGGTAGATCTGAGAGTCCTTTCGGTGAAAGACGTCCATACTCACCCGCAATTCCAGCATTCGCACCCATCGTCGGATCATATGATGAACTTTCTGCCATGCCAAGCCCGTAAGTTTCCTCGGTGATGATTGTTTATGATTACTAAACTGATGTCCTCTAGTCACATGTTGAGAAAATCTGGTACATTTACTTCTCTTGATTTCGCTCCTCCAAGAAGATTCAAGGACCCAGAAAACATGAGTGATGCTGGTAGTATTCGAAGTAATAAGAGTGGAATTTCATCTCTTCAAGCAAATGCTATTCGTAATGGAGCATATCGTGTCAGCAAGATTCCTTCAAATATCGTCTTTACCAAGGATGATCTGGCTACTACATTAAAACCTGAATGGGGTATGCGTCAAGGCAATTGATGTTGAGGACTTTTGAAAATAATGTCTGTTTACTTTATTCATTGGATGCATTTGAGCGCGCATTTTTGAATTCTTTATCGAGGTCAACCCTATCAATTGTCAATATTGGGCCTCTGCCTTCATTCTTCTCTCCTATTTTCTTTCTGGTTCTCATCATGATGATGCTTTACCAATGCACGATTCTTATAATGGAAGACGTGATTTTTTTATTTATTTTTTGCTTTGTCAGGAGATGATGGTGAAAGGAGTGAAGGAAAGCTTGATAGAAGCAAGTTTTTTTTGAATTGAACGGGGTTGATGGATAGGTTTGTTTTGGTTTTGATTAATGTCTTTTTTCTTGTAATAGATGGATACATTTGGATTGGAGCCTGAGGAGTTTTCTCTTTTCTTTTTTTTCGTGTGTGTATATGTGTTTTTTTGCCTTTTTTTGAAGAAGAAGAAAGAAGAAAAAAAACAAAAACACATATGTAGGGATTTTTGAAGGTTGTGATTTGATTTGTATTGCATTGCATTGCACATAAACTACAACACATATGAGCAAAGCATGATTCTTGTGGAAGATTGATTGGCTTGGGTAAGGTAGGAGAGGAGGATGTATGTATGTATGTGGTGGAGTTTGTGTAAAATTTGAGAGATTGGAGATGGGGATGGGATGGGATGGGATGGGATGGGGGGTGGGGGGGGAAGTCATAAGAAGAGAAAAGAAGTAGATAGATCCCTTGAAGTTTATTTTGTATGTATGGGTATGGGTATCAAGCCAGTCGTGGATGGATGGATGTCAAGTGAGAGAGGGAAGAGGGAAGTGGGTTATCTATCTGTGCTGTACCGTGCTGTGTTGGTTGTTCAATTATGTTTTTGTCTTTTCTTGTATACTGTCCTGGAGAAAGAAACGTATAAATTCAATTAAATCAATAGGGGTATCAAAAAAATTGTATTAAATTAAATTGGATGTAAGATTTTTTTTGATGTTAGGTTGCTTGGTGTGTTTGTTTATTTTCTTGGGTTTTTTGGAGGGTTTTTTGGAGGGGAGGGGGGGTGGGTGGGTTAGGGGGGTTAGGGGGAGATGGTGTTAGGGTTGGATTGGGGTTAGGATTGGGTGCATTGTATTATTTGGAGTGAGGTGAGTGAGGTGAGTGAGTGGAGTGAGTGAGGTTAGGGTTAGAGTTGGGGTTAGGGTTAGGGATGGGTTGGGTCGGGGTTGGAGTGTAGAATGGTGAGATGAAGTGAGGTGAGGTGAGGTGAGTTGAGTTGGAAAGAAAGGAGGTTGAGGGGTTGAAGGAGGGAGAAGGGAGATAGATGATGGGAGGGATTTGATAAGAGAGGTTCAAGGAAGGATTCGGTGGAAGGGGATTTGGAAGGTTAAGACAGTAATAGAAGTGCTTATATTCGTTTGCTTGTTTTGTTTTCTTCGTTTATTTTTGTGAGTTTTAAGCTTTAAGTTTTGAGCTTGAGAAGATGATTGATTGATTGATTGTGATAGATTCAAGTATAGCAAAGGCCTAGCTCAAGTTGATGGATGGGTTTAATATGATTAAGAATCAATTTCAATTATACTTTCAAGTTAAGTTAAACTCGAACCTTGAAAGTTGACAAATACGTTTACGTTTAGATATTCGAGTACTAATACTGTACAGAGTAGATGGGATTCGCGTAAAGCGGATGCGGATGCTGTCGATGCGAATAAGTGAAGTAAGTAAGTGTGTTTAAGTTCAGCCGCAAGTTTGTTATAGTAGAGCCGAGGTATATATAAGTATATATCGAGGTTATGCTATGGTATGTTTATATTGAATGGAGTTCGACTAATTCTAATGGAGTAGGTAGGGGAGGGAGGGAGTAATTTAGATTTGATTCGATTAGTTTTACATTCGCTTAAATAATAAAACGTCGTTGGATCAAATCAAATCCTTGTGGACTTGCAAGTCACGGTGTACGTAAGAGGAGTAAAATAGATTTACCTACTATGTCTGTATATATCTTTCATCGACTTTCAAGCATAGATTTGTTTATATATTCTAATTCTAATCGATGCATACCCTAAAGCTCGATACAGAATATAAACTTCAACAACAGGCAGGGTTAACTTAATCTCATGTCGTTGTCGTTTGCGATTACAGAGTATAACTCCCCGGGACGGGAGTGCGTTACTAGTCGTTGTTATAATAATAGTGGCGGATATCCGTTTAGGGCTTAGTTTCTGGCGGGAAGACTCGGAGATCGGTCGGAGGTTTTGAGGTTTGAGGATCTAGGCAGCCAGTAGTCTGTAGATTGTTTTGGCAGTTGAATAGGTTTCAATGTGTTTTCGGTGGGAAATTAGACTCTTATTTTGTTACATAATAGACTGTCGTTAGAATTGCATATTGTATTCATGATGGATTGTAGATCATGTGATGAACTTAAGTAGTACGATTATCATCGTGGCGCGTCATTTTGAAGAAGAATCATAGTCTAAACAACTAATATACGACGACATGCGAAGAAGGAAGGATCCTACATTTCGATGACTAGTAAAGCTTGTACATTTACCAATTAGCACATGCTAAATTAGCACACTAGTGTTTTAGATGTATAAAAAGAAATAATGATATATAAAAACCCCCTAGTTTAGCCTATCTATAATAAGTACCCTTCAAGTTCGGAAGATTAATATCATCATCCATCATCATTATCATGTATACTCGTACGATTACAAAAGAACGATTCTTATTCGTGGGCTATAAATATAGTCGTCTAGAAGAGTCTTAAAAGGAGAATGAAATGTCTCGGTTCTTTTTTCGATACTGGTGGATTCCTTGTCACTTCTGTTAAACACCCCTAAATAGGAGAGAATCATAGTTGCGTGTCTTGTAGATCATTTGAAGCGATACGGCACAGTTGGAATATTAGAAGCTCACTATAAGAGAGGGTATCGTTATTGAGTCTGAGGCTAGATAGGCCTTTCGATCGTGCCTGCCATATGTGATGGATGTTGTTGATGAAAGCTGCTTACGTAACGCACAGTACTCGAGTACACTAGTACTTTGATACAAACCCTTCATTTTATATCACATCACATCACATCCAAACCTCCCTTTGCTCAATCTATTTAACCTCAATCTGTGAGTATTTAGCCTCTTTATTTCCCGGATTGTGAGGATGGTTACGCAGAGATTATAGGTACGAAGCTGCCATTGGCTAGCTTCGTGGTACGTGCTCGCCGCCGCGATGTGAACACAATCTTGTCACAATGTTGGGTTGTTTGATGGACAGAGATAAATCTGAATCAAACAATAGTCAGACTCACTTATGCCGAGTCTGCGACAAATATCCACGGAGCTCTCTTTAACTTGTATTCTTGCTTGAAAGTCCGGTTTGATAGATGCGGTTCTTAGAATGCAACGGCGCTGGCAAGATCAGCCTTGCCAAAACCCTCGTTGACAAAAACCTTCCTGCATATGCTATTCTTTCGCACACCTGGGGAGAAGATGGAAGTGAAGTTACATTCCAAGACCTCACGAATGGTGCTGGTGAGGATAAGTCGGGCTACAGCAAAATCCACTTCTGCGGCGAACAAGCCAGGTGCGATGGCTTACGATACTTTTGGGTAGATACATGCTGTATCGACAAATCGAGTAGTGCAGAACTCACAGAAGCTATTAACTCTATGTTCAATTGGTACCGAAAAGCGACCCGATGCTACGTATATTTATCAGATGTTTCAACAAGCAAGCATGATCTGGTTGATGCATTAGATGAATGTGACCAGAGTCAAGCTAGAAGCATGGTTTGTTTCTTTGAGGAGCTTTGCGAGCTTGCAGAAAACAAGCGAGTCAGATTGCAGATATGCTTCTCGAGTCGGCATTATCCGACTATAGTTATCCATCAAGGCCTAGAAGTGATCCTTGAAGGTCAATCTGGGCACACCGAGGATATTAAACACTATATCAAATCGAAACTGAGGTTGGGCAAGTCCAAGCCAGCCGAGTCACTTCAATCAGAAATTCTGGGGAAATCTTCAGGCATCTTCCTCTGGGTCGTTTTGGTTCTCGACATTCTGAACTCTGAATACCCTAGTAGCTCTATTTCTATCAAGAAAATACGTGAGCGTCTCAAGGGAATTCCGCCCGGACTGACCGACTTGTTTGAGATGATCCTTCAACGAGATGGAGAGAATCTTGAACAACTGCTGCTTGGCTCAAATAAACGCTCAACTCAGCCAAGAAGTTGATATTCCAGATGTTTTGCCACACGCTTCCGCTTCCGAAGCAGTGGAATTGAGGACGACACTTAATTCGAAGTTCCCATTTCTCTATTATGCGGCCTCTAATGTTCTTTGCCATGCCAATGACGCTCAGCAAGATGCGATACAACAGGATGATTTCCTTGCTGAATTTCCTCTTCGGCGGTGGATATCCCTAAGGAATGCTCTCGAAAAATACGAAATCCGGCGATATACCACTTCTGTCAGTCTCTATTATATTCTTGCTGACAACGGGTTGGCCAATCTTATTCGAATTTGCCCTCAAAATGGATCTTGCTTTGATCTTACAAAAGAACGTTATGGGCCGGCAATCTTCGCCGCTCTGGCTAACGGGAGTTATAAATCTGTTCAGTCACTGTTAGAGAACGAAGCTACGACCTACCCCCCAACTTCTCGAGTTCATGAGGTGCTCAAACAATTCTACCAAAGAGGCAACAAAAGTATGGATAGAAGCCGCAAGGTCACTTTCTCGAGGAAAGAGCTTATTCTCCGTCAGCTTTTAAAGTATGATCAGGAGATACTATTTAATAATCTACTTTTATCGGAGAACCTTTCGTCGGACCGAGATATACTGAGCCAACCCAGTGGCAGTACGGGCTTAAATATGCTGTCCATGGCTGCTCACATAGGACAAGAGATGTCTGTCAAGTTTTTGTTAGAAATGGGTGTTGAGATTGATATTGTAGATATGGATCATCGGACACCTCTAATGAAAGCTGTGGCGGCAGGTCACGAGAATATAGCGAGGCTGTTGTTCAAGAAAGGAGCAAAGATTGATTTTGAAGATCGAAATAAGCAAACACCTTTAATGAAAGCTGTTGAGGGAGGTCATGAGAGTATAGTCAAGTTATTATTGGAGGATGGGGCTAATTTTAAGGCATTTAAGCAAGGGTCAGGTATGGTTAAGGCTAAAACTGGTCTACATAAAGCAGCGGCCATTGCTCTTACGAAAGGGCACCCTAACATATTAAAATTGTTACTGGGGGTGATGATATCGACTGCAAAGATGTAAATAGTGAAAAATTCCTCCTACCACAGGCTGCTATTCAAAGAGGTCACAGTGCTGTGGTCAGGAAATTGCGGCAGCAAGGCGTTGCGGTGGTTTCGAAGGATCGATATGATCGGACACCACTATTGCGAGCAGCCAAAGGAGGGCACGAATTCATGGTCAAGCATCTTCTAAAGAAAGGTGCTGAGATTGATTCGAGAGACGTAGAGGCTAGTACACCATTATCACATGCGGCTAGTCAAGGACACAAAGCTATAGTTGAATTATTACTACAAGAATCAGCTGATATTGATTCCAAGGACAAGAATGGCTGTACACCATTGCTATGGGCTGCTTCGAGTTTCAAAGAGCGGGAGGCTGTGGTCAGACTGTTACTAGAGAATGGTGCTGACATCAATGCGAAAAGTGGAAGTGGCCGTACGTCATTATCATATGCTATTGCTCTAGGCCATCCCAATGTGTTCAAGCTTTTGTTAGATAAGGGTGCTAATGTCGATTCGGAAGATGAGAATGTCTAAACGTCTTACCATAGACTTGTTGATCGAGGGAATGTTGTTTGCAATCAAGCTTTTGCCCGAGCAGCGGCTACCTGCTGCTGAAACATTTTGCCAATGCTACAGTAACTCGGATTTTACATATGGCTGAAAACTATTATATCGAGATTTGGTCTAATATGTGTATGATATTAATTCGAATGTTGAGATGGCTAATTGTCACTGATATAAGCTAAGACTCAGTTATGGACCTGATGATACGATTAATTCAGATACGTATACACAGCTTCTCGGCTTGTTTCTTGATATCTTTCGAAAGAGTGACTGCTCTATCATCAAGTACACATTCTATAAATATCGCTTAGCTATAGCGTGGAAGGATTATAAGAGACCAGTAAGCCAAGTCAATCCATGGTAAGGACATGTACAAAAGCCACTGTTCGTTCATCCACAAGTATATGAAGTCTACATACATTCTTATGACAAGACCGTCTAACAAATGCTATCCTGAATCTCCTTCTCTTCGGCTCCATCTGAAGACATTCCATTCGATTCAATTCAGCACTCACTGGACAAAAGATATCAAAACATGACGTGACTTACTACACCCATCGGCTCAGGCCCAGTAAGCACTGATTCTTGGGGAGGGTTGTAGAAGAACTGGAGCATTGAAACTAATAGATGTAGATTATGAGTATCTATAATTATATTTCTTCTCCTCGATCGCTATGTACTAGCAGAGGTGGTGAAGCAATCACAATTACCTTATTTCGTTCATAGATAGACATATATATGCATTGATTGGTATGTATATACGAATGAACGAGACTCGGTTCTCAAAAATACCTATTTTCTGCGACATAAAAAAAAAACAAAATACAAGACACAGATCAGAATCAGGTGATTTCGAGTCACTTGATCGATGCCTGGGGTAGGCATAGTGATATCCATCCATCCATAGATTGGCAGATAAAACGATGCAATTATTAGAATAGATGATGGCATAAAGGAAGCTTGCTCTCTGGGGATTCAGTGATGATACTATCGATATCGCTATATTGGGAATGTGCTCTGCGAGGCTAGAGTGAACGGCTCCCATTTCCCACACAACAACTTGTCGTCAACCAAACACACAGACAGCGCGTGAAGAACCAGATAAGAATCGGAAACAGAAACGGATGGATGAAGTAGGGAAAATAGAAACTAGACGACCGATGGAATACAAGCAAACTTGAATGTTGCGGATTCGTTGACTTGACTTGCAAGTTCGCACTCATTTGTGATGGTGTGGGTGTATACTAATAGTGTTTGTTTGTCGTCTATTGTATCTTATTGTCGTGTCTGGGAGAAGGCAGGGCTTGTTAGTATATATACGGGTATGTATAGTGGCTGTAGAGTATGAGGGAAAAGAATGAATTCGGATACGAGTCCAATTCAGAAAACTCACGGCTCACTATCGTTTCCGGGCAATCTATCTCATCGCTGTCGTAACACACACACAAGAGGATATGAATCTGCAATTAGCATACGAGTGAGAGTACTCGTGTACGTAGTAGTTCTTGATGAATTATACGGAAGCAAAAAGACCACCACCACCAACAAAACAACCTCATTGATTGATAGAACTAAAAAGGCAAAAAACAAAAGGGCAAAACTACATTGCAACATCCGTGAATCGAACACGAACCTCCACCTTGCTTGCAATCGTTAACGGTTGCGTGGAAGGGTGGAATCCTAACCATTGGACCAATGAAGCCGGAAATCTCAAAGTTGAGTGTTTGCTCTGTTTGATGAGAAATGTTGCTTTGCTCTAATATATACTCATACACAAAATTACATCAGATTTGTGGGGTCGGGTGGAGAAGTGAGGAGAAGCTATTAATAATCTTACGAAGCGAGGACTCAATAAGACGTTTGGACTGAGTCATGAGAACTATATATATACTAGATATATTGAGATAGATGCCTCGGAAGGATCATAAATAGCTAATGATGATCTCGAGTAAAGATGTATACGTAGTCGAGCTGTCGGTCTAGCAATTTGCAGAATGGAAATGAAAATTCGAGCGATGACTTTGTCGAATGTGAGGACTGTTAATCTACTCGTAAACAAACATACTCGGGAACGGCGAGGAGAAGAGAAGAAGAGAAGACTGAATGGTAAGAATTATCTCAAGCTCTTACGAATACATATGCATTGCTTTGAAGGGTGCGCACATGGAGTGTCGGTCCAGATGTACCTGATTAGAGAGTAAACTTACACATACATCATAGCTGCAAATACCT
This sequence comes from Monilinia vaccinii-corymbosi, assembly GCA_017357885.1. Classification (NCBI taxonomy): domain Eukaryota; kingdom Fungi; phylum Ascomycota; class Leotiomycetes; order Helotiales; family Sclerotiniaceae; genus Monilinia; species Monilinia vaccinii-corymbosi. The sequence continues at coordinate 3,724,732 of CP063407.1, read as the reverse complement.
TCGGCTTATATACTGGCTCTGTTTTCCGTCGTCTTCCGGCGAGACTCATCGATATACGTAAATGGTTGAATGGCAGCTCACTCAGTAGTATCCCATCTTCCCCAGAAGCTCTTCGATTCCGATAAACCAAAGTCCAAAGGGTGTATATCTGTAAATACTTCCTCTGGACGGTGAATTGAATGAACAACCATCATCAAAAGCTTCTAGTCCTTCTATAGGAAGTCTCTTTACATTCTGAAGTTTTTGAATCAGAATCTAGGTTATGGCATGAGAGCAATAACAGTCGGAGTTTGCTTCTATACATATCTATACGTTCGATGGGTCAAAAGGGGAATCTCGTTGTCATTTTGAGCTGTCACAATCAGTAATTAGCTATCTGTATAAATATCAATTAGTTGAAACCCTAAGAATAACATATAAAGCGATTGAAAAGCAGTAGATAGATACCAACATTAACTCATCATGAGTATATCAACTTGCAGCGGACCTAATAATCATTGCAGAAATCAACTCCTAATATTCCACAGAAAGATTACTTACACGGAATATTTTTCAACACACGACTCAAAAGTTTTGCCACTTTTGATATTCACTGATACATTCAAAAGAACTACTAGTTAATACTCTATTAAAGAAGTTGCGCTAAAGAACAACCCTTTAAAGCATAAAATTGCAGCTCTTAAAAAACATAATGAAGGGAATCCAAAGATGGGAATTCATCTATGAATACCGAGGCCTAATGCTATAAATCTAACGAGAGGCGATTCGCCTAAAGCGGATACAAATGGAACGTTGTATAGTAAGTGCTAAAAGAATACTATATATAGAATGCGAGACACTAGTGTTTTATAAGGAGCTTTATTCTCTGAAAGGGATATACAATATGATGATGATGATGATGATGATGATATTGAACGTTTGGGGGATCTCGCTAGGCGTTGACCTTTTGAAGGACATTGCAGACGGGAAACTACTACGGATATTTATTTATACACAAAGATTGTCTTCTTATAGACTTTGAAGGGTACTACTTGCGTATGTATCATGCATACTAGCGCTGCAATCGAAGGTTGAAAGCTAGAGGACATACAATAGTAGCGGTAAGAGGTATAGGTTCCTTTGTTATAAGATACTATTGCCTTTACAATGTCTATTTATAACGCAATGCAAGAACGGACACTAAGAATAGCAATAGAAAACTTTTAATAATCAACTGTTTTATTATTGTAAAGAAATTTAGACGTATTAATCAAGAGAGAGACCTTTGTTTGATCTCTATGAAAGAGAAGATCTATAAATGTCGAGGAGATATTCTTTAGAAAAGCAGACGATGAAGAGGTATGAAATGATGATGTATATAAATTTTGTAAATCTTAGAACAATAGTTTCAAAAATAGTCCTACCTCCTAGTTATATATATAGCGTATCATAAAATGGGATTCATTGGTGAGTAAACTTACAGTTTAGATCGCGTAACGTTATCTTTTGGGGTTCAGATGAAGGGGCAGTCATCATAAATTAAGCGAGAACCTCAAAGCTGGTTATAGGGGATGGAAAAGGTAGTCTTTGATCCTACAGAACCAGTTTCGTCACATGGTATTTCATTTATCGGACAGCCACGCGCTGTAAGATACAAATACAAAGAGCAAAGCATGATACTTTGCATGAGACGTGCAAACATATCTAAGATCTTTCTAGCACCGAGCAGATGGAAATTCGATATCATCCATTCCATATTTCTAGATTACTTTGCCCAAATTACATATTTCACCACACTGAAACGCGTCTTTGAATCCGCTTTACAATCAAAGTTGAAAAAAATCTTCGAGATCCTCTTCACTACCCCATCAGTAGTATGAGTACTATAATCATAGGGATGTTTCGTCAGACGTCTCAGATCAGCAGTGGATACTTTTCTTTTTCTTCAAGGCCATTATACGACTCGTTGGGCTCATTACATTCTCAATTTCAAAAGATGTACTATATGTGGAACCTCGAAATCTTGGTTAGGGATGTGGTATAGTATTTTATTCTGAATTTTTATAGAAAGTTGTTGAATGATGTGCGGCAACCTTGAGAAGTGAAGACTTGGAGTAGTAACAAGATAGCTTTTAGGGGTGAAGCATCCAATACAAAGCCATTGATTTCATCGCTGAGATACTTTTCATGATTAATAGAAGGCTCGATTGAAGAATAAGGTCTTGCCCCATTAGAGTTCGTCCAACTTCCAAGACAGCGTTATATGTTGAATGAAGAAAAGAAAATACTTATTTCCTCAATACAATACCGCTAAACGCGATGCATATGTTTCGTGTCCTAATTTTGCTTCTTCCTTTGACTGAAAAAAAAGCAGTTTTCAAATCTTGAGGATGATTAGAATCACAGAGGGTGGTTCTTGGTGGTGGCGCTTCTCATAATGCTAATTCAGAGAGTGTAATGCCCCCCTTCAACCAAGCGATATTTAGTTCGAAGGTTCCCAATATCTCTTTCTAATACGAAGGATCGTAGGTGCTAACTTACGAAATGTCGAAGTTCCGTAAATCGACCAGAAAGTACATCGCTAGTGCCATACGAAATCCGGTAATAATTCTCGTGACGCAAGTATTCATACGAAGATGTGGGATGGAAATGCAAGAGCCACGTTCCCCGCGAGAAAGTTCAAAAGATCAAGTCGTCATATTGGTGCCAACGAAAATGGAATGAAATCGGCAATTTTGAATGGCACATCCTCTTTTGTATTATCAAGACGTCCCAAGAGGATTTGAAGAGATTAGTTCTCATTCATGGAAAAGAGAATGTATCTTGTGAGATCAAATGTAAAAACATAGCATCAAACACCTTAGTAACCTCGCCGATCGTCAAATGAGTCAACTGTGCCATCTTGATTATCTTATTACGACTCATCCATTATTTGATCTGATGTTTCGCCAGTTATGATAGGATAGCTTGAAATGTGCTTTTTTCCTTTGAGGTAAGATGATAACTATCCTCTTAAAATGGTATGAAAAGCTGCCTTTGCAATTTCTTAGGATCTTAGAGAAGAGTTTTATCTGACCTGCAAGTTGACGCAAGTATCGTGAAAGTAAGACTCATACCCCCTTTAATGGCTTAATGGCATATAGTGTCTCATGCCATATTTGGAAGATACTGCTGATCAACGTTGATAACTCTTTGATGATTATGAACGGAAAAGGTTAATCAAGATGGATATACGGAGGCGCAATCCAGCATATGAGAACCAATGACGTGTGATGTACGTAGTGGTAAAGAAATATGATTATCAGAAGATGTTAACTACTACATATTTATAAGTATGTGCATGTGAGCTAGGGAGACTCGCGTACTAGTCACGTGTTCCTATATAGAATAACGATCGCTCGGAATAAGATTGAGATTGAATCATGAATGACTTTGAGAGAGCAAGAAAGTAATTAGACTGATAATTTCTATTTTGAAGCCCTAAACATCTTGATCAAAATGGAATGTAGTAGAGATATTAGTTGATATTGGCTTTTTAGAACACTAACTCTTGATCTAACGATGCATACTCGAATGCTAATATCTTGAGCAGATGAATTCATAGCCAGATGATGTAGAGTCGTCGATCTACTTCATTATATCGGGTTTAAATCAAGAAAGGATGTCAAGATGGAGAGTGAAACTTGAAATATCTGCAAACTATTCTGATATACTTGCCTTGGAAAAAAACGCGGCGCACAGATTATGCAATAAGAATGTTTCAGCTTGAAATAGCATTGGGTATCTGTTAGATACTCCCTTGCAATCAATTTGAAAAAAAAGTACGAGATATAGACGCTGAGACATGCGTTTGCTGATAACGAAGATTTTTCTCATCATAAGGACCCATACATACATACAATTTATATAATAAAAGCAAAAAAGAAAAAAATAAGATATTAATTAATTACCTTTTCTAAATAAGCTTCTGTACTCAGCCTAGCGTTGTAATAATATGATTATACAAGCATATAGACCGTGACTTGTAAAAGGATAATGATCTATCTAACGACAGTTAATGTTCTAGAATATGTAAGCTTACCATCAAAATGAATCTTTCATTTACAAGCATACAGAAAATGATATATTCTGGTTCTCGCTTCCCTAATGGGAAATCCCGAACTGCTGATAAATGATTCAGAGTACGATTGGGCAGTGATGAATGAAGTCTGATAAGTGAGATAGATGCCAGTAACAATGATAGTGGAGCTTGAAATGATAAAGGCCTACTAATCTCTAGCGTTAGGGGTTTGAGCGGTAAATTAATTTTGTTTCTAATGAGAAAATGAAGAAATGCAACGCTTTCGCGTCTAGCTCGCACATATTAATTAGGATGCATGTACTCTGTTATGTATTAAGGATTAAGAAGTTCTCTTTCTACTCGGTGTACACATATTAACGTTTTTAATATGTCAAAATGAATAATCAATCAAGATCTTGTATAGTTTACTTTTTTAGGAGAAGTCTAATAAGATTGTTGAAAATAAAAGTTACTTTTTATAATATGATCGCTAACATGGATATACCGTATAAGATCGGTGACAATCCTGATATGAACTTTTGACTTTGAACTTGAGAAGTTTTTACTTCTTAAGGTTAGTAAGATCTCGAGTTATATGTAATAGGTTATTCTATTAGTCATGTCTATCGAATCAGTTCGTCTCAAAAATCGTCATCAGATACATTTTGAAGATGGGAATGTGAAGAGCTGAAACTGCCGCCGGCAAAGCAAGGCGTATCTGCGCCCGAGCTAGTGGCACATATTTCTATCATCAAATTTAAAGATTTGTTCTTCAGCTTCTTGGTAAAGGATGGGATCTTCCTGATCACGATGATTATCACGATGGATCAACATCGTGGCATGTGGCATTTGAATAGTTTCATGGTCTGTGAGTAGGTCTAGACTTAGAATGAGCATGATCACTGGGTTAATAACCACCACCCTCGGATGTGCTGCGGGCCCTGTACTTAAAATACTACCTACTACTCCTGTATGTGATTGATTTTGCTAAGAAGGCGAATGGGAGGATCAATGCAAGGGCCTTCATGATACCAAAGAGCCGAAGATATACTCGGTAAGTTTGATAAACTTAGAGAAGAAAAGAAAGTTGCATGTGAAGGATTAGCTTAGAATGAAATTCGGTATCGTACAGGAAGTATTACTTGCTGTAAGGTTAGTGCAGTCTGCAGTCTGCAGTCTGCATGAATTGTGGCGCCTTAAAGAGCTCATATCTCTACATCCTCCTGCTGGGTCCAATGCAATCGATATGTACTCGAGGATGGGTAATGGTGTTATGATGCTTTGATATCGTGCAGAAACGGCAAGTCACATCTGTCATTTGGCAATGGACAAGGGGGTGGATCCTTCGATACAGGCTAGCTCCTTGAGTTTCGAATCTCGAATCGTTATCTAATACTGTATGGATGTGGGTGTCCTGCGTGTCAGGTCGGCGGCGGGGAGGGTTGTATTTAGAGAAAGCCACCGAGTTTTGACCGATTAATGGAGTCTTCTAGTTCTTCTAAAGGGATCAGATTATGGAAGCGCCCTGATGATAAAGCATACAAAAGGGTCCAGAAGCACGAAGACTTTGGAAGTGGACATCAACAACAAAAATTTTAGCACTCTCGAATAAGATAGAACGGTTGCGAGAGAGAGAAAAGAAAAAGGTAAAAAAAAGTTTCAGATACTTCTCCCCTTGTATTCCCTGGTGTAGTATCAGAGAGGCTCGGGTTTTCCTGTTTAGTGCTTCCGGTCATCCAGTTCTCATATCTTGTGCTATCCTCCGATCGTTGGCGAATTCGCTCCCGCCGCAGCACGCAGCAGAATTGATAGGGGGAAACAGGGGTAACGGACGCTTCAAGTAAGCCACAGGGTTGAGATTTGAGATTTGAGATTTGAAATTTGAGCGTGAAGGTGGCCAAGTGTGCAAGATTTTGATATACTGCTCATTTTAAACTTGCATGTGAAATCTTCCCAATCGACGGAAGGCCGCACGAACACGACTCATGTTGATGGCCAAAGCATAATTAACCCGTAAATCATCACACTGCACCCCGAGTGTGTTGGCTCAAGTGTACCCGAGTATACGTACGCGTACGCCCGCCTACATGCAAGATAACATTCCTGCAAAGTATCAATGATGACAAAGCGAGAGGGCGATACAAATCAGGATTTCCTATACTTATTATTGTTGGGAACGAGGTACAGTGCAGGAGAGCATGAAACAAGCTTTGTGGCTGATATGCAACTAAAAATATGCAACCAAGTCACAGCGCACGCAGACATCTTCGTCCTGGCAGTTAGCTGCCACCATTTACTGAAACTTTACTCGACGACCCGACTACTCGAGTGCTGAAAGACGGAATGGGTCCTGGCGGTCCCAAAGTCAGATCACCATATTGAGAAACCAAAAATGTTCGAGGAAAGAATATGGCTCGCTGCCCAAATACAGCTCCTTGTACAACAGTGGATCTTACCCATTCCGAGCGTGAGAAGTCCCCATATATTTTGGTGGGCGGCTTGTTCTTCACACCACTACTTTTGCGGCTCGAGTTTCAAGGAAAAGCGAAAGAAAGTGGAGAGATCATCTTCTGGAAAGCAATGCAGCCATCAACCTCGCACTTGATCGCCGAGACTTTGTAGCCTCGCTGGGAGAGCGGCGTTGTAAAGATGCGTTAAACTTACCGAGTACTGGAAACATTGCAGGCTAATCCTTAGAACACCCCTGAACAGGATGGCACGGTATCTTTGATAGGATGGGCAGTGGGGCATTTTCACCCATGCCAAGTTGTTGCCAGTGTTGCCAGTATTCCTTGATTCAAATCACTTCGCCAAAACACATCACGAATGTTAACCCATTGTCTCAAATAGGCACGGAGGTACCGGGGCTTGCCAACGGTTACAGGCCATAGGAACCCACTGAGCCCACTGAGCCGACTGAGGTACCATACCTCACAGGGGTTTCTAAATTTGATCTGTGCCAATTGGGAAGTCGTGAACATTGCTGCTGATGGTAGAATCTCTTTCGAGGCATCATGAGGAAGGTTCATGGGCAAAGATGGAAAAGTTTGGGATAATTGGTATGATACACTCCAGCACTCCAGTAGTGACAGATTAGCTTCCGTGGGTTTCTACGCTCCAAGCACTTTTTGAGGATTAGACTTACGAAGAGTACCATGTTCAATTTATTGAGAGGAATTGGGCTTTCAATTTAGCTAAGAGTGCGAATGGAGTGTTGGGCAATCCATCTACTTCATTCTTGTTATTTCTATTTTCGATCAAGTCAAAGGAATCTGGATTCTAATAGTCTAATCGTGTTTACTCGTACGTACTGGGTATCACTCCACTTCCCAGCATTGCTCTTACCCTTCCTTCAAAGAGGGGTGGGGTCTAGTTCCCTGGTCCAAGGAAAGTAGGCCTTCTCAAGTCTTTGTAACGTTTTCTCCATTTATCTATCTTCCTTCTCCTCTCATTCGAACCTCGAATCTCGACTTCTTTGTATTTCTTCCCTTTTTTACCCCTTCATCGCCTCGTCTATTATATTCTCATTACTCTCTTTGTTGTTCGCCTATTCAATTCTGCATCACAAGGAAAGAAAAATTCCCTTTGTGATTTTGGATTTTCGGGTCCTCAACCTTTGGTCCTTTCTATCTCTTGTGGCGTTAGTAATGATAGCCCGAAAGGATCGGTAGATGCAGATACAGTTTACCGGCCTTTGAATCCTTCTTCAAGTCTTGGGAAGCGACATTCTTTATTAAGACTTTCATTCTATAGAACATTTCGAATTGGGCTTCTGGAAGGATCAATTGCGTCAAAATACCGAAGCAGTAAAAAATGCCGGGCGGACATTTATCGACGAGCGAAAGCAACAACGAAACAAATCCCATCGTATATACAGAAATAGCTTCTGTGGATAGCAGCCCATCTGCAAGTGCAAATGAAAGTACGGTCAACAGCGGAGCCAACAGTACAACGCCAAGTAGACCAAATAGTGCGGGAGGGAACCCACCCAAAAATCGAGGAAGAGTTAGATTTAATGCCACAAATGAAGCCAACGATTCGGAAAACAAAAAGTCCCTCCACCCATTGAGGGACAAGTCTACCTCGCCTCAAAGACGATCACAACAAATCCAACTACCAAAATCTGCCAAATATACACCAACCCATTCGAGAAACGGCAGCTCCAACTCGTTAACGAGATTTACTCCCGATAGGGAAAAGGAAAATCCATTCACAGATTTCGAGGACATCAACAGTAGCCCTGCAACATCAGTGACGGTTAGCAAACCTAGACCGAGCGTATTAAGAAATAACCCAGGTGGAGGAGGATACAAGGCCGAACTATCGGATGTGGAAGAAAGCAATGAGAAGACTTTCTCTGCTTTGGCCGCTCAGGATAGAGCACATAAAATCGCTTCATTGGTTGGAGGTCATGCTACACCTAACTCAAGAAGCAACAGTTTCGACGAAGATGGAGACGAGTACCAATTTCCGCGACCAAGGATTCCCGGCGGTCTCCCAGTTAGAATCGATGATATCCCACTTGCTCCAATGGGAAGCCGGCCATATGACGGAGCGGATAGCGATGAAGACATCCAGAACGAAAAGACAAAAGAATCAAGTTCGGCCGAAGCACACAAACTTGTAAGGTCGCACACTAGCAAGGGTCGAAAGGATGCATTCAAGATACCCGTGCCACGTCCAGGCTTGGTCTCTGGTCAAGTCACACCCGAAGATGAGCATGCTGACATGGAAGAATATGTTCCACGTCCTCAACAATTCAGAGGTGGTGTCCTCTCTTCGCTTCTCAAGCTTTATAATGCACCTCCCAACGTCAGTGTGAGCACGCCAGTCGTATCGAGAAGAAATAGTGATGTTTCCGAAGGCAACATGCCAGCTTCCCTCGGATCATCGGGTGTTACAACGCCAAAGAAAAGTGCAAAGTGGTACCATCAGAAGAACCAATCCCAGGATACTCTTGCTGGTCTCATGGAAGCATCTGTCATGCTAGCTGCGCCAGCTGGAGGAACTGGTGCGCAGAAAAAGAGGCCCGCGAGACCCGGGATGGGAAAGCGTACTCATAGTGGCAAACTCATCGAAAGCGCCGCCAGACAATTCGGCGGGAGGCCTAGATTGGAGGACGAAATTCGAATTACGATTCACATTGCTGAGACTTTAAGCAGACAAAAATACCTTTTGAAACTTTGTCGAGCATTGATGACTTATGGAGCGCCAACACATCGTTTGGAAGAGTACATGAAGATGACGGCTCGAGTTCTTGAAATTGATGCACAAGTTCTTTACATTCCTGGATGTATGATTATCTCTTTCGATGATGCATCAACACACACCACTGAAGTAAAGCTTGTTAGATCTGTGCAGGGTGTCGATCTAGGCAAGTTAAAAGATGTCCATGAAATATACAAAGAGGTAGTACACGACATCATTGGTGTCGAGGAAGCTACACAGAGACTGGATGCCATTATTCATAACAAGGCAAAGTATCATCCTTGGCTCTTGGTTATGGTATATGGGTTTGCAAGTGCTAGCGTAGCACCATTTGCATTCGAAGCGCGTTTCATCGATTTACCCATCGCATTTATCTTAGGCTGCCTTCTTGGCTTTTTGCAACTTATCGTCGCTCCCAAATCCGATCTCTATGCAAATGTCTTTGAAATCTCGGCTGCAGTCTTGACATCTTTTTTGGCACGAGCTTTCGGTTCGATCCGAGGAGGTAATCTCTTTTGTTTCTCCGCCCTCGCCCAATCTTCTATTGCGCTCATTCTTCCTGGCTATATGGTTCTTTGTGGTTCCCTTGAGCTTCAATCACGTTCCATGGTCGCTGGTTCAGTTCGTATGGTCTACGCAATCATCTATTCTCTCTTCCTTGGATATGGCATCACCATCGGTACCGCCGTCTATGGTCTTATGGACCCCAACGCTACGAGCAAGACTACCTGCGACGCACCAATGAACCAATACGTTCGTTGGTGTTTCGTTCCGATCTTTACTCTGTGCCTCTCGGTCATCAACCAGGCAAAGTTTAAGCAGATGCCCGTCATGCTCGGTATCTCATTCACAGGCTACATAGTGAATTTTTTTTCCGCCAAGAGATTCCCATCCAGCGCACAGATTTCAAACACTCTCGGCGCGCTCGCAGTTGGTGTTCTCGGGAACCTTTATTCGAGAGTTCGGCATGGTGTTGCGGCGGCTGCATTGCTCCCTGCTATCTTCGTACAGGTCCCTTCTGGTCTCGCGGCGAGCGGTTCCCTTCTCGCCGGTCTGAGCACCGCGGATTCCATTACCGACAACAGGTCATTTGCGAATGGCACCGCGGTGGTCAATGGGACGAGCACGGTTAAAATTACCAATACCGACGACTTGAACACGATTGTGTTGAATGTCGGTTATAGCATGATCCAGGTTGCGATTGGTATCACTGTTGGTCTCTTCCTCAGCGCGTTGATTGTTTATCCTTTTGGGAAGAGGAGGAGTGGATTGTTTAGTTTCTAAAGGGGGTGTGTGTGGTATGGAGATGGAGCTTGGGAGGGAAGAAGGGTTTATATGGAAGAGGAGTGCGAATGAAATGATATGTACATAGGCATGAAGTCCCTCCATCTGACTTTTTCAATACGATGAGAGGGCCGAATTATCGGATGTTTGTGCTGGGATCAAAATAGGGACAACAAGCGTTTGGGCTTACGGGCATCCGGTTGCGATGAATGAAGGGAAAGGCGCACACTCATTACATTCTTTTGGTGAAGATGGGAGGGAGTTGGGAGTTACAATTTTCCCATTTTATTTTCTTATGGGGAAGGGGGAGGGGGGATGGAGTTTTCCATCGCTACTACTACACTCCTTTGCTTCGGGACAGGTTTTAGACATGATAGATTTTCTAGAGTTGCTTGGGAAGGGGGGGGGGGGGAAATAGATCGGGGGACATGATACCACGGGATGAGGGAAGGAAAAAGTCTTGTTTCTACTACAAAGAAAGGCTTATATTATAGCAAGCACGATCGGATTGGTGTAAAAAATGGATGGATGGATAGAGGGCCAGCCTGGGATGGAATCAGCGAAAGATGGTTTGAGCTCCAATATTGTATATTGTGTTTCTATCTCTCTCGTGGTTGTGATTGTGATGCTGCTGCAGTGCTGTCGTGCCGTACGTAATTGATGCCTACTCTGATGTCAGTTACTGGGATACTGGGTTCCATGATGTCACCTCCATGTCGGCGGTCGTACCTTGGTAAGGATCCTAGGCGTCCCTCCTGGAGGGAGACTCGATGGAGCCATTGACGTGCTTGCTGCTTGCTGCTTGCTGCTGACTTTTTGTGTCATGTTGTACTGGTGATTCGTGATTCGTGATCCTGGAGCTGTGGGATGGTGGGATGGTGGAGTTATGACGCAAATGTTGAGAGAGTCGACAAGGGTGTAAGTAACTCGCTCGCTCGATCTATCATCTAGTGCGGGGCGGAAAGTGGGTGTGATGTGAGAGTGAGAGAGGGGTTTGTTTTTGGATCATGGATGGAGTTGAGTTGAGTTGTTTATGGATGTCATCAGCTGTTATGGTTAGGGTTAGGGTTAGGGTTATACTGTATGTAGTCCTTTTGTTGTTTATTTGTTTATTTTATTATGTGAATGAAGGGCTCAAGAAGAATGAGCGGGGCTGTTTGACCCGTTAGAGAGAGAGAGATGTTTTACTCTTGTTGTGGATGGATTAAACTTGAGGTAATTGGGGATTTGCTGATTGGGGATTGGAAATACTGGATGTTATACCTAGGGAGTGTATGTGTATGTATGTATATATATGTACGTAGAGGTAGAGGTCGACAATGTAATTTAGAGAGAGTAGGTCGGTCTTTTCGTGCTCGTATTGATCGATCGATCGCTCCATAACCTTACGACGATCAGATGCTGAACTTCATTCAGGTCGATAATTATTATAAATAACGACGTTAATAAAGAGGAGGATTGAATTTTTGGGGTTCATTTTAGGTTGAGATGGGTGATGATATGATTGATTATATGCTACTGTACATACCGACCGTGAAGCTGGTTCAAGGGGGGTAAGCGAGTGCTGGCTGCTTCAGTCACCGAGCGAGTACGTACGTACGTACATAGGAAACGAACCTCGACATGATCGAAGGATGCTGCTGCTGTACATCAGAATTTATAGGTGAGGATTGACTCTACTCGGATAGATAAGGTTGCAAGTGGGAGATTTACAAGATCCTTGGCGTGAGTCTGCAAAGAATCCTCAAGAAACATGCTCTCCGGGATGCATGTTGGACTGCATGTGGTGAAGGAGAAAAGGCCGTGTTGACCAGCGACGCAAATACGCCCACCAAGATTCTCAACGGCGCTGAACTCGATGCGGTGTGTGCTCGACGGGACCAGCGGGATGCAAGTAGATAGTTGCCACAATCGGAGTTGCGGAAGAAGGTCCTTGGATGTTACTCGTCACTGATATCCAAACGAGCCGCACGCATTATTCTTTCTCATACTATACTCGCGTAGTTTATAACCGTGTATTTGATCACATATCAAAACCCAATCACTCCAAGCCCATCGTATTGCATGCATGAGAGATACCAACCATATTGATTAATTTTCCAGCCGTCCGTCCAACTTCAGCAAAAGAAAACCAACCAACCCACCGACTTAGCAACGACCCAATATGATATGATATGCAACACGCACGTATCAACCGAGGGCTATCCCGACGAACAGCCAGTAAGTAACATGAAATCTGGAGATGACCGACCGACTACCAACGAGTTAGAGGAGAAAGTAGAAAGAAAAAAAACATCGATCTGTATTTAGCATGTATGTACGTATGCATAATTGCAAAGAAGTTTGACGACTGTGCTCTCTCTCTCTGAGATGGCACTCACTTACCTGTACCTGTACCTAGCTGTACGAAGTAGAGAGAGGGAGCGAGGGAGGGAGGCATGCATGATAGATAAATGAGGCAGGACTGAGTTGGAAAAGATGATTTCGCCACAGGGCGTGAATGAGATGAGAGAGAGCTCTTAAATCTAAAATAACCACGCCGTGCGAGAGAAAGAAAGTATGCGTGTAAAAGTTCGGGGGACCAATTCTTCTTTCGTCTGTTTCGACCCCATAGCAATAGTAGTGACGTGATGTGGCTTTGCACACCCGATCCAACGTGCATAACATGCCGGCAGCAGTTTCATGCCAATTATAAGTGCCGGGACAACCTCTCGGCATTTCAAGACAAGTCCCACCTTGGCGTATCGGTGCGGGACAGACCACGAAAGCAAAGAACCAAACTGGGTGCAGGACTGACATGAACCACCGATTGACGCCTAAGGTGTGATCCGAGACTTTTTTTTGATTGCAAAACAGCCTAACACTCACTATATTTGCCAAAATATGCGCGGCAACTTGGGGTATCATTTCTTCTCTAATCCGCGTTTACTCCATATGAATATTGCCGGGCTGGTATGACTCGCGTATCCCTTAAACATCGGAATTCCATTCCTTCTCTCCCGTTATCTTTTGTGCCAGCGCCTCGCAACTCTCCCCAAGCCCCATCCTTTCCCATCGCCTCTAGTTCCTCACCCCCCTATACATCTCCCTCAAATCCATGCCCTCAATCTCCCCCTCCGCCACCTCCCCCACAACCCTCCCTGGGATCCCTCCCACCACACTAAAACTCGGTATGACCATTCCAGGCGGGACCACGGTCCCGTCCAGAATCTTCACAAAATCCTTCACAATGACAAACTTTCCCACCACAACATTCGCACCAATATGAACATGATTGCCCAGCATGGCAGCTTCGATGATGGAGCCCGGGCCCACAAACACATGGTCGCCGATTTTGAGGGGGAAGTACGAGAACGTTCTATGATTTGAACGCATATTAGCAAGACTCAATATATATATATATACACACACATCATCAAAGCACAGAGGAAGGAGAGAAAAAGAATCCGACAAACCCTCTATAAACCTTCCCCGGCGGCCTCAACTCACACCCCCTACTAAAAAAACAATACCTTCCAATCGCCACCGCGACCAGACTCCCTGCCTTGTCGCCCGCATTACTCGAAGGCAAGGTTCGTAACAAATCACCTCGGATGATCACCTCGGCTTGAATAACGGTTTTGCCTCCTAGGATAATATTCGTGGTGCCAATGATTTGAGAGCGACGGGAGACTTTGTTTCCTGTGTCCTGCGGGGTCAGAGTCAGTATGAGTTTGCATGGTTGCGGTATAAGGGTATAGTGTGTGGCGAATTGAGGTTAGGGAGAGGGAAGGGAAGACTTACGGTTTCGATATATTCGCCTTTTGGCGCTTTTCGAGACATTGTGACATGGCAGCAAGTAGATGGAGTTGGTGTTGCTGCGTTCGGATTTCGATATTGAAGTTGAAAGGCAGAATTGCTAAGGCGGTGAGATCTTCGTTGGCGCGAAATCCCCCCATTCTCGCCTCACGCCTAGTTATCTGATTGGTCTTTAGAATTGTTTCAAGATGACGAAAGATAGCTTATGGGCAATCCCCATGAAATTCAATATTTCTAATGAGAATTTCAATTTTTGATGGCGAAGATGGTCGGCCATTGTTGCTGCATGTTTGAAATTGCATTCAGAATTGCGTTTATCTATACAACATCTCTGATCCCAATACCTGTGTCTATCATGTTGAACCACTCGCTTCCAAGCAATAAAGTACCTCTCTACCCCTTCATCCCCAGGAGTCTTTCAAACTCGTCATCGGTACCATGGCATCGGCGATATGGGTAGAGTCTCAGTTCCATTCCATGCCCATCGATATAATTGGTCTGGACTAATACTAATCAGCTTTTCTTCTCAACTTCCCTCAAACAACTGACAATGGTGATGTATCAGGCTCATCCGATGAGCTTTCTTCAGACACAGGGTCTCTTTCAAATACCCCATCTCCCGTTATCTTCCATGCTCCACCAGCACGCTTCACAAATTCTACCGCCATCTCCCAAGCATCCGTATCTGCAGCATCTCCAGATTCAAAAGTTTTGAGGTATCTGTAGTTTGCTTCGGGTGGATTGTTGAACATTTCTCGTAGTAATACAGCATAGCAGTTGTTTCTCTCCATCCAAAGATCTTCAATCTCAACATTCCTTACTGATTCTAGGTCTTCCAGAATATTATTACGTGGTACCAGTTGACAGTATAAATGATCCAATCTCGGCAGTCGCCTGGCAATCGCTTCGAAGTGAGATGTTATTGGGAATATCGCAATATATTCCATAGAACGAATACCGGGACCAATCAGAGGTATAGAGCCATTATATCCTAGAAGGTTCTGTAGTATCTGCTGAAAATGAGACAACCACCACCAAATTGAAGGGTCGGTTTACTTACAGAAGGGGTGGTCAACTCCCACCATGTATGCACTTTGTAGGCTTCCAAATTAGACCCTTCATTGAGCAGTAAAGACGTCCATGGTCGAACCTGCAATATTTCGGACCTGGCATAATTTATACCCAGGAGTCTATTGTATTGCAAGCTCTCTTCATCGGAGTCCGAAAGGATCATGGTCCTTGGTTGGCTTTCTGGTAATCCAGGCAGGTTCTTGCTCTCTGTAGTATTGGTTTCTTTCGACGCGGGTCGTTGCAGTCGTAGGTAGTGGCATTCGTTTTTAAAAATCCATGTGTCTCCTGGGTTTATGGCAGCCGAAGTCAATGAAGCAAGAGCCTCAACAGGCGCAGCAATCAAAATACTTGAGGGATCAATTGCATGGAAGAGTCGCTGCCAAAAGCTATCGAATTCGCAGGGACGAGGCCTTCCATCTAAGCAATTTGATATCTTATCCTCCCGAACCACCAGTGTAAAGCTTGACACAATATCCGCGAGAGATCTGGTACGAACAAATTGAAGGAATGGCCCGACTAGATCGTTGAGGATGGGTTTATAATCATCCTCCGCGTATTCCAAGATATATCGTGTATACTTGAAAAGCAATGGCAAGGTTGCCTGTCGCCATCGTTTGGAAATTATAGAAGAACGCTTGAGATCTCGAGTGGAGGAATTGGTCAAGTTCAAGGTTGGTTGATCATGCAGTGTTCTATGGCAAGATGATGGAGCTTCTGTATCTAAATGGCTGAAGATATTGACAAGCAGTTCATTCGGGAGATCTTCAATCGTGGTGGGACCAGACTTCATAACGGCTATGGGGGTCGCATGTGGAGTAGCGTGGGATATCGGAGGATTTTCGATCCGAGTCATCTGAGGCTGAGTTGGGGATGTATCTGTAGATTTGTTGTCGACGGTTGGAGGTTGGGAGATGCGCGCATTTGCATTTGGAGGATGGAGGGCAGAAGTCATTCTTGTTGATTAGGATGGAGGATGGAGGACGGAGGATGAGCTCGAGGGGCAGGTTTATCTCTGGAGCACCTCGGGAAGATGAGCCATACGCGAATGTGGGGATTGGCGAAGCAATGAATCGATGCATATATATACGGAGGATAGAAGAAGTTTGTTTGTGCTTTATAAAACGAAGTCAAGCAATCTGATAGTTCGGGCACAGCTCGACCTAGGGCTACGCTGGAATGGATGGGGCCTCGCCTCGATGTGGATTGGATTTGCCGAGTCCGGCAGAGATGTAAGAAATAAAGACTCCGGTGGCGAAGCTTGCGTGCAGTGACGCCATCTTGCTGGACCCCGCGTGGGAAGGAAAGAAAGAAAGATATGACAACTTTCTCAAACATCCTCCTCCATCAACTCGACCAATAACCTCTCAAGAACCTAAAACCCAGCTGAAACGTCAAGAAAGGCTGGGCCCACTTCTCGGTCCGCCAGTTCTATCTCGCCCACCTGGCCTGGACCCGTCCACATCCACATCCCTGATTCGATCTCACCTCTACTCCCCGAGTAATCATTTGATTCTTCCGATATCAATTCCTTCCGTGAGTCTTACTACTAACAATCATTCATCCGAATCGCATGCATGTCTCATCGGAGTCACCAGACATCTCCAAACACACATGAATTACATCCAATCGCCGGATCCCAGTACAGCTTGTGGAAGAGTTCGCATCCCATATTGAGAAGCTCTTCAAGGGTTTCATCTCGAAGTCCTAGCGCCCGCACTCACAACTTCGCACATAACATACAAGAGGGAGAAGTGTCGCCAGTCGGGCCATTGTCAGACGAACAGGAAGAATCAGATTCCGATTTTGACAGAGATATGGAAGGGAGAAGACCCCCATTACATCGCCCAGCCGATGCGCGTTCACATCAACCGTTATTACATGATGTTGAGAGAGGGAGGGCGGGATACGATTCTTCTCCAGGCCCGCCAGAACATCCTGCATTCTCCAGACGATCTACCATGCGGAGTCGAAGTCCGGACACTCAGGCAAAATTGGCAACGAGAAAGAAATACACATATGCGGCATTCTTCTTGGGCTTGAGTTTGGTTAGTTTCGTCGTACAGACGGAAACGGCTGTGTATATACAACATCAGCTGGGGTGGAATAAAGCATATTGCATGTTGTACGTGACGGTACCCATGGTAAAAATGCCACAAAACTAATTTCTACTTTAGATATTTTACTCACGGATCATGGGCGTTATTGTGGCCAACGCAACTCCTAATACTTCGATTACAAAAATGGAACATGCCATGGAAGACATTCTGGAGAAGACACCTTTACCTTATTCGAACAACTGCTCAGATGGTGGAGGCTGGAGAATTAGATGTTCCGAGAGGGCAACGATCTCCGATTCCATATATGCTCAAAATGACAGCCTTTGTTACGTGCGCACTTACAGTTGCTGGTGGATCTTGGTATGTGGCGGTGGATTTAACATCGCCATCTGATCTCACGGCTATTTACAATTGTTCGGCATTCTTCGCGTATGCTTTCAGCGTACCCCTTTTGAAAGAGCCTCTTCGATGGGATAAATCTTTTGCTGTTATGGTCGCGATTATTGGCGTTTTGGTGGTCGCGTATGGAGATTCTACACCAACCAAACATGGAGGGAAGTCCGGCGGTTCAGTTGGTGGGAAACCAGTGGATGAGAATGACGAGGCTTCGAATCGAGTCTTGGGAAATTTGGTCATTGGAGTTGGCAGTGTTCTTTATGGATTTTACGAAGTCTTATATAAGAAGCTGGCATGCCCACCAGAAGGAACCAGTCCCGGTCGAGGTATGATTTTTGCCAATACGTTCGGATCTCTCATCGGTTCCTTTACCCTTTTGGTACTCTGGATTCCACTGCCTATTCTTCACCTTACTGGTCTTGAGACATTTGAACTTCCTCAAGGTGAAGCTGCCTGGATGTTGGCCATCTCAGTTCTCGCGAATGCAATCTTCTCCGGGAGTTTCTTGGTTCTCATCAGTCTTACAAGCCCTGTCTTGAGTAGTGTCGCAGCACTTTTGACCATTTTCCTCGTCGCCATAGTCGATTGGGCCATTACCGGTGTACCTTTGAGTCCGGCTGCCGTCGCAGGTGGTCTGTTGATCATTGTCGCTTTCTTATTGTTGAGCTATAGTACATTTAGAGAGATGCAAGACGAGAGGAGAAAAAAGGAAATAGATTTGAGCGATCACGATTCGGATAGTGATAAATTCGATGATTAGACATCTAAGGTTTGGGGGGGTATGCTTATATGGGATTGCTTAGATTGGTTGGATCCAATTATTGGGATTTTATGTATTAGGATAGGAGTAGGTACCGGCCGTATGGCCTTGGTTTATTACATACATCTAGATGGCGCTGGAGTTCAGGATACTGGGTACATAGGCAGACTATCAATGGAGATTGGCCGGGATGATCTCTTCCCCATCGTTTTGAATATCAAAGTCCTTAAGTTTACCTACGACCCTTGTTGTTGGTGATCAACCTCTCTCCCTCGCGTATATCTGATCTCGGTACTCGGTCAGATGAGATTTAGAGTTTACCCCAGCCCAGAACCAAAATAAACGCGCTACGCGTCTCTCTTTTTCTTTCTTTTGGTACGTCGTCGCGTCTTCCATTCCTTTACCCCTCATCTCTCTTCTCTTCTCTTTACCTGCGACGAAAGGTAGCTACTTGGAAGGGTTATACATCTATGATTCATCTGGGTGAATTTATTTCTGCGGATCGACTCGATTGATTTCCCATTGAGTGTGTAGTAGGTTATCTATATCTGGAATTTCTGCCATACGATACGATACGAAACGATAGAAGTGCACATACGGTTCTCAATTTCGCAAATCTCGCCCATCTCGCTGTTTCGCAACGTCTTTTCTTGGGTCGCGAGAGCTCGGTTTATTCTATCATAGGTTAGGAAGGTTAGTTGGTTGGGATTTGGGGATTCGGGGATTTGGGGATCTGAGGGGTGAAATCAAATTATATCGACCGCGTATGTGTGGGGGGGGGAAAGAGAGAGAGAGAGAGAGAGATTTGGAATATCTGGGCTAGCTGGGTTGCTTTTCAGTTAAGTGTCAACTGTGCTGGTTTGCATACATAGGTACTGTTACTTGCACTTGTGCTTGTTGGCAAGATCCCACATTCGCATATTCGCAAGATCGCATATTTGCAATCCCCTCGGGTACAAAGTGGTAGAGATGGCCAAAAATGGTCCCGGGATTTATTCTGCTACTTACAGTAATGTATATTTACCTTTTTAAAATGTGATGCCCATGTGGATGCGCTGGCTTTTGTCTGTTTGGTGCTTGTTGCTGACGGGATTAGGTACCGGTGTATGAATATCTTTTTGGAGACGCTCTTAAGGAACATGGTGAGTGAAATGGGTGGGAGCATACAATGTTGTACAGATCGCTGACTCCATTTCAGTAATGCGAAGACGACATGATGATTGGATTAATGCGACACATATATTGAAAGCGGCTGGATTTGATAAGCCTGCTAGGACGAGAATTCTTGAAAGAGAGGTTCAAAAGGAAGAACATGAGAAGATTCAAGGTGGATATGGAAAGTATCAAGGTGCGCATATACTAGGGAGATGGAAACCTGGCAGGACTAATGGTTTATAGGTACTTGGGTTCCTCTCGAGAAAGGTCAAGCTTTGGCACAGAGAAACAATATCTATGAGAAACTTCGTGCGATTTTCGAATATACCCCGGGTGAACTTAGTCCTCCTCCGGCACCAAAACATGCCACGAATAAGCCCAAGGCCAAGAAACCAGCAGTGCCGAAATGGGGGGCGAGTGAGTCTTGTTCTTTCATTTTTAATCAATAGCACTGACAGAATAGAACCAGTGCCAATTCAACAAGCAGCCGTTGCCCGTCAAGTCGAAGAGAATTACGATAAAGTTAACACTCAATTGAATGATGATGAGAGTGTCGCAGATGATGTCACAGTGGCTTCTGCTTCTTACATGGCAGAAGATGATCGATTCGATATGCCTCAACCTCCTACCGGACATCGAAAGCGCAAAAGAGATCGCGAGAGGGATGATATTCAACAAGAGGATCCTGTGGATATTAGAGCACAAGCCCATCTTATGTGGGCAGATGAACTTCTGGATTACTTCATGGCACCTCCTACTGATGCGAGCTCGATGGATAGAAGACCCGAACCGCCGATAAACTTCGAACCTGACTTCATCATCGATACAGATGGTCATACCGGTCTACATTGGGCTGCATCAATAGGTGATGTTGACATTTTGAGGCAATTGAAGAGATTCGGAGCAAACCTCGTTTGTCGGAATAATCGTCAAGAAACTCCGCTTATACGATCAGTTCTCTTTACAAATTCTTATGACAAGCAGAATTTCCATTTGATCGTCAGGGAGTTGATTAATACTGTTCATGAGGTCGATTCTTGTGGTGCTACAGTTCTGCATCATGCAGCGGCCACAACTAATATGAAACAAAAGTTTAGATGTGCTCAATACTATTTGGATGTTCTCTTAGAGAAACTTATCGAAATTTTCCATCCGGATGAGGTTCAGCGACTATTGGATGCCCGAGATATTAATGGAAATACAGCAATCCATATCGCCGCGAAGAACAAAGCAAGGAAGTGTGTACGCGCTTTGATGGGTCGTGGTGCTTCAACAGATATCCCGAATGATATGGGCGAAACAGCCGAAGAAATAATCCAAGACTTAAATGCCTCGCGTAGATCCGAAAGACATCACCAAGCCGCTTCCTCTTCACCCTTTGCTCCAGACTCGACTCGTCATGTTTCTCATTACGATTCTCTTGAGCAAGAAAACTCCAGGGGCGTGGCTCATATCTCCGAGGCAGCAATAAGTCTCAAAAATAATGCGGAACCGGTTCTACTAGAGAGATTACATGCATTGGCATGTAGTTTCGATGAGGAATTGGCGGAGAAAGAGAATGCGGAGGCGGATAGTAATAGGATTTTAGAAGGGGTCCGGATGGAATTGGCGGGGGTCAGGGAACAAGCTAGACTATTGGTTGAAGAGGATGAAAGCGAGGAAAATGACATCGCCGCCAAGGTGCATCTAGTGGGATTACAAGAGAGAGTCCAGAGCCTGGTGGAAAGACAACAACAGCTGCTCTTAATTTCGCGCACACAGCATGAAGGGTCGAAAATCAATGGTCATGGAAGTGGACAGATTAATGGGAATACAGAGGATAATGGAGAAGATGAGAGGATCCAACTAGCACAACAATTACAGGAGGAAATGGCGAGGAGAAAGGGTCTCGTGGGAGAATATATTGAGGCGCTGGGCGTAGCCGGAGGCGGGGACGAGGTGGAATTGTATAAAAAACTTATCGTGAGGGGTTTAGAAATCAACGAAGGGGAGGGTGGATTGAGTGATGAGGGATTGGATGCACTGATTGCGAACCTGGAAGAAGAGCGAGGGGGCGTGGGATTGGAGAGGGAAGTCGCTGATGAATTGTAGGGTTGTATGTACAGTTTTTTTGCTTTTGGGGAATGTTGAGGAAAATCTTCTCTTTTTGAGGATTCTTGGCGTTTGGTCGTCTCGACGAGGGAATGGAATATGAAAATCATGGATGTGTTTAGGTAGGACTATCATATGACTTGTAGCATTGGCGAGGGATGGGGGGGAACTTGAGAATTTGGCGGCGTTTCTTCTTGTCGCTCGCTCGATCTTGGTTTTTTTCTTTTTTTCTTTGAGTTGATATTTAGGTTGGGGTTTGGGTTGGGGTTGGGGTTGGGGTTGAGCTTGAGCTTGAGGCTTGGTATTGGTATTGGTATTATATGATAGTGGTATGAGTGGGTTGAGGAGAGGGGAGGGAGGGGAGTGGGAAGTGATTTGAGAAGTGATATGTCTAGTAGTAGTATGTCTGCAGTTGCGATCAAGAACTGCTCGTATAATAATAGGTTTATGTTGTGCGGGAAATAATTCATGCTTTGAAGTCTTTTGTATGTGTAGTGTATGGATAGATGGATGGATGGAAAAGGAGCGTATCGAGGTAATCTATTCGTCTTGTAGCTCGCTGTGTGTGTGTGTATAGATGGATATAGAGATGATGAGAAAATTGATATTTATCATATGAGGGATGCATGCAATCTTTTTAATGGGAAAAAGGGGGGGAGGGGAAATCCTATCTATCGATCTCATGGTGAAAGCGAATTCTTATCTTCGAGATATATAAACATTTACTTCTGCTGGGAGATATGTCAACGCTTACGTTTACAGCTCATTCGGAGTTTCTTTGTAGGGAAGGGAAGCAAGCGTCAAGACAGATAGATAGATATACATGTGTTTATGTGTATTCAAGTACGAAAAAAGATAAACCTATCGAGAATGCTAGCTATAGCTTATTTGTAGTTGGTAGGCAAGTGTGCAGTCAGTACGACTAGCTATAACAATAATGATCCGTGGTGAGATTTCGACGTGCAGGTGATTATGAAATATGGTGATTAATCGATGGCAAGATAACTCACAGCGATCAAGACGATGGTATACGCAATGGGGATGGGAAGATGGAGGATATAATAAGATTCACTCCAAGTGCTGGCTGGCTCATTCGCATTTTTAGTCCCGGTGGAGGGACATGAGCGACTCCTCCTCGCCACTCGCAAATCGCAAATCCTCATTTGCAGTCTTGGTTGATCTTTTAAGTGAAGAAGTCGAGGCTTGCTTATATATTTGGAGACTCGTCATACACCTACGGATCACCAGTCACTTTTTTTTTTTGAAGTGTGGTGTGGTGTGGTGTGGACGTGGTATCGTACGGCAAAGCCTTTTGTGAAAATCTCTAAGCGAGGGTATATATAAGATTGCCCCTTTCACCCACCACAATCTCCATCGATCCAGGGTGGGATTACAAGAAAGAAACTTTCACGGGGGGACTCTGATCAGAAGGCCACATTCATTTGAGGTTAAGTCTGAGATCAGGCTTGTGGTGTGAGTGGAAATTTGGGGGTTGGGATATGTGGGAAAAAAATGGTTTGTGGTAATGGTGATTGGTAACGGTGACAACATCACATCAAACACATCGAAATTGATAGCGTAAACAATAGAGTTGATAGCTCGGATGGACGTCTATCCGAGCTATCTACCTAAACAATAAAGGGCAATCGATTAAGCCAAGGAGAATCTAAGCCTCGTGGCTTCTAGCAGAACATCCCTCTCATCAAAGGATTTGACCCTTGATCAAAATGCTTTGGATTTGAGGTCAGCAACCTTGACTGAACTGGACTAAGTCGTCGTGCTTCTTATCTTATCCCCCATTCGAATTTATTCGCATTGGAAAATGTATGATCTAATAGACAGCAAGTTGTATTGTTGTCAGCGTAATTAATACTAATTCTCAACATGATATACTACTTGCTCGCCTCAGACTAACTACGGGAAAGACTCTTTTCTGTGAGAAGAAGATTTTGCAATTTGGAAAGGAAACCTGAATATGAAAAAATTATCGATTTGTAAACTGTGAAGAGTTCTGGATGGTAAGGCTAGCTTTGAGCTTTTATTATATTGATGGTCACGGGTCTATGCATTAAGTTTAACAATAGTGAGTGGGAATGATAATGAATAGTCTTGGTTTTGATAATCTTATGTGAGTTTAATGGCTTGGCTAGGTCCTAGTGATCCCCTTAAAAATCATACATAATTATACTAATCATATTATCGTTCGCCGCGTTTTGAACTTCAAGAAAGGATAACGCCACAAATGCAAATTCTTAGTGACTCGCTCATACTGGAAGGTCAGGCGCTCATATATCATGCGTATACAAAATCCTGAACGATAAGCTTGAGGCCAAAGGACTTCTCTCATGTTAGCCACGACATTGTGCAGTTTCTTTCCCCTATCTCCCTGAAGAAGAAGAAGTATAAAATAATGGCTTTGCTAACTTAGAGATTGGGGTCTTCAAACAGTCCGAGGAAAAAGAAATATCACATACACCATGTGGTTGCTAGTATAAACAAGGGTCGAAGGTTCCAAGTTCCAATTGAGAATAGACCTTTTGTTATTTTTAGTCGTTATTTCAGCCTACGGAGTTATAGAGTACAGTACTAGTGAAAGCGGAGTAGTAGAATAAATAGCAATTGTGAGCTAGAAAAGGAATCCTCTAGTAAAGAGAGGTCTTATAGAGAATAGGATCGATTGTATCATGATTACTAAGTTATTTTGAAGTTATTGATATAGATTACTTTTAGATTACATATATATAACGTTTCTCAGACTAAAAACTAAAAGCTACGATGTGAGAACTATATTATTATACGTTTTTCTGTATTAGGAAATTTCTACCAATTAGGAAGTTTAAGCGATCGATAGATTCCATCATCTAAATCTTCAATGCCGGGGTTCTACCGGATCAACCTAGATTTAATAATTCTATAATCAATAGATTAAAGATTTTCGGCTTAGAATAGCTTCGATAATATTTTAAATCCTATAATTAATATCCTTTTTGAACTATTGATATATCATCGTTGTCTATCAAAATGTTAGATCGTTAATTTTGAAAACATTAGACCTTATACGCTCCTGTATATAAACCTAGCTAGCTACTCGTCTATAATGTTCTTGATTTATAGGTTCTAAGAATCAATTATAGGTTTATACACACTCTTTTAGTTACAATTAGTTTAAATTAGATGAAAGTATAATGTACAGATTTCTTTTGAAATGGTTCATTTATGTTTAAAACAGATTGCAAAAAAAAACCATTAATGTTGAATGAATATAGAAACAAGAGATAATAGATTTGGAAATAATGTGTTATATAAGGTTCGATACTCTATCAATATTACTTTTTCGATCTCAGATACTATATGAATGTAATTTCCTATTTAAACTTAAAAATAAGCTGTCATTCAAGCTCGCATCTCAAAAACTTGAACCTTAAATTACTACGGAAGATGTATTGCTAAAGAGGTGCATATGTTATAGATAGGATCTTGAAAGGAGAATCTTGACTTTGAATGGATTGGAATTCTAGTTATTCTATCTATTAACTTGAAAGATATACTTTATTATAATCATCTTTTACTTTATAGAAACGCTTAAACCGAGCCATGCAAAGCAAATCGTAAAGTTCAATAATGAATCTTAATATTCGGCGACATACATGAGCTTTTCCATCAAAGACAACGGGAGCAATTATAGCATGCTTACTCCGGAGAACCTTTAACATAAGGTTAATATATCATCCTACCAGGATCAAGCATAATTGACTTCACTCTCCCAACGATTCATTTCCGAAATTGTTAATTTCCCTTCAAAGATTTGTTGAACTCTGACTTTTCTCTTCGTCGTTGCGGATGGACATAAACTGCTTTTGCATACGCTTTTATGATCAATTGATGGTGTGTAAACTTGTGAATAAGAAACAAAAGTAACCTGGGCATTTATACCAGAGATTGATAAAGGGCTTGCATAGGATGAAATGGGGTTATCATGTATTTCACTATTGTTAGCTAGATGAACGAAATACTGAAATGATGCTCAAATCCTGCGCTCGAAGGGGTAATAAGCGACGATGAGGAGTCACTTCTAGCAGATTTTATTGCTGAGACTAAGCGTGAATAAGGGCGGAAGATCCATGTGGTCCATTTTGTCAAGCCATACCTAACATCATGCAGTATCCTCCTGATCGGGAGAATAGAAATAGCAGACAGGTTGAAGTTGGGTGAGGGGATTGGGGCTGGGTCTTTGATCGTGTCACAATGCCTTTCTTTCCAAACAGATACAGACTGTTTGGAAAGGCGCATTTAGAAGCGGTTGGGTGTCCATTGAAATTTCCAGTATTGGTGCACGTGTGGGTCGAACAAGTTCAAGGGAAAGAGATATGTATTATGTTGTGCGATAATGTCTATCCCAACTGTTCATCCCCTGGATTATATTAAACAACTTCTCCTAAACTCTCCTGCACTCTTCTATTACCCATCCTTAAGCTCGACTCCGCAACTAAGAACAATCCACCAAGTGTGCCATGCGAAAACCAGATGGTGGTGCATCTAGTACAGGTTGAAGCAGGGTGTGCCCTTGTAGTATTCGATCGTGTTGACGTTGTTGCTACGGGTGACGAAGTCGGTGGCGGGGAGGGTGGCGTGACCAGTGGTGTTGGAGGCTGGAGAATCTGGCATAGTAATCTTGATTGTGAAACCAGTGTTTTCACGAATGAATGCCCAAGAGGCGGAATTTTCGCACTTTCCTTCCCATTCGGGGATGTCTGCAATCATGCCAGTGCCCTTGGCATTGCGGAGGTCAGAGCATCTGACTGGGGAAGGCATATTGCCATTAGCCGTCTGGTAGCTGAATTCAAGGCTGGAAGAATATTAGCAGACGATCAGGGTACTTCGATGTGGAAGACGAGACAAGAACTTACGAGCATTGGGTGCTGTGCTCGATGCAGGAACCGCTGAAACCGGTAACCTTGAATACAGGATTGTCGTCGCGTTGACCGATGACAGAAGCTGATGCAACAGCAACGGAGATGGCAGAGAGAACGGCGGCGGAGAACTTCATTTTGAAAATTGGTTGATTTCTTTGAGAAATTAAAAGAAAAATATTAAACGAGTGAATGAGCGAGAGTGGTTTAGATGAGTGAGTGATGGTGATTGTGGGTGATGACCACAGAGCAGGACTGTCACTCCCCTTATATACTTTTTGATTGAAGTTCGATGTATGCTCGAGTATGGATGTTCCCTCTGATACGAGATGTACAAAATTGCAAGGCGTTGATGATCTGTGGAGACGACAATTGCTTGGCCTCGTATCAAGTGGGTGCTAGCGACCTTTAGACAATTCCTTGACCCGAAGTGAGAAGAAAAAATGGCATAACCCCGTATAACTCCATCATATTATTAGAACATCCCTCGTTGCAACTTGTAGGAACAATATTATATTTTTAGTCTCAATGTATTTTTAGTACTCGGGTATGAAATTCAGGAACATTCTCGTACTCTGTAAATTCGGAATACTCTTGCATTGTAAGGTTTGAAAACCCCTATTTCTCTCAAGGTCAAACTTATCCTATACCTCCACTCTACAGTACGTCAATCTTGCAGTAGAGGGTGTTTGAGTCTTGAATGCCTAGATCGATAGTAAGATTACATTATCGTATGTAATCGGGTAGTGCAGATAATTTGGATGTACAGTATGTAATACCAAATTAGAACATTGCTATCATTAACCTACTACGCTTAGTTGCCCCTCCCCGCAAAAGGGTGTGCACTACTGCACTACTACACTCCAACAGTTCTCTCCGAGGTGACTGTTAGATCTGTTGCTCAAGTTAACCGGAACGACCGATTGGACCAACAGGACTACCGAATTAGATGACCCAAAGAATACTCTACTCAGCCACACCCCTCTCTCTTTCCATCCCACTCCCCTTCATGCCGCTTCGACCCAATCATAAATACAAACCCCTGGGAATGGGAATTCTCCGCGATTGCAACCTGCCGATACTAATGATAAATTAAAGGGTCAGGAGTATTCCGAAAGTCAAGATTTAAAATCAAGGATACCCTTAAAAACCTGATACCGGGAGCCAAGGAAGTACTCCTGAGCTTCGAGATACCCTGACTTGGTTAAGAGTAGCTCTACGCTAGGCTGCCCTGCCGCGGCATGAACTGAAGCACTCGTGTATGATCTGAGTTCCTCATGTGTGTACGGTTCAGTCCACCAGTCAATACGAGCAATCAATGCATCAACCATGCTCAAGTGGAATGTTGTTGTCTACCAGGCAGTGCAGGTGAAGAGAAAGGGGTAAAGAGGTGTATATTATCATCTCCTACAGCAAAAACTCGATATAAGAATATGTTTTCTAACGCTAAAAATAAGCACAGATCGAGTCAATCTTATATATATCTAACATAAGTCTAACATACATTTAGCATAAATTTTAAAATTAGCATATGCATTAAGAATAGATAGGGGGTTTAAAACTTTAAAAAATAAGAATATTTCAAGTTACGAGGATATAAGAATATAAGGCTATAATACGTTGAGACCAAGACAATTACTCTTATATCGAGGTTATTCTCATATTGAGGATTCTTATATCAAGTTTTTGCTGTATTATTGATTTCATTGAGCTCTCGTTTTCAAACCTACGTTCCTAAATGCCAGCATTCGGAGAGAGATAGGCGAGAACTTCTCATTTCATCGTACGTGGAGACTTTAATTCAGTATTGGACTTGGCAAAGAGACTTGGGTGCAATTCCGCTGTTTCATGCAACAAGGATGGTATTATTTGCTTGTTTTCACACTCAAAGAGACTCAGGCGAAATAAAAGCTACCTCCTATACCCACTGTATGTATGATTCTGCTTGACGGATAATCACTCTGATATCATATTTCCTTCGTGAATGACAATTTGCTGTAACTTCTGCCACTTTCTCTCGAAAACCTCTCTCAACATCCACGCTGATTCTTTCCAGTGTTGAGTGCGTGGTGAATTTTAGCCTGTACGAAATCATATCGAGAGGCCTTCTCAAGGGCCTCACTATCGTGCTCCGGTATGTGCGGCATAAAGAACTCAAACTGATACCTCTCCTTTCCCGCCTCAATTGGCGTATTAAAAATATGTCGTTCCTTCCTAATAAGATGATATTGCGAAGGAAGGCACGGCATAATGGTATTGGGGGGCAAAACAATCTTTCCTCCTTGAGTCCAATCTTTATTGACAGCCCACTTTCCCCATGGGACTATAAGTACATAAGGTCCACATTCTTTGGTCTCGGTATCCGGCGTAAGCCTCTCGACGGGGTCGTGGGGCGAAATACATACAGATATTCGAACGTGGGAGAAACAATTGACATTGCGTGTTTCTATACTCAAGGGAATCGCACGCTTATCGGCAGGGAGAGCGCGCTTGCAAATCTCTAGAGCTGCCTCATAATCAGTCCGGGTCCTTCCTTGAGGGTTCGGATCGATGCGTTTAAGCTCTTTCTTCAAGAAATCGGAATAATATAGGAGAAGTTTATCTAGGAGCTCCAAGAGAGGCCTGAACGCAGGCCAGTTCGAATTATCCTCGGAGAAAGTAGCGTCTTGCACTAGTAGGGGGATAGTAATTCGTCCGTATTTCTGAGTTGGGTCAGGATGAGGCTGGGCATCATTTCCAGGTGGGACTGTAAGAGGAAATGCGGAGAGAAATCCTCGGATATTGCGCACAAATCTTTCGTTGTGAATCCACAGCGTTTGAGAAGGCAGTCCGTCGGCATCTGCAGGTATGTCACTGAGAAGAAGATCCATCTGTCCAGCCATTTTATCGTTGATTCGTGATGGATGGTGTACACCAAAATGTTTCGGATGGACTATCTCGCACCCAAGCAATTAGCAGTCTCCTCTATGTCTTGAGAATATTTGAGATCAATGCTATTACCTCATTCAAATTCTAGCCCAAGGTATGACGAATCGTTGCTTTACTCTCAAGTCTAATTTATGGCCTCTGAATTGAAGTCGAATGGATGGGAATTTGAAGATGATTTTGGTAAAGACTCAGAATCATTGACAGCAAGAAAGATATTGATATGAATTTACCTCGGTCGTCGTACCTGGCCTGATCTTTCCTCTTAGTTGTTTGGCAGTGAGGCCAAGAGCAAGTCTTCATTCGTCGCTTCCGTCCCCAGAGTATTTATCCGCTATTAGAACATTCACCTCAAGAGTAATTGGATTAACACTAATACAACAGAGCAATTCCTCACGCCCATCACTCCTGTTCCCCTCGGCAAGGACCTCCAACCTCACCCCTTCCCAACAAGCCCATGGAACCATCGTCTTCCCTTACTGACCCCAAACAGAATTCTCAATATCCAATGCCAAAACTGGAGGCGCGTTCTACCTCTTCTCATCCCTCTTTGAAACCATCTTGGTCTGTTCCAAGAAACTCAAACCATGTCATTAGCAAGCGCATTCGACCACAAGTTTCTGCATCAAGTTCACAACGTTGCGTGCAACTTTTTGGGCCTCCCTCCCAAGCAAGTCGCAATTCTCAGTCGCACAAAGTCGTTTACTATAAGCAGCTCGAGACACTTTCTCCAGCAGTGCTGTCGTATATGCTATGTGGTTATCCCTCCGTTACCTCACATGATGCGATACCAACTTTGGTATGAGACAATGAGGACATTGGCTTCAGAAGGCTAAGCAAATCGAGTTTGTAAACAAAGTAGTTGTTGTATTCTGAATGTGTCGCACCAAGATGCTTCCAAAACAATCTCTATGTTTTTCTCCTCCGACATACAGGGACACCCAGAATAGGTTAGTGCACTTTCAATCAGGTGATCACACAATCCCGTGACGAGGAAGAAACGCTCATGATTTGGTAATTCTACTTCATCTTCTGTAACGTTGTTGGCAGGTGAATTTTGTTCGTGATGACTGCCACGGAACAGCACCAGCTGGCTAGAATTGAGACAGCAGAGGAAGCAACTACGAATATATCCAATGGATTTGATAAAAAGACGATTTTAGAGGGTCAAAATGGAGACATTCAAGGCTGGTCTATTGGCCATCCAGTTCACGACAACAAAGTGTTGGGCGATTTGACGCAGCACGAAATAGGGAAATCAAACGAAGCTGAGAATAACATTCCCTACACATCCTTCTCTTCATGGGAGAAATGGTTTCTCATCTTAATCGCCACTGTCGCCTGCTTCTTTTCTCCCTTCACTGCTCAAATATATTTTCCCGCCATCAACACTATTGCCAAAGACCTACACGTTACCAGCAGGCAAGTTAACCTGACCGTCACAACATACATGGTAGCTACCCCGTCCTCTTCGCCTCCACAGACAGACTCACATAAAATCACAGATTCTCCAAGCTATAGCTCCGGCTTTTATCGGTGGGTTCTCCGATACAGCAGGCCGTCGACCGGCATATATCATCTGCTTCACTATCTACATATCCTCCAATATAGCTTTGGCTCTCCAAAATAACTACGTCGCCCTTCTAATCCTTCGAATGGTACAATCAGCCGGCGGATCCGGTACCGTTGCGTTAGCCAACGCAGTCGTAGCAGATATAGTGACGTCTTCTGAAAGAGGTATTTACATTGGCTATTCATCCATTATGGCCAGCTTCGCACCAGCAGTCGGTCCAATCGTTGGTGGCATAATATCCCAATACACCAGTTGGAAATGGATTTTCGGATTTCTCGCCATTTTTTCCACAGCCTTTTTCATCCCGCTACTTCTCTTCATGCCAGAGACTTGTAGAAAGATAGTAGGCGATGGATCAATTCCACCCCCAAACTGGAATCGTTGCCTCACAAACATCCGTAACGAACGCAAAAGTCTCAAAGAAGGCATCCATCCCGACTATAAAAAGCGAGATGAGCTCGCCACCGCGCGGAATATCCGTTTTCCAAATCCATTGGCGACGTTACGAATTGTGTCCGAAAGAGAAGCAGCACTTTTACTCTTCAACGCCGGATTTGCTTACGCGGGCTTCTACGCCGTCATCTCTGGAATGCCCTCCCAACTTCAAGATATATACGGCTACGACGATTTAAAAGTCGGCCTCATGTATCTCCCCATCAGCGGTGGCTGTCTCGTTGCAGCTCTCACACAGGGAAAATTAATCGATTGGTCTTACTTTCGTGAGGCTCGCCGGTTGGGACTTACAGTTGTGAAATCAAGACAGCAGGATTTGTCACATTTCCCCATAGAAAAAGCACGCTTGCAGGTAGGGTTTCCAATGATCATGTTGGCGAGCTTGAGTACTCTTACTTATGGATGGATAATGCATTTTCGGGTTAACATTGCGGGACCGTGTGTGATTTTACCGGTATTGGGGTATACATTGATAGCGAGTATGCAGACCGCTAGTGTATTGGTTGTAGATGTTAATCCTGGGGCTGCGGGGACAGCAACAGCTGCGTTCAATCTGGTGAGGTGTTTATTGGGAGCGGGGAGTACGGCGCTGATTGTGCCAATGGTGGATAGAATGGGATTGGGATGGGCATATACTTTTATTGCACTTTTGTATGTGGCTTTGAGTCCGATGCTATTTGCGGTGATGCTTTGGGGGCCGGAATGGAGGAGAGAGAGGATGGAGAGAGAGAAGGGGGCGGGGGACAGAGGAAAAAACAAGGAGGTGGCAAAGGATGCGGAAAAGGGGATTTTCAGCGCATGAAGCAAGACAGCATGCTGTTGTCGTGGAGTTTAGGCGACTTTGATGCCCTAATGGGGGCAAAGCCACAGGATACCCCACATATAAATTGTTTTTTTACCCCTGAATATTCTCGCATGAGATGATAAGGGGAAATTCACGCATGTTGTAGCGCATGTCATTGAGAAGAGCTTCGTTTATACCACCATGCATAATCCTGGCCTCTTCGTCGAGACTGAAGTTTGTGTCCCAAACGGTGGACATGCTCAGGTTTCAGTTGGGTACTTTCGGCGATGGTGACATGAAAAATAATGAATGGGTGCTTTTTGATTTTGAGGGCGTGGGTTGATATATCCAAAGTCTGATATGAAAATGTTGTTTGACAGTGGATGGGGGAAAACCGAAACATTTACCAATATGATCTGGAATTTTAAGAAGGAATTTCTTTTTAATGGCATACTTGCATGGAAGCTTTTCTTTGATTTCTTAGCACTGTACTATACTGCACTGCTTGGCTGAAGAAAATTCTGCTATGCAAGAAGCCAGATAAGTCATGAGTGGTTCGTTTCACGTGGACAGATATTAAATCGGCATGTTTTCAGGCCGGAGTCAGTTAAAAAGATGTAGGAAATGGAACAAGATGGTAGTAGTATGCTTTGAATAGTTTGGGCATGGCGCAAAGTCTACTACTAACTAGATATTACACACTCAATTCGCATCGTACAAGGCGGATAGTATATATGATCGATCTCGTTGTTTGCCATCACTTCATGATATCCTTGAGTCCGAGGAATGCGAAATCTCGGCGCACCGTCTTGAATGGCGAGTAAACTTTTATCTAGCCTGTGAGAGAGAGGAACTGGAAAACATCCGGAAGCCCTGGATGGGTACGGGGTAAGGAACCCACCTCTACGCTTGCGCCTTTCCAGATTGCAGGCCCACAGGTTATCACACCAGGAATAGACCTAACTTTAGGTAGTGCATGTGATTAACAATGAGAAAGGGGATGAGATGATGGAGGAATTCAAACGCATCGGCGGCTCACGTCTCAACATCCTCAGAGATGCTTGCTCCACTTGGCTCTGTAATCGGCTGGAGGCATATGCATCCCTTGATCCGATCAAATTCATTTGCTTCCAAGGCCTTCCTGAAAGCACTCAGTAGCAACTAGATGCATTTGTGTATATCTCTGAAGTATATACGTTGGCGACACGGGGCGACAGAGCCCAATGTCGGCCAAAGACGGGTGCCCAGTATACGTATTTTCCTGTATATCTGCGACAAAGGCCATTCATTCATTCTGTTATCCTACTTCTCCTTATCCTGTCGGTCTGAAGCTATCGAAACTATTGAAGGTAGAGATGTGTTTGTCTAGGTTCGTTGCAGATTGAAAACAAGCAGGAAACGTTTCCTAAGCGTTTTCTAAATGCAGCAAAATAATGATAATCACGTGAAGTCATGTGGAATTGTATAATCGGGGATTTTCTCGACATTGGGGATTGGCGTGAAAGGGGTTAGGTAAACTTGCGTAGATGGATGAGAATTATGAGTCTGGGTAAGGTTAATGATACTCTCTCCAATCGCAGCTGCTTCTTCAAGTGTCCGCAAATGAAGCCATTATCCGGGCGCTACTCGTACGCATACATATTGGATGAAGACAATATCCTGGACTCTTGCGTGCGAGTGTGTACGAGCTCCTTGGAGACACGGGCTTATGAGTTACAGTCCGTGACAGGTTCCAAAGGTGTTCATCGTCGGCATGGCTGTTTGTCTCCCTCAATATGGTGGTCATGGTCGGCAAGCTGCAAACCAATAAAAACCCTATTTTGGAAAAATGTCCCGTGGTACCCATACATTTCTCTTTTCTGACCCGCATCCTCCTTGACATTGACACCTATATCGTGCAGGTTTTCCTGGATTGCTTTGAGTCTATAACCTTCTCCCATTCGCAGTTGGTCTTGAACTATGTAAGGTTATATGGGGGGCTTCAAATTATGTAATAGTGCTACCGGATCAATGCAACTGACTTTACTTCAAACCATAAACCTTGGAATAGATCCTCTGAGTACTATCACCATCATCAAATTCGTGATATCTCGGCAGATATCATACCTTGTTTCTCCTCTCTCGCCTTTCCAGGGGCATCTAGTGGAGTGTCTTTCAAACAACCTCACCCCACGCAGCTGCCGACATGCAACAATTCGTGCATTCGATTTCTATCGGTGAGTCGATCTGTGAGCTTAGCTAGCTTATCGTTTTGTTGGATCAAATAAGCTTACATGCCTAAAAGTTAATGATGCATTGCCTGAATCTTAGCACAAATGGGCACCGCAGGCCTAGACAGCCACCTGGCCAAGAACTAATCACGATCAGAGGCCCATCAAGAATCGGGGTGATATATACATAACCCCTTGGTGCTCCTACAATCAAATCAAGTACCCAAAATGCCTTCGGCTTGTGTAAAATCCAAGAGAAAGACGCTCCAGCCCCAAAATTGCTGATGTCTAACTTATCATATCAACATTTAGAAAATCAGCCAGAATTCTGTTTATTGCTTTATTAAAGAAAGCTGCAATAATTAGCAAAAACAAGATAATTACTTTTGCAATCTGAGTACAGCTTATGAGCCCCATTGCTGCGGAAAGTTTACGCGGTTGCATTTTGTTTTGAGAAATAGGGGATGAGATTTGTTTGATAAATCCTCTTCCAAAAGCCAATATTATATTGTGACGATATATTCTTTCAATACTGAAAACCATATCTATAGTGTAAATTAACGTTAATCCCAGAACGGAAACTATACCTCCAACAAGACCTTACAATATATAGGATTCAGAGTTTCCCATTAAGATGCTGTTCAAGATGACGGCAAGACTTTGAGGAGAAATGGGAGGAGTCGCACCGCTGCTTCCAAGGCAAAATCGCTCTTGGCAAGTTGAAAATAGATGGGAATTAAATATTAGATTGAAGGGAATCATGAGCATATTGACGTCTCTGCGAGGATAAATAGACATCAGCAACTATAGCGTTATCGAATGCGAAGAGGGTGAATTGGGAAACAACAGTGGCTCCGACAAGTATGGATAGGACGGACACCTTGGGGCTCGCATGTTGGGATCTCAGCTGCAGAAGCATCGCTATTCTTTCATGGCTGAGACACCAGTTCTATCTCGATGATCTGATTCAATCTTCTCGCCATGCAATCTATGATTGTTCGAGAAACATCTTCTACTCCTGAGCTGAGTGTGTTTTCAATCGTTGCCCCCGGACTATCCATTCGTGAAGAACCAGCGACTAGAACTTGAACCGGTCGTCAAGTGAAGTTGGATTTAAAACTCAGATCCACTGTGAGTAGGAATATAAGTGAAGCTTCTGTAACAAAAATGAAGGGATGTACTTCGGATGTAATGACTCTATATTACAAACACCCCTGAGAAAGATTCAACCTCCCGAACCTGCAGGTCTGTGGGACAAATGACACGGTTTCAGGTTCGCCGTCTCTCGCTGTATATCCATTCCAACAACATTTCCTTGTGAGAGTGTCAATTTGCCTATTTTCGCTTCTTGGCGGTTGCGGGCGTAGTATAATCTCCAGTCACGCGAAGTCCTTCCCTGATCAATGGCATCGCGGTTTTTTGCCGCCAATTGATTATTATCCTTCCGATCGATGCAGCATAGAAGATTTTGAAATACATCAGAGAAGCATCAAAAATCAACGCCATGGAGCAAATATCAAAAATCTGGGCAGTGTTTTCCGCGAGGATCTTCGTCGTCTAATTACCTCTCTTGATTGAAACCCGAACATGTCTCCATCTCAATTCTATAGAAAAGACTTGCCAGTTTCAAATCTAACAATCATCGTAATGCTGATTGCCAATTTTGCAAGGAAAAGAGGGAACGAAGCTCTACACTCGATGGCTTAGGTTCGCCACCCAACGTCTTCAAATCACTGCCTCTGAGGATACCCTGCCTCAAATGGATAAAACACTTGGAATAGGGGTCAATCTCAACGTGAGCAAACTTTAACAAGTTGTATACAAACCGAAATCTGATATAGACAATGGCCTGATTCTCAAAACGGGTGTGCTGTGACACTGACATTACCTTGGGCTGACATTCTCGCCAACAATTGCATGCTGACCGCATCACTAACAGCAACGATTACACGATTACACCCAATAGGTGAATCATTTTCGTAATCTCCAATAGGATGTGCCTCACATATGTCAGGTATAGGCAGGGGTAGCAACAGCTGACAGCTCCTGCATCCAAATCAGCATCAGCATCAGCATCAGCATCAGCATCAGAAATATCAAAAACCAACACATCTCGAATTCCCATCTTCACACATCAACCAAAATGATCACGACCCAAATTGAAATCAATGCTTCTCCAGAGACCGTGCGAAGAGTGGTCCGTCGTCCCAATGTCTCCACCAGATGCATAACTTCTATAGCTAACT
Organism: Monilinia vaccinii-corymbosi; assembly: GCA_017357885.1. Lineage (NCBI taxonomy): Eukaryota > Fungi > Ascomycota > Leotiomycetes > Helotiales > Sclerotiniaceae > Monilinia > Monilinia vaccinii-corymbosi. The sequence goes on along the minus strand of CP063407.1, from coordinate 3,687,772 downwards.
CCCAAAAATCCAGCTTCTAGATTTCCCCACCGTCAACGAATGGCACAGCGGACTCATCAAGAGCATTACGCCCCACGACCTCAATGATCCCCTGGGTGTAGGCAAGAAACTCCATTGCATCATGGAAGGATTCGAATTCGATTCCACCATTACCGTACGTGCCCCCCTCTCCACGCCGCACCCACCCCCCAAATCTCCCCTCATCATCATCATCACAACCCAAGCCCAACTAACCCCTCCCCCTCTCCCAACCCCACAGGAAAACACCCCCCACAGATTCTCCTGGCAAGGCCCCCCCATCATGACCGTATCCGGCCTGCACTCCTTTTCAATCGAGCCCAGCCAGACGCGCGCCGGAGGAACGACCTTGACACACATGGAGGAGTATGCGGGGAGCATCGCGTTTCTGATGCAGGATTGGCTGTTGGGCAGGAGCATCAAGGGGAAATTTGAGAAGTTCAACGAGGATTTGAAGAAGCGATGTGAGAGCGTTTGAGGGCGGGCGTAACGTTCTGTCTGACGCGCTAGCTAGCTGTGCTGTTTGTGCCGTCGTGCTTCTACTTCTGGCTTGGGTGAATGTGAATGTGAATGTGAATGCAGATGTATTTAAAAGCGAGCAATTAATGAGTACTCGTTGCTGTTGTACTATATATATATATAGCCTTATAAATTCGAACTACTTGAATGCTCGTATGAATCGCCATAGCGCATCCATCCAACCCCTCACCCCTCCCCCCCATCCGAGAAATCCATGCACGGAACTTTCAATCGAAAAACATATAACTTCTTAGCAGTGAATTAACTTTCTCTCTTAGCAGCGAATTAACTTTCTCTTCAATCAATCTAAAACAACAACTAAAAAGTCTTGTTGCACGTCTGAATAGCCTGAAATACAGGCTGTAGATCTGGAATATAGGCTATGATACGGCCCCCGCGGTAGGAACAGGTAAGCAGGTAAAACCGTGGAAACGAGTCAGGGGTTCTGCTGATAACTTGGCTGTGCTTGAGATTATACCATATCAAGTAATTTTCATTTTCATTTTCATCTTCTCAAACTCCATAGGGATGGGATTCCTGAGAATCGTTGAGAGGGCAATTGCAACGAGGTCTATGTTGATGTAATTAGTTATTATTAATTTGGTCTCGAGAATTGGCCCGCTACGCATCAACAACACAACGATCAAACGTGTATAGCAGCAGCAAAATACGAAATTGGATGCGAGGTCTTCAAAAAGCCATGGATGAAAAGCAGCACCAGATAAACATACATTTTCACAAAAGCCTTGGAATATTTCGTTGATTGATGTATCCATCGCTATCTTGAGTGTAAACTACAAACGCCATGGAGTTTCCTGCCAGGAAAAGCTAAAGCAAAATCGCCTCCCAACCCATACTACTGTATCCATTATACCAAGCAAAGCTTGAAAAGTCCCTGCAATTTTTCAGGGGAAGCCTAGGAGCCAAAAAGACTCAGGCACGTATACGCATTCTAATATGCGTTTCAAATCAAATATCCCGCCAAACCGGTCCAAGCACCCCGGGGTTAATTAATCCTCCTGCGAAGAAAAATTATCAACCTATGCAGAAGTATTGACGCCTCTCTCCTTGCAATACTTCTCGACCTCCTTCTCCAACTGCTCCTTTTGTCTAATGACCGCCTCCATCACATCCTTGACGTGTTCCTTTTCCTCGCCCATGCCTTCACCATCATGGCCAAACTCCTTCCAGATTTGGGTCATCTCACTGAGGACGGCTCCAAGTTGATTGGGCAGCCATGTGACGATTGGAGAGCCGCCGGTTGCGACGGGGTGCGAGGTCTTCTTCAAGATGTATTCGCGTGTGAAGCACCAATGGCGCCATCTGAAATCACGCACTTGATCCATGCAGAGGAGATAGAGGGCAATAGATGTAGGGGATGAGAGGGCGAATGACTTGAAATCGACGGCTACGGAAGCGTTTTGGACGTGCTCGAGAAATTGTCTGTGGTTTCCTGGGCGGTAGGCGCGGAAATCCTTGAGGATGGCGGTGAGTGGGGTGGTGGGCATGGTTATTTGGAGAAGGTTGTCCATGAGTGGAATCTAAAGAATAGTTAGTATATTGACCTGATGTCTGATCGAGGTTTATTCAGGATATATGAGGGATCGGCCATACCATAGAATCATTAGCTCCAGACTCGCCACGGAAACTCAAGGGCTCCTCGGAGACACCTTCGTAGATAACACCATGTGGGAACATAGATTGACTGGTAATACCAAAGATGAATGTCCTGAAAGTGGTGTAATCACCAGGCTTTGATTTCTGCCACATGCCTTATGAAGTGTTAATCGCAGTCATCCAACGATAGAAGAAGTGTCATGGCGGGAAAGAAGGAGGAAACATACTATCCATAACAGCATTAACTTTGATCATAGCTCCCAGCACCTTCTTCATGGCGCTTTCGAACATTTCCCGATCACGCTTCTCGACTGCCTCCAAAGAGCTCACAACACCATCAACCAATGGTCCAGAGTTGGAAACCATGTCGATATGGACAAGAACAAAACCTGCCTCACTGGAAGTGTGGTCAAGACCATGCTCAAAGGCACGGATGAGGCGAATGTTGTCATATTGAAGGCCTTTGGCCGGGTCCACAAGACGATAGTTATAGAGAGCGTACGAGCCGGCATACTCCATGAATGGCTTGAAACCCGCACTATAGAGAGAACATGTGAGTAATTGATGATATGAGGATGAAAGGTGAATGTTAGGAAGTGGATGAAAGCATCGAACGTGACGTATCATGATAAGTGAAATGAAGATTGAGAAGGAATACATACAGTTCAGCACATCTGCTAATAGGCAGACTGATAACCCTAGGCAAAGTCTGTCTACCCAATCCATACTCTTCACCCTTGAGGAACCTCTCATGACATGGCTCCAAAAGGTAAGCACTAGCCAAGAAGCTGTAATCACGATAGAGAGCATTCATAAGTGGTAAGTTATCCTTATACTTATTGATGGCATCAGTAAGATCGGGAAGCTCATTGAGAACTGTCTCTCCAAGGGTGAAAGTCGCCAGGAGACCTGGTTTGCCATCGAGAGTCTTAATTGGCATACGTTGGAGGATGGATTCCAAGATATCGAACTCGGATGGGAGAGTAACGATGGGTTCAGCACGTGGAAGGAAACCTCTGGTGGTTGATACCATAAAGGCTGGCAAAGAGGTATCTTCTGGCTTGGTATCCCTGAGGACCTCAAACTGTGCGAGGGGAGTGGGAGTAATTGAACCCATGATGGATATGATTTCAAAAGATGAGTGAGAAACGCGTAATATTGTAAAGATTGATGTAAAGATTGATGGGGAAGGTTGGTCTGATCGGTCTTGAAGTTTTGTTGATGTTCTGTTGTTAAAAGACAAAGAAGTTTTTGACAGATTGTGCGAGATTTCTGGCCCTTTTATCTTGGTTCTTCATGGCCGGAAGGCATTCCGGCCACGGCAGGGAGATGACCATTTGCTCTTGTTGAACGGGTACTCACGGTGGATTCAAAGATAAGAGATTCTTATTGAATGGCTGAGAGGATTCACTTGAATGCTTCTCGTGTTGAACTATATCCAACCAAAAAATATCATATTCTGCTGAAAAAGCGACGAACAAAGGGGGAGAATGGAGATATACCCGACCACGTGCCTGTGTACCTTCAACTTCACCCAAAGTTATACGACATGAAGCCTTGATGGAACTGTCCAACAAAGTAGCAACGCATTCTGGTATGAACTTTCATACAACAACCCAAGTTTGGGTCATCAGTGCTCGTCACACCATGAATCGATGTAGTTGTTGGTGATGGCCGTTCATTTTCTTTGTGGTGCCCTCCGATTCTCTATTGACCAACCCCTCTCTTCTGATTGGCCAATTGGCCGGAAAATCGACCGCGGTGGGGAGGAAGAAAGGGAAAGTTTTCTTGTCGTGGCATTTGTCAACTCAATCGATAATCAAAATCAAACCATTGGTCCAATCCTTCGCATGATAAGGCTAGTGTCTCACGAAATTAACCCGGAACTCCAAATGAGGGAGAAGGTCATGTGCTTGTCACGTGTAGGAAACCCAGAAACAATTCTGAAATGTCAACGCACATTCAATTGCTATCGAGCTACCTAGCTGAGTTGTAACCCAGTAGCCAGCAGACTAATTAACCATCCTCGAAATAGAAGACGGGAGATTCTTATTAACCCAGCATTCCAGAAGAACCAACCATGAATCCATTAAATCCAACACCGTTTACCACCTATCCCAAAAATCTAAACAATGACAACAGAAGAATTCTCGCTATCTTCCTGATCAGCCGTTTCTGCTTCGGATTCCGAGTCTTCTTTCTTCTCTTCTTCTTTGGTGCTAACTTCCACTTCCACTTCCACCACGAGTTCAACTTTTACGGGTGAGTTGGTGGTAGAGTCGGTGGGAAGGTCCTCGGCTTTTGTATCTTTGCTTCCATTCTCTTCCTCGGTTTCTTTCTTGGTACCGTCTTCCGTTTCAGTCTTCTCGGTTTCGGTCTTTTCGGTCTTTTCAGTCTCAATCTCAGCTTCGATTTTTCCCTCGGACTTCTCGTCTCCATCTTTCTTCTCATGATCTTTCTCCTCATCACCTCTCTTGTCGTCATCTTTCTTCTCCCCAACCTTCTCCTCTTTACCCCCTCCCTCTTTCTTCTTCCCCTTCCCTACCTCATCAATCGGATCCTTCCTTTCCTCAGCCGGACTAACCCCTTCAACCGCTTTATCTGCCGCGTCCGCCGCCGAATCATCAACATCCAACTTCTTTTCTCCCACCTCCATCGGATCCTCTTCCTCCTCCTCATCGCTACTGATATCCTCTCCCATGATACCTCTCTTCTTCGTTTTCTTCGGTGGCTCCTCCCACTTCCTATCCCTCTTGACCGTAACCGTGACTGCGCTTTCCCTACTGTAAACTCTTAATCCTACTACCAATACCGCATTCCATGGATCCTTTTCGAATTCATCTTCCTCTTCTTCGACGCCATTAGTTTTAGATGGAGGTGGCACAGGATTGGATTCGGCCTTGGATTCGGCCTCGATTACGTCATCAATTACACCGACCGTGATATCTGAAATGTCTGAACAGATAGATTCGAGATCAAAGTCGTCAGAGTCGTCAGGGTTGTCAACAGGGGAAGCTTTGGGAGGAGGTGGGAGGTTAGACGTGGGAGTAGAAGATTTGGAGGATGTAGCCAGTTTAACATCGACAGTTATGGACTTTACCTGAACGGCCTTGTCATCACTCGAATTGGTTTCCGTTTCTGCATTGGCCAGTTTATCAAGAGATTTTGAGCTTTCAGGCGACTCTGAGGTGGTTCCATTAGCTGTAGCGGCTGATTTCTCAGGCTCCGATGGCTTGTCAGATGATGTATCATCAGCCGATTTTGTCTTTCCATCGTCCCCAGTTTCAATCTCAATGGATTCAACTTTCACTACCTTTACTTCGGCATTTGGATCCTCATCACCAGCTTCTTTTGCAGCTTGTTCGGTAACCGCCTTGGCAGCATCTTCAGCAGCCTTTTTAGTTTCTCCAGCAAGCTTTTTCGCCGCCTCCTTAGCTTTCTTGGCTTTATCTTTAATTATGCCCTTGATCTTCTTCTGTTGAGCTTTGCGTTTCTCTTTATTTTCATTGTGAAGTTTCTTCTTCTTTTCCTTCATCAATCTATCCTTGACTTCTTTCCTTGCCTTATTCTTCTTCTTCTCTTCTGCTTCTTTTCTAGCTTTCTTTTCCTCGGCAGTCTCCTTGACAATTCCCTTAGCATGAGCTAGATCGTATGAGAGACCAACCCGAAAGAGCTTGTTACGACGACTCTTGATGTTGTTTCGGACAACATCTTCTACTGGTAGAAAGTTGCTTCTCTTGATAGCTTTCACTTTCATCAAGACATCGTACTCACCAGCTGGGAGTTCTAATTCGGCGGTAACGGATCGACGCATCCAATAATTACCATGACTTCGAACAATATAATCTTCTTCGCCCGCTTTGTGAATACGAAAAGATAATTCGAAACGGTATTGTCCTTCAAGTCCACGGAAATAGCGGACATCAAGTTGAGAGAGAACGATCATAACAGGAGCTGCATTGTCGAGAGTGAAGGAAAACTTGGTATCATGGTAGTTGACTGTCCATGGAATTTCCATGGAGGCCCATGACTGCGTGACCTTCCATTCGTCGGTGAATAAGCGTGTTCGATCGAAGGTTTGATACTTTTTGAGAAGATCCTCATAGGACATCCAAAATGAACCATCATCACCGAAGGTATGCTCAAGTTTTTTCATCCATTCTGGTGTCCACTCTTTACTTCCATCGCCTTTCACTACTCAGTACCTGGATAATTCATAAGTGGGAAGAATGTTACATACTCCATGCACCCTTCCATTCACCCCTACCCCACGGGTTTCTTAGCAAAACGAGTCGTTGCCCATCAATCTCTACAGCTCGTAAAATTGAGTATGCATGACCCTCATAGATACCCTTTCGATTACCACGACCTGCCCAGAAAATACCGGTAGCACAGCCGAAGAGGAATTCTTTGTTGACTTTAGTCAATTCTTCTTTCCAGAAGTATTCCTTGTCGAGAATATCAGTGCTGAACAATTCGGTTGTGACACCACCAGTAAGATCTTCAACGCCTTCACCTGTGCATCCACCTTCAATTGCCTCATAATCCTGTATATCGTTAGTGAATCATAAATGCAGCCATCTCGGAAATACCTACTCCATGAGCTTTTGCATATGCCTTCTCAAGCAACGGCAACCAAGTCTCATTCGGGTCTTCGCACTGTGAAAAATACAAGGCACCGGAGTTACTTTGATACATCTTGCGGTAATCCTCTTCGGAATTGATACGTTGACGATCTTCAATGAGATTACGTTCAATCCAACTCTCGTCATAATCGGGCTTCGTTAAGTAAAGCTTGTCATCAATAATCTCAGATATCCACTCGCCATCTCGATGGAAGACAAATCCATAAACACCAATCTCCTCGTCTCTGGCAACACAAATCTTTTCAATCAAACCAGGTTTATTTCCCAATGTACAAAGGGCTGCCATGAACCAACAATCACCATCTCGGCCTTGTCTGATATCATTTGCGGTTGCTCCGCTAACATAAAATTGTGGACTATCGAAGATATCACCAACCCTTTTGACGGACCCAGGACTGAATTTTGGTGTCAAGTCGTCACTTGTCTTTTTGAGCATCTGCAGGCAGATACCCAAATCCCACTTCAAGTCGAACTCAATATCGAAATATGGATCGCGGTATTTCTGGTTTACTCGACGACATTCTTTGACGATTTTTGCAACTTTCGCTTTGCATAACGCCGCCGCCTCTTCATATGATGCAACTGCATTCTTGCCTCTTTTTACCGGCTTGGAGGCCTTCTGTCCGGCTTTTTGTGTGTAAAGATTCTTAGGTAGTACAGTGGAAGCTGGACGTAGGATAGAGATTAGTGTTCCTGTCACGATCAAGGGAAAGCCTGATTGATAAATTACCTTTTCCTGGTGCTTTGCTCTGAAATTTGGCCCAGAAATCATCTATGGCCTCTTGAGACGATATGTGCTTGGTCTTCTTAACATCTTGTGCTGGGACTGAGGCAATATTTCCTCCCGGTTTCAGAAACACTTGGGACTCATCGTCGGAAAGATCATCGCTGCTAGAGTCGCAGGGAGGGGGAGAAGGAAGAGGGGCAGCCATCTTGTTGAACTTCTTACTAAACTTGCGGAGTACTGGTGATGGTTTTGCAGCCATACTTGAGTTCTCAACGCCAGGTACTTGATAAATGCACGCTCGTATGGCTAACACGCTAGTTCGATATCAAAACGCTCGTTCGATAAAAAATTACAGTGAATAATGAGATTGGGCTGATTCGCAAACAACAGCAGAGAGAAGAGATGAAGGGGAAGGAGAACTTAAACCTATCTGAATGCAGAACTTCCTTACACCATACGATGCCCAATTATTTATCCGACACCGATGGGCCGAAGTAAATGCTTGTCCTTACTTATATCATATTGTGAGATTCACAACCTCAGAACCCCACCTAGAATTCAAGCTGTCCAACAGCTGTTGGCGCTTATCAATTCCTTTGGTCTCCACGCGCGATAATTACTGATCAAACCAATGCCCAGGCCAACAATACCAAGCAACTCGAAATGCATTTGCGTGGTGTATCTGTGGCCATGCAGTGATTGTGACGAGACACCCAATCTATGAATGGTAGCTTCAGCCTGCAGTCATCTGAGGTTGTCTTGCCTGCATATGACTAATGTTTGTACGCTCAATGCCTCACCGCGTTATCCGTAAACCCAGAACCATACCTGGTGTGGATGAATTGAGGTCGTGACCCAGACTGCCACTCGTACACCTTTTATACGGTCTTCAATGAAGAGACCACGGGAGCCCATGAACCAACACTCGAACTTCATCGTCTCTTCTATTTTTGCCCTCTATGAGAATGAGTTGCTGGCTGAAATCAGAGGAAACGGTTGGATGGTGGGATCAAATGTTGTATGATATGAATTCGAAGTCCTTCGTGATCAGTCAACAGTAAGGTTAACTAACATCCATTATAGGCTAGCGTTGAACTTGGCTTATCGATAAACTCAAGGTCCACCTTAGCTTCCACCAATGAGATGGCACCTTCCCCTCTCACCTCCCACCTCCCACGTGACACCTCACTCCTCGCTCCTCAATGACATGACGGACAAGTACAAACCTTCTCTTGCTGCTTCCATCCAATGAAATGCTCTCAATTACCATGCATTTTACTTTCCTCTTCCTCCCAATTCCTTCCACTCACCCACCACCTTCATCATCATCATCATCATCGTCCTTTTCATGTCATTTCTCAATTCTCTTGTAATAACAAGTTTAAGACATATCAGTCGGCGATCTTCAATTCCTCGCACTCTCAATAAACCCATTACAAAGCGATTATTCACAACGACACGGATCACGATGGCACAAGAATATAAGCTTAAGGATCTGAGTACCTTGGATTTGAAGCCGGGAGAGAAGAGAGAAGTTGAGGTTGAGGGTGTTGAGGGAGGAAAGGTATTATTGTGCAACGTTGGTGGAAAGGTTACAGCTGTAGGCTCCAAGTGCACGCATTATGGTGCTCCATTGGTTAAGGGTGTTTTGACTGAAGATGGTCGTATAACTTGTCCATGGCACGGAGGTATGTATTTGTGTCTGTCCAACAAAAGAAGGGAATATGCTAACTCTTTATTGGCAGCTTGCTTCAATGCCACCAATGGAGATATTGAAAATGCTCCCGCCCTCGATGCCCTCCCTTCATTCGATTTGTGTGAGAAGAATGGTTCGGTATATGTAACCGGAGAACAAGAGAGCATCAAGGGCAGTCGCAGAAAACCAAACATCAAGATTACTGGCGGAGTTGGATCCGAAAAGGTAGTAATTGTTGGTGGTGGAAGTGGTGCCCTCAGTACACTCGAGGCCCTTCGTGAAGCTGGATTCAAAGGCTCAATCACCATGATCGGCAATGAAGGATACTTGCCAATCGATAGAACAAAGTTGTCGAAGGCACTTATTGATGACCCATCAAAAATTGCTTTGAGGGATGAGGCTTGGTTCAAAGATGGATCGATTGCCAATGTCAATGATACCGTCACTAGCATTGACTTTGCGGGAAAGAAAGTTTCCACAAAGGACGGTAGCTCGTAAGTCCACCTCCATGTCTGATACATTATTTTCTATGGAGTTACAAATGTTCGGATATCCATCCGAGATAATTGAATGAGATTTGCAACTGCTCCACATTTCGGATGATACTAATGTGTTTGCCTTTGTAGATACCCTTATACCAAACTAGTATTGGCTTCTGGTGGAACTCCAAAGAGTCTACCTTTGCCTGGCTTTAGGGAGTTGGGCAATATCTTCCTCCTTCGTAATGTTCACCATGTTAAGAATATCGTTGCGGCCATTGGACAGAAGAAGAAGAAAATTGTCATCATCGGAAGCTCATTTATTGGCATGGAAGTTGCCAATGCTACGGCCAAGGATAACCATGTTACAGTTGTCGGCATGGAATCTGCACCACTAGAGAGAATCATGGGTGCCAAAGTGGGCAAGATCTTCCAAAAGGTTTTGGAAGGAAATGGAGTCAAATTTCACATGGAAGCTGGTGTGGAGAAGGCCGTACCATCAAAATCGGACTCCTCCAAGGTTGGTGGTGTACAATTGAAGGATGGCACAAATCTTGAAGCAGATTTGGTGATACTGGGAACGGGTGTTGGCCCTGCAACCGAGTACTTGAAAGGCAACAAATCCGTTGAACTTCAGAAAGATGGCTCATTGAAAACGGACGAGAATTTCCTTGTTTCTGGCCTACAGGATGTTTATGCTATTGGCGATATCGCCACTTATCCATACCATGGGCCTGGTGGTGAAGGAAGCTTAACCCGAATTGAGCACTGGAACGTAGCACAAAATTCGGGACGAAGCGTTGCAACACACATTAACAACCCCACCGCCAAACCAAAGTCATTTATTCCAATTTTCTGGTCGGCTCTCGGCTCGCAACTCAGATATTGTGGTAATACTCCAAATGGCTGGGATGATCTTGTTTTGCAGGGAGAGCCAGAGAATGCAAAGTTTGTGGCCTATTATTGCAAGGGAGAGACGGTGGTTGCGGTCGGTACTATGCAGTATGATCCAATCATGATCCAAGCGTCGGAATTGATGAGACTAGGCAAGATGCCTAGCAAGAGTGAATTGAAGAAGGGTCTTAATGGCCTGGGGATTAAGATTTGAACGGGTCATGGCATAGGCGAAAAACGGAGGGGTTGGGGCTGGTGGTTATCTGAACATAAATACAAAGTAACAGCATTAACGATGTGATGGTTGATGATAACGCAACAAAATGCAAGAAAACAGAAGACAATAAACAGCTTTGAGTTCATCAGTATAGCAGTTCCAATTGTCTATCCATCATGATTTTCCTGGATATTCTTTGGCAAGCATATACAAACTTGCCTTCTTCATGTTCTGCCTCTAGGTAGGTAGGTCATCAGAGGATATCATTGCGGAAGCTTCAAATTTATCTCCTCCCTTCCCCATCGAACAATGAATAAATACTACGCTCTTGCCTGATGCTAAATTATTGTCAAAACCGTTTCTGTTTCTGGTCGTTCTTACCTCAAGAGCTGAGTACTTTGGTTCCCCTCTGAATTTTCATCATCTTGTTTACATCTCCCATTTGGAGTTGATCTCTTTTCATTCTGTATACGGACTGCAAAAAGGACACCATGAGAACCTTCAGTACAACCTGTTTCCTTGGCTACGTAGTTGTTGCAAATGCATATACAACCTTCGGTACAACCTGTGCGATTCCAGCTACAACGACTAACTATGTCTCACCACCCAACAGTCGAGGAAGCCTCAATATCCTATGGGCTTGTCTTTTCACGTTCCTCGTTTGTACTTGGGCAGTCCAGCATCTGAATGTACCCCAGCAACGAGAAAGTCGCGACTCTGCTTGGAACGACTATTTCAATTGGAAGATCAAAGGCTTCAAAACATGTCTCAAATGGATGTTGGCGACTGCTATTGCTCCAGAGATACTGCTTGCGAAGGCTTGGAGTGACCTTGATGTTGCCCGGAAACAGCTTAAAAAGTTCAAAGCTTGGGCGGCTGATGATGATGTTGAGTGGACGCTGACTCATACTTTATTTGCCAATATGGGTGGATTCGTAATTCGAAGCAATCCTCTATCAAATGACAACCAAGATACCGAGGGCAAGGCGAGCGTTGCCCTTGATATACTCGCTGGCCATCCACCACAGCCACCTTCAGCGGAAGTTTTGTCTCCTTTGATGGAACCACGTATCGGATACGTCTCTTCCAATACAAATTATGCCTCGACCTACGTTAATGCCCCAGACCGTGGTATTGCGTCAGATCAGTTATCCAGCTATCCCAATCCATACCACTTGACCGCTAAGCAACTCCTATCACTTCGACGATGCAATCATATAAGGTTGCCGAATGTTACGCTAGCCGAGATCAATGACAAAAGTAAAAGCGATATGTTGGTAAGGGTTCTCGCAACTGCTCAAACCTTGTGGATCCTCGTGCAGATAATTCTTCGTGCGGTGGGGGGTTTGGAGGTAGCACAACTTGAGATTGCAGTGGTTGCATTCTCAACTTGCGCGCTTCTGATATATATACTCAATTGGAGCAAGCCCAAGGGGGTGCAAGTACCATTTACGGTACTCCAGTACGAAGGCGCGATTCCTGCCGAGTTACTCGAGTTCATGGAGAAAGACTTGGACCGTTCATCGATGTCATGCATTATGCTCCGCGCAAAATGTCAAAATTTTAATTCTGGCGACCCAATCCCCAACGATGCGATCTATGCCTACGACGATGCATGGCTCATAGGATTTGAGTTTGGCAGTATAGCTTTTGGGTGCATACACGTTGCGGCTTGGAATTTTGTATTCCCGACGCACATTGAGCAAATACTTTGGTGGTGTACGAGTGTCTGGTGCACAATTTTCGTTTTGGTTTATACCCTCATTCCATATTGCGGAGTACTATGTTATGGGGATCTTGAAAGAATTGCGACGCCCCGAGAGCTTGCTTGGGGTGCTGCTCCTTTATTCTTCCTATATGCTTTGGCCAGACTCTTCTTACTGGTGGAAATCTTCAGATCATTGTGTTATTTGCCTCCTTCGGCATTCAGAGCTACTGCTATGATGAATGTTCCTCACATCGAGTGACTGTTTTGAGGGGATGAAGAGTATGTTTATAGGTATTAACACGCCGTGTCAGCGTGATACTTGGTAGATGATGGAAGTAGGTTTACATGTTGCGGTGAGATCCTGTATGATAGTAATAGAAAAATAATCGTCTAGCTTGTCCCAAATATTAATCATCATCCATAGCACATACCTTCACGACCATGACGCATATATTAGGCATATAGCACCTGGCATGTATGCCTCTGAACATGCTCAAACAACGCATTGCACTCATATCCTTCCTTCACTCGCCTTCGCTCTCCGCCTCTCACTGATCTCGCAGCAGACCCCGAGATGTAAGCAAGCATAAACATCCATCAAGCTTCCTGATCCCCCACCGTATCGAATCGAGCTCACCTCCCGGCATATCCCCTAGCTTCCCCCTCCAAGAACAACAGCATCTACAGTAAAGTGGACAGACAACAATGACCCCTCTCATCCCCAACCCCAAAGCTAAACCTTATTCCAACCTCCAACTTGCACACATCTCGTTATCAAGGTTGAGCAAACTACTCATGGAAGAGATACTCGCTCGTACACGTGTTGAAGAAATTGATGGAAGATCCACCTTATTTATGTTCAGGGAGTTGCCGATTGCGGAGGTTCGTGTTGAGACCCACTGTAGGTTGGGTTGGGTTGGGTTAGGTTAGGTCAGGTGAATTTATTGTATGACTAAGGTGGGATTTTGATCATGAACTTGGATTTTGCTTTTCTGAAGGGCAACTCTATGGGAATATCATCGTTGGGAAAAGACTCGACGTTACCAACGTTGCTTCAATCATTTGATGTGGGAGACCGATCGGAAAGGATGTCGATGTCAAGAGGAATAACGAGGATACCAAAATACGACCTGGAGGGATAGAACATTCCCAGCATCAAATGCCATTCCATATGTCACTCTCAAGTCATCATCACTTACAAAATCCAAGACCTCTGCGTCAGAGTCTTCCTTGATTGCCGGGATATCTTAAGGGTATGCCGCTAGAACTCAAAGGAGCCGGTTCGAACCCAATGGGTATTTCAATCCATCATACAAAAATACGCCAAGTGCAAAGCAATCCATCCACACGCCATTATCTACGCAATCCAGAACCAGATTCTCTCAAAGACGTTTCGTGGTATCAAATCGGGCCATTGCCCATCCTCCGCATCAAGCGCGGCCTTGCCAGTATAGATATCGGCATCGGCTGGTGAGATCCACTTCGTGCGCTTGAAGATTTTCCAGAAGAAGAAGAGAAGGAAGAAGATTGGAACTCCGAGGTATGCGGTAAGGAAATCTGCTGATGTTAGTTTGCTCCTCCAAGGGTCGAGAGCAACTACTTACTAGTGACGCTCCAGTGAGAGTGGTTTTTGCCAACAAAGACATTAAATCCATTGAAGATGATGATCATGGCGAAGAAAACGAATGCGAAGTAAGCCGTATATGGTTGAAATTTGCTCTTGAAGACGAGAGTGTTTCTATCGACACCCTGGGCTGCCAAGGACTTTTGGAATTGAATATAGGCAACGCAGATGGAGCACCATGTGAACAGGGATGCAATCGTGGTCAAATTTTGGAACCATGTGAAAGCGGTTGAGGCACCACCGGAGCCAACCGACAAATATGTAAGACCAGAGATTGATGCTGTGGCGAGAACAGCCCAGTAAGGGACGCCTGCCTTGCTGCATTTCAGGAAGAATTTTGGGGCTTGCTTGTTCTGAGCAAGGGCGAACAAGTAACGAGATCCGGTATACAAGAAGGCATTGGCGGAGGAAGATGCAGAAGTCAAAATGACTGCGTTGATGAGGGATGGCAAGACTGGGATGCCGGCATTCTGAATACCAATAACCCATGGGGATCTAGCAGCACCCGCAGCACCTTCATCTTGAGCCTTGAGCAAATGTGGATCGCTGGAAGAGACAAGGACACCGATAGCCAATGATCCAAGGACATAGAAGAACATGATACGCCAGAAGACTCTGCGGACGGCCTTTGGAATGTTCTTACGTGGATTCTCGGCCTCACCAGCGGCTACAGCAACCAATTCAACGCCACCATACGAGAAAGCAGCGTTGACAAGAGTTGAGAAGAGACCGAGGAATCGACCAGTGTTTCCAGTCGAGTCGTACTCCTTCATGGCTTGGCCATGCTTCCAGTAACGGAATCCCAAACGGTCATGCTTAGGGTTTCCTCCCAGATCCACAATGAAGGCCATGATCAAAAGCCCAACAATTGTAATGATTTTGATACTGGCAAACAGGAACTCGGCCTCTCCGTATATTTGAACCGCAAAGATGTTAAGACAGATTACGAGAACTATGATAAGGCTGATCCACGCAGCGACGTTGATATGCACTGCTCCGGGCCAGTATTGAATAACGACAGAAGCGGCTGAAATCTCGGCACACAGGGTGATTGCATTGGAGTACCAGTTCTATCCGACCAGCAAAGTCAGTTTTGGCTCATGAAATCACATCCTGAGTAAACGACAAGCAATTGTGAGTATCGCCAAGCGGTCGCAGCAGAGCTATACGACCAAATTGTGAGGAGAAATAACTTACGTTCCACCCGACGGCAAATCCGAGCGCATCGTCCACGTACCGAGCACAGAACTGTGGGATGGCTCCAGGCAATGGTAACCATGTAGCCATCTCACCCAAGCACTGCATCATGGCATAAATAGCAACACCGGTAAAGCTGTAACCCAAGAGAAGCGAGAGAGGGCCAGCCTGTGTAAGAGCACTTCCAATACCCAAGAAGAGGCCAGTACCAATCGTACCACCGAGCGCAATAAATTGAATATGTCTCGATTTCAATCTTCAAGCAAAACAGTTAGCTTTTGTTCGCCGTGAGCTATTTGGTTCATATATGGACTTTACCCTCGAGACACATAGCCATATTCCTCAGCGGTTTCGATGTCTCCATAAAGCTCACCAGCTTCCTGTATACGACCGACTTTTGTTGCTTGGCCGGTCGTAGGATCGACGTATTGGGCGCGACCATGATTTTCGTGATAGTCAAGCGACTCATTGACGTTGTAGTGGTCCTTCTCCATTGTTTTGTTTGGAAAAAATGGATTAATGTTGACGGGAAGGAATAGGAAAGAAGAAGAAGATGGAAATTGATGGAGCGAAGAATGATCAAGCGACTTTATACAGCCCGCTAGCAAGTAGGTATTGGATGTGAATGATACCCAAGAAGCAAGACTAGTGAATTATTACCACTTACCACGCCGCACCAAAACGCCATTGGCAAGCCCTTCTGCAGCTGCAGGTGGCTTTAGTTCCCAGCTCCTCGGCCCATTAGATATGATGGGAAAGCCAAACACGCAGATTGGCCAGGGCCAAGGGTTTAGGGATGCCCGGACGCTTTTTGTGAACTTTTGAAGGGCTTCTTTCGTTTCGTTGTCAGAAAAAGCATGGATTTGAAGATTCTTGCAGAGAATCGCTAATGCCGAACGTGATTGCGGAATTACTGTAATTTTTCTTATTGACAAGGGCTATTTCAATAAGATAGATAGGCTTGGTAGGATAGGTCGCACAGTCTGCTGTACAGGTTGCAGAACATTGCTGATGCCTTGAGTGCCACCTGCCTGCAACCCTTTCTTTCTCTTCAGCAAGCTGTCTATTTAGGTCATCCGCAAGCTGTCTATTTAGGCATCCGTGAAGCCCAAGTTCTACAGTGAAGCCATGAGCGACCCAGACAATCGCCCCAAGTAAGAATATAACTCCCATTTGCGTCTGGTCGGTCTAGGTTTTGTTTTTAGCTTTAGGTTTAGACGTATCTTACTCTTACTGACCTACCATTTTCGAGAAGGGGCCGAGATAACGTTAAGATGTTTATAGCATTCGATATATATATGCTTTTGGAAGAAATTGCGCGGATGAGGGATAGGATACAGGAACCACTTGACCAATCATATAGTTGGCATAGAAATTGATATTGGGCTGATAAGCTGACCCGGGGGAAAGGATCAAAAGAACAACCAATAGCCGAGGGCTAAAAGTATGCTTGTCTACTTATCTCTGATTCGAAAAGCCACAACCTTGGAGCCAATGCAAGCCAGAGGCGATGTCTGTCCTACCCCTATCACAATGGGCAGACCAGATTCTCTGTAGGAGGGGAGGGGGATAGGAAGCCCGTGTTTATTAGCCTCTCAAATCCGGCAGGCTTCTCGAAGCATGCGCCGAATCATTCGTTTCCATGGCAACATTTCGAGCCCGTCTGTCAGGAATATGAAGTACGGAGTACGGAGTACATGGTGTTATTGATATGAATATAATGTTAAATAATGATCACTTGTTTAGATCAAATTATAAGATCATATTTTATTCCAATTTGATATAAGTTTTCGCTATCGATTATATATGCAACAAGCATCTTGCCACGATATTCCACGTGATGGATTACACACATTAAGCTTTGGATTCTTGGTACAGGCCTGTAATCTTGGTTTTTGGGGAGAAAGACGCGAAGATCAACCTCAAGATCGCTTGGGGCCCTTGAGGAAGGAAGGTAGAACAACCCAACCGCCGTTAATCGTCGGATGCTTTCCTTATCTCTTCATCACCAGAACAGACCAACACCCCGGCTCATGACACAAGCTGACAATAAACAGAGTTATATGTATGTTCGTTGACCTCGAACGAGGGTCTTGGCCGAAGTGTGAACAAGCTACGCCGAGAAAGTTGTCCGCTTTTGGCCCTAAACTTTACCCCTTTGACTACAAGAGTACTACCCCAGCTTTTAGCCCTCCGAGGCCAAACCCAATGTTGTTATGCATGTACGTTATCGCTTTTGGAAAGTCTGAGCGTTCAATGCTCATTGCTCGCTCTTCTTCTGCTTCTAGCCATAGGCAGAAACACACGCACGAGTGATGTGGATGCGGAATCAAGATTCTTTGAGGATAAGCCGCCATCGGGCCATGTACTACATTTCTACTTACTGTCTTGGATATAAGCGTGAGATACATACATACAATACGGCATGATCAGGTGGGCTGCTCGAGCTCATGGTGTGCATGTGTGTGTCTTTTCCGCCGCTAGGACAACTCCTGCAATTACATTACGTGAGGAATTTTATCCTCTTCTCATTATTGCGCGCAAGAAGCTGATATCGATGGAGCCATGAAGATTGTGGAGAGGGGAAATTGGTAGCGCCAGATTGAGAATTAACGTCCTGTCTGCAGTTGGTCTATTTCGGTCAACCCATGCCACCTTTGTCTGTTTCTTTCCATCGTTACGTTACGTTACGTTACGGCCCTTCCTGTTGTTAAGCTTGGAAGGCTTTCAGGCTATGCGAGTAACAATACATCTAATCCGATTCTGCCTTGGCATTTCCGTTGAGACAAATTTGGTAGGTTCGAGATTTTACCGGGAGATTGGCAGGTAAGTTTTCAGTGAAACTGCCTCGGGAGACAAGTTACAGGTTCACGGCGGGATTGGGTCCATTTGTTTATGATGTTGTAAGGATGAGAGGGGAGGGGAAGGGTTGTAACAGTCAGGTTGGATGTTTGTTTTGTTTCCTGTGGAGTGGCGCGCGGACTGCGCTTATGGTTTAACAGTGTTGCGCTGGTGATATCACCATCTGTTTGTTCTGTCGAGTGCAGCGAACTCGCACCTAGGCCTTGCTTGGAATTTTGTCAGACTTCCCAACGAGATGCGCTTGCAGAGGTCTTCTACTTTTAACTTCTAGGACTTCTGCGCTTGTTCACGTTTTTACTAGCCGGTGAGTTGATTTCAAAGGCGCTCCTGAATGGTAACCGCTGTTATAATGCTAGAACTTCCACATTGCTCGCTTCGATTATTAGGCACCTCTCGAATATCCATCCATATACCCTCCATCAAGATTTCCTCTCCCAACCCCAAGCTACGAATCCTTTCGGCTCCGGGTCAAAGAGAACCTGCACTGTATAAAGCACACGATGCCTCCATCTCTTGATCACCAGATAGGTTACGCCCTCCGAATAATCCATCCCTACTGCAGAATAATAAAAGACCGCATCGCAAGCCACCATGGCACAATCACCCACCGTCTACGTTGCCGTGATACAATCCATCCCCATCCATTCACCCTCTACCAAGACAACCAAGCAGCTAAATTCCGACCCGAGACCATGGGAATGAGAGGAAGAGGGGAAAACGTGCAGAGTTCCGCGGTGCTTGCTCAACAAACTTCCATCTTTCCGACCCAAACTGACACCCCCTAGGTCAACATTCAGGACGTGGGTATTGCTGGCTCGAGGCACGCTCGCTCGATTGCTTATGATATACCACCAACCATGCTTGGATAGATACGTTCCGTTATGTTTTTCGCCCATGCATGCAGAAGGCCCTCATTCATGTCAATCATCCTCGTGTATCAACAACACACGATTTCTCTTCCGATCATACATACCATACGCGCGCAAGCTAGAGAGAGGATCAAGCAGCTGAGCCCCAAGTGCGCCGCATCATCTTCACACGCGCAAGTGTCCACGGAGGAGACAACATGGGCGAATTTTCCATAAATTCCCCCCCGATGGGAACGAGCGTTACACACCTCGAACCCATCGGAGATGCAATTTGCAATTTCATTTCAAAGACTTTCAGAGCTCTACTCTCCGTTTTCAAGTTTCCGGGCGAGGACCAGACATATCATAGAACATTAATTATCCAAACTGTACCTAACCTACCTATGAATCCCCAAACAAACAAACAAACAACCCCCCACCCTCTCTTCAGAATCAGAATCCGAAAAAAGGCACATATATATACATATATGCGAGTATATAAACCTTACAAGTAAGTAACACCACACACACTAATCAAGATCAAGAGGAACCAGTAAAAGATGAAGCCAGCCAGCCCAGCCATCTAAATGCACATTGGGCCATCTAACCTCACCATCTTAAACTCCACTCCACAAGGTCAACCCAGAACATAAAAACCTCACGTATACGTATGTATACATCAAAAAAATATGTCACCAAACCCCCTCCTCCCCCCCTCGCCAAACTAATGGCATTTCCAACGGAAGCTCAAGTCAAGGTTCGCAGAAAGCGGCGCGGCCCTACTGAATGTGAATTACTATAAATCTAAAAAGCCCTTCCTTACTAAGAAAGGAAACAATCTAGCCATCCATCTTCCCATTTCAGCTCAGCTCCATCCCACCCCGTTCTATTCCATAGATAGTAGTAGTACATTTAAAAGAAATCTCTATATCTATGTGTACAAAGCGCAAATTGGGTATCCGTAACTGTCCATCCATTAATTCCACAAAAAACTCCTCGCAAATTGTGTATAAGAAGATAATCCCATTCACATCATATCTACCTACCACCCCCAAAAAGATCCATCCCAGAGTTGAAGATGTAAAGCTTAGCAAAAGACATTCCAAAACGCAATGTATAGCATTAAAGTGATTGATATCTGTAATATCGAATCGTAATATATTATTTCAAGTCCGGTTCGCAGCACCTCGCTGAATGTCTGAGTGCAAGACAATTCATTCCTCAAGCACTTCAGCCAGAGCATCATGATCAACAGTGTCCGGAATAACCTTACAAGGTGCCTTTTCCGTCTGCCGAAACCCCGGAATCGGACCTTTCTGATTGATTCCTGCAGCTCTTCCCCCCATACGCCTCATTGGGTCTGGAGTTATTGGGATGCTTGGGGTACTAACAGCTCGGACTGTTGGTGGAGGAATCATATTTTGAGCTTCACAAGTACCCCTGAGATCATTAGCTGATTTGGCAGGAGACAATCTCCATCGGCCAAAGACCCAGCCGCCGACCTTCTTCCCCAGACCATGACTGTTATTATTTCCTTCATTAGATGAGCTGGATCGAATGGAACTTTGGTCGCTACTGAGCAATGATCTCGTTGAGTTTGTAAACCCGATATTTGAGCGAAGGTAGCTTGTACTACTTTGGCCCGTACGAGATAATATAGGTTGAGCTGTGATCATGGATGCACTTGTAATAGTTTCCGTGAAATATGCTTGGATTGGATTTGAAAGTCCGTATCGTGGTCTCATAATTGCCCGTGCTGAAGCCATATTTATTTGTGAAGGTCGTGCTTTCAATGTATGAATATCGATGCCTGAAATCGAGACGATTGATTCATAAGATGAAGAACGGTGTAGTCTATGATCAAATTGGGGAGGTATCCATTCCTCAACCATATTGTCAGAAAGTTCCGAACTGGTAGGATTTGTAGAATCCTCCACCAGGGAAGGAACTTCGGTAATCTGTAGACATGAAACATCTTGAGAATCATCATCTTCCTCTTCATGAATTATATGATGTGGTTGAAAATTGGTCATAGCAGCAAAGCTTCGAGTTGAAACTTCGGATGGCCGTTTTCTGTGATATGAAGGACGGATTCGAGGAGATGATGGATCAATACTTGAGGTAGGTGATGTTGGACGTGAAGAGTCAGGATCAAGATTTCGATCAAACAGAGGACTGTTTCGATACATAGATTGTGGGGAAGACGGCACCGATGAAGGAGCAAATTCTGATAGCTGACTTGATTGAACCGACCAGCGATGGCTTGTTTTGATGGGACTCGGGACTGTGACTGCCGTCTGGGATAGTATGACATTCTCCGAGGCCCTGGAAGCTCGTGGAGATTGTGGACTTCTAGTGAGTGGAGAGAAGATGCTTGAATTGAGGGAGGTTCGCTTCTTTTTTAGCTTACGCGCTTCTTCTTTCTTCTGCGCATGGTAATGGTGATGTATATGAAGTGTCTGAGAAACAACTTGTGGTTCTTGTGAACGCGATTCGGATTCCTGTTCGCTTGGGGCAAGTTCTGCCCCTAATGTCCGTTGATGAGATTCGCTTTTGGCATTGTCCGCGCACATTGGTTGATGCATCGATAATTGTTCCCGCAATATCTGCACTTCGTCATTCGAGTTCATTAACATCTCCCTCAATTCCACAATTCCAAGTTGTAGGTTCGCGTTATCCTTGAGGATATCCTTCACAAAATGCGATACGACACTAGTACCTTGCTTGCTTCTTCCAGCTGTCATAGCAGTGGCACCCTTCAACCGACCGGCGGCTGTATCTAGTTCTCTTTCGACTGTGCGTTGACGTTCGATGCGACCTAAAATTTCCACATGGCGTTCCCTCTCCTCTTGTGCCTCTCGTTCAATCCTTTCCAGTTGATCCTGCAAATCACACAATCCTCTTTCTGCTCTCTTCCATCTCAGGACAGCCGTACGCTCTTGTGCTGTCGTAACTGTAATCGTCTTTCGTAATGCTTCTTGTTCTTCCTCCAAGATTGCTAGTTCCTTCTCCAATTGATTTGTCCTCGAGGCTAAAGTCTCTAAGCGTTTCATTTCGGTACGAGTACTTTGCAATGTCGTCTCGAGTAATTTGATCTGCAATTCTGATTCCTCAAAACTGCTATGCATTCCCTCCAATTGATCCAGCAGCCCTTTGTTCTCCTCGATCGTCTTTTCATTCTTCACTTCCAATTCCTTCTTATCCACCTCCAGCTGCTCAATTTTCGCCGTCATCTTCGCACGCTCTCGTTCAGCATCGGCCATATAATGTTCGTGCCTTTCCAATAAAGCCTGCAAAGCGAAAGTTAATGGCTGATTCATATTCGTAGTATTTACTTTCCCCCTTCCGCCACTTTCATGCCCATGTAATATATGTATATCAAGACGCGTGAGATAACGCGGGATTTGGAAACAAAAAGAAGATTAGATCCATTCAAACAAATGAATAAACATAGCCATAACTATAGCCAACACCAAGATCTCAGTACCCACATCCCTCACGTAAAAGTGTTTGCTACCTGAGCTCCCCTTTGGATTTGACGATGCGAAGAGGAAAAGAAGAGACGAGGAGGAATGTAGAAGATCAATCTAACATAAACACCAAACAGGAGAGACATAAGGAGAGATCTTACCTGACCCATCTGAGCTGCCAACGTCACATCCCCTTCTAACTTATCCAAAATCTCCCCATTATGCAGGAGAAAGGCGCAATCTTTCCGACCGCAACAACATCTGAGGGTGTTACGTTGTTGTTCATTACTACTCTGCAAGTCAGGAATGTGCTCTATTAAATCCGATAAATCTGCCATGATTGAGGCGTTATTCTTCATGCAGCACAGCAGCGTTTAGATCCGGAGACTAGGAACGTGGCTGCGTTGACTATCTCTTTTTGAAGAATTCGTGGGTTCAGGGTTGTTTGAGCTTGCAGAGTCGTGGCGGAGCGTCGTACTCCTGCTAACATGGCCAAGATGATTCACTCATCTGCTCCTAGGGCAGGCACAAATGTAGATCGTTTATGGGAAAGGAAAAAGGGAGAGGGAGAGGGAGAGGAAGCGGAAGAGGAAGAGGAGAAAAAGAAATCATGCCAACGCGGTGTCAAACGAGAACTGGGTGACTGTCGGGTAAGGAAGAGGTGGGTAAATAAAATTGATGATTGATACTACGGAGTATGCATTTGTGTGTGAATGTGAATGTAAGAGGATGAGGATGAGGATGAGGATGAGCGTGCGTGTGAGTGTGAGTGTGAGTGTGAATGCGATTAGATTAATGATTGAGTTGAGTACGAAGGTTACGAAGATTCTAATGAGTGACTGTGAACCTTGCCCAAATAGGAATGAGTTCGTTCGTTACCAAATCCAGGTACTCCCGTCCTAGAATATTTACTGCAGACGCCTAACCAAGGCATGTTGGTAGACTAATCTACTACGACGACAACGCATACAGTACAAACATGAGCTGGAAAAAGAAAGGAGAAGAAGAGAAATCCGAGATGGATTCAAAGTCGGCCAAACATGCATCTAATGCCTGATTATCCTTCCACCAGTCTACTTTGACTCGAGACACATATATCAGCCATCAGCTATCATGAGCATCACGTATATTTAGATGAGGAAGGAAGATTAAATCACCGCAATTACCACCACAAATAACTTGTCTCAAGCAAAGACCCAAAGCCTAATCAAGAGCACAAGGGGCGATGCGTACAAATTGCTTACCGAGGTCCAAAGGATAACGCTGTGAATCAAGGCTGGCTGAGAGAATCACGATTGGAGAGCTGCAAGCACACACACGTTGTACACGTTGTCGAGTGAACGAACGGCGTGTTGGCAACCCACCCCTCAACACTTCGAACATCATTGTCATTGTTCCTTTGGGGCGTGGAGAGAAGATCAGTCCTATCGATGATTCAATCTCCTGTACTTAATCGTTCGGTTAAGTGCTGGCCATGGACGCAAAGTAGCATGCAATCGATCGAATACCACCCACCCAGTTTCGACCCACCAATTTCCTCCACCCGGTAGGATTCAGAATATGCGGGTACCAAGTACGCCAGGTGTTCTGTCTGCCATCCTTTTGGATGGACAGTGGACAGACGGGTCTCGGGGCTGAACGAGCTACTTTGCAATTGGCCCATCACCTTGACCACCCAACTACATCAACGTCCAGTACGCAATTGTACTCCTTTTCTTTTCCTCCACCACTGTTTTGAATCTTTTTACAATATGCGATCTCTGTTTCCCCCCACGATCCGGGAAGTACATCATAAAAGATCCCTTTGCAATGCCACTGCTCCCATATGAAGCCAATGGAACGAAATGTAATTAACGTATTTAATCTTCATCCAACTCCCATCTAAATCCATGTAAATCCAACGCAAAATCTACACCCACCAAATCTATTTACAAAATTACCATCTACAAAACTCTCATCAACCGGCCCCCCCACCAACCCCCTCGCTTCCCACCTATATCTTCCCAAACTTATCACTTGTACATTTTTTCTCCACCCATCCCATAAACCTCTACAACACCCCCCCCCCTCCTAACCCTTTCACTTCGCACCCACATCGACCCAAACTCACCACCCCCACCTCTTCCCCACTCATCATCCCATCCCATCATCCCACCCCATAAACCCCCACAATCCTCCACCCAACCCCCTCCCCACTCCAAAACGCGCCCGTCGTCGTCCCCAACGCCACAAACAGCACCGCATGCTCCCCCGCAACCCAGCACCCCCTCAGGACAGACAGCCCTCCCTCAAAACCCGCACGTGCTCATTCCCCGCCTCCAGCCCGATCTCCAAACAAGTATAACCGCCATTCCCGGCCATCTCATCACGAAGCCACGTCGTGCCCACTGCGCATCGTGCTTCGCGAAATGGGGGGAGCAGCGAATAGTAGGGTTTGAAGAAGGCGAGGTATGAAGATTTTTTGGGCGGGCGTGGGGAGCGCGGTGGCGAGGAGGCGGGATTGCGCGCCATAGGTGTGTGCGTTGCGCGGGGTGAAGGAGGAGAGGGGCACGATTTCTTGGTGCCATTTTGCGGGGTTGCTGTCCGCGGTGTAGGTTGGGGAGAGCCATTGGGTGAAGCCATCGAAGTGTTGGGATTCAGATGGGAGCTTGGGCTTGGTCCAGAAGGCCCGCGGGAAGGTGATGTAGACCTGGGATTACGATGAGTTTGGGAGATCTCGGTGTGAGACAGAGGGTTTTGCGCACCTTTTCGAGACAGCCATAACCGAGGGAATGAATCTACAGCGCAAGAGAATCGTTCTGGGAGTGGTGGTTGGAATGCTTGTTTGTTCCTTTCTAACCAGCCGAGGGTGGTGGTCATGACTACTTCATCGAAATCTAGTTTCTTTCCTCCGTCGGTGAAAACGGTGACGCGATAGACATTGAAGCGAGGATTTTGGAGAACTCGGGTGAAGAAATTACAAAACTCACCTCCATCAATACACTCAGCACTCCTCAAGCCACAAATATTGCAAGCTCTGCTTCTTAACCGAACTCCCAACAAAAGTTCCCCACACATCCGCAAACTGGATGGAGATTCTCCTCTTCTCAGCATCATCCGGGTACACTTCCCGAAGCTTTTCTGCAATAAAATCATAGAGATAGACTCTTATCAGGATCAATCCTGTGCGAATTGGGCTCGGGATACCTGAAAGCCCCATGGATAATCTCCCACACTTCATTCATCATTGCATCTCCATCAGAAAGGGGTTTGTTTTCCATCTTCTCCAAACCAAATTCCCTTTTCGGCCCAAGTATGTACTTCGGTGCTTGTCTTTCAGGCGATGTCTAGTAAAGGCTGGTCTTTGCTGCCATGAAGCCAGTTTGCTCCTAGATCGACGACGGGCCCGGATGGTAGGTTATTCTGGTGCGCTCTTCCGCCGATGCGGTCACGCCCTTCTAAGATGGTAACGTCAAAGCCATGCTGCAGCAGAGTATCAGCGCATCGCAGCCCTGAAATACCAGCGCCGACAACACATATCTTGGGTGGCGATGGAGCATTTTGCTTGCGCGTCTGTATGTGGGGAGGTTTTAGTATATGGGAAACCGTGGATTAGACTTCCGATTGATGCTTTCCGTCCATGGTATCATGATTAATCATGCACTTGGAAGAGATGGCGCAATGCCATTTGGATTCGGACTGACCTTAATTAAGGGGGTTCGACGGTGGTTGCATATCATTGGAGTTTGGTGTATTATGTAGGCAAGAATACAAGTCTCGATAAATTCTCGATAAACCCCTATCTTGAAAAGCAGCATGAGTTATTGAAAATGTCTCCACGATAGGATTAGGAAGAATAGAAGAACATGTAGGTAGACAAGAAATTTTGACTCCATGAAGAGTCTAATGGACACCCAATACGCAGATCTTGTATGGAATGGTAGTGATGGAAGCAAAATGGGCCGATAGTCAGGGGTCTCGCTTGAGTATTCGCCGTTCCGAGAGGCAGCACTGCTGCTGTCAAAAGGTAGTATCATGACCAGGAATATTGATGCATAACTTCTTCTTGTTCCCTTCTTCTATCTGCAATGGTCAATATCAGAAGAAGCACTTGCTCCCACGCATCAACCAACTCCAAGTATTGTATCGTGGTGAATAAGGAATCGGGATCGCGGCAAAGCGTGCAGGTCTTTCAGACAAGCAAGATACCAAAAGGAACATACTCTTCCATTATATAAAGAAACAACCCGATGATAGCAAAATTAACAAAGAATATCTGCAAGAAGATATATCCAGTATCGAAAGAAGAGCAACAGGAGGTTAGTTTCAAACAAGTATACAGGTTTGTTCAACGATGTCTGGGTCATCATGACAGACCTTGAAGGAAGCCATACCTACATATCCAAATCCTTCCTGTCCACCTCTATCTTTCTGGCTTTCAACTCAGTCAGTACTAGTGTTGTATAACTTTTGATCTGCGGATCTCCAATAATGTGAGAAAATTCCATTGGTGGGATGGGATCTCCAACCGAATGATTATGTAAGCAAAAACCTCAACAAAGCCTGGCACGAGCCGAACGCATCACGAATATTCTCGTGCTATCTAGTGGAACGAAAATGGGAATGGGCACCCCCAAATCCAACCCCATATTGAAGCCAAACTGTGTGCTTCAATCTTTGGAAATTTGGGAATTGCAATCATGCGGACTTCGAGGATCTCCAAAGATACTGCAAAGGTAATCAATGCGACATCACCGTCACCACGACGCTCCACGCGCTCTCTGTCTCGATTTGCCCTGCACGCCTCGATCAAAGATGAAGCGCAATCGCGCACTCCAGATATCGAAGATGCGATTCCTTCGACATCGGCTCTCAAAAGAAAGAGAGCCCCCGCTGCGAAGACTTCCACCAAGAAACCATCTCTCGACGCAACGACCATGAAGATGGAAAGTGAAGAGCACGTCGCATTCTCTCCTCCGTCAAAATCCAGCCGAGTGCGCAAACCCGCGCGCAAAGTCAAGAGTGAAGATACGGGAGAGCTGGAAATCAAGCCTCCCAATGATTGGAGAGAGGTCTATGATGTCGTAATGGAGATGCGCAAAGTGGGCGTGGCGCAAAATGCTGCTGTAGATACCATGGGTTGTGATAAATTGGCACAGGATACCGTTGATGCGAAAACCAAGAGGTACCACACTTTGACTGCATTAATGTTGTCTTCGCAGACCAAGGATACGACGAACGCTGTTGCTATGAATCGACTTTATACAGAATTGCCTGCTTATAAAGAGGGTGCGCCCATCGGGTTGAATCTGGATAACATATTGGCTGTGGATCCAAAGCTCTTGAACGAATTGATTTGGGTGGTGGGATTTCATAATAATAAGACAAAGTATATCAAGGCTGCGGCGGAAATCCTTAGGGATCAGTGGCATGGCGATATACCCGATACGATAGAGGGGTTAATGTCATTGCCAGGGGTTGGTCCGAAGATGGCATATTTGTGTATGAGTAGTGCTTGGGGTAGAACGGAGGGGATTGGTGTGGATGTACATGTTCATCGCATCACGAATATGTGGGGATGGCACAAGACTAAAGGACCGGAGGAAACAAGACTCGCATTGCAAGCCTGGCTGCCGAAAGAATTATGGCATGAGATTAATTGGTTACTAGTTGGATTTGGACAAACTGTTTGTCTCCCGGTGGGAAAGAAGTGTGGAAGTTGTGAGTTGGGAATGAATGGATTGTGTAAAGCCGCCGATAGAAGTAAGGTCGCCATTGGAAGAAGAATCAAAGAAGAGAAGATCAAGACGGATCCGGAGGGCAATGTGGTCGAGAGAACTGAGACGATGAAAGCCGTGGAGGATAGTAAAGACGTCCCGCTGAACCCTGAAGAGAAAGCACAAATCAAGCCCGATGCCGTCATGGTCAAGCAGGAGGAAGAGAACAGCATGCTGAAAGACATTGCGAATGCACCCGGAGAGTTGGATACGACACCGAAGCGGAAGAGGATATGAAGCTGTTTTCGCGAAGTTCTGGCATTGTATTATAGCGTGTATTTCGGTGTCACTATCTTGTATACTCTTGCATAATAGAGGGGTTTGCATATGCGGGCTCAGCGGCTAAATTCCAGAAATGCAGATCTACAGATGCATTGTCTCATGATGGATGATGCATGTTTAAGAAACGTGCATTTTATGTTTGCATTTTATCAATCTGCCATCCTTTCTATAGACAATCCAATTGCTGGGTATCCAGAATGTCTCCCAAGTAACCATCCCAAAACTCCGTCATCTGTGCACAATGAACCACCCCGGCCTGCTGCGGACCCATATGTACATTTTAAATTCCATCTCCATCTCCATCACTTCCCCATTTCTATCATTGGAACACCCCAACAACCTTCTCCGCCATCAAAGGCCACCCAAGCACCATTGCGAAACCCGGGAAGTAGCTATCCACATCATATCAGCATGCATTCCGTCCGACATTCGACATCTCAACCAAGTCCTCAACTTAACCCTTGGGGATCGAGGGAAGAAATTAACTTACAATACAGCGTTCCCAAAAGATCTCTTGATCAATTGACCCCAATCTGCTGCAGCGGCTTCTTGCGTGGTGGGCAAGCGTTGAAAAGGATGAGGTTCGAAACCCATTGCCAGTTGGCGGGCTCGGGCGACGATGGAGAAGGTACGGCGGGAGGCTACTTGGCGGAGGATTGGGGACATGATTTTGGTTTTGATTGATTGGGGTTTTGTGAGGGGTTGTCTGGTGAGAGGAGGGTAAGATGATGAAGGATATGCAGGAGCAGTGACACGACAGCAAGCATGGAGATATATATAAGAAGAAGACGACGATACCTACCTGCCTCCGTCATATCACACCTCCGCAACCCATGCCGAACGAACCTTCTACTCCAGCCCAGTCTCCCTCAGTCCTTCCGCACACGATTACGCAACCATCAAGCCAGCCAGCCATCCATCCCTGCCTGTGAAACCGGCCCATGATGGCCTCATGAAGGAAGCACATCATACGAACATCAGCGCGCGCGTGAAGGCGTTCGCAGCAAGATCTCCTGATATCACGGCGTGCCAATGTTTTGAATTTGCAGCGAGAACATTCCGACCTCGCTCGCCCAATAAGGTTAAGAAGGGCGGCTTGCACACGTGCGGAATACGAAGGAAATAGTACGGGAGCGACAATTGGGAGTTTGAGGGAGAATCTCGAGGAAATCTCTCGGGGGTGAGCATGGTGCGACGAGGGATCCTGATCAGGTCATTCTTGGGGAGACTAGATTGGATGGGGCTTAGTGGGCTGCTAGGCGGGTTCCGATCGTGTGCCCAGACTTTAAGCGCTTGGTTCTTGACGACATGGCCACATTGATAACGTGACCGAAGTCCATTCAGTATGCGAGAGGTACATTGGCTGTGAAGTTGAGTTTTTTGGCCTTGGCTCTGGCTGTGTCTTTTACGGAGAGAGGGAGGCGTTGGGGCTTTGTGGCGCGTGGCTTTCCATTGGATGGATGGGGCAATATTCATCCTTCATCACGAGGAAAGCAACTTGTATTGTTTGGTCTGTCCCTTTCGAATCCATCTACTGCTACCTTCATATCAACGCACCTATCTCATTGCAATCCATGAGGAAATAAATATTCACGCCAAACCTCATGCTATGTAGCATTTGGCATTTCCCATTTCCCATTTCCCATGTTCTCGCTCCACACGTTGTCCTTCCTGGCCCTCGTCTCCATCCCCTTTTCATCGCGGTCCCAGTTTCCTCTCCTCGATATCGCCCGGACCCTTACTCATCAGCCCCCGATCCTCCTGCATCGCAGCATCGCCTCGTGCATACATCCTTCCCCACAGTTTGTCCGTGGCGCGCTGAGCCGGTCTTCGATCATCATCCGGCAGGCTCTCGGATGATGATGGACAGGGACTCTCCGATGATGGAGTTCTGCTTCGGTTTGTGGGCGATGGCGACGGTGGATTGGGGGGTGTTCTCAATGGGTCCCGAGTGCTTCTGCCGCGTTGGCCACTTGGATATGTATCGTCTGTTGAATCCCTCGCACCGGGATCTGGCGATGTAGGGCCGTCATCCTCTTCGCCCCCCTGCTGATACGCACACCCTTGATCTTCTGCAGACGCCGCACCCGATGATCTCCTCGGCTCACGGGAGCCTCTCGCGCCACTAAAGTCGTCGAGGTGTGTAGCTGGGATGCGTACAGATGGTGTGGCTTCATTGGAGTCCCATGCTGCAGAGTAGATCAGGTCATGCCGACGTAGGGGTAACTCTGAAGGGTGGAGTGTTCGGGAGTGGGTGGGAGAGGAAAGGTGATGCTTGATCGGTGTCCAAGTCGTTGTGAACTCGTGATTTGGCGTCTCTCTTCCCGACGCATGCGGTCTGGATCCGGCAGTGCCAAGTGGTGGGGGAGTTTGCATGTCGGGGTCCCACGGAGCGGAATAATCTCGATCCTCGGGGCGAGCAGGCGGGTGAGAAGGATTGGGCGTGCGGGCTTCGTCGGGGAAGGTTGCTTGTGATGGCCATGGATGGGGAACGGAATTCCAGGTCGGCTTTGCGTTGTGGCTCGGCACACTTTTCCCCGGCGGATGAGGTTCAGGTTGAGAGAGATCGGACGATGAGTTACTGTGGGTTTCTTCATCCCACTCGGAGATGTGCCCCGTTTGGCTGCGAAAATGCGGCGCATTAGACGGGCGCGGTGTGCGGGATTGGGATTCGGGGGGTGACACTGTCTCATGCCAGCGAAATGATGGTGAGTGCGCCATTTTGGAGAGAGGATGTTTATTTTCTTCTGGGGGGAAATTTAGAGCCGAAGATGTGATTGGTGTTGAAAGTTGTATAGTATAGAAATCCTATATATTATCCATCACCCATAGTTTTGTTGCACGTCTGATTTTCAAGATAGCTTCTCTTTAAGCATATTAGCTATATCAATCCCCCTAAAAAGTTAAACCCTTTATTCTCCAGCATAGAAACAGAAACGAGACCAGAAGATCCAATAAGAAGGAAGAAGGAAGAAGGCATTTTCACTTTGAACTCTCCAAAACATGTTTCAAAATATACAAGCAGATAGATGTAAAAGAAGCCGGAGAATTAGACGAATATCGATTTGCCACTTCAATGTTGTATATATAGTAAGTAAGTCGATGTTGTTGTCTTCAAGTCAGAGATAGATTTACAATGAATGAATGCATGGTAAGGCTGAATGAAGAAGGTTAAGCTAGAAATAAAGTTTGAGTTAAAAACGTCTTGTTGCATATCTGATGCTGAGATTAATATCTCCTTTTGGTAAATTGCATACGACTCGAAAATAGCTAATGTACACTCTTACCAGAAGAGTCAAAGGGGATCTCGAGTATGTCGAGTCCTATTCTCTATCAAAGACGAAAGTGATGGTTTTTTTTGGCTCAAAATCTCATATCTACTCAAAATAAATCTCACATTGTTGTGTTGCACGTCTGATGCTCATTTATATCTATTTTCTAAAACATCATCTCAACCACCTAGGCTTGCTCAAACCGTTTAAAATCTGCATAGAGAGATGTGAATTTAGCAAATATACAATCGTATCAAAAGAGAAAGAGTACAAGGCCAACAATCACCATACCACCTCATCCCAAAGTCAAAAACAGACCCATTTCAACCCCAAAATCTTGAATGTTGCTTACCTCAGCACACCATAGCCGTTCCCGATCTGCAGCAGGCGTCATTCACTCCCCTTAAACCACGGCTCTCGCTTCGCACTCAGGACCCACCATCCCCCCCCCAACAACAAAACCCCCAAAAAAAGATCTCCTCCTCAAAACCCCCCCAGAACTCTCCAAACTCAACCATCAAAAATACAAAAGAAATACCCGAAGGTACCCAGAAACCTTGCAATCGTTGTCTGTACTAATATAACACCTGCCCCGATGGCACCAATGGTATGATTGCTGGCCAGACAAGCTGACCACTGGGCCATCGGTACCAGGGTGTTTATTGAGATGGGGGCTCTTGTTTGGGAATATATGGGTTTGAGGGGGGCTGATGTTGGGGCTTTTTTTTACATCATGAGGTGAATGAATATTTGAGTTTGCCGTTTGAGTTGTTTCTCTCTGATATGTATGCTAGATAACTTAGCTCCTGGTGTGATGGTAAGATGTATGTGATTTTTGGAATGTCCTTGGAGATAGATATCTGGTAGAGAGATAATTTTATGGTAAACAACACTCGGTGATTCAATGGGTTCTTTACTACTAGCACCCCCGAGTTGTTGGCATGCATGCTAGTCAAATACTTACGTACAGATATTTTGCCATTTGAGTGTGAATATACATACATACTGTAATGTTCTTATAAGGTTACTTGGCAACTGCTACTACTACCAATAGGATGAAGATTAATTAAATGGAAAATAAACCACCCATCTATCTTCAATTAAACACGTTTGATGCATATCTCATATTGTTTTCAAATATATATTTAAACACGTTTTGTTTATCAATCATTGTCAAGACTCTGTATCTAAATAGGAAAATAGCTGATGCATGATTCTGAGTCTACACATCAAAAGTCACGAAATTTCAACTCTCCAAAGACTAATACTTCTTCACAGTTGATATTATTAATTCTAATGAAGGATTAAAGAATGAATACACTTTCTATCGATCGTTCCTTTCAAATGTAGTTGCATATCTAAAATATAATAATATAGTTTTTTATATATTTGATTAGACAACCCAATGGATTACAGAGACATAAACAAATACTTCATATACGGTATCACTAGAACAGAAGACAGAAATCATAAACCAGCAAAGACTAATCCTTTACTAAAATCGAAAACAATAGATTTAAAATCATCATTATTCATTACTGTAATGCCATTTCTAAAGTTTTATTGCATATCTAAAGGTGTCATAAACGCTCATTTCCGAAACTGCATCATCACCACCCAGGTACCTACTCGCGAATAATACCGAAACTTAATTATATCTCACTTGAAAAATGGCCAATCAAGAAGAGAAATCCAGAAGAAGATCAAGAATGCAAATCCAGAAACTAAATGGTTGGCTTCAAGTGTAGTGCCAAAGATCTTTCAACCGGGGGATAGCTTTCAGCCAAGTGGATAGTCGTGTGCCTCTCTTAGTGTGTTCATCTCTTGGACGTGTGACTTTGCTTGGTCGTATTCTGGCTTGTAGCGCTTAGCTAGGCTGCTAGAACGAATATGTATATGTATATTGCGAAGAAGAAGAATAGATGGGTTAAAAAAGGTCTGCGTGCTATCATACTTGTAGCCTTTTAACATAAGAGCGGGGGCAAGGGGAAACAATGTCGACATGAAAAGCATAACACTATACAAATGTATGAAAACGATACTCTTCAAGGTTGCAATCATAAACAAAAGTTGCAGTAAGAACGAGAACGATGAGGACAAAAACAACAGAAACAAACTACTATACTCCTCCCCGAGATGAATTACTTTACGTTCGAGTAACATGCATGCATACTCAATCAGAGGGTCATCTATAATCGCCATCTACTCACTCTCTTTAACAATTCTCTCCAACATCCTCACATACTCGCCTATCTCCTATGCCCCCGTCAACGTGACGTCCCGTCATATTTGAATTAAATATTGGATCTTGGCGAGATAAGTCCTAATTATTAGCCAACACAACCAGTCCTGCCATACATGCATGCACTTGATCTCGTATTCCATGAATATGGCTTGAGTAATCGCCCACATGATGCAAATGATGAAAGGGAAGAGATAAAACAATGTGATTGTAGAGTCGTACATGATGCTGGCGAGGGCAATACGAGGTCTGGGTATCTGTTTCGAATTCGTTGTCGTCGACCGACCCAGGGTTGTTGATGATAGCTCACGTCAATTCTCGGTCTAACCTAATCCAAGTTAAGCTTAAGTAGCCACGCTAATCCTCTTTTTCTCCCGCTCATGTGACCAGCAATCTTTCTTTGGACGATATCGATATCCATGGGTAATTATCATGAACAACAACTGAACATCTTGGATGCAGTACAACCCGCCGTAACATCCTGCAAACAAACTATGAGAACGCCAAGCCATTGATTGGATAGTACCATACTATGCCACTATTGATGATTCTTCGGAATCTCTCGGTGTCTGTCAAGTTTTCCCCTTCTCGAAATCGAGTGAGGCGAAGAGGCAAACAGCTGTCTCTCCACAAATGGCCTCTATAAATAGCCTCATGTCTGAGACACAGAGGTGCAAAGGCACGAAGATGCTAGCCCTATCATCGGAAGTACCGAGGATTGGGTAAGAGGCTTAGTTGTGAGTCGTGAGATTCAGGTCATGTTCAATGACAGATGATTATTTTTCTTCCTTGCTACGCTTGATAGAAGCACATGCTTTTTGGTTTCCCGTTTGCTTTGCTTAGAAGGACCCATGCATTCTGAGAATCTTTCAGCAGGGAGTTTATAGGAACGAAGAGGAAATGCAGGTGCGCCTTCTCCTGGTCTCGCTTGAGCTGCAAGTACGAGGATAGATATGGTATTTCTTTCCACTTTGGGTAGACTTATCGCCAGCTACTTCCTTCCTCTCACGCAATGTACATAAAAAATCGAAATCTCCTCTTGTATCAACGTGCATCTTGCCTTCCACAAGGAGATTACAAAGCAAGGCGCATATTCGCATCAACTCTAACTGTCGTTAGTTTCCTAAACAAAAACATCAATCACTACACAATCGTTTTTGTCTCACGCTCAACCCAACAACAATACTCAGACTCTTGGAATTCCGATACCTACCGAAGGAAGTTTTGGTTACAAGATAGTCAATTCATAACATACAAATCAATAAATCAAAAACAATGAAGTCTTTCGCTACTTTAACTGCAGCAGTCGCTGCTCTTGCTGGCATGTCAAGTGCTCAGGTTACCTTGTCAGTTCCCCGTCCGACCCTATGTCGATACTTGACATATCCTCTCCGTGTACCAAAGTCAACCCAACTAACGTCGCCATAGTAACTCGACCACAGGAGCTTTTTCATGTCCTATTGCCAACGGTGCCTACTGCGCAAGTTCATCCCTTGAGGGTCCCATCATCATCCGCTGCAAAAATGGTATCGGTCAACCTGGCAACTGTGATGATAATCTTGCGGGAAACTTCCCTTTTGGTGTGAACTATTCACCGTGTTGGGAGACTAGTGATAAGAGTGGTGATGCTGCTTGTTCTAAGAAGTAAGTTCTAACACTTTTCATTCTCATCGCGTCTGTTCTTCTCATGAAGTTGCCTTCCTCCTCTCAATCTCCCCTCCAACCTTACATCCTATATATAGTTTGCTAACAAAACAATAGCTGCATCGTCGAAGGCCTCTCCGGAAACTTCAACGGTACATTTACCCTCCCAGATTGCACACCAATCCCAAACCCATCCTCAACTTCTTCCCTCTCCGGTTCAATAACCACAACATCAACCGGTACATCCACAATTTACATCGGCTCCACAACCGAAGTCATAACATTCACCACAACCTTCTGCCCACCCAACACAAGTAATCCCGTAACTTCACCACCGATCACCCCTTCAACAGTTCACACTACACCTGTGGTTCCTCCACCCGTAACTCCCTCTATCCCAACACCCATTACCCTTTCATCCGGTATCGTCACTATAATTTCTTCCGGTACTGCCGTTGGAACCGGTGGAGCAGGCAGTGGCTCTGGAGGCGGATCTGGAGGTGGATCTGGAGGTGGATCTGGATCTGGTGGCTCAGGTGTTCAAAATGGAACAACCGGTGGTTCCGTACCAGGCGGAAGTGCCACGGCGACACCCGTCGGGCCAAGTAAAACCGGCACGGGAACCGGGGCTCCAGAATACACAGGCGCTGCCGCCAATGCTTTTAGTGTAGGTGGCCTTGCGGCTGTGGGAGCCGCACTTGCATGGTTTCTGTGAAATATTTCGGTTCAAGGTACAATGAGGAAGGATACGGTGAAGAGATGAATGAGGAGATTGCAAGGGAACAGGAATATGAAGATACGAAGATACGATACACAACTCCTCATGATGGCGTTTATTTATGAAGAGAGGGAGGGGGGCTTTTTTTGATGATGTTTTTTTCTTTACACAATTTTTGGAACTGTCTTTTTTTTTGGCCGCAGCTTTTTATAAAAGACGGATATACATATGTTTGATACACTACCTATGCTATGGCGGATAAGGGGTGATGATATGTTGTGATGACTGACTCAACTTGGTGATGATAATTTTATATGTTATATGGATGGATGGATGGATGGGAGATGAGATGGAGTGGAGTGGAAGGTGGAAATTTTGGAAGTAGGGCTGGTTGTTTGATGGATTGGAATGGATGATTATGATTATGATTATGGGGTCTGAGATGGAAACGGAGCTTTAGGGGGGGGATGGGGGCAGGTTTTCAAATTTGAGAGGGCCCGGTGGGGGTTGGGAGTGGGTGGGAGTGGACGTATGGGATATGGGATATGGGATATGGGATATGGGGTATGGGGAGTGGATATTTGAGTGTACCATGTTGTTGGAGGAGGTTGGTTGGTTGGTTGGCATGGAGTCTTTAGAGGTGGGAAGAGGTGAGGGTGGCATGGGAAAGGAGTAGTTGATTGAGTGGATGGATGGATGGATGCATGCATGCATGCATTAGTTCAGATCCTAGTGAGAGATGTAGAGATAGAGATATAGTTTACTAATTCATCAATTGATTTCATTATTCGAAATTTGAAATTTGAAATTTGAAATTTGGGTATGAAGTTTGTTGTTGGTTGTAAGTTGTACGACGTACTACGTACAACGTACAACATACAAAGTTAATACTTGGAGTTAGTCAAGTTAAATGAAGATAGATAGATAGATAGATAGATAGAAAGAACTTATCCGATGATCCTATTTCCTTTTCCTTACTCTTTCTTTTTCTTCACTGTTCTGTGTTCTGTATTCTGTGTAAGTTATGCATGCATGCTACTTAGGTATAGAATCATATAATCATAATCCCAAAATTCAGAATTCAGAATGAGATTATCGCTCCATCAACGCCCGTGAATCCATCCATCCATCCATTGGTTTTGGTTCAGGCTAGAAAAAATAAAATCATGAATCATACATACATAACCCCCCTCCCAATCAACTCACTTCTTCTCCGCCGCATCCGCATCCGCATTCCCATCCCCATCATCATGTTCCCACCTTCTCCTGACCATCCTAACCCATCTCCTTCTCCTCCATTCCGCCCTCCTCCCTGCCCCATCAACATCACTTGCTTCCTCCCAACTAACCGGCAACGCCTTCTTCCCCCTCAAACTCCCCGTATTACCACTACTACTCCCTGCATCCACGACGCCCGTAGAATCATCCTCCTCTTGTCCCTCATACTTAATATCGTAGACCCATCGCTCCCCCTCCGTCTCCACCTCCACGCCCGTGATAATCCTCTCCTCCACCCACTCCCGACTCCACAGATCCAAGGCCCACTTCTTCTCGCTCCACTCCCAACCTCGCGGACTCTTCACATCTTCGAAGAAGCGACAGCCGATGGGCCTTCCCGTTTCGATACGCATGCTGCTCATGGGATCATATGGCGAGCTGCTGAATAGCCAATGCTCCCATTCGCCTGCGCGGGAAAGTTTTTGCAGCTCGAAGATTTCGACTTCGCGCGTTTCGGGGGAGGAATCGAGAATGATGTCTTGGGAGATGAAGGTTTGGAGACGGGTTTGGAGGGGTTTGGCGCGCGGCTGCACGACGGTAGTGTTGGCGGTTAACATTTGGCGTTGGATGGTAGGGTGGCCTAGAGAGGTGATGGTCCAGCCTATTGTCAGGAATATGAAGCGCCACGGCATGAGGTGTGAAGCGATGAACATGAAGGCTGCCGTTACGACGATGAAAAGAAAGAGCGTCGAGGAGAGAGGTTCATTGGAGAAGTTTGTAGGAGGGGAGATTAGGGTGATTATTTGATCATGAAGTTGTGAGAAATCTTCCATGCTGTTCTGGAGATCTCGCATATTTCGGAAGAAATCTTTGGAGAGTTCTTTGACAGGTTTGACGGTTGGGGCTGGCGCTATGGGTGGGCCGGTTGTGGAATATGTGAAGGAATCCGTGCTTATGGTTGTAGGAGGTGCGGGGTGACGAGCGATAAAGGAGGGTATGAGGATTGCGAGAAGGAGAACCGCCAGCGGAAGAACCGTGAGGAGATATGGATCTAAGCAGACAAATGTATATATGGCGAGGAACGAGAGGGTATGCGAGCACTGTTTCCAGCCAAGCAAACGTATCACTTTGGCCTGAAAGACAAAAACCACTCCTATTCTTGCATTGAATCTTCGAAAATTATTCGACATTGTTGTAATGTTAAAGGCAGGTCTTTCGACAAGGTTGATGGGTATAGGATCAACATCTTTGCGCTTTTCGCCGAGATCCTCAATTGGTATCACTTGGTGCAATAATCTATCATCGTCAGGAGAGCCTTGAGAAAGCAGAGGGAGCGATGTAGGATGCTAACATACTTCTCAAGTAATCTGTCTTGTACCGTTGCTGACGTTTCCGAAGCTTTACTGCGTGCCTTTCGTAAATTCTCCTTCAACTCTGATTTATGCCTCTTGAGTCGCTCTCGCGTCGCCTCTCTATGAGGCGATTCGTTGGTCTCTTCTTCAACATCATCATCATCATTCAGGTCGTGTGCAGTATTCAATCTTATCACCGGGATAGGATCATCGCGATTCGCAAGCGCATCAACCGTGAATTCATCCATTCTCTGAGCCTTTGGAGTATTATGCTTCGTCGATGATGGATTGATGTGATTGATTGTTCGTATCTGAGAGGGGAGTTCCGACGATCCTTTTAAAAGATCACCACGGGGAATCTATGAATAGAAGCATCCTCGAGTGCGTGGATTCGCGGTGTTTCGTTTCTTCAGCGATTGTAAGAGTCCTGGCCATGTGAGTGAATAACATGCTTCGAATTAAGTCATCATCAAATCAAATTGAATGTCCAATGCTCGAAGTTCGAAGTTTGGTTGCAATGGATCCAATTCTATGGTTTTTTGGATACAATGCTCAAACACCTTGGTGTTCGAAGTTGAGTTGACGCGTTTAGCGATCGACGCGACCTACAAGCATGTAAGATTGCTTTTATCAAACAATCGAAAGGATTTCATTTCATCTAATTGGGCCGAGTGTAATTTGACGCCAGTCTCTCCGTTGTGTGTATATATGTATGTATGTATACCTATGTTCCTCGCATTCTTTGCAAAGTTAAATGGATCAGAGGGAGAGAGGTAGATGATCTTTCTTCTTAGATTCCCAAAGCAAAGACAAAAAGCAAGAAGAGATTGACCGGACTGACTATGGTTCAAGCGAGGGAGAAAGGGAGAGAGGACGAAGATGAATAGATGGATGCTACCCCTTTTCCCCAAGACCATAAACCTCTTCATCATTTCATTGTTAGACAAGCCAAACCTATGCATACATCGAATCCCCTTGCACGAAGATCATTTTGTCCAATTTGAAGAGCATCACGTCTTTGATTAAATTGCGGCTGGTTTTGGCGGTTGAAACATGTTTTCAACCTTCTTCTCATTCGGAACACGTATCCCCCAAGGACCAAGAAGAGAAGCAAGGAGGAGTCAGTCAGTCGGTTGTTTGCAAGCTGAGATCTCTTTGCATTGTGGTGCACGCTGCTGCCCAAAGATGGTGTAAAAATTGAAGCCGAGTAGGGCAGAGACCCTGGATTGAGAAATAGTCTCCATAAGGATGATGCATATGAGAGAGTAGACGCAGAAGTAGGGGCTGGCTATCCAATTATATTTGTATATATACATATATTTGGTATAATCAATCCATCTTGATTGGATCTTCTCCCATTCATTAAAATGATGATATATGATATATAGAATCGAATATAGATCCACTTTTTATTTTGTCTCTATGGGCAACGGGACTGGATGATTTACGTGACTAGTACCTGGCTTGGTCTACGTCGAAATCTCCCCAGGGCGAATGACTCTCTGATCCCATTCGCAGAATACCGTGTCTATGTACGTATATGCAATACACACACGCACATATTATACTCATGCCTTCTTAACCTCGTCCGCCAATACAGTAACACGTCCCATCCCA
This sequence comes from Monilinia vaccinii-corymbosi, assembly GCA_017357885.1. Lineage (NCBI taxonomy): Eukaryota > Fungi > Ascomycota > Leotiomycetes > Helotiales > Sclerotiniaceae > Monilinia > Monilinia vaccinii-corymbosi. Next base: position 3,647,149 of record CP063407.1, on the reverse strand, counting down.
TCCCATCCCATCAACATCCAAGTCCTCGATATCTTCGCATCGCCCCAAGAGAGAAAGAAGGAGAAAAAAGAGGTCATCCATCCATCGTCTACCATCAAATCAATCGACGCGCTTGATTTCGGTGGAGAACAGGGAAGAAAAAAAGAAGGGTACCTACCTAGTGAAAGACACACACAGACAGACGCAGACAGACAACTTCTTATTTGACTTTACCGGCCGATCAACCAATCTCAACGATTTCCCTGTTTGCCAATTTACATACCCACAAAGTTCATCTGAAATGAGATAGTTTATCGAGAAAACTCGGCCCTTAAACGGACTGAGCTCAAGGAAAAGTAAAACCTTCACTCTCGAGATTAATTTTGGTCGCTGGCTTGTCCCAGTGACTTGAGTCCACATCTATGATTCGGGAACAGAGGGCTCCTTCAGGTCCACGACCAGACCTTTCACCCACAAGACAGTAAGAACCAGATCAATCATATCATCAAGCCTTCAAAGAGAGGGGAGCCCGTCGGCCGCTCACGTTCACTAATCTCTTGTACAGCAGGATTTCCGAGAATTACCCCCCGAGTGTAGGCACGGGAGGATCGCGTCTGATAGCAGGGAAAGAACCTACATTGCATGCCCCCCCACGAAACAACCATACTTTATTTACTTTTGGGGCTCACAACGACGATAACTCGGGGGCCTACGATTTTTTGCCCTCTCCCAGCTTTGACGACCTGCAGACGAGCATCTCCAATGAACTACAGCACACAGCACCATATTCGCCATCAGGTGGGGGAAATACAATGCTGAGAGAGAAGCCTTCAATGGGGGAGATCAAAACATCTATCAACAATGGGCGAGGGATAGCTCCTGCGCGTGGAGTTTCCGGACCCCGCCCGGCAAGAACATCCTCTTTTCAACGTCGGCAGAGTGTGAGCAATCGTCAAGGTAGCATCTCTTCAACAGCCTCTTCAACAGCCTCGGGGAATATGGATCCGCCATCTGCTCCTCTCGCTTTTCGAACTCGACGAAACCAGTATCCTCCAATCTCTGGCAGTGCGGCATCCAATGCGCCTGCTGCGAGGATCCCGCGCAAGTCTACCGGAGGCGTTGAAGCAGATTATTCGACCAAGGCAGGGGCTACACCAAGACGGCGTCCGAGTCTTGCTCAAAGTACATCGATGCAATCTCTGTCCGATGTTGCGAGTGCATCTGCGAGAATGAACACGGCAGGGGTCCCGAGTTATATGGATGGAGCCAGAGGCACCACTGCCTCGAGATCGGCCAAGACTAAATCACTACAACCTCCGAGCAAAGGGCAACCGCAAGTTTCTATCCAACCTGGCACTCCAGAGCACAGCAGATCATCATCTCTCGCGACCAAGTCACCCGGCAGGCTCAATGGGACAGGAATTGGCGCGACTACACCATCATCGGCAACCTCAAAGCGGACATCAGTTTTGCCCGGTCCTTCTCATGCAAGTGGGCTTGGAGCTAGAACGATAAGCCCTACGGACACTCGAAGGGCCAAACGTTTATCAACCGTTCACGGGGGACCGGTAGTGGTTCCCGGTACACCGCCAACTCCACAACCTGACTCGTATCCTGCTCTTACTCCTCGGGGATCGTCCAGGTCTCCTTCGATGCTACCTCGAAAAGCTCCTACACCTTCATCAACCCGAACTACCCCGGATAGTAATCGTAAGTACAATTCTACCATTTCAGTTGCGTCAAGTTCAAGCGGTAACACACCTCGAAATACTACAGGCTCTTTGCAACCCCGGTTATCGTCACTTGCACCCTCAACATCAAGGCTACCGACACCCAAATCGCGAAATGTGCATAGTTCGGCGGGTAATAATGAAGAGGAAGAAGTCCCACCCGTTCCTGCGATACCCAAAGCCTTTGAATCTCCCAAAGATTCTCCCGCCGACACCCCCTTCTTCGCCAAGAGGAAATCAAGCATGCCTTTTGATGCTAGCAGTATCAATAGCACGTCAACCAATAGTATTTCTGGTAGGAATTCAGCACGTGAACCAGTCAAAAACGAACGCGAGCCAAAGAGGTCCAGACATGCGCCACCGAGCTCGAATTCAGATCTTGAACAGCCAAAGCAAACATCTGCTACAACTCCTAGGAAGAAGAGCCTTCAACCACTCCGTCTTCCACCCTTGAATTTGTTACCCATCAGTTCTCCCACGGCTGCAAAGGTCTCGGCCATATCCAATCCTCCTCCGTCTTTAACCAATGGCGCCATCACACCTCCACCTAAGCGGATCAATACTAAAACTCCAAGTTCACCCATGACAGCTTCCAAGACTACATTCTTTTCTCGTCGTGCTGAAGGTAAATCCGAGCGCCATGTGTCTCAAGCGCGGAGCAATAGTTCTATCCATCATAGGTCCGCCGAGTCTTCCTCGCATATATTTGAGGGTGACGCTGGGACGAACCCTATACCCATAGCCAATCATCGGCCACCGCCTAGAGAGCCCTCTCCATATCTATCCTCGTCACTCCCCAAAAATAATGCTGGTCAACACCTCGTGCCTCGACCAAAAACCAGTGGTGATTTCGCTACGATGGACATCTCCATCGAGAATAAGCCGGCGAGGTTGACGGGGCCACGTGCCTTGAAAGGCAACAGATTGATTAAAAATGATACTCCTGCGGAATTGTCAAGCCCTGAGGACCCCCCAACTCCATCCTCAACAAGTTCATTGCGAAGAAAGTTGAGTCTTGGCTGGAAGCGATCTGGCTCGAAGAATAATGCCAACGCTTCCCATGCAGCAGGCGAGAGAGAAGCTAATCAACCTCCACCCCCGCCAAGGCATGATAATATGCCACCACCCAGATTGCCCGCTTCTGCCACGATGAACAACCTGAGCAGCAGCAGCAGCAGCCACAACAACAACAACAACAACAACAACAACAACAACAACAACAAAGATATCCTTAGCCCCAGCCCTCCCGTTAAGTCGTCAATGACTACGTATCTTAATTCTAGCAGACGAAAGAGTTCAGTTTCCAGTCTCACCATGGTCACTGGCCACGCAAAAAGTGATAGTTGGGGTTTGCATCGAAGCAGTCCAAAGAAAGAGACCTCTACGGACTCTATGTCTTCTGAAAGGAACATTCCAACAGCTACTTCGAGAAGCACGACTTCTGTCATGCACAGAATGCTAAATCCTAAGGCGTCGAGTAATAGCATGAGGCATCAGGATCATTGGACCGTCGATTTGGACAAGGATGATCTTCAGGCTGATGAGGAAATGAAGAAGCTTGGTAACAGACGAAAGGAAACAGAACAGGCGGCTCGTCAACTGGATGCTTTGAGAAAACGTGCCACGCCTAAGGATCGGGCGAGTCCTCAACAAGCTCTCAAACTCGTCTCACATCTCAACATTTACGAGAAAGGTGAAATTGTCGATTACAAGGATATTTACTTTTGCGGGACAGCCAGTGCAGCTAAACATATTGGTCAGCTTCAATCCGATGCCGCCAATTTTGGTTATGACGATGACCGAGGGGATTACCAAATCGCCACTGGAGATCACCTCTCCTATCGCTATGAGATTATCGATGTTCTCGGTAAAGGAAGTTTTGGTCAAGTGGTCAGATGCATTGATCACAAGACAGGTGGGTTGGTAGCTATCAAGATCATCCGAAACAAGAAGAGGTTCCATCAGCAAGCTCTAGTAGAGGTTAACATCCTCCAGAAGTTACGCGAATGGGTATGTAACTCAAATCCCCTCACCCCATCATCATTAGCTGACAATCATAGGACCCAAAAAATAAGCACAGCATGGTCAACTTTGTTCAAAGTTTCTACTTCCGCGGTCATCTTTGCATCTCTACTGAACTTTTAGATATGAATCTCTATGAGCTCATCAAATCAAATGCTTTCCGGGGGTTCTCTCTCAAGATCGTGCGACGATTCACCAAACAGATGCTCAGCAGTTTGTTGCTCTTGAAGTCAAAGAAAGTTATCCATTGTGACCTGAAACCTGAGAATATCCTCCTCGCTCACCCCCTTCATTCTGAGATTAAGGTTATTGATTTTGGATCAAGTTGTTTCGAGAATGAAAAGGTATATACATATATTCAATCCCGATTTTATCGATCGCCCGAAGTCATTCTTGGTATGACCTATGGCCTGCCGATAGATATGTGGAGTCTTGGATGTATCTTGGCCGAGCTTTATACTGGAGTGCCCATCTTTCCTGGTGAGAATGAGCAAGAACAACTCGCCTGCATCATGGAAGTTTTCGGTCCACCGGAGAAGCATCTGATTGAGAAGAGTACCCGCAAGAAGCTTTTCTTTGATTCCCTTGGAAAACCGCGCCTCACGGTATCGTCAAAGGGACGCAGACGTCGACCGTCCTCCAGATCTCTTCAGCAGACTATAAAGTGTGATGACGAAGTTTTCCTCGACTTCTTGGCTCGCTGTCTTAAGTGGGATCCCGAAAAGCGTATGAAGCCTGATGAAGCTGTGAGACACGAGTTCATCACTGGTCATAAACCTGCTGCTCTAGCTCGTGTCAGTACTCGAACCGATTCACCTATCAAGAGGCACAATACTACCGCCGCCCCTCCCTCGAACAGACCTCTACCTGAACCTCCTGCTACGAGCTACAAGAGTGGCACATCTGCTAGACCGCCCGCTGCTGGCACTAGTCCCAGTAAAGCTCTTCCTCGACGACAATCCAATGCCACAACATTGACAGGTCCTCCTGGACCCAAACGCACAGGTACTGGAACCGCCACAATTTCTAGTAGTGGTTTGCCTCGAGTCACACGAAGTGTAAGTTCGAAACAGGATTTAGCATCGGCAGGGGCATCAGCTGCCATGAGTAGTCGGCGGGCAGCATAGGGGCATGTAATGTATGAAACGAAAAGTGTTGAACATGAATATAACATTCACAACACCCATTTGGGTACATAAGGAGCCAATTATACGTATAGACGGTCTTTTTATTACTTCATTGCCCTTTTCTCCTTTTCCCTCGTCTAAAGTTGTCCTTTTGTTGCATAGCATGCGAGGTCGGCCGGTGCATTTTCACTTTCTTGCGTTTCTTTTGCTTTAGTCTTGCATTATGCATACCCACAGCATACACACAATGATGCATACCTCATTCTTTTCAAAAGCATAGCGCGGATCACACCTTCTCTGCTCTAGTCTGAGGCTTTTGTTCTGTTTAATGAAAGTCTTTTGGCGTTCGTGCGGCAGCAGGGCTGCAAGCTGGGACATCTGGAATATACCTGTGAGCGCGGGGAGCATTCACTAGTGCTAGTATAACACTACTACACTTTAATTTGACGTCTCTCTTTCACGATTTGTTAACCAGGAGTTTGGTGTTTCATTCCCGAGGAAAGGACAAGGGGGTTGAAGAGGGGTCAGTTGCTGTGTAAGCGAGATGCAATTGGAGAGGATTGATCAAGATGGTATCCATGCATGGAGTAGTCGCAGTTATCAAATGGGAGGTCAGGGAAGGGAAAAGAAGCGTGAATTGAATCGAATTGAATGGAATTGATGAAAAAGAATTTGAGATGAGTGAGATGAATCAATCATGTATATTAGTGTTTGGTATTTTTTCTTTCTTCGTTTTCTTGGGGTGTGTGCAAGTTTCTATCTAGATCATTTCGCTTGCTTTATTACATCTGCTGCAGGTGGTGGTTAGATGATGGCCAGCCTGGATTCATGGATTGGCTGCTGGCTTACGTGTGCGCTTGTAAGCATGAGCCAGCGCGCTCTCTTGTTTGTCATATTTTTTTTTTTTTTTTTTTTTTTTTTGCAGGGTTTTATAAGGGGAGGAGTTGCGAATTTCGAATGTGATGGAGATGGAGATGGGGGAATGAGAAAAATTTGGGGGATAGGCTCGTTATTGCTTGACGGGTGCCAGTGTGGTGTGTTGTCATGCGGCGGTATATGCATCATCTTGCGGGTTGAGCATGGGCTACCTTACTGGCTGTGTTGTTGTTGTTGTTAGTATATATATCATGTGTGTGTGTGTGTGAGTAGCCCATTGGCGCATAGCGCATGGCGAATGGTGAACATGGTGGCATGGCGAGAATCAGATAGCTAAGCCAATTGCAAGGAAGAGTTTTTTTTTTATAAAAAACTTTCTGTGTTGGTGGTTGGTGACTGTGGTGATTGTGGTCTTTTTCTTGTGTGTGTGTGTGTTTTCCTTTTTGGTGCTGATGATGTGTGAGGTAGGTAGGTAGGTGATTGTGAATCTTTGGAAACGGGAAACGGTCATGCATTTATCAGTGAATCAGTGAATCAGTGAATCAATACGATTAACAGGAAGCATATGAATATATATATATGTTTCCATGCATCACATCACATCGCAGCACATCGCAGTAAGTTACCCGTCACATCACGATGTCGAGGGTTCAAATCCGTGTGAGATTTCAATTCAATTACATCAACGATCAACGATACATACATACTGTATGTAATAAATAACCTTGGATAGGATAAGCTCAAACAGGTGGATGAACAGATGGACAAATCTGTTAAGAGAAGAGAAGAGAAGAGAAGAGAAGAAAAGGAAAGAACCCCAGGAATGAATATCTAGCCCCCCATCCTTCATCCTTCGTCCTTCATCCATCTTTCACGATTTACTCCTTCCTTCCTACCTACCTACCTACCCCCACTCCACACTCCTCATCCTCAATACCCAAGTCCATCAACCAGCCAACCAACCAAACCTCCATCATCGACCTAGAAATCTATAAAATCCTACACCTACACCTACACCTACACCTACCTCCCACATTTCAAACTACTACAGGTACATACAACCATACATACGTCATCCATCCAACCACATCCCTCACCCATCTCAAAAAAATAATAAACATTGAGGTTCGAAATCAAATCATCCCAATAATCCACGTTGATATATATACGACGTATTGGCTAGTGTAAATGACCTACCTCAATATCAGTCATCATAATGCTCACTTCAACAGCCTATACTATTCCAATGACGAGTAAACATAATCCCACTCTTTCACATGTTCAACTAAAACATTTTTAATTCATGCTAGTCCACAATAACCAAAAAATACGATTATAATGAACCTTTTAGTGTGGTGCTGTGGAAACTGGATAGGATAAGGGACAAGGATAGGGGGCGAGTAAGGGTTTGGCGAGGAACTGGTATTGGAATCGAAATCGCAAGGCGAAAATAGGAGTACCGGCCGGTATAGACGAAATCTTCAATAAAAAGATACTGAACTTGCACAGTGCTCTAGTATCTCAATACATATGTATCAGAGACCAGAAAAATATCATTCCGCAAGATTGCAACGGCAAATAAGAAACCATAAGATTTCCACAAAAGACTCAAAAACAAAATTCAAATTATCGAAACTCATATGTAATTCGTCTCAGAAACTATAAAACAAATCAACCCCATCTCTCCCACGAAAGAGATAACCTCAACTATATTACCACCCATACATCTAAAGCAAATCACCCTGCGCGTTGCATTAAAACCATCCAAACTCCCCAATAACCACTAGGAAAGAGAGATAGATGGGCTTGAAAACGCAATCGCAATCGACGAGGCGAAGATGTGAAACATGCCAGTTCCTTGCGCCCGCTAAAACCCCAATGTAGAACGAAGATGTGAATGAAATTGAATGTTGAGTGGTAGGGGTGGGCGAAGTGGTCTGACCCGAGATTTAGTAGCGCTAGTGGCGATTAAGGAGGTTGGAGAACCTAAACTACTGATATGGACTGGATATCGAGCATAGTCCGAGGGTCAAATTGACGCTCAAACAGGTATACCATATAGCCCCTCGTATATCATCTCGGGCGGATTTGTGTTCCCAAAAAAAAGGTCAAGGTCTCTAAATGCCCTTGATAACCTGTGTTCGTTCGGCATTTAGCTGAGCGGCGTTTCGATCATGGCATTGTTTCTTGCACTGTAATGGAATGAGTCAGCCCACAATTCTCCATCTTCATGCATGATTGGCGAAAGTGCATCTCCCAATCCGACTTGTCACCATTGGATTTGTTCTTCTCCTCCTGACCCAAATACCCTGTGACGAGCAAAATCCCCGAACTCGAACTCGAACTCGGATATCACACCATCGGAAGTAGAAGGGTAACTTACGTCTTCTAATTTGACACACTTATGATCCTCCAACATTCTGTGCTTCCCACAGAATTCACCTTCGCAGAACCCACAGTGTCCTACTATCCTTTGTGCTGCCACTCCACAGTCCTTGTAATTACATTTAATCTTCTTCGGTGGCATACCGCCTCTGAGGGTCCCAGCGACGTGGATCGTCGAGTCTCGAGTAATGTTATTAGAAATCAGAGTCGAGGAGGGCGATAAATGCCGTCCAGCGTGTACGAGACGGAGGGCAGAGGATGGAGATGATGTGCGGAGGGAGAGAAGATGGGCGAGGTTTGAGATGGTGGCATCTTCAGGGACGGTTATCGGTATTGCTAGATACCAGGTCAGTTGAGAAGCGTGTCAATGAACGGGGTCTTGGAATGAAACATACTGTCTCCTGACAAGACCTTGACAAAGATTTGCATTGATTGTGATTGTAATTCGGGAGAGGTAGATCTAGATGATGAGGCACTTGAAGGAGCAGACATGACGATTATCGTATCGTATCGGTGGTACTTGGAGACCTGGGTGTTATGGTTGAGGGACGAGAGACAAGTGAAGAGGAAGACTCGAGTAGATGGAGTATAAGTTGTTGAAAGGATGGATGCAGATTGAAAGAAGGTGAGCGAGTGAGTTGTACTGGTATGGTGGTATGGTATTCGTAACAAGAAAGGAATCGAAGGCTCTTGGTGTCTTGTGACGAGGACCGGAGACGAGAACGATACCGATGGGTAGAGGAGTAATAGTCTTATATTGATTATATTCTTTAATCAAGATAATGCAGATCTCGGGAAGAGAACACCTATATATATCTAAATCTATTTAATAAAGACGGAATATAGACATAATATATAATGTATTATATAATGTATTATATATTATATGCCTACGTTCTAAGTAATGTCATCATCGATCCTAATTACACACCGATGTGAATGTAGACTAACGAGCACCATCACCTCGTCTAACTTCAAGGGGAAACCTAGATTGATATTTATGCAACTAATTTACCCTTCATCCAGTAGTCTTTCTATACACCTCAGGTAGCACAGTATGGGTAAATGAGGCCATCTTCATTCATTCATGGCGTTGGAACCAAATCGTCAATCCTCCGACCTCGATATTTCACTACTCACACCCATCAACGAAGTAATAACAAGCGAGTTATTGTCAGTACGTCTAATCTCATCATTAGCCTCGTCTTCAAAGCAAAAGACGAACAGCTTGACATGAAGCAATCCAGAAATAAAACAGTCGGTGCTACCTCTGTATCTACCTCTATATCTTTATCTTCATGATCCTGAACACGAGCGGAATCTCTATCAAACATTGACCCTGACTCATGCAGCGCTAATCCATTCCATGCATTCATTGTCTAAAAGTATAATTCCAGCCACGCCACGCCACGATAACTCTTCATTTGACATACAAATCTCATGATTAATGATCAAGCAAATCTTCGCGCGTTGGCATAATTTGACGACACATCATAAAAGTACTAATGGCAATGCTCACCAAGCTCACCGTCGCCCATCACCACCACACCACGTATGTGCCTCGACCCCTCGAGTCAATCAATACAGTTAGTCGACATCCCCATCCCGAACCTGCATGAAACCTGCATTTAGCCAAACCGAGCTAAACCGAGCCCACCGACGCCATCCCATCCCATCTACCTCGACCGGTAACAGCGGCATCCATCACAACAACCACCCCTGATTTTTTACCGGCCTTTTCCTGCATACGCCGTCTATTCAACCTAACCTCCTTACTTTACGTAGGTTTACCGCCACATGCGCTTTGTTGGAGATTTACCCCAGGAATTTGTTGAAAGATAAACTACAAAATCGAAAATCGAATCTATTGAACTATCACACGGATACAACCAACTACTCGAGCATGTATATACGAAGTACTCGGACGACAACTCAGAACCCGCATGTTATTAAACAAAACCTACCACTCACTACTCATCTACACTAACAATACCTACCTACTGCCTACTAACATAGTAAGCATATCCTCTAATATACCAGCCAGCCAGCCAAGCCAGCTAGCCAGCCAGCCCAACAACCCCTAAAAACAATACTACGAGTACACACCTACTCTGTACACATCTACACATCTAGAGCCACCTCTCCAAACAACAACTCATCTCCCTCCCTCCCTTCCACCCAAAACCACCTATAAAAGATTAAACAAAAGAGAAAGCTATAAAAAAAAGATAAAAAGCTCACTCAACATATCCAAAATATATATATATATATCAAAATATAAATATCACCATTGATTTATCTTTACTCTAACCCCCTTGCGCCCCCCCTTTTTTACCAACACGCCTCCCTCCCTCCACATTTCCCCCTTCGTCCATCCCCATCCCCCTTCCTTCCCTTCCCTCCTTCCTCCATCTCCGCACCCCCTACCTAACCCCCAAACCCCCCAAACCCGATTCTCAATCTTCCACACCACCCCCACACTTCCACACTTCCACACCTCCACACCACCCATCCCCCTTCCCCCAAAAAATACAATAAGCCAGCCAGCCAATAGATCATCTAAACAAGAACTAATCATCGAATATCGAATCTCCAACACTACAACATCACCAACAACAACAAAGAGGCGAATTAAACAAAACAAAAAACCTCGATAACGTTGAACTACATCAAGCTACAGTATCTATATCTATATCTATCTAATTTACTTGACTTTGACTTAACTTTGATCTGACTTGAGACGGACGGCATCAATTCTATAACCAACTTACCATACTACTTACTATACTTGATACTCACTCGTATGTATATATATATACATATCCATGACTTGACTTGAAAATCATCAAATCTCCTCTCCTCCATCCATCAATCTATATCAAAAAAAGGGAAGAAGAAGAAAGACAGGAATGAATGAATCATTAAAACACACACATATATATACTCGTATATAAACACAACATGCGAACACCACCACAAGCAATAAAAGGTCGATCTCACTCACTCACTCAATCCTACTACATACATACATACATACATACATACATACACAACTTCATGTTTCATCTCAGAACAATTATATCTCTATAAAGGTAAATGTATATCCATCCTACCTGCCTCCCCATCTCCTCAACTCAATTCATTATCAATCAATTCAATCTAACATACGGGAGTAATATCTGTAACCTATCATATCCCCAAGTCGTACTAAAGAATTGCATCCCATCCCATCTCATCCATCCTTGAGCACCAAATCCGTAGATTGAAATCCCACCCATCCCAAAACCATCAAGAACTCCATCCCAAAACCTCAGATGTGAAGGAGATGGGCCGTTGAGAAAAAGAAAATGCACCATTCTCAATGCTCATACATAAACTACCTCGCTATGGTTGTTTGCTTTCTCGCAACGAAAAATCAATATGTTATAACATCAATTTCGAATCATTAGTTCAACTTCGTAATCTCTTGCTTTCTCCAGATTTATCTTGAACCCCCCCCTTATTCTAGCCATCAACATCGTGCTATGGTTGGTTGGCCACGCGAAGAGGCTCAATGCTTTTTATATTTCTGCCAAAAAAAACCAGTCAATCGGTGATTCTCATGACACGTATTTAAAAGATAAAAACTTACAGCATCAGCTCTCTCCAAATTTCGCTTATCCAAAGTATTCGTAGCCCCCATCAACACCTGACCTGCGCCCTTCGCAACCCCAATGGCTGGCCTCAAAATAACAGTAGGAGCATGTTTCCTCACTGCTCTCAAGACTCCCTTGGCACTACCCCCTTCCATCACTTCACCAGGTACTGCAATGATGGCATCTCGAGCCATAACCAGATCTCTCTGCAATCCTGCGTATCCACCTTTGAGGCCTTGAAATACACCGACGGGTTGATTTGCGTAGAGAGAAATTTGCTTACGCTCTTCTTCTTCTTCATTGGAGTTTCCGTGAGAGATGAGGTTATCTTGAGGACCGAGGAAATCCTCTGCACCTTGAAGGACGGTTTGTACGCCGATGGCAACTTTGGCGCCGAGTTTGACGAGTTCGGTACCGGTGGTCTTAGCGAACGCCGCAGCACCCTTGGAGATGCTTCGAACTATTCGACCATCCTTCTTGTACTCATGCATTGGCACCACCACAAGATCTTTAAACCCACCTCCAACGTTGACAATGGAGCGTACTGGTGCTAAACCGGCCAAGATACCAGGAAGTTGATTTCTCTTGATATCTGGCATCCAGATATCATTGAGACACTTACCCATCTTCTCGAATCCAGATATACCGTATATGATGGTATGTCTGAGAGTCATATCTGCTTCATCAAGAATGAGGAAATTCATGAATTCCGTCGTATGACCGGAACGAAGACCAGCATAATCAACACGTTTTGGCTTGAAGTCAAGCTTGACCTGTATATCATTGATCTCGACTCTCTGAAGGAATGGCTCCTCACTTGGTGCTCCAGGTGCGATATCCGACTCCTCTTTAAATTCAAAGAACCTGGTGATAAAATCGAGAGCATCCTGGTCAACGTGAAGGCGAAGTGGGAGGATGGTCACTTTGAGGACGATCTCAGACGCAGCAAGCTTCGAAACAGGCTTCACATTCAAGATCTCGATGTGAACCATGTCTGACCCCTTTTCCCTCTCACCTGCATCTTGCATATAAGTCGCAAATTTCCTCCAGGTGGAAGTCGGGACATGGTCAAAGACCTCGAGATCATGAACACGAACATTCACTGAGCTTTGAGTCTCTCCACTTTCAGGAGGGAAGGTCACAAGATCGACACAGACTCCTCTTAGCTCGAAGGTAATCTTGTGGTGTTTACTTCGATTGAGTCGAAGCTTCTTGGGTTTGCGAACACTTCCTTGTCTGCTCGGGGTAACCGTGTAATTTGTCGTGGCTATTGACTCAGTTTCTGTAGCATTGTCATTGAGTTCCTGATTAATGGCTGCAGCGAGTTCTCGAGGATCCCGATTGTTAGGGATTCCTACCCAAATCGAGTTGAATAAGAAATCTCCAATCTCGGTATCCTCATCATCATCAATATCTTGCTCAAATGGCGGTCGTTTTTCAGTTCGAGCTCGCTTCTCAATAGCTTTTGATTCAAGATCTTGTACAGCTTTGGAGATTGCATCCCTAGTAGCTTGCCAATCGTAGCCATCGAACAGATTCCAGATGATGTGCACATCTCGAATACGCACTTTCAGAGGACTCTTTTTGAGTTTACTCTCGTTCGACTTGTCATAGGTGTTCCTCGCAGAATTCCATCTATGAGCTGTGTTCTCAAGTGCTGATCCCGAGCCAAAATGATCCTCATGAAACGACAAGGCTTCATTTTCAACTTCAGGCTCTTCCACAAAGCTATCCAGTAAAACCCCATCTCGAGTATCGCGTGTGGTAAGATTCAGAGATGCCAAAGACTCATCCAAATCTTCAAGAATGGCTTGCCTATATCCTTCTTCGGAGTCATCCCTGTAATAATCCGAGTCAAAGCCGAGCTCGCCATCCTCCTCCTCCGCCACATTTTCAAGACCGCCAAAATCATTGTCAAAGTCGTAGTTTCCTTCAGCAGTCCCGAAAGCATCACTGGATAGTGAGGCCAACAAATCCTTGACCGGAATTATCTTTGTACGGTACTTGGTTTCCTTGCTCGGAGGTGGTGCTGGTGGGGCCAGTTTACCGAGCGCACCGATCAATGTTTGAGTCGAATCGGCGCATGATTCGAGAACGAAGAGATCATCTCGTAACTCGACATCTAGGCAGTTGTGACCATCATCGTCAACAGAAAGGAGAACGGTAGCTTTCGCAGATGAAATGTAACTAACCGATACATACCCCAATGCGCTGAGATCAGCCACTTGATTACTGCCACCATCGAAGGAACCTCTCTTTCGGTTTGATGGTACAGTACTTGCAAGATGTGCCACGTTATCGATGACTAACAGTGAAGCTTTGCTCAATTCCGCTGTGGCACTTGCGTTCTGATCTTTTGGCAAAACAGCAGCAATATGTGCCTCGGTAAACACAACGAGGATTTTTGAAGGCAGGCCAAGAGGGTTTAGACCCATGATGCAGTCTGATATAACAACATCGATTGTCATTGGTTTTGCCGAACTACTGTTGGCTATGGGAAGCTTCTCAACGTTCTTCCCCTTGTATTTTGAGGATGGAGGTTGTGCCAGATCCCTCAAGGTTGCAACCGAAGCAGTGAGACTAGCCGATAAGTCGTCTGCGGTTGCATTATCCGTCAACCCGAGCATTACGATCAGTGTTGGTACACGGTATTCAAACCTCAGATTCCAAAGTTTAATCCTCACAATAGGTTCCATCTCGTCACCAATTAGTCGAGCCATTATCATGGGTATTCGTAAAGCTGGCTCTCTAAATACTTGATCTGTGCCAGCACCAATCAACTCCTCAGACCGGTTTCGGTGAGCAGAAATTGTAGCAACGCTGAAGGCTACTAGAGAAGGTATCGAAATTTGTGCCAATTCCATATCTGTAGCCTTCACTTGGAAACTGCCAACAGTCTTGTCGACGTCGACATTTGCTCCAAAATTCTGAACAAGTACCAATGATAAGAGACCCGGCCGATCATCGTCAGGTAGGTACTTAGCAACTGTAGATAATCTGGCAACCTCTTCGCCCAATTCTGGCAGGTAGCTGAGTTCAGGTAGTTTACCTAGGTTGACATGTAAATCATCCACAGTAAGTCGCAGTACAGACCCTTGCCTTCGTTGACGGAGAAGAGTATCTAGAAGGATATCATCATCTTGATCATACTTTGATTTTGAAGGTGCGATGAGGGTCAACAATCGTTCTATATCTATGTCCTTGGGCGAATTCAAGAACTCAAAGCGTGTCATCGACACATCAACCAAGATAGCAGGGTCTTCATTTGAGTGTTTGAGGTGCGGCCCGGACAACCTGATCTTGTTGATTACAATTCCGATTCCTTCTTCACGGCTGACTAACTTTACTGCGGAAGTTTCAATTCCAACACTACATTCGGTGCCCACCAAGTCAAGAATAAATCCTCCGATCCTGACATCCGCTTTGTTCCGTGTTACCGCTGTCCGATCATCAGGTTCGATAGGCGTATTGAATCGAACACCTTTCGATTTCGGCTTTAGTGCAGGGCTAGAAGTAGCCGTCGCATTTGACGCCATCGAGCTGCCAAGGTTTAGAACACTACTTAATCCTCCAACCCAGCTGAAAGTCTCGTCAAGACGTTGGAGGTCTACCGCCACATGTAGAGGTAATGTTTGAACATCAATTCGAGTACTTTCGGGGCTTTGATAGATATCGACTGACACATCAATGCCAGCAGAGGCAGCAAGATCACGAATAGACGCCCTCATCTGAAAACCAGCGTTGAATGAAACTATGTTCTCTTGCGCATAACCGAAAAGAAATTTCTGCAGTGTTATGCCAGTCTTGGTTGTAGATCCCGAGGGTTTTCTAGAGACATTAAGTCCCTTCAAAGTAGCTCTGAGAAGAACATCCAAGTCTGATGCCTTCGCCCGTGGTTCTGCAGCGCGCGGACCCAACCACCCCTCAAGTTGCTCTACAAACTTAAGTGAAATCTCCTCTGCACTAATCTTGAGATGTGGCTCGGAAGAATTGGATGAAGACATGCTTGATGCATTAGTTTGTGGCTCTTGTTTTATAGATTCTTGAATCTGGCAAACAAGTTTATAGATAAGCCTGCCTACAGATACGTCAAATTGGGCGATCAAGTTTCCAACATCAACCTCGATCGATTTATCTTCCTCAGGTTTCTTCACTGGTTCAATAGGAGGACGCAGTGCTGGTCTGGGTAACGTTCGCAAAGACTGTTCTCTGGGCAAATGTGTAGAGAATGCTCCAGGAAGATTCATAGACTTTGAGAGCGATGGATCGTTGTGCCCATCGAAAGTAGTGCCAAATAGTGCGGATTCAGCAACAGCATCTACTGGATCAGAAGAAGGGTTATTCAACGCTGGTATATATATTGCGACCTGATCTAGGCTGAAGATATGTTTTGTCATACGACCATAGCCATAAGAGGAACTAGACTTCACCGAAATATCGCTTGTGACTTGTTTTAACGGAGCAGATTGACGAGGAGTTTCCGGGCGCATGGATCTAATACTCCTTGTCGACTCGTGCAGCGATCTCGGGGGTAGGATTGTGGATTGCCCTAGAGGTTCTAAGTCTGAAGTACTATACAGAGAAGTAACATGACGAGCGTGCTCGAGGTTGTCCAATGCTTCTCGTGGATTAGATCCCCTCGGGGTGGCTGGCGGAGACCGGGAATCTCCGCTATCGGTACCTGAATCTGCCCAGCCACCAGGGATTTGAGCAGCCGCAGTGGAAGTATAGGAGAGAGCACTCATATACATACTCTCAGCATCCTCATGACTGAACAGCTGAGATTGAGCGAGGTCCTCTCCCATCTCTTCGTTTGATATCGAGCTTCCACTTTCGCTCATAGTATCAACATCCGCCGGTGTAGGACAGGGTTGCTGAACGGAATAGCTCCGGTCAAGTGATGTGGTAGTGGGCGGGAGTGCCGGTTGTGAGTGGGACACTCGTTCCATAGAGAATCTGGTGTGAGCCCTCGGCGGTAACATTGAGGAATGCAACATATTCTGCATTCTGTTGAGAATGGGAAATTCATTATTTTGAAGGGCCTGACTAGACGACGGAGAAACATGCGTCGAGGCCTTAGGAGTCGATGTCCGCGAATCCTCCCCAGAAGTACTTCGCCTCTCCTTTTCAGGCTGGGAAGATGAAGGTCTCATACCATCTTTCTCATGGTCGTCCAAACATTGTGACTCGGTGATCTGGTCCAGATATGCCGAGTTCTGGAGAATACTGTCTCCCATCTCACTGACTAGATGCCCATGAACGCTACCGGAGCAATTGGAGTGCCCATCTTCCGATGCATCATCAAACCGCCCCCTATCACTAGCAATTATTGAAGCTTTTAACGGCAGCGAAGATTTCGAGGGCTGTGTCGGACGTCTAATTTCGGGAAGAGAAGATTCAGAGGCTCGTCGTGATGAAGCAGGAGATGGGGAAAAACTAGGAGAGGCTGCTCCATCAAATGCGCGCACACTTTCTAGAGATGCGACTTGGGTTTCCCCAGAAGATGGCTGCTTTTCAGCAGCCCGTCTGGATTCGGATATATCAGAGTGCGTAGCCTCTGGCGAGACAACTGAGGATGAACGAGAGAGAGTTTGAAAGAGGTTGGCTTCCGTAATAAGTGCTCCTCGGATGTTGCTAAGACAAATGAGTCTCTTTCCTTCTTTGAACAACGGCGTGATATCTCTGCCCCCTCTGGTCGTAGTAGACTCGATATCGTGCGAGTGTGTAACTCCCTCGATGTCGACATCGTCAATCTTCAACTGAACTGTTACTGGATCCGTGCCGTGGCTTGGCGTTGGACTTTCCGCAGGTATGTCCACATCCACGTTGAATGTAATCCCATGAACTCTTACTTGTAGACGGTCCACAATCCCCTGCAAGAACCTCGCCATGAATGCCGGCAACGAGAGAGCTGTTCCCGTCCCAACGGGCATTTCCAAATCTCCATCCTCACTAGATGTAACAGACTCTGATATATCATGCGTTTCCCCTAAAATCGCTGCTTCCAACCCTGCTTTCTCCTCTCTCGGCTCTGTTTGTAAAAATGATGCGGCAAGATCTGCCGCTGTTGGAAGGGTGGGATCTGGTCCAGGATTCCTCGATGTCGACTTCCTCCGTAACCGGTCATGGCTTGTCCTTGAACTATGTGCGCCCTTTTCCTCTCGCACCCTCAACTGGCAATCTACCCCCTCAACCTCCACCAATATCGGGCTACTATATATATCAACCGGTATCGTGAGTCTTAACAATAGTACTTTAGCCTTACTCAATGCGATTGTAGAGGGAAGTTGCAGTAAAGTCTCGAGTTTCTGAACATTGCACGTTAGCATTACATTCTCATCCCCCATCCTCGAAACCCAAACGACGGCAGAATCACCTTTAATCTTAACCCGACATCCTTAAATTCAAATGTGCTATTCTTCCCCAACGCAATATCCAAGTTCTCCAAATCCAACGCATCGGTATCCAGAATCTCCAGTCTCGAAAGCGCATATTGAAGCAGTCGTTTGGGCATCGAGGATGCTTGAAAGTAACTTTGGAAATAAGACGTCATCACTGCGACTTCTTCCTCGTAATATGAGAAGTTTTTGCAGACGGTGAAAAGCCTCCAGGCAAGAGTGTCTTAAAGAACACCAGTCAGAACGTTAGGTAAACAGTTCCGCAACTATACGTCGAAGAAAGATGTTGTCTTGAGAGGGACGGCGGCTCCTGATGCGACCTCGTGCACTAGAATTGTCTGGTGCAGGATGGGCATCATACTTGACCGTACGAATTGTGACTTTAGGCGTTACAGTTCGAATAGATCAATCCTGATAAGTGAGTGTATTGGTCGAGACACAGTTGACGTTATTGACGATTCCCTACCATCCCATTTGAAATGACTCAAATGAGGTTGGTTGTATGTGGAAAGGTTAAGGTTGATTTGGGTAGAAGGTTATTGAATTGTCTGAGTGCCGTTTGTAGTGAAGTGAAGTGATGATTGTTTTTTGGGGTAAGATAATCGCCCTCCCTTATCGATAAGAAACCAGCCGCGCTTATATGTATGCACATATATATGCACATGTGCACATTTGGTATCTTATATAATCATAGTCATGCGAGCCAATACAACTCAGCCAACGTCCAGACGGCGATGATGATAAGGTAGGCAAATATAGCTTGGTTAGCTTGGTTGCCTTGGTTACCTTGCTTTTGAACACTTTCATTAAACGAGGATTGGTATGCTTTGAATCATGTTGATGTTGAATTCCCAGCCCCCAACCAAGGAGATTGATTGTATATCCTTTCCATTCCAAGTCCGACCCCAAATCGCCGTGTTAACGTTGAATGCACGTGCTTCCCCGGAAAAGTGTCCACCAACTCCGGATACGAATCCAGCAGATCTATTATTTAAATTGCCTTCATTTAATCTTGCGCAGCTAACGGTCCATCGCCATCTCCTCTGGTCTCCCTTGCGCTATCCCCATCGTCCCCAAACTCCGTCACGACCCACAGGCAAAACTGTTCCCATTCCACACTCCATTCTTGCAGCCTCTTCGCTCTCACTCCACTTCCCAACGAGGCATCTTTCACATCCTCTAACCATTTTGAACTGCTCTGATCCTCGAATGCCGCCCACCTTACACTATTCTCGGCCAATGAACCCAAGCCCGCAAGACCAAGGTTATCCCAACCCTGCAGAGCTTGCCAGAAATCATGCGTCATACCATTGGCATCTTGGCCGAGGATGGATGGGTCATCGTTGCAGAGCGAACAGGAAACTCCCCGAGCGAGAAGTGCGGGGAGAGGATGCGACATGATGGAAGCGCAAAGTCGAAGAACTTCATTTGAGATTGGACAACTCTCTACGAGAATCTTTTTCTCCTTGACCAAGTCGATTAACAGAGGATGCTTGTATAACGAAAATCCATGACCGATTCGACGAGTTCCGAGTAGAATAGCATCGAAGAGATTCTGATCTGTATCGCTGCCATCACCGAGACATTCTCCTGCATGAAAGAAAAATGGTATCTCGACTCCTTCTTGTGCACACTGTTTTTTGAACCAGAAAAGCTCTGGCAGAAGATCTTTCAGTGGTCTTCCTGCATCTTCTTGGCCGACAAGATCATACCCAGATATGAGATCCGGATAAGTCATTTTGATGGTTAAGCAAGCATCCATATCTTCGATAATTTTCCTCGTATCCAAAACTCGAAGGCCAGTCCAAATCATTCTTGCGCCCCAGAATCCCTTCCCTTCTTCCGACGACTTAAACTTCTCAATTTCTTCCCCAAAAACCTTGAACAAATTGCTGTACGTATCATCTGCTTTCTCCTGTCCTTCACTGTAGTAGAAGAACGTGAAAGCCAATCTTAGATCTACCCATCTGACACCATCGGCAAGTAAAGATTGCATCATTCTTTTCATGAACGCCCTAAATATTGGTTCGTAAAAGATGATTGTGTTGAGGATGGTGAAGACTGATGAGAACTTTCTCCACACCGCATCAACACCATGATGATGTTCAATAGACTCGGTATCAGTAATTGTGCAGCGACTTCTAAGCCATCGCAAAAAGCCCTGCCGTCCGCCATCTGGAAAAGCATTCGCAGCATCCTTCAGTGACACAAAAGTAAACGGTTTATAACCTTCCTCCCATATCCCAGCACCCTCCCCATCCACCCTCTTCCTCCACCTAAATCTAACCGGGCCAGCCTCCCTACTTTCGGGAGAATCTAGCGCTCTATCGCAAAAAATGCACATGCCCTCTGTCTTCAACAACTCCTCAAACAAAAAGTCATAATCAACCATCGCATCCATATGTGCATGCAAAAGTGCGCCCTTGGGCATCTTCTTCACAATCCGCCATAGTGTAGTCTTCTCCATTCTTTCCTTTGCTAAACTGAACATCATCCCTGGATACACATTCTTCCCCGTTTCTTGCGCGACATGATTCTCGAATTCGGAGGTCCAGGTCGAGGCTTGTTCTTCAAGGCGGATACGAGAGACGATATCGCAGGCTTCTTGGGCGAGAGGTGACAGTGTGGATTTGAATGCATAGTCTATTGCAAAGGATACATAAGCAAGTGCAAATCGCTACAATAGCTATAGTATATGAAACGGGTACGAACCACTGCGCTGCTGCTTCTCCTGGTCTATAAGTGCTTCTCTCCCTCCAAGATATTTGCTAATGAATGGTTCATCCTTGGTAGGTATTCCGGTAACTATTTCGGCGTATTCGTCATCTGGTATTTGTGAAGGCCAAGGAAGATCTTTGACTCTAGACATGATTACGGTGTTGATGGTGAGAGAGAAGCTGAGGACGGGAGCAGTGAGGCTATTTAGACGATGATTGAGAAACTTGAACAATGAAACCGCACGCCCTTTTGGCAACCAAGAAAGTCTGCAAATTTAAAAAAATTCAACGTCAATGAAGATTGCTTAGGTACTTGGTCCGAATGATTCATCGGGCGAAATGTTACAAGCTAGGTAGGTATTATTAGTAGTTAAGCAGGAATGGCGGGGTCATTAGCGATAATAAGCATTTTGGTAAGAGTTTCTAGAACTACCCCTCATCCTTGATACCCATTAGCTGTTACGTATCGATAGATTGAATACCTATTGGGAAGGATATGACTTCCAACAGTACGAACTCAAATTACCAGAAATAATCAATCTTTCAGATGAAAATTAGATATAGATTAGAGTATTTCAAAGTTGAACTGCAGTTCGGAATACTTAAGTCCCTGAGAGCTATTGGGTGCTAATCCGAGCTCGGGTATTTCTCCTATTTAGTCACCGAGAAAGAAAAGAATATTAATGATAGGCTAATAAATCATGTTATATTTACTAATATCTGGCTGTATATCTCGATATTGATCAATTTCCAATCGTCCCAAAGGTGTGCTGTTCTCCCGATATATCTGTTTCCGTATGCTTCGGTGATCTTCTACAACATACTCTTGGGCATATTTTTGAGCGCCTGTCTCACTCCAAGATCGCCCAAGACCTCTTCAGCTCCACCCAAAATAGCATCAAATTTGTAGCTACAAGATGTCAGTAAAGCCACTCAACTCAGGCTGCCCTTAGCAAATATACTCACGTTCTATGGAACATCTCAATGGTTCTCCCCATACCCGTCTGGGTAAGTGCACGTCCACCAAAGATCTGCACAGCTTCATCCGCACATTCATGAGCCGAGCGTGTAGCGAACATCTTGAGGAGGCCGATTGGACCAGCTAGATGCGTCGCTTGTTGTTTGTATGGCATCAGAGTCATTTGATATGTAATGTTCTCTAACCAGGCCTGATTGGCTTCACAATGACTAATCATTTTTGCAAGTCTGGAAGGGTCAGTCGGGTGTTGCATCTAGATTTGAACAATCGCAACTCACTTTTGACGGATGACTGGTTGATCGATCAACTTCTTGCCAAACACTAATCGTTGATTACTCCATTTGATGCATTCCTCTGTTGCTAATCGCATCATACGAGTGACGCCACTGGTCATCATCCATCTTTCGTGGTTGAAATTACTCAGGATAACGTGGATTCCCTTATTTTCCACACCCAAAAGGTTGTCTACTGGAACCATTACGTTATCGAACGTGACGTATGCCGTTCCAGCGGTAGGAGAATACGAGGTTTTAATCGGCGTGGTCTCTACACCTTCGCCTCTTTCAATCAAAACGACCGATAGCCCCTTGTCTGGATAATCCATCAGTATATAACCCAGTATGGATAATTAAGAGGTCGATAGCACCTGTCTTGACACCAGTAACGAAGTAATCGCTAAATACTCCGTTGGTAATCCATTTCTTAGTACCATTGACGATGTAGTGTTTTCCGTCCTTGGTCTTCTCTGCAGTTGTTCGAATACCTGCAACGTCTGACCCAGCAAAAGCTTCAGTGATAGCCAGACAAATCTTCTTCTTTCCACTAAATACCTCGGCAGCAATTCTGTTCTTCCATGCCTCATCATTGGCAAATTGGAGAACCGCTGTTAATGAAATGGTCATACCAGCCTGTGATCAAATATCAGCCATGCATCGAGCTAACTCATCGCAACAACATCGGATTACAACTAACCATGTTACCATCCTGGAATCCTCTCGCATTAGCACGAACCAACTCCTGGCCCACAATCATATCATGAAAATAATCAAACTCCTCCCCCTTCACAGCGCCATCCATAAGCTCAACGCCATGTAAATGCTTCCCCGGTCCCAGTCTCATATGCAATATTCCCGCCTTCGACATCCTGTCTATTAGATGCTGCGGAATATGCGCCCCCGTTTTCTCACACTCCTGCGCAACAGGCGTCACATATTTGTCCGTGAACACCCTCATCGCCTTCTGCAACCTCCTATGACTTTCCTTGTAATAGGGACTCTTGAATTGAGGAGTCAGCCATGTAGGCTCACCATATGGCACAACACTCAAATCCCCAACGTTCTGTTCAACAACTTGCGATTTTTCGCCTTCAATCGTGCCGATGCATAGATTCGAGTATTTCTGAAGGACTTCTTGTCGATGTAAATTATAGAATGCTTCTGTGGCGTCTGTGCCTGCGACTTGTTTTAGAACGGCCTCACCACCTGGATGGGCATCGACGAATTCAGTGACATCGTAGACCTTGCTGTCGATTATGAACCAGAGAGATTCCTCGGTGTTGTTTTTAGCAACTTCATCGCGAGTGAGAGCGTGGTGTGGCATTGTGATTGATGTATTAAGGGAGAGTACGGGGTACATACAATCAAGGGGAGAAGTAAGAGCATATTTGTCCAACTCGCGACGAGTTCAAGTCAGAAAGCTACCGAGGTCTATTCAATACAACTAATTACATAAATTATATACACCCATAACTCGTACAGTAATATTCTTTGTATCAGATCCGATTGGTCGAATCTTTCAATTCCGGTACAAACGAGCTTTACTGCAAACTTATGCCTCGGTTAAGTTTAAATGAATATCACAGAAGCAAACACATACGGATGAATCATTCCGGATCCATTCCCATCTGGTGCACCAAATTTCGAAATTATAAAGCTTGATTTGAATCAACTCTCAAATGCCGTTTCGGGAGTCGGAAGGTATTCGGTCATGCGAGGTCATCCCTTGGATAATGCTCTTTGCGTGTCGCTGATGACCGACTCTTATGGTTATGGGGGCCGCCACCATATTCATACAGATAACGATCGAGAAGGGCCAATGTTATCTGCCCTTGCGAGAGTGGGGAATTTCTATCGACATTGGGATGGTTAGACATCTGATATGAGTTACCTGAGCATAACGCTGGACAGAATTCTACTCGAGAAGATGCAGTCATGCGAGAGTGCCATGGCGGTGATCGCGGATAGGGGGGTTGAGATTTTCGGTGACGTTGGAAAGCATAAACGGTGGCAAAGACATCGTCTCGAGAGATGTATGGGAAAGGAAGAAATATACCGAGACAAGAAACTCTTACAGGCAAGATAAAGATATGATTGATGATTGCAAGTCTCAAACTTGATCTGAGATATGGTTATAATGCTTACCTTTTACTATTCTCTTCGCGAAACGACGATGGTGCGGTCATGAAGATCGACTGTCATGTGTGCTTCTATCATAGACAGGACTTGTACTCCACAAGTGCTCTAGTCGTTGAGGGAGAGGCATTATTGAAGCACAGCATTTGTGAATTTGGACGAGGGCGTGTGCTCCACCGTATCATGTACAAAGCACTAAGTGCAGTTATTTCGCACTCGGAAACTTGCGGCTACATTGATGATATGGTCGGAGAATCAATGTTCTTCTAAGAATTTGTGACGACGGTGAAGCAATTGTTCAAGCGGAGGTGGCTAAGATCAAATATGCTACAGAGGAGTTGTTTCCAAACCTTTCTTATCGCCAGCAATACCTGTCTAGGCCAGGTCTGCGAACGGACTTCCCCACCATTGCCACCAAGTTACTTCGAGTGAAGAAACACGCACGGTTATTGAAGATTCACAGTTCTAAATTTGCATGTTCCAAGACAATCGCACGGCCGGCCGCCAGGAGAGTTTAAAGATTCACGGCAAAGACCTTCCGAGTTCTTGCTGCGATTTTGAGGCTAGGCCTCTTTATGGATATAGGACATTGTTCACATGGGGGGGCTTATCATGATATCGAATGGTCAGATTCCTTTGCACAGGCCAAAATTTGATCTTTTAGCATATCTAGGGTGACATAGTAAGTTTCGGGCCTGGTTAATGGCAAAAGCTGTGTCCAGTGATAAGTCTTAATCATCAGATTTATATGGGCCGACCTGATATTTAACATTTTCTTAAGGGGAGTATTATCGTGGCTGCTTGAGACAAGTGAGAAGGCAGAAGCCGCACCCGATTACCGACACCAGTTTTCGGTAGGAGTGAAGTTGGAACACTCTAAGTATCAGCCGTAGAGTTCGGAAAGGCGAAGATGAAAGATCTGAGAGGCTTGTGTCCATCATCCGTGAGATCTGAGATCATCCTGTGGTAACCTCACACACCAGTATTGCATGATAGACTAGGAAACTTTCTGGTTTGCCATTGGGTATCATTCAAAATGCTAGTTCTTTGTGAGGGACGCTTCCCTCCTTAGTGACTTGGTCCTGTTATCTTGGTGAGAGCATATTATTGCAAATCGACACCTAGACAATCTAGCTTTTACTTACTCGATAGCCAAATTAGCGAACTGTGGTCAGATCTTTGACGCCGGAGTAGTATCATCAAACCTCGAGGTTAGATGTATGTTTTTGAAACGGTTATGGAGGGAGTATGGTCACGCACAAGCAATGGAGTTCCATGCGCGGCATCTGGTCGTTCTTGCAACCAAGCATTTTTGACTGGTGGTAGTAGTCGAATTTTCTATAAAGAAGATTGAATCTCCCAGTATTCTGTCTTTTTTCCGTCATCAGTATCTTCAGCATCTTTACTTCAGTGCAATTTATCTTTCTTTTTCCACTCTGCGCCGGTCGCATTAAATTAATCACACAAGTTATCTTATCATAATTCCAAAGCTTTCCAATTTCAATACCAATCAAATTTATAACCAACCAACTTCATAACAAAAAATCAAAATGCAATATTCGTCAACTTTCCTTGTTGTGGCCTTCGCTGCCGTCAACGTGTTCGCCCACGGTGTTCCTACTGAAATCCAGGGGGCCAATGGTGTTAAGATGCCATGTCTCTCAGGTAAGCTTTCGCACTCTTGGACTGGCTTCTAGCTTCTCCTTTCTTCTTCTCCTTCCTTCTCCGGCCTTTTATTAACACTTCATCTAGTTATCGACGGAACTCCTCGTGATTGCGCAACTCCAGGATGCGGGTCTGAGGCCGATACCACCATCATGAGATCCAAGGAGCTGGGTACCAGCAAGGCAAGTGCCATTGGCCGTAACGCCAAGGGTCCAGTTGATGCTTCTAAGATGATATCGATGTTCATGGGAGGTGACGCTAACAGCACAGCCACCAAGGCGGCTCGTGAGGTTCACGAAGCTCACATGCTTCGTCGCTCTCTCTTGCCCCGTAACCCTGATGGTAGTGTAAGGGCTGCAAAGGGCTCAGTTGAGACCGGTGTCAAGGCTGCTGCAGGTGCCGGTGCCAAATCTGGTATGCCCACTTGCGCCGATGACGGAACTATCAGCATGACCTACCATCAAGTCAATCAAGATGGTGCTGGGGCTCTGAAGGCGATGGTCGATGCCACTTCTGGTGGAACCGACCCAGCTGCTTTCAAGTCCGCTGAAGTTACCAAGGACGTCCCAGGTATCGGTATCGGTGGTCTCTCCGCCGCTCAAACCACTGATTTCCCAATCAAGGTTCAGATGCCAGCTGGTATGACTTGCTCCGGCTCATCCGGTGGAGCTTCCAATGTTTGCATCGTCAAGGTCATGAACGGTGCCGCCGCTGGTCCTTTCGGTGGATCCGCCGCTTTCGTCCAATCTGCGGGTGCCAAGAAGCGCGCAATTGAGTACAACCTCAGCAAGCGCCGCTTCGCCCGCGCCATGGCGGCTGTCAACTCCGCGTAAGCATCTTTCAGCATGCTCGCGATGGGTCAACGGTGGAGAATCCATTCGCAGTGATATGGAGGTGGCACACAACATGTGGTTATTGATTATTATTGGATATCGAATATTGGCTCGGAATTCCCATTGTGTTTTTACTTTTTTTCCATCTGGCGATGGAGAGGCAATCTGTGATTTCTTCTCTGGAACCGGGGAAGGTGGTTTTTTTTGGATATTGTACCTTTAGGGTGGATTGTCTTGTACGCTCCTGTGCGCGCGCACAAGGCTTTCCATAGATGCTGAGCAGGCTCAATGCTAAATTTTAATTATACTGATCAAAAAAAAAAAAGCGAGTTTCTCTCTTGAGTTCCAATGTGATGAGGTTTCTAGCTTCCTGTTTGCTCATAATTATTGCAACGGCTGGAAGTCTCTATAGTGGGGATTTCGAAAAGTTTCACTCCTCTGATATTGAAAATGTATGTATCATGAAAGCAAAGAGCTTCCATTTTGATATGTTATCCTTTGGCCGTCCAGAAAGTGTACATGGTCGAAGTCTCATCAACTTATCAATGACGTAGGGCGACCGACCACTTACTTACTCATAGATATTTTCAAAGTTCGCTACTCCCTCCATCAAACATTCTCATCGTGTCGCCTTGGCGCAGTTGGTCGACCACTGCGCTGTAACCATCTTCGGGTGGGTGAGAATGTCCCTGATAAACAGTTCCATTTCGGAGGCGACTGTTCTCATAAAATCCGAAAGGATTTTCCCACGTGCCTAGACGCGCTTGAATTTGGTTTTTGCCATTTTTGTTGTTGCTTGGATTTTCTTGGGGGAGCAGCTTTTCTTGGGTTGTTGGTTTTGGGGAGGGAGGGGGAGGTGCAGGTGAGTGAATATATATAATGAGTGGAGCAGGAGGAGTAAGTATGTATGATAGGGTGATATCTACCTATCTATATACATCTTCACTTTATACACATCCATCCACTTCCTCGCTTCTCCGTCTCATTCGGATAAGCCCTCTTTGGCTCTACTCAACCTTCTTTCCCAATCCCCTCTTCAACAATCACAACATAATCCACCAGCAGCTACTTCATTTAGATACTAGACTCTGGAATGATATTGGATGGAGTTGTGAGAGCGCGCGCACGTGATCACGAGAACATTCGTATTGACCCTTGTTCGGACCCTTGCAATATTGTTTGTTTGTTTACATGACAACGCAGAAGATTCATGCGACGAAGAACATGAGGACGACATAACCGGGATTCGACATCAATCTCCATATGTACACCTTGGGGTATTTCTGGGCCATTATATTCAACAATTGCATCTTGAACAAGCAAAAATGGACGCAGATAACCTCCGCACCGCATCTCTATACATCAATAACCAGCTTCTTTCTCGAGGATTATTACGAAATGGGCAAACAATTGACTTTGCGCGTCCGCATAAATCGGAAGAGGGGTTGGATGTTACGATGGGGAAGATAATGAGCGTGGTGAATGATCTGATTTTGAGGAGAGATGTAGGTAGTCCAAGTGCATCTCGAGACTTGAATTGTCAAACGGGATGATGGAAAATTGACAGAAAGTTGATAGCGCGATTCCCAGCAACGGGAAAATCTTTCTCAAACAATCCGCGCATTGCGCGCGGATGCTTTACGAGCAACTACCGACACGGAGCGACTCATGACAAAGAACACCGAGTTACAACGGAAAGTCGGGATAGCAGATGCGACAGAACGGGCTCTGAAAACACAGTTGAGGAGTGCGGAGCAGGCCATTAAAGGATTGAAGGAAGATATGGCGAGGATGAAGGTTTTAGTGGGCCAGACAAGGGCGCAGTGTGCGAATGAGGTTAGGAAGAAGGAAAAGGTCATTGAAGGAATGAAAAAGCATGTTGGAGAAGGTGGGAGACCAAGGGGTAGTGGGAAAGCTGTTGGTGTTGCGACTATCAACGTCGTCGCTGGGGTTGGGGGTGATAATGGAGGCGGGGCAGGAATTGGCACGGATGATGAGGGGTATGACTTGAGGATGGAGACGAATGAATTCTTGACTGAGTTGGCCAGGGGGCTAAGTGAAGAGAACGAATCGTTAGGAGGGTTGGCGAGAAGAACCATTGATACATTGAGGACGATTTCTGGTTGTGAGAAAGAGGAGGAACAAGAAGGGGGGATGGTGGTACAAATGGAGGGCTCTTATGAGCATCTTGCTTCTGAGATGGAGTTCGTAATTGAGCATCTACGAACGATTTTGACAAATCCGTCATTTGTCTCGCTCGAAGAAGTTGAGGTTAGAGAGGAAGAAATCATAAGATTACGAGAAGGTTGGGAAAAGATGGAGTCCAGATGGAAGGAAGCTGTTCAGATGATAGATGGATGGCGCCATCGAATGGCTAGGAGTGGCCAAACCGTCAATATTGAAGAGTTGAAGAGGGGATTAAGCCTGAGTCCATTCAAACCTACTGCAGAGCCTAATTACGAAGTTCTTCAGTTATCTGTCGTAGAGGAAGAAGACGAAGAAGAATATGAGGATGAAGGCGACACCCAAGCAGATATTGATGCCATGAATGATTCAGGAATTGGCGGTCATGCGGAGCCAGAATTAGATGACGAGGAAGATTCAAGCGATTCTGAATCTAGCATATTTGAAGAAGAACCTGAAGAAGCAAGGGAAGAGGAAATGGAAGGCGATGAACAAGAAGACTATGATGATGTCACTGATGATCAACAACAATCGGCGGATATCACGTTTGATACGGAATCCTCTCTGCCAGGGTCACCGCCTCAAATGTCCCCTCTTCGCGAAACAACCAATGGAAACCGAGGCAGCTCCCCAAGACTAAGCCCCAAGGGATTTACTACTATTGTAGAAGAGAATACTTGGGATCTCTTACAACTCGAACAATCTTCATCTCAATCAAAACCTGTGTCAACCCCAATACCTAAACCTCCTCCAAAGAAAGAAAAGAAAGAGGAAGCAATACAACTCTCTATTCCATCTAAAGACGAAATTCCCCTCCTTAAAACCCCCACCCCAACGCTCTCCGCACATTCCTCAGGTAAGTTCTCGGCCGTAAGAGAGACTAGATCCTCCGCTGCAAGAGCAGCTTCAGCTAAAAAGCCTGTCCACTCAACCCCCAAACCAAAAGCGACCCCGAAAGTTCAACTCCAGCCCCCTACATCCGCGAGTCGCTTACCTCGACCACCCAACCTACCACCTCAACAAAGTCCTCTCACTATGGCCAGTATAGCCGCCAAACTCGCCGCCTCGGAGCGAGAAGCAGATGCTGCAAGAGTGAAGGCTAAATTAAAGGCTGCAAAATTGGCTCGCAGCGCTGCTTCCACTACCAAAATAGTCGCTCCACGATCCAAAAGCCCAATCAAGAAGACAGAACTGGAAGCTCCGAAGCTAATACCTCCGCCTTCTTCCCCACTTAAGGAGGAACCGGTTAAATCTGGCGGTACTGAGAGTGAGACATTGAAAAGTCCTGAAATGGATTCGAGCGCTGTATCGAGTAGAAAGAGAAAGCTCAGAGCAAGCAGGGATAGAGATCATGGAAGAGCGGCGAGGAGACGGAGTACTTTAAGTCCATGGGAACTGGAAAGTTTGATTTCGGGCGGAGTGGGATCACCAAGGAAGGAGGAATGATGTGCATAAATGGGGATGAGTGAGGTCTCACGGATTTGAGCCTTTGTTCTTCTTGGCCCATGAAATTTATGAACATGAATTAATTGTACAGAGCATCCTGGATGAAGTTTGTTTCCTAATACCAAATTTGGATACGTATGTATCCGCGCATCGGAGACGCATTTTCTCAAGGGTTGAATACCTAGTCTGCGTTCATTCTTTCATTCATTATTTATTTCATAGCATGATTTTGTATATAGTTATCTATACATCTTTAAATCTACAAGCGCTTCCAATCACCTCTTCCACCCTCCCGTATTCACTCGCGCTCTTCCCGCCCCCATGAAACTACAACTTCAAATCCCTCCCCTTCCCCTTACCTCCCAACACCATCGGTACCTTGGGATGATCCCCACTCAGCTCCAAGCCCGTGATCCTCTCCAGCTCTTCCACAGCCTCATACGCTCGTCCCAACTCGACCTTCAAGGTGCGAAAGCCAGCTTTCTGGGCAGCCTTCAGGTTTTCTCCTATGTCGTCGAGGAACAGTATGTCGGATGGGAGCAGGGGTGCGGAAGACGGGTTTTTGGACGCGTGTTTGGAGCGCAGGGTGCTGAGGGCGAGGGCGTATATCTCCGGAGACGGTTTGCGCATGTGCACGTGGGCGGAGGAGATGAAGGCGTCGAAGATGGAGGGGATGAAGGAGTGCGGTTGGGAGTAGGGGTGGGTTGGGGGGAAGATCACTGTGTTGGAGAGGCCGGCTAGGGTGTATTTTTGGGAGGCGTGGAGTTTTTGGAGGCAGGGGTACATCCTGGGGGGGTGTTAGTTTTTGGGTTATTTTGGGGGGGTTTGGAGCTCTGGAGACTGGGGTTGGGGATGAGGGATGGGGGGAATAGGAACAGATATGCACGCACCAAGGATCTAGCTCCCTTGAGTGATCCATCATGGACCAAAAGAGGGCTTCGCCATCGATTTGGGGGATAGGTGGGATTTCGGTGGGAAGCGAATGTTTTTCTCGTACGGAGTTGTAGAAGGTGGTCCAGAAGGAGGGGTTGTGGAGGTCACTGGTGAAACCGGCGAAGAAGGATTGGTTTAGTTCGAGCTCGCCGCGTTCGAGGCGGTGCCTGGGTGCAGGTTAGGTGTTTGAGATCGGTGATCGGGATGGGGAGGGGATGGGACGAGATGGAGGGGTGAGGGGTGAGGCGGATTGTGAGATTGGAATGGAGTGGAGTGGAGTGGGGTGGAGTGTTGTATGGGGATTGGGGTATGAAATTGGAGTCCGAGTTATGAAAGTTTGCTTGGAAGCTCTTGGACTGATAACGTGCGCTTCACTTGGAGGCTCTTGGGAGTACTATTTTGTGCATGTAGTAACTGAGGTATCCACCCACCAAAATCCATTTGGTTTATTGCTCGAAATCGAGTAGTTGACCCAGCCTGGAGGTATATTGTTGGATATCTCGAAATCGAGAATCGCTTGCATGGGAGAAAGAACCTGGTAGGGGAATTAGCTATAGGGCTGTATAAGATATAGAATAGTTACTAACACAAACACCCCCGATATCAAACAAGATCACCTTTGGTTGCTCTCCTGAAGCCATTATAGTCTCGATACTCTCTGGAACAAAATGTATAGGATAGCCTTCTTGTGACATTTGAAATGAAGATGTTCTGGTAGTGCTGGCCATGGGTCATCGAACTCATAGACCTCGGTACCCAGTCTGCTTATCTAAGCATTGATAGGTTACCGACGATTACCCGTCTGCCTCTAAGTGGAAATCAATTCGAGCGCGTCCATCAACGCGCAACTTCGAATTCCATGACCACCTTTCATCGACAACCACACCACAGAACTTTCATCCCAAGGTTAGATTAGGTGAACGACATGCCTCCTGCTTATTATGAAGAGGAAGGGATGGGGCCTTTGGAAAAAGGACGGCATCGCTACCAGAAACAGGACTATCAAGGCGCATTGGCAGCTTTCACAGAGGTAAGTTATGTGTCGACAGCACGTGCCAGCCAGTATCTCGTCTTCAAAAATATCTAAATATCGCAAACTTCAGACGGCTGATCTTGTGTATAGGCTATCAAAATGAGTACTGGTCATTTATTGCTTACTGCTTTGGATCATCGTGCTGCTACATTTGAGAAGTTGGATCAATTACAATTAGCTCTTAGAGATGCAAAGGAAATGCTCGAGCTGAAGCCAGAACTTTCCAGGGTGAGTTGGCCATCACTTCGAAAAGATTCTTTGTTACTGATTGAAACTTCAGGGGTATCTTCGATGTGGAAAAGTTCTACAGCTCAAAGGAGAACACAAGCTGGCCTTGAAAATATATGAGCGTGGCCTTGGAAAGGTCAAAGTTGGCACTGACAAAGATCGCGTGGTAAGCTCTAGTGTTCTCGATAGAAGTCTATTACTTTCTTAACATA
The DNA here is from genome assembly GCA_017357885.1 of Monilinia vaccinii-corymbosi. Taxonomy (NCBI): domain Eukaryota; kingdom Fungi; phylum Ascomycota; class Leotiomycetes; order Helotiales; family Sclerotiniaceae; genus Monilinia; species Monilinia vaccinii-corymbosi. The sequence goes on along the minus strand of CP063407.1, from coordinate 3,614,356 downwards.
TCAAGTGAAGACTCTCCAGTCCATGTTCAACAAATTGCAAAAGTCACAAGCACCTAGGAAGACACTCGATCCACTCTCGTACCTACCCTTGGAACTGGCAGAGATGATAGCCCAACAACTTAGCATACGGGAACGAATGTATGTTGAGCACAAATCTTTTACTAATAATGGCTAACCATAGGAAGGGTTTGTTTGAGTGTCAGTAAGTCATGGAAACGAGTATTGGAATCTTCTCATAAACTTTGGACCACTCTCGACACTAGTTGTACCAGAAAGAAACTTTCTCAAAAGGCTTTAAGAGCATACCTGAAGAGGTCAAACTGGACCATTGATAAAGCTACGCTTAGGAATGGTTCCATGGAATCCGCGAAGCTCCAGTATCTCACCAGAACTTGTACGAAATTGCAAAGCCTCGAAATTTGTGGTGGTGATCCTGTAGGAGAAAGCTTGACATCGGCGCTTTCGCTGGCAAAGTCACTGCTATATCTGAAAATATCGTGGGAATGTGTAATACCTTTTTCTTCTGCCCTTGAATCGTTACGGCTTGTACAAGAAACTATTGTGGAGGCGACGTTTGGGGATATTCGTTACGGACCTTCGAATTCGTGGACATGGCCAAGGCTACAACACCTGCAGATTTTACGTTTCGATAGCCATTATAATAATAATATACCATTGGTAAGTATATCAAACCCATGCTTTATATGCGCTCTTGTATATAATGGTTCTGATCTCTTCTATAGAAAAACTTAATCGAATCGATTCCTAGCATCAAAACCTTGTCGTTGAATCGATTTAACTTAGAGAGTGTAGTGCCACTGGATTTTAGTGAGCTCCTAGGTCTAGAAGACCTTGAACTCATTGATTGCGGTCTGAGAAGACTTCCGCTATTTCCCTCGACGCTCAAACGCCTTGTTTTGAAGGAAAACCTGCGATTGTTCAATCAGCAAGACGAGACCATTCTCCTTCCATACCTGGAGATTTTTAACTGTGAGAGTACCGGACTTACTGATGAAATGGTTATTTCCACTATCAAAAATGCCCCCAATCTCAAGTATTTGCACATGGGAGGTCGACTTGTTGGAGATTATACTGCCGCTCACCAAAGTTTTCCTCTATGCGAGAATCTTGAAGAGTTGTGCGTGAGCTATTTACCGTATGACGAAAAAGACTTTATACAATTGATAGGTAAATTTCCAACCCTTAAAAGGCTTGATATCAGCCGTACCAAAATCACGGGCGTTGCTGTGAAGCACTTCGTTGGCCAAGGCATTACCTGGATCGACTTGCAGGAATGCGTCAGAGTTAGCCCCGATGCTGTCGAGTATGCTCGTGGCAAGTCTGTCGAAGTCATCTTCAGCTTTCCTTCTCGAGCCAGGCCAAGTTTGCGAGAACGAATGGGCGGATTATTCTGAGGGGGTGTGTGGGCGATTTACGGAGTTGCTGCAATGGATGATGTCACGAACTCTATGTTTCCGGACACGGGGAATGTACAAGACTGTTTATACTTACTTCAATTGCAGCTTTAGCATACATAACAAGCTGGTTCTTGAATTGTGCGAATGATGGGAAGGCCTACTGTTGAAACACTAATTAATGCACATGGTGTATTTATTAGCCACAATAGCTTAGACCTTGCAGGCTTACTATCTCATTTCAATAATTGCAAGTCGGCGTATCCAAATGGTGATATTGCAACACCCCCCGAATCATACACTCTCATTCCATTACCATCACCCGTTTCCTCCAATTTGAACTTCCAACGTTAAAAAAGCCCGACTCCGCCCTCCCCCTTCCTCCCTCGCTTAATCAACCTGAAATGTTCTAAAACGTCAAGAATGCATGGTACTTGTCCATCCATATACAGTCAGTCTCACAATTCCTCACCTTATAAAAAGCAAAAGATTAGATTTATTAAACCTGAACGTTAAGAAGATGAGATACAACATGCGCATGAAATGAGACGAGTGAATAAATACGTAAACCAACCATCTTGAGATCGAAAGGATCACCCTACCATCATCCATCATTCATCATCCATTCTCAACCTAAATCATCATCCAAGATTCTAAGATCTAAGCCAAAGCCAAAGCCAAAGCCAAAGCCAAATAAGCCCATCAAACACGCATAAATACACACAACGCCAAACCTCCCACCGGTACGGGGGGTCAGAGGAGAAGAAGAGAAAGAAGAGAAACAAGCAAAATAACGTACGCAAGTATAGTGGCAACAACCCATCCCACCTGACCCTCATCCATAAAAACAATGATCCTTGAATGTCTCCCGCCCTGCTCACCCATCGTCCCCAGCCACCCCATATCCAATCGCCCCCAATAACCCCCATCCCACATGCATATACTCGTGTATAAAAAAAAAAGCAACTCACATGAGAGCATCAAAACATGCAGGGCCATGCAATGAATGCCAGACAGAAAACCGATTATCCGATAAATGAAGAACAATAAGATTTGAATTTCCTTTCCCAACAAGCCGAGAAAGAAAGAAAGAAAGAAAGAAAAACTACCTAGAAAACCCAACCCCGTTCTCCGACCTTTTCTTCCCGCTTGGTATGGTATTATAATCCACATACATACATTATCCATAATCCGTAAATCCGTAAATCTCTGAAGAAAATCTCGTAAAACCTGCTTACGCTTCTCGAGTGTATATTTTAATACCTGTTTTTCATCTGATCCCGAGTTCCAGGCTCCAATATCCAGTATTGAAATGCTCCATCTCTAGTTTGCATTGCGAGTAGAAGATGCCATTCTAACGCATGCTCGACATGTGCCTTCTAAAACAAAACGTATATTGACCAAAAGCAAACTAGAGTGAGTGACCAAGGGAAAAAAACAGAAACAACAGGAAATAGATGAGGCGGATAGGCGCAGCCTCTGACATCAAATCCTCCTCGTGCAACGTGTTAGAACAATATTGTTGCCTGAGCTTGGAGTCCAGCTCCTCGGTATAGAAAAAAGACAAGAGAAAGGATGTGACAATCCAACCAAGGTAGGGATCACAGATCCGAATACTCAGCGATGATTCAAGAAAATTCCCCCAAGACATGAACCCTACCAAACACCAGGTATACTTCCCTTTTGCCAATACAACAAAAAAGCCGGTATGTCAAAAGAAATAAGAATATCGTAAACAAGAAAGGGTCTAGACAGAACCGCCATGCGCAGTCTACCATATATCCAATGCTATGCCTATGCTGTATTAAACTCGCTATGCAATGCTGAGGACTTCAATGATTGTGCACCCGTAAAGGTTCCCATGTATATAACAATGGAGGTTCGACATCTGTATATATATCTTTGATGCCTTCGATAACTTCGTGGATATCATAACATCACGCCATTTCGTTTCTCGGTTGTAATTGTTGCAATTGAATGAAGTAGTAGTAGATAGTAGAATTAGAGATTGTCGCTTGCGAACCGAGTCATGGTGCAGAGAAGGTTACTCGATTCTGGCCGATGAAAAGGAGTCCAAGTTCAGGTAGTGGGGCGAAGTTCTACTGCGGAATGAGAAGAGATATGTGATCCAATGATCGAATTCGAAGGGCAGGAGAGGTCGCAATTGCCATGAGCAGGCAGTTACCGAAGACAATATCCGTCATCTGCTGTATTGTCTAGGTGAGTGGGTATGCGAGCTATGACTGGCTGTGTGATAGCCAGAGTCTGAGTAGACCTCCCGCGCGGATGAATCTTGGTAAGGCTGGTGGTGTGTTGAGTGTTTGTCGCAGGCATATCCGACCAATACCGTTCTCTCTTCAACTCCATGGCCCCGTATACCATATGCCGCGCACATATCAACGCTATGCTGGTAGTAGAGGCAGCGGCAAACTGAGTATCGTTCGACCACGAGATAACACATATTGGATGATGGCTTGAGTATGACGCTTTTAGTTGTCGAATTCGTATGTTGTATATAACGTAGCAGGGTCTTGGTTGCGGTGATGGAGGGGTAACTAAGATGAGTATAGAGACAATGGAAGTATGAGATCGATCAACGAGTAGTGAGACACTGAAATGGATTAACGAGGGGACTGAAAGGAGATGATGACGGGACAAAGGAAGTCTAAGTTTGGTAGATGATGAAGCTTGAGATGTAAAGATAGGACTCATTGATCGGAGGAATATGGCTGCCTTATAGTTTCTGCCACTTGAACAAGTGAGTCTATCCGTGATAGAAAAAAACAAGGCAGCAGTGTGTATAGGCTTGCCAATGAGCCTGCATGGAGGATATGCAGGTCAACAAACATGTAGGGAACCTATACATGGGGTGGAATGATGAGTCGCAGGCGCAGTGGAGAGTTGACGATGCATCGGCCTCAGTACAGACATTCTTGCCGGAAAAGAAAGCCATGCCTGGTCATATCCTGAACCAAGTCCCAAATGGATGGTCTTCTACCACGAGGTAGAGACAAGGTATATGGAAAGGAACCGGGCCTCTCATGAATGGGCTGAAGTAGAACCCTTGAACGCGCTGAGCAAAGCCTCAGCCTCGAGTGAGTAGAAAGTACTTGTTCCAAGATAGTTCCGAAAATTCAGGATTAGTGATCTGCGGAAGCTTGATTTAGGTTAGACAGGTAAACCGGGATGTGGCAGCAGGTTGCCAAAGAAGGGATAAGATGGTAGAAGGTGTATTCAAGCCTTGGCGGCGCAGGAAAAGACCATCATGGTTGACAGAAACCCACTATGGCTCGGTCGAGCGTCCTGTCCGATGACCAGTGCCAGGTAGGCTCTACGGAGATTTGTGGTCTAATAAAAAGACAACTAGCGGGTGGGTAAGTACGATGGAAGCATGATAGTTAGTAGTGACGGAGACGGATGGAAATATGATGGGGACAGAGACGGACACGGAGATGGAGAGGGAGAGGGAGAGGGAGCAATCAGGAAGAACTGTAGCAACATTGAATAGTCGGTAAGTAGAGTATTGATAGGGTATAGTGCAGTTGACAGCAGGCGTAAATAGATTCATAGTAGATACTGTAGTGATGGCGCGTATGAATTGCCGCGAGTTGTACAGTAAGTAGCATTGCACTACTGCAAGTAAGGTAGGTAGGTACCTTTAATTATGCTTCATTTTCGCTTAAAATGGAACGAATCCTGTAACCTTTATATATCATTGGATGAATAACGAACGATTCTTATCAATATTTATTAATAACTCTATTTAGGCAGGTGAATCTCCCAAAGAAGGTTGAAAGTCCGATTTGATTTTGATCAAACCTCATCATTCAATTCATGCGCCTAGTTAAGGTTAGTACTAGTACACACAAGTAGATGATCGCTCAACGCTGGTAAGAATGAATGTCATTAGGTTAGTTGCAAGTAGTGTCAACGGGACGGGTCGGTAGTTTGACAGCTCTAGATCTACTTGTGCCATATATAGCTAGAGTTTCTTTTTTAAACTTTTGGTTATTTTAGGTCACTATCAGATCTATTTTGAGTCACCCAAACATCTCAATCGCCAATCATCTATTTCTTGCCTAACTTACTAGGTATTCAAACATATCCACCACAGCCTATAGCAAGAGCAAGCTACATTTCATTTTCCCATGGCGCAACAAGACAATCATGCTCAGCTGAACTGGGGCGACTGACTGGCTACCTCTCAACCCTCACTCATCTATGACATGTACGCCGCGTCCCGGTAACAGGTTGGACAATGAATTGTGATGTCCCGAGTTCGGGGAGGAGTCATATCTAGAATCTAGAGTGGGTTAGCTAGTAGGTAGCTAGCTCGTTAGCTGTTTGTGGGGTAGAATATAGGTATACGAAATGATGAAACTAAGCTTCGAACATCTAATCCATCTAATCCATTCAACTCATCCAACTCATTCAATCCATCATCTCTCAATACCCATTCCAACATCTATCCATCCAATATCTCCTCCAGACCCCTCAACCTCCTTACTTAAGGCGATCTATTCAAGCAACCCCACCGCACCCCACCCTAGATCCCCGCTCCCAACTAAAAAAATAAAAATAAAATAAGGGAGGACCTTTGCAGCCAAGTAAGGGTTACCAGACTAGCTCGTAGCACTGCCTCACTAATGTGGCTCACCTTACCTTACCTCACCCTGCCTTCCTTCACCTTCTTTTTGAAAATCTCACTACAGTAACGTTGTAATATAACCTATTAATCGTACGTACTTGTCTTGTCTGTATTGTTGTGGTTATACTGTAAACTCATGGTACCTACACGTACAGTATAGTATGTACGATGACGAGATGATCTTGGCTCAATGTTATCTAGAAGTACAGTACAGTACGCTACAGTACGGGTCGGGGTAGGTACTGTAACAAGTTACAAGCAAATAAATAATATCGACTTAGCTGTGAGATTAAGGAAGGTTAAGGTTATATGAGCATTAGCATTAGCATCATGTCATGTATCACGGGGATTCCGAGAAACATTACGGTGTGTATACGTCTTACAACCATCAAAGATTGAGACTAAGACTAAGACTGAGGCTGAGAACCAAAACGGAGACTGAGACTGAGACTAAGATTAAATTGAAGAATTTGTACTCATATACGTACGTTGATGATGGCGAGCGAGCTAGTCATATATACAAGATAATCTCACTACATACTTATATCTATATCAACCGTGACTCCACACGCTAGAAGTAGATATATAGATAGATATATAAAGATAATAATGAACATATAGATAGATACCAAGAAAGAAATAGACAGAGTAGCAAGTTGAATTAATAAGTAAGATGATGGATATTATCATTGGTTAAACTTCAACACCTAGTCTCTAGGATATTTAATCAACCGAGTATCCTCGCTAATTTTGATTTCTTTCTTCCTTCCAGCTTCCCTGGTCCTGTTTCTTGTTGATCCTGAACACCTATTCTGCCCTATACCTCACTTCCTCCATTCATCCATTCATCCATATTCAATCATGCCCTGCTGGTATTTAACATAATGTTGTAGGTACCTACCTACCCGTACCTGGATGCTATGACTAAAAGCTCAAGCCATGAATGATCCACGCTTCTGGTTATCTTCTCATCTCATCCACTCATCTCATCCACAGTCACCAATCAGTAACTGATGATTTCTCCTCCCCAAGACCCTCATATTCCACAACTCAACTATTATTATGTTCCCCGTCAATCTCATGTTTCAAAGTCTTAATAAACCAATCTGAATTAACATCCACCATGAAATTCGTAATATTGAACTCATTCGTCCCATTTCCCATCTCCGGCATTGAAATATCGCCCACCCCATTTCCATCATTGCCATTTGAACCACTCGAATGATCTCCTGGAACGACAGGTAATCTCGGAACATTGAAAAAATCGAAAACATCCAAGTATTCCAACTCATTGGGAGCCGGTGTTCTTGCTGGAGTAATACTCGGCATTCGAGAAAGTCCCACATGTTTAGGTTGTCTCGAGATCAAGAGATCTAAATCATATGCGCATCTTCTCATATCTGCTAGGATTTTGACAGAAGATGGAGTGACCCGTTCTCCATTTGTACCAGTAGCACGTTCGCTATCGCGATGTTCGTCAAGTACGCGTTGGAGAATAGTCGTGTAGCGTTCTGCCACGAGCCAGTAGTTTCCCATTTCTCGGAGGGTGTCAACAAAGAATTGAATTTGGGGACTGACTTTGCGTTCAACGGTTGAGCCATGAACGAGAAGCAATCGGGCTGCTACCCAGAGCGTGAATGCAAATGGCGGGCCTAGTTTTGGGAGCATACCATTTTGGACGACGTATCTAGTGTTTTTGTTAGTATATGTGGTTCACAATATACATGTTTTTTGTAAACCCTCAGGTTTTATGAGACAATTGGGTCATTTGTTGGGATTCTGGGGGCGGGGCTCATTGGTAAGGTTATCAAAGTCAAATGTGTACGTACTCTCCTAAGGCTGCAATATTTTCAACAGCCCCATGACAACGCTGACTTGCACTATACGAAGGAGTAAATATAGGCGATCTAGTCGTTGGGTAGGCAGCCGATGAGTGAAGTCGTATTACTGCTGTATGATATGTTGCGTGTAGCATAACCCAGCCACAATTGATGGATTTATTGCTTCCTGGTTGAAAAAGCTTGGCCATGTTTCCATAATCGCCAGGCAGATTGAATTTCCATGAAGTGAGCATGTTATCAAGTTCTCGATATTCGCCTTGCCATTTTTCGACGTCGGACAAGGCACTGATATCTACTGGCTTTTTCAAGAATTTGTGAATCCTAGACAGTATACCAAGAATCTCAATGTAATATGAGAATGCGCCAAGATTCTCTGGTTTATCAATATCGTACTCCGTCCGTTCGCTCGTGCGAAACCATCTGGTCTCCACAGCTTGGTTCTTGTTCCAAAGATCATCTCGACAAGGCAAGGTTCTGTCAATCTCTTTTTCATCCAATGCGAACTCAAATGCGGTCGCAATTGTGGCATATCGATCCAAGAGATATACCATCCAAAAAAGACGCCTCCGAGACTCCTCTTCGATCCAATTGTCAGGCTCTGGTAAGACCATTGCTCGAAGTGTATAAATTGAAGGATAATTTGGCGAAACAGAGAAGGAAGTTGTCTCTACAGCAAGTCCCAATTGAACGACTGAGCGAGTTATCAAGGCTAATAGGTTCCATCCGGGTGGACCATTACTACTGCCCACTAGATCCAAGGCCAGTATTACCAACGCCTGTAGAGCTTTGACAGATGAGTTTTCTAGCCCATAAAGCAAAACTTTTTGTTTGGATATATCATGATAATGTCGTCTTCTTTCTTCGGTAAGTCGCTGATCTGTAGAAAATCGTAAGGTAGTAGCTACAATAGCATGTAAGAGTATTTTATCGGCTTCATCTAAAGCAGACGGACCAAACAAGCAGTCCAGTGTAGATTTTCGATGTAATATTGGACACCAAGTATTTACATACTTAAAGTAGAGGTCAACTAATGCATATAGGAGATCATATGGTGGGAGCGCATAGTCGGAAGATGCCTCATTTGAGTTCTGGGTTATATTCAAGCTAGGTGATTGCAAAGGCGGTTGGTTTGTGTGATAAAATTTCGGTGCTTGACTGGTTGGTATTGAGTGATTTTGTTGTTGCATTTCTATAGATAAGTGTGACCCCTGTGATCCGGGTGTATGTTGTTGTTGTTGTTGTTGCTGCTGCTGCTGGAAGATATCACCGTGAATAGGTGGCATCGAAGGTGTAGGAGGCATTGGATTTCCGAAGTCCATGGATGTACTTGGTTGACCAAAAGTGGAAGGCTTCTGAAGAAATAGGGCCGTCTCGGCTCTAGCAACATGTCCTCCACGGTGAGAAGAGAGTCCCTCATTTTGCCTGAAGCGATGGATACTCTGTGTGTCGTGATCACTCGGAGCATTGTTTGGTGCACTGTTGCTAATATGACCAAAGGATGATTCTAGTATTTGAGCATGTGAGCGTAGAATATCCTCGAGTCGGTCCAATCTTTGTTCCAACTCTCGACCATAGCCAGCTCTTAATCCAGGTTTCTTGCGCTCTTTGTATTCACACAATGCGTCATTGCGACTACACCATCCACATGATGGTTGTCCGCGATCACATTTGACCTATTCGGGTCAGGATTAAATCTATGGGAAACATTGAGAGAGCAACTTGTAGACTTTAGGAGTGGATTCTTAAACCTCACACTTTTGAGTTACATGAAGATACTTCTTCGGTAAAATACACGCATACTTTCAGTGATCGTCGTATATTTGTTTGACAAATTGTCTTCAAGGTGTGAAGGCAAACCTTGAGAATCTTCCACCAAGAATTTTCAATGAATAAGAGCCTGATATCACGTACCTTTCTTTGCTTACATAGCTCACACCTTCGACGGAATATCAGCCAATCATTTCCAACTATTTCGGTCTCATTGACTGGGGGATCATCTTCCGATTCCTTGACCGGTAGAGTATTGGACGAATGCTCATCCTCATCCTCATCCTCATCCTCATTCTCATCCTCATCCTCATCCTTATCCTCATCGATCTTGATATCGGGGTCATTTTTTAAAGAACGAGACATAATTCCTTACGAAACTGACATCGGTCGACGTTGCCTCTTACGAGGACCATCGCCATTTGCATCAATACCATCCTCCTCCCCGCTATGAAATTGATCATTGTCTCCATCACTTTCGGGCTGAGTTGCACCTGAACGTAAAGACGTTCTAGGTGATTGCTGGTTATCCATAGCTCGCCGAAACAAAATACCGATAGCCAAAAATATCCACCTTCAAAATCAATCTCGGTGAAGATGAGAACGAAAAGAAAGGGCAAGCTCGGTATCAAATGAGCGAGGAGGTGGATCAAGATTCAATAAGCACAAAGTAAATGAAAGGGGAAGGAAAGGAACGGAAAAAAGGCTGGTCAAAAAGGAGTTATAGATTGTAGAGTCTCAGGTCTCGAGTCTTGAAGTCTACAAGTAGAAGTCTAGAGAGGGAGAGAGAGAAAGAGATCTAGAGAGGGGAAAAAAGAGAATGTGGGGCACGTGTTAATTACGAGTACTTATATTATATTACATGATACTTATACTACTACGAGTATAGTTTGGATATAAATATCAAATTTTATTCAACTTTAATTCAAACTTTAAATATACCTAAACCAAGCTGGTTTGAGTCAATTACCTAACCTGAGATATAGATGAATCGAGGTGAATGCACGTGATGAAATGGTATGAATACAACAGTATTATATTTCTTACTTCCAAACACTTCAAACTTCATCAGTCACACAAACATCGCTGGAAATGCCTTCTTCAACGAAAACATCACTTACAACAATCAATGCCGAGAGACAATCGATCCTGTTATGGCTACTCTACTGATGATTTACCAGCCAATCAACAATGCTTCGGTCGCTATTCTTCCGGCTTGTTTGTAGAAACAACCTTCACCCCGCCAAGATGTTTTTCTCATAGAAGCTGCCTATCCATCAATCATAAATGAAGGTAGGGTAAATCCCAATCTTGGTTTTTCATTTGACTATATACTTCCATTTGTTCCATTTGTTCGTTTTGCTAGTACAGTCAGTACATATCATTATGGCTTCTTCATCAGCTCGCAGTTTCCCCTCCATCAAAGCCATCCGAACCTTTGTTGTGGATGGCGTGGGATCCGGAGGAGATTATCACAATGTCAAAGGTGGGCATTGGTAAGTTCGGCCAACAGTTATCCTTTGCATTGCACTAATTCATGTTAGGTTGGTTGATACGTCCATTTCTACCCCTATGTCAAGATGGGAAAATTATCGAGCATCAAGAACAAGTTGGGGTATCAATGTGTTGGGTTCATTCTGCGTTGAAATAGAAGGATCAGATGGCACAGTTGGATTTGCTACAGGATTTGGAGGTAGCTATTGAACTCTCCCTTCTCTCTGGCCAAAGCTCATCACCATATGTTCCCAGGTCCACCAGCATGCTGGTTAGTCCACCAACATTTCGAAAGATTCCTCATCGGTGCGGACCCAAGAGATACCAATCACCTATTTGAACAAATGTATAGAGGGTCAATGTTTTATGGTCGAAAAGGACTTCCTGTTGCCGTCATATCAGTTATTGACCTGGCGATTTGGGATTTACTTGGCAAGATCAGGGGAGAGCCGGTATATAAGTTGATTGGAGGAGCTACAAGGGAAAGGCTAGATTTCTATTGCACAGGCCCCGAGCCTACCGCCGCAAAGGCCATGGGATTCTGGGGTGCTAAAGTTCCATTGCCATATTGCCCGGAGGAGGGCCACAAAGGACTCCAGAAGAATGTTGAATTCCTCAAAAAGCACAGAGAAAGTGTAGGCCCTGATTTTCCACTCATGGTCGATTGCTACATGAGTCTCAACGTTCCATACACGATTCAAATTGCTGCAGCTTGCAAAGACTTAAATATCAACTGGTGGGAAGAGTGCCTATCTCCAGATGACACTGATGGTTTCGCACAAATCAAACAAGCTCATCCCCAACTTAAGTTCACCACCGGCGAGCATGAATACTCGAGATATGGTTTCAGAAAGCTTATCGAAGGTCGCAATCTCGATATCATTCAACCCGATGTTATGTGGCTTGGTGGAATGACGGAGTTGCTCAAAGTTGCAGCAATGGCGGCCGCTTATGATATTCCAGTGGTACCACATGCAAGCGGACCTTACAGTTATCACTTTGTGGTCTCCCAAACAAACTGCCCATTTCAGGAGTACCTTGCAAATTCGCCTAATGGGAAGAGTGTCCTACCAGTCTTCGGAGATTTATTTTTGGATGAACCAATTCCCGTGAAAGGATATCTTGACGTTTCACAACTTGACAAGCCCGGTTTTGGTTTAACAGTCAACCCGGCTGCTCGACTTATTCCTGCTAAATATCTATTAACACCAAATCCAGAGAGACCTCTTGGTCAACCAGCAGCTGAGCAGAATAAGCCTGCAGATCAGGGTATTGTGAATGGGGTGGTGGAATAGATAAAGAACTTATCAACCTCATAGCGTGGATAGATCATAGCCAAGTTGTTTCATTTTATTAGTTTAGAGTATACTTTTGCAATATCATCTTCTATTTCCAACATGATTTTAATTCATGAGAATGAGGATGAGACAGACTGAGAACATGTGGACGGGTTTACTCCATTTTAAAACAACCACTAAGGTTTATGGTCAGTATCAGATTATCGGTTTCGGTGGCCTTTACCTCGAAACCCCGAATCGCGGGGTTCATTCATATTGACCAGGGTTAAGCTACAATATTGCCTTGAAAATACTACCACCGCTTATTGCCTACTTACATATAGGATCTACACTGTAAATATTTTGGAAATATCTAGCTATCTCCCAAATCCGCATTCTGAATAATGAGTCTTAGAGGTGTACATCTTCTCGCTGGTAAAACGGCCGCGATAACCGGTGGAACTACTGGAAGTTCGTCCTCCATCCCCCTTCCCATAACTTCCCCTAGCCCCTCCAAGGCTAACCCTTTCCTTCCCCATCTCACAGTCGGTCGCGCAATCGCCCTCCTCTATCTTCGTCAAGGTTGTAACGTAGCAGTCAACCATCTCAATCTCCCATCCGATATCCCACATCTAGAATCTCTGCATGCAGAGGCAAAATCTCTTCTCCAGGAAGATCCAGGTGCGGGATCATTGATTGATGTACCCGGCGATGTTAGCAAGCCCGAGACAGGAAAGGAGTTGGTGGAGCGGGCGGTGCGGAAATGGGGACGCTTGGATGTCTTTGTTAGTAATGCGGGGGTTTGTCGGTTTGCGGAGTTTTTGGAGTGAGTATTTTTGAGGTTTTGGGGTTGGGGGAAATGGCAGATGGGAGATTAGGAAGGAAATGGCACATGGTAAAATGCTAACATGATATACCACGATAAGATTAGAGCCAGACCTCTTCTCGCACACCGTACGTACCAACCTCGACGGCGCTTTCTACACTTCCCAAGCCGCCGCTCGTCAAATGTCCTCCCAGTCTCCCCCAGGCGGTTCCATCATCGCCATCTCCTCCATCTCCGCCCTCGTAGGCGGCGCCCAGCAAACGCACTACACGCCGACCAAAGCCGGGGTTCTCTCCCTCATGCAAAGTATGGCGTGTGCGCTGGGCAAATACGGCATTCGATGTAACGCGTTGCTACCCGGAACGATTCGAACACAGCTGAATGAAGAGGATTTGAAAGATGAGGAGAAGAGGAAGTACATGGAAGGAAGGATCCCGTTGGGGAGGACGGGGGAACCGGCGGATTTGGCGGGGCCCGCGGTTTTTTTGGCGTCGGGAGAATTGAGTGGGTATGTTAATGGGAGTGGACTTTTGGTGGATGGGGGATTATTTGTCAATTTGCAGTGAAGGGGGGGGTCTGCTGCCTGGGAAGAATGGGAAGGGGCTAAATGGATACGTGATACGGGATGCGTGATATGGAATACAGATCAATTTGGCTTACCCTTCTGGATGGAGGTGGATAGGATGTTTTATATTTTAGGGGATCATATCGACATCAATATCAACATCCATCCCATTTTCCCACATGTCTACCTAAGACCAGAAATTAGAAGAACGTTTGGTTAGGAGCTGCTGCAGTGCTGTAGCTGATAATGAGTAAGATGTAGAATGCTTAAAGGGCCATCATGATCCTACCACAGTTTGAAGTTGTTTTTTCATTGCATGGCTATCTGTGAATGGGGAAGGGAATATGTTGAGACAAGCCTTGATCAGAGGAGGATTACCTAAGGTTCCACAACTTTAACCTGATTCGAAGCTTTGTTGTTTATTTGTTTATGCCTCAGGTCTCACAAAGTTTCTCTCGCGCCGCCCACAAACCTTAAGTTTCGCGCCGTACCAACTTCACTACATATTGTTTACCTTCAACACCATCTTCTTTACAGCTCGAGTCTCTTCTCTTCCATTACCGTTCTACCGACAAAAACTTTGATCATTACAACCAGACGCGACAATAGACTGATTCCTCTCAATATCATATTTAAGTAATGTTGAAAGCTTAGACAAATTACTTCCAAGTCTTTGCAGTTGAATCAGCTCATTCCAGCCATCCATACATTTCGCATACGACCTCCCTCAATGCCCATTTTGATATCGACTTCCTCATTTCGAGTCTGCGCATTGTTGTGGCCACGCTTTGCATAACTCTTGTTTCCCTAGTGAGCAAGAACCATCGATCCCATTCGAGAGGACGCGATAATCATTGATCCTCCGTCCTGTCAACTACCACATCGTGACTCTTGACATATCAACCTATCAGTCAAGATGGATTCCCCAACTCGAGCAAATGCCGCTCAGATGGCAGCTCGGACTATCAAAGCCAAACCCAAAGGCAGATTAAACAGCCAGAAAAGTGGTTTCGCACCCGTACCAAGTAATAATAACGCTGCTGCTGCTCCTGCTGGAGGTAGTGGCGGTGGCCTTTTTGGTGGAGGCATATCTGCTCCCACTTCATTCGACTTTGCTGCGCCGTCTGGAATATCAGCAACGCCAACTTTCAGTCCTTCGTTTGGCTCAACGCCCAATCCATTTGCACAATCCGCTGCAGCGATCGACGAAGACCCCCGTGCAGACACGACGGGTGAAGAGGCAGCTAGACGCGGCAAGGGCTTCAGAGCTGCTGGTGAAAATGAGGGGGCTTTGTTTGCCGCCCATTCTCCATACCATCATAATCAATTGTCAAACCCTTTTGGTTCATCCTTTAATACACAACCACAAAGTCTGTTCGGTGCAGCAAACGCGGCACAGTCGACTGGAGGTGGATTACAATTTGGGTCATCAATGTCGCAAAATCAGGCAGGAAATCCTAGTTTCGATTTCAACTTTTCATCTACATCACAAGTGATGAACAACAATAGCAATTCCCCATTCGCTTTCGGTTCTTCGTCACAAGCACCACCGGCGAACAATAGTGCTCAACCCTTCACCTTTGGTGGAACAAATTCTGGTCAAGAGAATTCTTTATTTGGCACAAACCCATCGTCACATACGCAAAATTCACTCACGTTTGAGAATCAAAAAGCAAGTAATTTTAATTTCGAATCATCTTCTGTTCTTGATAATTCCAATTTCTATTCTCCAACAACTTTTTCTACTAATCAATTCGACAATCCCACTTTTGAGGAACAACACTTCTATCCAAACGAAAACACAGAAACAATGTTTGGGAGTTACAAAGTACCCGATGCTGGGCAAGCGCCAGCTCAACCCCAAACTCCCCAAAATCAAAACCCAATGAACTGGAGATACTATGGGGGCCATATGACAAGGCCAAATGGCTCCATCTTTCGTGATCTTTCGCTATCTGCAGCTCGTACTAACATGGACAATGTGCAGGACAATTCGAGTACTACTTTCGGACAGAATAATACGAACAATTTTTTTGGTGCACAGGATAGCTCTCTTGGTGGTTCGTTTGGTGGCTCCTTTGGAACCCAAGCCAATACGAGTTTTACTGCTCTCAATTCTACCAATATTGGAGCTTCAAACCCTCAGAGTATATTCGGCAGCACCTCTGCAGCTACATCTGCTCCATCCAGTGCTATAACCCCATCCTTCCCCGCGAACACCTCTGCTTCAGGCACCTCGAATTTGTTTGGCAATGCTGCTTCTTCATTCCCCACTGCATCTGCACCAAGCACTACGAATATCTTCGGTAATGTTAATTCATCATTCCCACCTGCAGCTGCTTCAACCACTCCGCTTTTTGGTGCTATTAAACCTGCCGATTCGACTATGTCTGCTTCAAGCACTCCTCTTTTTGGTGCTGTTAAACCTGCCGATTCGACTATGTCTGCTTCAAGCACTCCTCTTTTTGGTGCTGTTAAACCTGCTGATTCGAATGCATCTGCTTCAAGCACTCCTCTTTTTGGCGCTGTTAAACCTGCTGATTCGAATGCATCTGCTTCAAGCACTCCTCTCTTTGGTGCTGTTAAATCTGCCGACTCAAATGCATCTGCTTCAAGCACTCCTCTTTTTGGTGCTGTTAAACCTGCTGACTCGAATACATCTACTTCAAGCACTCCTCTTTTTGGTGCTGCTAAAACTGCTGATTCGACTACGTCTTCTTCGGGCACTCCAAGTATATTCGCCCAAAGCTCTGCTGCAGCATCTGGATCACCTTTCAGCTTTGGCAAACCAGCACAGTCAACTCCAGATCTATTCAACTCCAATAATCAGAACAATGGCCAAAGCAGAAATCTCTTTGGGTCAAAATCTGCGGGAGAGCCAAAGGACAAGCAAACTCTCGACTTGTTCAATGCGAACAAGCCTGTCGGTCAACAAGTCTCCAAGTCAAATGCAACGGAGAATGCCACAGAAAAGACCCCAGCTAAGACCCCAGCCAAGACCCCATCTGCCCTTTTCGAAACCTTTGGCAAGGCAAATCCTTCAAGACAACCTGTAAGTTCCTTTCACAATTCCACAATTGACAACACAAACAAGGCTAATCATTCGAAGTTCTCTTCTCCATCTATTGATCAAGCTGGATCTTCGTTCAAAATCCGCGGCAATGCTGAGGCGACCGGTTACAATAAGGCCCCTCCTTTCAAACCACTTGATGCACCTGCACAAACACCTTCAAGCAACGCACTTGTTGGCTTGTCTTCTCAATCCCAAGACACCCAGGCCTTGAACGGATCATCAAGTAACGGCGCTGGTTCCGACTCGCTGACTCTCAGTGCTCAATCCTCGGGCCCTGTGACTAGAGTAATTGTTCCTGGTCAATCGTCCAATATAGAGTTCCAAATCTCTGAGCCTACAGCCGCGGAGATGGATGCAAATGTGCCTCAGGGCATAGATCCAAAGAGAAAAATCGAATTTTACGCACTTTTTCGCATCACATCTGTGCATAGGGCTATGGCAGCTTACTTCCATCATCTACCACCTGGTGCAGACCCGTCCAAAGGATTGGCATGGATGGAAGCTAAAAAGAAAGCAATCTTTGCAGAGTACAAGATTGACTATATCTCAAATAAGCGAGGTAGGGCAGAGGCTCAACTCGAGGATGATGAGACCCAGGAAAATACGAGTCCTCAGAAACGAATTCGACCAGATAAGGCGAGCTCAAATCGTGTTCAGAGCCCAGAAAAACGCCCACGCCCGATAAATGAATCTCAGTCTCAGCTCCATGGCAGCTCAGCATTAAAAGCACCAAGACCTCAATCTCATCGTTCATCCAGTCCAGGCAAATCATCCTCCACTCCAGGCAAATCATCCTCCACTCCAGCCAAATTATCCTCCACTCCAGCCAAATCATCCTCCACTCCAGCCAAATCATCCTCCACTCCAGTCAAATCATCCTCCACTCCAGTCAAATCATCCTCCACTCCAGTCAAATCATCCTCCACTCCAGTCAAATCATCCTCCAGAAGTGCAGCTCCAGAACCAACCTCGATTAAGAAGAGAAAGAGTGATGCTCAAATGGAACCAGGTGATGAAGAAGATCGTAGAAATAAGAAGAAAAAGCCTGAGCAGTCAGGTCGCGACGAAGAAGCCGTAAGTAGTGGCGGCAGGAAGAGAAAGCCCGATGTTTATTTGACTCAAGACGACCCTGAAGGAATTGAAGATGCAAAGAGCGGCATCAAGAGATCAGTGAATGCCTCTAGTTCAAGCACTTCTAACATGTTCAAGAATATTTTGGACAGTCCAGACAAATCATCAACGTCGGCCACTCCAGAGAGAAAAACCCGGGCATTACCTGGGGCTCCTAAGGAAACTTCATCGGTTCCAGCAGAGGCGTCTTCCTCCAATCCATTTGGAACATTGCCAGGTGCTTCTCCCATCAAGTCTAATACCTCTGCAACCTCTACCACTCCAAGAAAACCCCCGGTCTTTAAATTCCCACCTACCTCCACTACACCCACCACCTCCCCAGCCAAACCACCTACTTTTACTGGTACTTCTACTGGCGGTATCAAGCCACCAACATTTTCTGGTGCTCCTACTGACGGTATCAAGCCACCAACATTTACTGATGCTCCTACTGGCGGTATCAAGCCACCAACATTTGCTGGTGCTCCTACTGACGGTATCAAGCCACCAACATTTACTGGTGCTCCTACTGGCGGTATCAAGCCACCAACATTTGCTGGTGCTCCTACTGACGGTATCAAGCCACCAACATTTACTGGTGCTCCTACTGGCGGTATCAAGCCACCAACATTTGCTGGTGCTCCTACTGGCGGTATCAAGCCACCAGCATTCGGAAGCGGACCTGCCAATTTCATGGCTCAATTTGGTAAACAGGCCGCCGAAAGTGCAGAAGATAATGAAAAGAAGTTGATGCAAAAGGCCAAGGATGAGGACTTCGATTCTGAGGATGATGACGAAGCTGAGTGGGAAGCTAATTACAAGAAGAAAAGAGCTGCAGAGCTTAAAGAATTGGCTGAGCTTGCAAAGGGCAAGGCTCCCGCTTTCCTTGTCAAACCTACTGAATCAAAAGGAACTGAAAAACCAGCGGCTACAAACATCTTTGCACAAGTTGCTGCCACTGCTTCTACGCCATTATTCGGACAAGCTAAATCTGCTACCGGAGCTGCTGAGAGTATTTTCAGTTCAGCAAACGTCTCGAAAACATCCACTCCTAACTCGTTCTCTGGGACTGGATCCATTCTTGATGGTGCTGCAAGTGCTTCAGGGAAAACACCTTCATTTGCTGGAAACCCCTTTGCGCATCTTTCTGATGCGGACTCAAATAACCAAAATGATGGGGATGATGAGAGTTCCGATGGCGGCTCTGATGGTGAGGGTGAAAAGAAGGATCCAAGCTACAAACAAAACACAGGCAATGGTAAATCAAGCACACCTGTCGACGAGGTCAGTTCTAGTGTTGCCTCCAAAAAAGCAGTTACTGAGCCACCAAAGCTAAATTTGTTTGGTTCAACTGCTAGCTCTGGCGCAACTACACCGACTCCTAGTAATGGTGGAAGTCTCCTCAGCCGTATGAGTCGAGATCCTGTTACAGAAGAGAAAGAGGACTCGACATCCAAATCAACTCCGAACATATTTGGTAGCTCATTGAGCGCAACTTCTGGTAGTTCAGCAGACAAAACCTGGAAGCCAGATTCGCCAATCAAATTCGGTAATGCTGCACCTTCTGCAGCTACATTCAGCATCACCGGTTCTAGTCCAATAAAGCCAGCAACCAATTCATTTGGTGGATTGTTTGGCAATTCTGGAACTTCAACTCCTGCTCCCTCTAGTGGGCCCACCGCCACTACTGGATTTCAGTTCGGTGGACCGGCATCTGCTACATCCTCTTTATTCCCCTCCATGGCAGCTTCAGCAAATACATCACGAGCTACTTCACCAGGTGCAACCACCGATGGTGCCACTGATGCTGATGATAATGATACCGAGAAAGTTGATGAGCAAGTGAACCTTTTGGAATCTAATCCAGGCGAAGAAGATGAGGATGTCGTTTACTCTGTTCGGGCTCGAGCCCTGAAGTTCTGCCCAAATGAAGAAGGCGAAAAAAAGGCCAGCCCATGGGATACTAAAGGCGTTGGTCCCTTGAAAGTTCTTCGCCACAAAGTGACGAAGGCCACTCGAATTGTTTTGCGAAGTGACCCCTCTGGATCCATCATCCTCAACAAGTCACTTCTTTCGCAAGTCAAATATGAGGCCAGCGGTAAGACCATCAAGCTTATGACACTTGGTGATGATGGAAAGGGCTTACAAACCTGGGTTCTCAACGTCAAGGAAATTGGATTGGCAGAAGAATTGGCTAAGTGCTTGGAGGATAACAAGGTCAACAATAAGTGAGGGTCAATTGATTTTCCTTCGTTTTACCTGACATGATACTTTCTCTGCGAGAAACGATAGCATGTCTATGCAATAACTTTGGTGTTTGTACTGCATGGCGTGGACCGGGAAAAGAAATTTTACGATTGTGTCTATTGCGGGTTACGTTTGCTATTTTTATATTTTTTTTTCAAGTTGAAGGAAAGGGACGGCAGGAGTTTTAGGCATGCTTTATTGATAACATCACTTTGTGGGTGGAGAACTCCGACCGTGGGATCTTGATCAGAGTAGTATATTGGGCTGTGACCCCTTCTCTTTTCAAAAATCTCATAGGGCATAGAGAAACTTTATGTTGATGGAATGTTGTTTAGGGACTGGAATTTGGTTGGAAGAAATCGTAAATCGTATAGGGTCAGGTCAATCTTTCGGTATGAATAGTATATATAAAATCACTTTGGTGCATTCATTGGTGATAATGTGTGGAACATCATTGCACATGCATACGGCCAGTCTGGCGGCCAGAGATGGTTGGCAACGAAGACTTTCGGGGAATAACTCTATACCTCTTCTGCTACAGTAGCATCCCCCATCATATCTCGATGCACTCACTCAGCTAGTAATAAAAAAAGTGAATCACACGCTACATATAAGTTATCGGAAGCAATTAGAAAGTCTCCATCTGTCGTCACCAAGTATCACGATGTTGTTATACCAGTCAGATAACGTATCTTCTGCTAGACGGATCATGCTCCTTCCTGGAGATCTTGCAAGCAATAGCAAGCAAGACCGGGTTGGGTTGGGTTGGAAAAGTGCACATCGCAAGGAAATGTTGTTGGGTATGAGGGTATTGCAAAAATCATGGATTTGTTCGATTGGTTCGTTGGTGGGTTCACTTTGAAGATGCGATTTTCCATGGATTTGGGGGGGTTGGGGGTTTGAGAGCGAGGGGTCGGTTGGTGTTCTGGGTCTGGGTCTGGGTCTGGTGGGTATTGAGTTGTTGTTTCCTGTACTCGTATGGGTGGGTGCATGATCTGATTTTGTTGTTAGTCAAGCTATCAAGATGTTTTGATTTCTCACTCACTCACTCACTCACTCACCTTATGCATAACATCCATATAAACATCCATATAAATACACAACCAACACGACCAAACAAGCAAACAAGCAAACGAGGTGTGAGATTGAAATTTTGTCTAGGAAAGGGGGATTGGTTCTCTTTTCAAACACTTGATCAGATGGTATTTTGATAAGGTAAGGAGGGATCGAGGAAGGATTCTTTTGTATATTTGAGAGTTGTTCCTCATTGGGGGCTGGGAACATTGGATTTTGGGGGTAGCTTATAAGGGTGGTATTCCCAGGGAGGTGAATCGTGGCTCAGGATAGAGGTGTCAATATTCAAGAATAAAGTCGAGGGCGCGCACATTGGCATATATATATATACAGTATGCAGGGCGTGGAAATCTTGGCCGGTGGACAGATTTGTCGTAGTTTCACAATCATGTAACAATATTGAGGTCGTAAGTTCTTGAGAGAGCAGTAATATAGCATTGATTATATCCACCACTGCTAAATCCCAACCCTCCTCACGATCTTCTAGTCCGTAGCCCAGCCCATCGTGGTATCATTCCCAAATCCTAGATGTAATCTGTAACCATCTATTCATCATCCTCCTCGGCATCATCACCAACGACGTTGAAGAATCTCAATTCGTAGACACCCTTGGAGGTAGAAACGACACGAAGCCAATCTCTCAATTGGTTCTTCTTGAGGAACTTCTTGGTCCTATCATGGCAATTGCAGATTAGCAAGAATTCCCACACTTCATTCAAGTAGAACCAGAAATTCCCCGGGAATACATACAAGTACTTAAGGTAGTGACCCGAGTTGACAGAGGTCTCAATCTTAATGCTGTCTCCGTCCTTGGTGACGGTGACCTTGTCGCCGAAGTTGCTCTTCAATCCATCGACCTTGAGGTTGTCTTGGAGGAACTTCTCGAAAGCAGCGGTATCGAAGATCTTGTCATTGGCAGGTTGCTTGCAGTCGATGACGAACTTTCTCTTGACAGAGGGTCCCTTCTTGTTTGCCTATTCGATAGAAGATATATTTTAGCCTACTGTATCACGCCATAACTCTCGCAAAGAAAGCAGGCCAACAGCAAAGCGGTTTTTGATTCATGGACATACTTTTGGAGGCATTTTGATTGATTTTCGTGAGGTCGCAAAGAAATGGTTATCCTACGCCGAATTGAGTGTCGTTGGTGATGGAGGTTGAGAGTGAGAAGTAAATTTTCTGTGTACGCCAAGATTGTTCGATCGCTTAAAGAGGATTTAGCTCAATATGGACTAAAGCGACTGCTGATTCATTCATGCCTTGATATGCAGGCATCATACGCATACACCCCAAAAAGTCAAAGCTTTTTCTCTTCAGAGCTGTTGAAGCAAGCATTGGTTTAACAAGATTATTTGGAAATATTACTTTTTCTATCAAAATTTTATATAAAGTTAATTTAAACCAATCAAAGCACAACGAGCAAAAACAGCGGTATAAACCTAAAACCATGGCTTACAATAGTCATCTCCGTAGAATTGATATCGAGCATTGAGAGCTGCAAGCTTCATTTTGCACTTATTAACGCTCGGCCTCTCCGCTTATACAAGTCAAGTCGGTGAGGTGAGGGCAATAGTCAATAGTGACACAGTAGGACGGTCAGTCACGATATGCAATATTTCAAACCCTTTCAGATTTTTGAAAGTTGGAATTAAATCGATTTCATTATATTGTCCGTTCATCATCCCTCTGCACAAATCCTCCAGAAAACGCGCGTTGCACCGCAAGTCCGTCCGTAGACAGGCTGCCTGAAGACCCAATGAAAAAACTGCCGTTCCATAAAATCCAGTTGTATGAGGATGCGTAAGAAAGGAAATCAGAAAATGAGGGTCGTCCCAAATGGTCCATGTCCATGCATGCCCATGTTCCAATCTCCAGGCCATCATGTTTTGAAGCCAAGAAGTACTCTGCAGCCAACTCTTCCGATGCCACGAGATTGATTATTCATTGTTATGTGTGAGCATGAACCGCGTGGTGACGCCTGATTTCGAATGAAGAGGGAGCGTGTGATAGAAGAGGTGAGATGCGTGAGATGATTGTGAGTTGAGGAGAGGCATTATCGTGAGAAGATTAATACTTCAGAATGATATACAAAGCGTGGATAATACCGGGAATGTACCCAAGAATTGTAAGGAGGACTATGAAACGTGTTAGCAATTTCGATCACTTGGTATATGGGGCGCCCTTACTGTTGATGAGGAAATCAGCACCGCATCCTCTCTCGAGGAATACACCAACGGGTGGGAGAATAATGGCAAGAATGATCTTGCAGATATCGCTGTTGAGAAGTGTCAGTCAGCAATTGTGGAGGAGAGTATGGCGCCCGATGATGCCGAAGAGCGACCATGAGCATGATTCTCACCTTGCTGTGAAAGGCATGACGGGTGTCTATTGAGATATTACTTGACAAACGGGTATGTATCGAAGACGAAAGGATCTTTAAGAGGAGAGAAGTTCTTTGTTTTGTGTTGTTGTTGTTGTTGAGAGGATTGGAATGTATGTTTGTAAGAGGGAGGCAAACAGAATGGGCAGTGTGGACCTTTATGTATGAGTAGAGACTTGAGGGGCTGGGTTGTCCGCAACTTGGAACAAGCAACTTTATTTGCCCAAGCAGGTAGGTTGTTGCTTGAGTCGGGATACAACATCAACGTCACCACCAACCACCCTGATATTATTAATCTTAGCATTAATATTAAGATTAATCTTAATCTTAACATTGTATCGCTATATCGAAATGTGGTTGACTGCATTACGTCATCATAACCTTGGATATCCGCTCTCCAACTTGCGTTCTTTTTCCTTTTCGTCTTTGCTCTCCGCATTATTGGGCTGAACATTGTGGCGGTGAAGTGGCACCGTCGATGGATGATGAAGCTGTGGCGTGCATGTGATTGGAATTGCTGCATTTCATTCGTCATGCTCTCCTCCGCCTTGGCCAAGGCCAGACCCTGGAATTGGAACGTGACAACATTGACCCATCTTCATATGTGGCGCTCCCTACAGCTACAACCACTTCAGGAGAACTGCGACGGCTGAGACGTCTTGCGCGAGTGCGTTGTGTGTGGCTTTAATATCCTCATCCGAAGAAGTTCCGATCAGTACATTCTGGTGGTCAGCAATCACAATTGCAATAAGCAATTCCATTCTCACGTATCAATATTGGCCTCAGGTATCAACAATCACCCCGCGCTCGCGCATTCGAACTCATACCCAAATTTTATGTTTATCCATGGCCATGAACGTCCTCCTCGAGACATTCCATAATCACCACACGATATGCCGCGAGATCCTCTGATCGGCCTCGTCGGCAAACCCTCTTCAGGGAAAAGCACAACACTGAACAGTCTTACAGATGCCTCCTCAAAAGTAGGTGCGTAAAATATCCTCTCAATGTCATCCCATCCTCAAACCAGGCTACCCCCTCTCCATTTACTTACATCCTCTTTCTTTCATGCAGGAAACTTCCCGTAAGCAGTCCATCCACGTACCTGCGCACACGTCCGGAATCAAGGATACGGAGCTATGAACATCGCACAACAGCAGAGCAAGAAAGACAAAATACTAAGCCATTCCCAGATTCACAACCATCGATCCTCAGCGCGCCATTGGCTACCTCCAAGTCGACTGCGCATGTGCCCGCTATAACCTTCAATCGCGCTGCAAACCGAATTATGGCTCATGCTTGGATGGCCGTCGCTCTGTTCCCATCGAATTGCTCGATGTCGCCGGTCTCGTTCCAGGCGCCCACGAAGGAAAAGGTCTCGGGAATAAATTCCTCGACGATTTACGTCATGCAGATGCACTTATCCATGTCGTAGACGTCAGTGGCACAACTGATGCAGAGGGCAAAGCCACAAGAGGTTATGATCCTAGTTATGACATCGTGTGGTTGCGTTCGGAGATTGTAGCGTGGATCCGAGGGAACTTGATGCAAAAATGGGGGTCCATAAAACGAAGACATGTAGCTGTAAAAGCTACGGCTGTGGAGACATTACAGGGACAATTTTCTGGATATGGAAGTACGAGTATGGTGGTTGCGCGGACGTTGGATAAATTGGGGTTGAAGGAACCGTTGGAGCATTGGTCCGATGAAACGATTGATATGGTGGTGAATGCTTTTACGGATGAGAAGTTTCCCACGGTTATCGCGCTGAATAAGATCGATCATGCGGATGCGGATAAGAACATTAGCAAGATCGCAAAGATGCAGGATCCGAAGAGCATTGTTCTATGTAGTGCTGTTTCGGAGGTTTTCCTGAGGAGGTTGGCTAAACAAGGCTATGTGAAGTATACGGAGGGAAGTGAGTTTGTGGATACCAGGGAGGATCTAATTGCAGATGGTGATGAAACTGGGGGAGGTCTAAAGGAACTGGATGAGAAGCTCAAGACGAGAATTGAAAATCTAAAAGACATGGTTCTTTACAGATTTGGGAGTACGGGAGTAGTACAAGTACTTTCTCGAGCAGCAGAGTTACTGGGATTAGTACCAGTATTTCCTGTTAGGAATGTGGGAAGTCTAATAGCAGGATCCGGAAGTGAGAAGGTGTTTAGAGATTGTGTATTGGTTAAGAAGAATACTACAGTCGCTGAATGTGCAAGGAAGGTCATGGGAGATGCTCCTTTAGCTTATGTTGAAGGAGCTGGTGGTGTGAGGGTTTCAGAAGATGCTATTGTTTCTGTTGGTCATAATGATGTGCGTATACTCCTTTTTCTTTTTCCGTTGAAGAAACTATACTAATGAGCATCAGATCCTCTCTTTCAGAGTTGGTAGAGCATAAGGACGTTCATCACACTCTCATCCTAAGATTGATGGTATCAAGGGTCGAGCGGTCTGGGAAGAAGGGGATAAGCATAGCAAATGGCGTTTGTTAGGTCATATCAAGACTTCAAATTTATTGGAAAATTTAGCCGAAAAGTCTATTATTGTTATGTTTTTCGTATTCCGGTATTCCCATCCTTTTCCTCCAACAGTACAATTTATACCTCAACATCAAGCGAACGTTTCTTTCTCGAGATCCTTTTCCACGATATACATAATGCCTATCTAGAAGGGAGTTTTAACAAATGGCTCAGAATCTAACTAACACACATGATTGGATCTAGTTATCAGCCACACTCGCTGAAGGGGGGACTAGCACTACCCCGCATTTTAGATCTTTGGTATTCGATTTAAGGTTGTGACGACATTATTGACATTGACATGAAGGTTATTGTCATACATGACAGGGCCCTCGTAGTGTGGGCACTAACACATGATCGACCGATGAAGGGGAGAAGCTAAAGTTGTTCGCTTAAGCTTGGAAGCTATTGCATAGTTCTTATAACCTACTATATATATTTCTCGCACAATCTTTCTTTTCTTCAAAATCATAATTTCTAATCTTACACACATCCCCTCCACACATCAACGAACCATGTCAAAACCAAACGTCCCCGCCTCTTCCCACTATGCGCGCATCCGTCACCTAACGCCCAACCCACGTCTCCACCTCCAATTTCTCCGTCGCTCTCCCTCGCCCTCCCCAACCCAACCCCCTCCTGCCTGTCCCCTCCCTAGCACCATGCGTCCGCGCTCCTTCTCCACGACCACGCATCTCCGCAGCAATTGGGCGGGGAGACAGCCAAGGGAAGACGCAGGCACCGAAAACGCGACGGACAAACATAATGTTCAACATTATGCGAGTCAGGCGAGTCATAAGGAGAAGGCAAATGGTACGAGTGGGAGTGCCGCGTTGGATGAGGAACCTAGTACAGAGGGAAAGAAGGGGAAGGAGAAGGTCAAGGTGCAGTTTCCGGCGGCGAGTAAGAATGGGCCTATTATTGGTTTCGAGGATGAGAGGGGTGGCGTGAGTATTTCTGCTTTTGGTGTTTGGGCTTTGGGCTTTGGTTTGGTTTGGTTGGAGAGTGAGTGAGTTTTGGCTAATTTGATTGTGTGTGAATAGAAAGGTGTTTGAGTTGAGGAATTATTGGTGTGGTGGTGTGGTGGTGTGGTGGTGGTACACGATGCATTGGGGGGATGGGATGAAGGATATCACTAGATTATTAGATCGTTAGTCGTGTTAGCTAGAGCGCACGCACTCTTGCCAGCAAAGTCGACGGAATGGAAATCTGTCATCATGTTCTTGAATTTGCGCACTTCATGTACTTAGGCCACCCACCACTCATCGATTTTATCAGCGCATCCCTTGAACGCCAGTCCATCTCATGTTCTCTGTCCCGTTCCGCTGTGTCTTGTGTAGTTATCGACCCCTAACCACTCACTTGATAATCCTCTCCTCTCATATTCTCCTCGCACTCCTCGCACTCTCCGTATAAGTAAGTAGCAGAGCAGTGATACTGCTACTTACTATATCTAGCCCAATATCTAATATCTAATATCCAATGTCCGCACGATATAGTCAGTCCTTGCATAATAGATAACCTAACTGTAGGCCCGGGAGCTGAGAATTTTGTTTATATGGAAGAGGTAGGTAGGTGGTGACGGACTGCATGTTATTGATTTATTTACATGGCGATCGATATACACAGCACCGCTCCGTTCGGTATGCATGTTAATTACTCTTGTCGATTTTTGTATATTTTTGGGGGGGGGGAGGGGTTGTTATTAGGGCTGATTTTTGACTTGAGGTTCCCCCGTTTGCTTTTACGTGCGAGTGAGTGCGGGGTGTGAGGGGTGTGAGGGATACACAGTGTGTATTAGTGATTATACTGCCGCGTTGCTGGTAATGAATGGTGGTGCTGGTGCTGGTGCTGGGTATTCAAGTCTTGTATTTGGGATTTCGAGTTATATGATATCGGGGGGGCGGGAGGAGGGGGAGAGTAGGGGGGGAGGGGTAAAACTTATTTGCATGGTTTTTCCATCAAACCATACTGTACCATACCATACCATATCAAAATCACCAGCTATCTACGTAAGTATAGAAACGAAAACCCAGACGAGCACATATACATACATACATACATACATACATACATACATACATACACATATGTATCAAACCACCACCCAAAACATAAACATAGACATAGACAGGCAGGCCACCAACCCAAGTCAACGATATCGTTATGAACATTAAACCCGTATCGCCAACGCCAACGCCAATTAATGGAATGAATGCCCATTGACTGACTCATCCTCATCCTCATCCTCATCCTCACATCGACAAATGAAACGCGCAAGATTACTAACTAGGAGGCGCGGCGATCGATTGGTCTCTCTCTCTCTCTCTCTATATCATTCAAAGAGCTTTTGGATATTGGTCCTGCGAATCCTTATGCTGATTTATGTAGGCCGGCCGGGGGCTACGGGGAGAATGGCATTGGTATTGGTATTGGCATGTACGGGTCTTGGGATACAATATGTGGGGATGGGGATGGGGATGGGTTTGGGAGATGGTTGATGCGTTGTTGTTTTCGGATCTTCGTTATGGGCAGGGAAATTACTGGATTTGGAAGGAGTTGGAAGGATTGGAGGTGAAATGTGTGTGTGTATGTGGAGGGCAATTTTGCGGCAGGTAGGTGCGGTTCGGTTATGTGTTGATGCGGATACTGATTGGTGCTGTTTTGACAACCATAGGGGTTTGTTTGTATACAGATGGCAGAGGAAGAAGAGAGGAGTAATTCGGCGGTGATGTATGTAGATGTAGATGGATAGGACGATGGTGTCGGTACAGAGATGGCAAGATCAGAATGGGAGGATCTTACTGCTGTGATTGTTTCCTCACTCTGTTCGAGTAGTGCGTGTGCGTCGGAGAGCTACATGATATCAGGGTGTTTGAAGGATCAGGTTTTTTGGATCGTAGACAGGGACGTCTTTTGGGGGAACATGCGTATGGTGCTCATGTTATCCATCCACCTTCCCACCTCACCAGCCTACGTATCCAGACCATGGGAAAATCTACTGCGGAGAGATATATATACATGTGAAAAGCGTCTGCAGGTCTAGATTAATTTGTGGAAGTGCTGGACTTTCAAGTGTTTACCTATCTGAGACCCTGCATTCACTCTCCAGGGAGGTGATCACCTCACGGAATTTTCCTTGCAGTGCTGAGTATTCCGCCAGTATGGTTATGTGATCAGTCTATTCGCATTTCCGAATATAACGGGTGCCGGAATGGATATGGATGGTTGTTGCTTCCGTGAGCAGTGTGTAGCTTGATGGACGGATGTATAAAGCTATCGATTTTGGTTGGTAGCGGTGCTGTGTGAGAAGAAGGTATGAAATGGACGGACTTGACATTGTGAATAAGATAGATGATATTGTCTGTTCTCACTGGATACGACAAATATGCTGTGGGGCCCGCAATTTGAACGCGACAGGAAGATGGCGCGAAGCGAATATTCTTCGCGACGACGTTGACTTCATCACAAAATCGTCGATTAAATTCCATGTACCATTATCTCGCCGTTGCAAATTGAAAAAAAAACAACTGTTTTCATATCGAGAGACGAGGAAACAAAGGATATGAATAAACCCAGATAAATTGCCATTTCCCCCAAAAATAGTCCCAACAATCCACCCTCCAACTACACCAACCACCCATCATACCCCTCCATATAATTTCCAAACCCTACACCTCCCTCAACAAACGTCGAAAACATGGGCTCCTGGCTCAGTTGGCAGCCTATTGATGAGTCATTAGTCAACTGCCAGCCCCTTCAAGACACCCCATCACAAGGATTCGGGTCCATGGGTGATCACAAACGTGCTGGCGCGTCCGAGAATGTAGGACAGACCTTCACGGGCCTTCACACAGGTATACTGGGGAAACTGTAACAGCTCTTCGGAGTGAGACCACGGCGCCCCGGGGGAACTTGATCGCTGTGATCGTGATAACTTTTTTGGAGTTTTTTTGATTTTTTGAGGGTGGTGGCGAGCGAGGTGTTGGAGTTTAAGTGGATTTTTATTGTGTCTATTCTTGGTCTTGAATGGGTGTTGGGGAGTTGAATGGTTGACTCGAACTGGTCTCGTCTGAAGTTTTGGAGACGAGATGATGTTGAAGTCGAGGTGGATTGGATGGAAGGAAGTAGCTAAGCGAGTTGTTGACTCTACCTTCACTTTTGGGATTGCATGCACTGAATTGCATCAAATTTCGCCTAAAGCATGGTGAGTGAAATGAAATCATTCAATATTGGATGTTAAGATGTTAATCAAGTAGAATGTCGTGGGTTTTTGCGGACTTTAGCTGTAGGTAGTATGTATAGCTATTTATATCGTCTTGAAGGTTTTATATCCATAACAATGCGCTCGAAAGAAACGAAACTTTCGTTACGCCACTTCTTTCTTCAAAACGGGCGCGAGAATATCAATTTGAAGAGTAGAACAACTTATAGAAGTTTTTTCAAATTGAGCCCCTGAGCTTACGTTTTGTAAAGTGACAATATTGCTGTTTAGTCAGGCTAGACAATCAAATCTCAAGTCGATGTTACGGGCTCTTCTCGACGACAAGATGGCTGGCAATATCCAATTCGTTGAGCCCCAGTGATGAGAGTAGTGTAAATTAGTATTATGGTGGCCGATATTGAAGCCTTTCATACTACATCAGTACATATAATAACAACATAACTTCCGGCCGTACATATCAACGATGATACATACTAGTGATGCCATATTTTTTGGAATAAACTTCGGGAACGTGGAGATCAATAGCGTACTCTAGAATCAGGTTGTTATGATTGCTCAAGGAGTAGAATCTAAGCTACGAACGAAGCTATATATTTAAGCATGCCGAGCTACTAGCGTGTGCTGTATAAGTCAATATTCCGACAATATTGAAATACTGGAATTATATACATTCCTTCAAAATTCAATAAATTCCAAAATTTCACTAAATTCCAATGAATGTAGTGTCAATATCGCCTATTTGGAGAAGAATGATCGAATTTCAAAGGAATATATACATTCTAGTATTTCCGTACATCATCAATGATACTCAATATTCAAAAGAGCTCTGAATGATTCCAATAGTATGAAATGAATATGTATCACTAAATTAGAGCATATTCAAAATATGCCGTGTACTATTCGCATCACTGTCGTTGGCGCATTGAGAGGATCTTCTAGCCTGCCACGTTCAATCCTGCCCCTTTAGGCTGGTCCAACTCCCACTTGGAAGTCATGTACGTTTACGCAATAACCTTGAATACGAAATTTTCATTTATTTCAAATTACTCATTCCATTCAGATATAAATCAGCCAGCTACTTGGGCATTCAGTGATGTTGGACTGTGGAAAAACTGGTATGGGGGAGCTTGTCCATCTCCGAGTCCATTAACATAGAACCCTTGAAACCAAATAAAAAAGAAAGCTTTCCATCTCGTAAATTGACTCGAAGGGCATAGTACTTTTAACAGATATTCTACCAACACAATGGGTTTCGTTGCAGGGTGTACCTCATTCTAGACAAGTAATCTGGGCGAAGAGAGCTGGCACAAAAAGATTCAGAATTGGGGAAAGGAGGACCCTTATGTAGATACAGATATTTGGGAGCGACCTCTATGCGCTATGCAAATGTCGCTTTTGATTATCCAACTTGGATTTGATGGAAGAAGAAAGTGTGAGATGAGGCTTCAACTTGTGATGTATGGTTTGATGAGGGTGACGGTTGAGGGAAGATGATTCATATAGAGTACGCTTCTATTAAGAGGATTCAATGTGATAGACCCAAGGGAACAGAAGGCAGAATTCAATGGTACCAGTACGTATGGGGTTGAAGAACATCACGGGGATGGATATACAGGCAGAATCATTAACGGTCAATATAGTTTGACACATTTGTTCTTTTGTCAAATAAGTTTGCACAGACTAGCCTCAGTCTTAGCCACGCACGGGCCGTGTAAGATATCTATATAAGCATCACCTCTCTCCCACATCATTTGCTCTCCAGCTCTGTGAGTCTTACTCTCCTACCCCCTACCTTCTACCTTCTTGCTAATATCCTTCACAGCTTTGCCTATTGGCTTAGATCAAGTGTAGTATCTGTTCTTTTCAGTTTAATCTCTGAAAGATCGTCATAGACGGTCACATTGATTATACTTATTTTTGTCCTTCGGGATTGGTCCGCTGTGCTTGCGCATGATCATTCCCACAGTTTCCCTGGTATTACACTGCCTCCAGGTGAAGCGAACACTTTCTTTTCATTGCAAATTCTTGGCTTCCTTGAATTGTGAAGAAGAGGTCTTATGGCTCCTTGCCAAGATGACGATTATAATTGGTTGATGGTTAAATTTATGAATACATGCATCTTATTACGTATATCTGTATTATACATTTGCATGTGAGTAGAATTATTGCATATACATATATCGGCGTGGTGACTTCAAATAACTTCTCTGTAACACAAAGTAACACCCCACAACAAAACTTCCAAGTAAGATGTCGGACCTCAATGGAATGGTAGACCCAAAGATCTTTGAAGATTTACAAACCAAGATTGATGAAGATGCGGAAGTAAGAGATCAAATCAAAGCTATCCTTCAAACATTGGAGAGACAATGTAGAAATGCTCAATCGGTTTTATCTCGAGCGCATTCAACACCAGCTTCTCATTGTGAGTCTCCAATAACTACTTCCCAAATCCAACATCTAACATCTCATAGTGCGGCCTGTTCTTGAGTCTGCAGAGAAAGCGATAAAGGAGGAAGCGGAGAGTATTCAAAAACTCGCAAGTGTGGCTTCAAATCATCCATATTACAAGTATGCGCGCTGCATTCTACAATGAGATGCCTAGCTGACCGTATTAGATACAATGGAAGTTGGACGAGAGATGTGCAGAATGTGATCTTTGCAATCCTCCTCTGCGGATGGCTTGGCGGTTTGACCAAGGATGGAAAGCCATCTGAACCAGGAAGACTTCTCACGATTGAGGAAGTAGGAGAGATTCTTCAAGGTATGCTGCCTGCACGTTTCTCCGCAAAGGGCACAGCTAACAAGATATCAGTCCCGGTTAATCTCAAGGACAGAGACGCGTTCCACATCAGCATCGAAGAATACCTCCTCTCTCTCATTTCCTTGATCGAAGAGCTTTCACGACTAGCTATCAACTCCGTTACTCTTGGAGATTATCAGAGACCTCTACAAATCAGTCAATTCGTGAAGGATTTACATGCGGGATTCCAGATTCTGAATTTGAAGAACGATGTTTTGAGGAGAAGAAGTGATGGTATTAAGTATAATGTGAAGAAGATTGAGGATATTGTCTATGACCTTTCATTGAGGAACTTGGTGGCTAGACCTGAACCTACATCTTGAGGACAGGATGGAGGGTTGAAATGTTGCTTGGAGGTTGTCTTATTATCAAACGGTATTGGCTTTAAAGCATCAACATGATCAGAACAGATGTTGAATATCCTCACCAATCCCTCCAAAACTGCCACTGTGATATATATGTACATCACATATCGGCACCCCTGCCGAAAAATGCCGACGCTAGGAGCTTTAAAAGACAAGACGAAGCTTACAACCCCGAAATTTGTATCTTGCAAGTGACAACATCGAAAATGCCATTGATTGACCCCATCACCATGTCCGGAATCAATCCAGTACCTGGAGAAACCTCCTCCAAATCCAAATCACTTCCTATCGAATTCCTCTCTTCTGACGTGGCTCGTATCTTCCCTCACATCCAGCCCTTAGTTCTTCTATCGGCGTATTATTTTCGATTCTCTGCTTTGGTCGCAGACCCTGTACCTACGCTCTTGCATTCGCTGTTGCCAGTCGCATTATTGCAGGTAGCTTATGCGGTGCTTTGTT
Organism: Monilinia vaccinii-corymbosi; assembly: GCA_017357885.1. Taxonomy (NCBI): domain Eukaryota; kingdom Fungi; phylum Ascomycota; class Leotiomycetes; order Helotiales; family Sclerotiniaceae; genus Monilinia; species Monilinia vaccinii-corymbosi. The sequence goes on along the minus strand of CP063407.1, from coordinate 3,580,271 downwards.
TACCAGCCGCCGGGTCAAACATGGCAAAGAAATTGAAGCCCGGGGAGAAGAGGAAGGGAACCGAGGGTGGGGAATTGAATCATAAAATCTTTGTATGTCTTCTTGGGAATCTCCTCCTCCTTGCGCTACGTGTTCTTTCAAGCATGGATGTGGACGTGGACACATCCCTAACAGTGCTCTTCAACAGACAACCATCTTCGCCCTCATCCTAACAGCCACGACCGTGCCGCTCGTTACCGCGCTTCAGGTCCTCTTCGGTGCTCCCTTCACTACACATCTCGCACATACGCTTCTCTCCTCCGCTCATATTTCTGTCCTGGCACTTTTCCCTCTCTTCTATACTCACGGTGTGGATTCTGTTCGGTGGTTCGAACTTGCGTCGTTGTATGCGCCGGTCGATGAAGTTTTTGGTGCGGCATTAGGGTGTGCACTCGGTGCTTGGTTGGGCGCAGTGCCCATTCCATTAGATTGGGATAGGGAGTGGCAGAAATGGCCCGTCACGGTTGTTACGGGTGCGTTTGGGGGGTATGTGGTTGGGAAGTTTTTGGGTGGCTTGGGGTTGGTGAGGGGCAAGAGGATTGAGTTGGAGTAGAGGGGGGGGGTATAGTATATTACGGGATAGAGAGGCGTGGCGCTTGACATATGATGAATGTATTGAGAGGTTCTGGATATGATAGCATTTACATGGGCGCATGGGAACGAAATGGAATGAGATGAGATGGAATCTGAAGTCTTCTTAGCGGGAGATCTGGCTTGATCTGGCATGAGGCTTCGATTTTGGTGTTTGGCCATTGCATACATTTAGAGGGATTGGCATGTGTATTCAATGTTTGAAGCGAAGCACTGTTGCAGCAGAATACAATGGTCAGTAAAGCAAGCCCTTATCTATACCTAGATCTTCTTAGGCGTTCGGTGTGCTCAACTCATCTATTTGATACCCACCTCATTCCTATACAGTGTAACTTGGACATTGGGCTGGATATTGAAAATCAGCTTTCACAATCAAATTATCATCAACTTCACGCCCGACTTATAAACACAATCAAAGTCTTCGAGCTCACACGAAGACTCACTTCATTCTATTCAGCCTGTGAATTGGGTTCAGCAACATAGTCTAAATCTCGACGGAACCAACTGTATTGAGTTAATACATGAGGCCGAAGCAACAAGGATTCGATACTTTTCTTCCCCAATCCGCTCGAACTATGCGTATGCGGGACACCACGCTAGTCAAGATCTCCCTGGATAGGTATTCTTTATCTGACTGAAATCTTTGCCTCCCGCTTGCTGTTGAGCTGCTGCGCTTACCAGAACATTGTGGTCCCCAAAGTCACTGTGGGTATCGGAAGAAGCGAGCGCAGTTCCGAACGACACCCCTAAGCGCCCAGAGTTTCCCAATCTTGTTCTGGCTCCGCGATGGAAAGAGTTGAGGTAGATATGGGGGGAGGTACTTGTGGTGTCGGATTCCCTGAAATTCCGGATGACCTTTCCCAAGAGAGGCCTCAACGTGGGAATCGAAGCCACGACCACCCAAAGATTGATCTCTACCGCGCCCCAAGTGCAGGACTCCACCTCATTGACTGCTCGTGCTCCAGATTAGCGAAGTGAAGAAAGTCGTGGGCACAGACACAGAGCACATACACGTCGGATCGAAACCATAGCGCGCGTGCTCGTCGGAAACAATCAGTCTCCATAAACGAGTTACAGATATTATCGTCACGCTTTTGTTCCATTAGCATCAACATCCTCAACTCTGGGTGCCCCCCCCCGCCCCCTAGAGCTACTCACACCAGACCGAGAAGGAAAGTACTGCTGATGGAGATTTTCTGCGACAGAGACCTTTTGATGGAAGAGATAAAGTACGCTGGCATTGCGAGCACGACCACGTCCAGTGCGATGGTCAATGCCTCGTTGATAATGTACCCCGTGTGATAAGGAAGGCATTTGCTTGGGATTTTAAAATCCCAGAATCCGCGAATGGGGCTGCAGATAAAGACGGAAATTAATACCTAGGGGGGGGGAGATGAGTATCGTGATTAAGTTACAAGCAGTAGATCATATCAACTCACTGTGACCAGCATCCATACTATATTAGCTACAACAGCAGCAATAATCGGCCACTGCCGTGTACTGCCTCGAAATATCCTCCAGTATAGTGCAAGCAGGGAGAGCTTGCTAAAGGTCAAGGCCATGGTGTAAAGCATAATCACTCCGTACATGATCTTCATAAAGGATTTGAGGTGCGATGGGTTCAACTTTCCAATATGCTGACCGAAGAGGTTTTGTTGGGTCTCCACGATGATTAGGGCTGAAAGAGTCCAGCACAGCGCCTGGTTTGTCATGTTTAGTCTCAAGCTCGGCATATCTTCGAGGGGTGGTTCATACGGCTGCGAAAAAAATCAGGTAATCATCTAATCCCATCTCGACCCTCGTCCACCATCTTGAGAGGAGGCGAAGACAAATGGTGAGGAATGATATGGCGGTAAATGCAATGACGAGAGCATTGATATAGGGCCCCCGATCAGCGTCGAGATCGACCCCTGGGTATGTTGGGGTGGGTATCTCGGGTGCAGACATTCTAGACGTTGTTCCAGGTGGGATATCGGATATCGTACGGGTGTATATCCAGGCAAACATGTAAGGATTCACTCGCAAATATACGACGTTGAAGATTGTGTAGAACCAATGTGGCGAGGCTCCAAGTAAGAAAGAAATTTTTTTTCAGCGGAAGTTCCGGCGGGATTGTTTGTCTGATTGTAGGTGAGTGAGCCACAGCAGGTTATTGATCAGTAAGATCAACGACTGTTGTACGTTAGACAGTGAGACTTCAAATACTACTGAGCATTATTCGCCAACGGTTCTAACGTGATACTTGACAGGGGCAAGCTATGCATGCTTATGGGTAAGCTCAGCTGTTGAGTACAGGAAGTTATGAATGGGTAGGGCTGGTGCTTATACAGCGTACGACCCGTTCATTCGTTCGTTCAAGATGCATGTATACCGATGAAGATAATGCGACATGGTTGAAGTCAAGCGTCGTACTTATCCAGGTATGTACTGGATGGTATGATATGGGCAAGTATTTTATAAGATGGATCGATCTGTTGGATGTTGAGTTTAGGAACTTGGAGAGCATTTTTATCTCTGCGTGGGGCGGGCAATACACTGAAGACGGTTGCCCTATGAGAGATTGTGCCTTTTGATTCCAGTGCCCTTGGGCAGAAGATTCAATGAATGCAGAGGGAGGGGAAACGATGGGAGGAGTGATTTGGCCAAACAAAGGGTTTGGCGAAGTAGAAAAGGGGGAAAGATATGTGGATGGGAAAGGAAAATCAACCTACGAATCTCACGGTTAATAAAGATATCTCTTCCTTTCGGGATCGAAGTGTTCGAAGAGTTGGCATTTTGGTCATTCTAATCCAAAGTGAGCTGGAATTATTTGATGGTGATGGATGTTGATTGTATTTGGGCGAAGCTTTTGATGAATGAAGGTGATGTGTAGGTAAGTGTGGGTATTATATAACCACCAGACGATGAGGAGAAATCCATAGCCGAGAAAAGCAGCTCCCATGCTCTCCGAAAGAAGAGTCTATACCTTACCTGTGGGCCAAGAGTCTTTCAACCTTTAGCATGATGAGACTTCTTCATCCCCAAGCAATCGTGACATGTAATTGAGGCATGACTCACAGAACGGCCTTCAAGGGATCCAGGATTCCATCTTCTCCCTCTTTACGACATTTTCTGTTTTCGAGACTCAGGCCACACTGATCGACCCTCTATAGCTAGAACTTCCTCTTGGATCGCCTTCATTTTATCAGGCATAATGAGCGAGCTTTCCTCGCAGACCTTGATCACGGTGCTCGTATACTTCTTATCGTCAATTAACTAATTGGCCGCTCTTGCAAGTACATCCCTCTCAGCCGGCGCCTTCCCACCCAACAAACTCACTTCCACTTCCCTCTAATCGAATGAGTTTCTATCTGGGTGGATAGATGATATGGCCTTTTCAATCTTTGGCGGTTTCCTCTGCCTCGTACCTTCTTCCACTTCTACTTGTTTATGAGAGGCGACGGCTCAATTGCAAGTAAGAATGGATCGTGACAACCTTTTTGGGATGTCGAGACAGACCCAGTTTTCACCGCCTTCTGGCAGAAAAAAACCACTTTGCCGTTGACCAAGATGAACGAAGTTGAATAACAGGACCAAACAAAACAAAACAAATCCAGAACCATTTTCTTCATTTCTACCCCAAATCCAAGCAGGAATCGAATCAGATCAAATAAGCAAGCCGAAAACAGCTTCATTCCTGCATACATCATATTACATTACAAAATGCGCGTTCCTCGTCTTTCTCTTTCTTCACTCCCTGCCTGGTCCAGGCTGAACAATGTGATATTCTTCGATACTGTGGTTTTCCCATCTGGACATCAAAACGGCATTCTCACTTTAAGACCCTTGAGCTCAGTGGATATATTCGATCTCCCTACCTTACTCGAGGTCCCCAAAGATCTTTTGCTGGACAGGGACTTTTTGTTGGAAGTGGAGAAAGTAGATGCTCATTTCAAACAGCTGAGAGAATTGGCTGGAGGGACCTCGATTAGGAAGGATGTGATGCTATTCTTATTGATACAGATGACTATTGCAAGAAACGATACGATCCAATGTACCAATTGTTATGAAGAGCAGGTAATGTTGGCTTCTTTCCGGTGCAACCTTATTCAAGACAAGGTCGTGCTATAACTTGATTAAAGGCATGCTGATTGAATTTATAGATTGATTGCTTTGGGCTTGAAATAAATGAGAATCAGGGTGGAACTGGGAGGTGCCGCTACTGTACTAGTACTGGCCTCACGTGTGTTAGATCCACCGTAGCATCACAGTCAGGGGCAGATATAACTGTCGGCGTTAGAAATCCGTGGTCAGTGTATGTGAGATATTTTCCGGAGAAGGTTCCAGTTCCTACGATGTGGAAAGATCAAGAGAGGATGCTTTTGGCGGGAACATCTTTGGAAGTATGGTAGAAATAAACCACACACGCCATGGTACTTACTGATTGTTCTCTCAGCACGTCATCGAGGCCAAGATGTCGACGCTAACCCGAGAATTTGAAGAGCTGCGCGAGAAGACCATCGGGATACCTTGGTGTCACTCGTGCTGGTGGGGACTGAGCGGATCGTTATCCTTGGAATTTTCAGACTGGGTACTACTCGATGCTTGGTTCAGGTCAAGATCGTTAGAACTTTCAAACAACGAGCAAGTATTGGTTCCTTGTCTTGATATGGCCAATCATTCATCCGCAGCCAATGCATATTGGGAAGAGATATCGAATGGTGATGTATCACTTGTTCTTAAAATGAATCTGCATATGGCGGAAGGAAGTGAAGTAACCATTAATTATGGAGAATCGAGAAGTGATGCCGAGAATCTCTTCCAATATGGTTTCATTGACGGAAGCACCAATACCACATCAGTAATTTTAACCTTGGAGCCAATGATGTCTGATCCTTTGCGCCTGGCAAAAGTTGCTGCATTCAAAAAAACGGCATTCATTCGTATCCAGGGCCATGAGGATGGGCAAATCTCTTGGGAAAGTCCATTTCTTTACTTCTCATGTTTGACTGAGGATGATGGCTTGGCATTCAAAACTTTGCAAGAAGTTGATGGCCAGCAGAACTCACTCAGGGTCTTCTGGCAGGAGACAGACGTCACAGGCTCCACTGACGAATTTGAGAGATTGATTGCTGGACACAAACTCGAGGATGTTTTCAAGCTTCGAGTGGTCGCCCTTGTCCTTGAAAGGATTCAACAGCAACTCGAACGTCTCTATCAAAATCAATCGACAATAGATGGTTTATCGGCTGATGCGGGCATCGCCCCGGAGATTCTACACCAGGTGGTGAAGTTGAGAGAGATAGAGATTGCCGTGCTAGAGGTGGCTCTCGGCAACGTCCATGAACAGGTTTGCGGTATTCTTCTTGATATATTGTTGTCCTGGGTATGCTAATCATACTTATAGCAATTGAAGCTAATGGAATTGGAAGGTGTCTCCGAATACCTCGAATCAATGCAAGGCAATAATCCCGAAATGATGCTGGATGACCCGGAAACCAATGAGGAGGATGACCCGGAAACCAATGAAGAGGATGTCATGGAAATCGATGAGGAGGATGACCCGGAAATCGATGAGGAGGATGACCTGGAAACCGATGAGGATGATTTCAGCTGAAGCAATTCAAATGCTGATGCAGTATTGTATACAAACTGAAAGCATTTATTATTATTATTATGGAAAGGTATGCAGGTATGCGCAGTTGTTATAGAAGTTTCAGCTATGAAAAAACAGAGGTTAAATTAAAACAGGCGAAGTGTTCGTAAGCTGTATACAGGAGTTGTGATATCCGATTAATCAGCATGGAGATGTAGAGTATATAAATGGATAATTGATATTGATCAATACTAAGTAGGATATGGTGGCAGAATGGTTAGGATTTTTAGATCAAGTTTAATTCTTTTTTTTTGATGATTTATGTAGAGATCAGGTAGGTTTATTGTTGTAATATAATTGATCAGTTTTGATTTGAAGTTTTCAGTTTCATTTAAATATTAGGTTTTAAGTTTGAAGGTTTTATAGTTCGTGTGACGCAAGTGCCATATAAAAGCTCAATACAAAGGTCAAAAGTATTCTTAGAATTATCTACTCAGGAGCTCGAAATATATAAGATCAATACACCCTATATATACATCAGGCCGGTCACGTGCTCGCGTAGCGAGCGTGACCTCTGTAACGTCCCATGACCTCCGATTCTCCAAATCGACATTCTGTACAGCACAATTGTAACAGTTCGATTGGTTTGTTTAAGTAGTTTAGATTTATATGTTTATTAGAAAGTTTGAAAAAGTGTTACGTTTTAAATTTTATGATTTGATAGTGTTAGGTTTATGCTGAGTCAGTACGGCTTCTTATAGTGAGATCTAAGGCTAGAGGACATGTAGCAGGTAACAACATTATTATCATCAATAGTTTCATCTAATTTATACTTATTAACTATTTTAATTCTATACATCTAAGAGGTTCCACTGTACATTCAACTTGCTTATAACTCTAACAGATAGTGTGATTTGATTGGTTTGACTAAGTGGTTTAGATTTATATTGTTACGGTATTACCGTCACGTTAGTTAGCTCTCCGCGATCGGACCTCGGTTGGCACCCGAGAGGACAGCGTGTTGATATGAGCTCCGTGATCGGCGATCCATGTATATATACTCTCTCTAGATTCCATTGTAGTTAGCCTTTAAGTTGAAATTCTAAGTGTTGATCTCATAGCCACTGACCTTCGTCACATATATGTTTATTCTGTAGTTTGAAATTTAAAGTTTTAAATCTATTTGAAATATTAAGTTTAAAGCTTTATAGTTTAATATAATTAGTTTGTTAAGTATTAATTAGTAAAGTATTTATAGTCTTTATAAGCTTTATTAGTGTTATTATAAGAGTATTGTACTAGTATTAAATAAGTGTATTATATTAAAGTGTTATTCTAGATGTTATATATAATAGGTGTTAAAGAGTAGATATATTGTAGTAAGCTTTCAATATGTAATTTAATAATAATATATTGATTGATTAGTTTATAGATGTTTATTATAATATTTGATTAATCAGTATAAAAATGTAGAGTATATAAATGGGTAATTGATGTTGATGAATGTTAAATAGAGTGTGGTGGTGGAGCAAGTTGGAATGTTTGGATCAGGTTTAATTCCTTTTTCTATAGGCCAGATCATGGAAAGTGTATGGCTAGAAGTTGAACGGCGTTGCTTGAGGGAAATACTAAAGCTTTATTTACGTGCTTTGTTCCTTAGAGGAGCACTTAGGTGAGGATGATTTGAGATTTATTTCAATAACTCATTACTCATAGAGAGAGCGAGGTGTTAGCTCCAGCGGCTAAACTTGTATAGATGTTGATAAGGTCAGGGGCCCTTATCTAGCTTGCAGCGCAATCATAATGCCGTGTTATTGATTAGTCAACGACTAGCACGAGTCATGGGTCATGTCAGATGAAAGGCCTTGGGTTAAGCTTCGCCAGGAAAGGGAAAGATAAAGATAGCAAGGAAGATTAAGCAGCGAGCTAGCATATCCAGATCTTTGGGAATGGTATCGGCAAGAGATAAGCAAGTTGTTATGTATGGGAATGTCAAAAACATTAGCCTCATTGGAAAATATGGGGAAGGAGACAACTTCGATCTTTCGTACTGTATCTCCCAAGGTAAGATCAAGCCGTCCCGCGATGGTCAATGTGTTGTCTAGGTGATAAGGTTAATCATTGGCAAGGTAAGATCCTAGCTATAAGGTCCTCTTGCTTCCAACTGGTTGCAGGATATGCATGTATGCAAGGCTTGCAGCTCGCTGAGTTGCTTTTTCTGGGGGGAAGGTTGAGTTAATCTGGAACGAAACGAAACCACATCCATCCATTCATTCATCGTCCTTTCTTGCCGTACGTTCAGAGTCCTGGGAAGTTGTTGATGATGATGATGTTGATGTTGATGTAAACATGGACCGATGTTAGATTAGTAGTGTTGCCTTTAGGGCTAACCCTAAAGTAGGTAAGTAGCGAAGTAGAGAGCTCGAGGTAGGTTACCGTGCGAGTGTACGTGCCACCTTGAGGAGTTGGTGATCTATTCCATTCTATGTTGAATCATGTAGGTAAGATCTGATCATGTCAATGTGCACTTACTTACTTTCTTTACCGTTCCCGCGAAATGAGAAGCCTTTTTCTCCACGTGTACACTCTTTTCTTCTTTCATATAAGCATCTATCCATCCCTCTTTCCTATCACCACCAACGTATCGCTTCTCCACTCACTCCACACTATATATATCATTATCAGATTTCATTCACCCATTGGCAACCCCAGTAAGTCGGCGTTTATCACTCACTCATCCACGAACCCATTCGGTGTTTCACAGATGAGCCCTTTTTCTCCATCGCAAATAAGATGGGTAATTTGCCAAATCGAGACGTGAAGCACTCTCAAGGACGCATTTGTTACATTTGTTACATTCTTTCCTCTCCCTTTCTTCTCTCTTCTTTGGCTACTCATACACATACAGTACAACAGTCGCAGAGGACGGGAAATTATATTCAACATGCCGGGAATCTTACCTATGAAGATAATCAAGGTGGGGTCGTCGAGTTCCCAGTGTCGGATTGCCCAAGCTTGCGATCGATGCCGAAGTAAGAAGATACGGTGCGATGGCATTCGACCGTGCTGTTCACAGTGCTCCAGTGTTGGGTTCGAATGTAAGACGAGCGATAAATTGAGTCGACGAGCATTTCCTCGAGGATAGTGAGTGCAATGGTTCTTTCATTCTACACACGCGCCCCGATGCTCAATTTCCTTGGCATATTTGATTTCCTTTCCCAGCGGAGCTTCGTCTTCTCATGTTCGATGGGCAATTACTGATTCTCCGCTCTTCCAGCACAGAGTCCTTGGAGGAAAGAGTTCGTACATTGGAGGCGGAATCTAGGGAGTCTAAGGATTTAATCGAGGAGAAGGATGAGATAATTGATATGCTTTCGAAGATGCACTCGAATCGAAGTCCTTCCACGTTAGCAACATCAACGTCGGCTCCATCCCCCGACGACAGTCGAAGCGAGCTGTCGCTTCTGAAGGAAGATATGTTCAGGATCCAAGCTTCGCCACTGCTGTTGGAAGACGAGAATTCAAACTTGTATATCATGGGAGCATCGAGCGGGATAAGTTTTGTTGGTATGATGTTATACCATGAGGAAATGCCCCACTGCTATCAAAATGGATAATAACGGTTGTTCCAGATTCCCTCAAACGTAGAGTTCAAGAGAGTGGCAAACCTCTCGCAGTCGCAGGACTCCATACAGACGCATTTTGGTTGAACTCGCAGAATGATGCGAGTACCAGGATCGCATCACCTGTGGCTGCACCAACCCCAACCTTTGCACCACCCCGTCTCTCCTCGGACAAATGGGTAAATGTCTTTTTCCAAGAATGGGCACCATTATTTCCTGTCATACATAAAAATGCCTTCTTAATTCTATATGATGAATATTTATCGAATCCGGAACCATTGACGGATCAACATAAATTGGCACAATTGCATCTTGTCTTTGGCATTGCCGGACTCTCCACCGATTTCCCTGACAAGGGGGAAGTCTCATCATGTGAAAACCAATGGCGCCCGGCGCTCGATTCTATTTTGATGGATAATACCATCTCCACGCTTCAATGTTTGATCTTGGCCCTTATTTATTGCATCCAAAGGCCGGATTACAATCGCTTACAGCATTACAAAGGAATTGCTGTCGCCCTTTCTCATCGACTTGGTTTACATCAAAGCCAGAAGAGGTTCCCCTTTGGCGTATCGACCGCTGAGATGAGGAAGAGGGTCTTTTGGACTTTGTATACTGTTGATTGGTGAGAACCATGCCGAGGCTTGTATTGCAAAGCTAACCTTGCTTAGCTTTTCAGCTTCCATCCTTGGCCTCCCTAAACTACTGAAGGATGGTGATATCCATGCGGAGTATCCTTCGGATGCAGATGATGAGCATGTGGCTGAGGAGGGTTATGAGCCAGTGCTTCCAGGGGAGCCCACAAAAATTTCTAGTGCTCTAGCTCTCTTTCGTTGCTCGCGCATTCTTTCCAAAGTCTTGGAGCAAAACTATCCCTCAGCTGAAACTTATGACTTAACTCTGCAATCACTAGCTACTCTGGAGGCGGAATTAGACGAATGGTCCGACCAACTACCAGCTCATTTGAAGCTTACATTTGTACAAGATAAGCCATCAATGGATATCACGGGTAGTCGATCCGCTTTACTGGTGAGTCAAAGCATGGCGCATGGGATTCGAACTTTGTTTAACCCAACCACAGTCTCTTTCGTACTACTATATCCGATCATTAATCCACCGCCCTGCTGTTGGTTTCACGCTAGGAGCTGAATCCTCTCCATTCGTCATTTCTTTGGCGGAGTCCAGCAAACATCTTATACAGATCGTACAGCTTCTCGAGGAGAGAAGCATGACATTTTCTTTCTGCTTAAATAGAAACTCCATGCTCACATTGTGTGGCTTGAGTCTTCTATATCAAAGTCTCGATCTTAAGCAGGAAGGCAAGTTGATGCAAGATAATCAACGGCTTGTCAAGATTGTTTTCAAATTCTTAGAAAAGGCCAATGCTCCTGGTGCTGCAGACTTCAAGAGACTTGCTTCTTCCTTGATTGGTTTGGATACTCAAAGTCTGGACAGTAAGACCAGGTCGGCACTTGTACGCACTGTTAGCGCTATGTCTGCTCCAAAAGTTACGAAGACGGCACCAGATCATTCTGTAGCCCCAAGGAAGAAGGTACACACACATCCATATAAGCAAGTCAATGCTAGCATGAGTGAGAACGACATATTAGCACAACAAGAGAAACTTCGACGAGCTACACTACCAAATACCTTTACTTGCACTTCACAAAACCAAACATCCTCGGCGCAATCATCTTACGAAGAAACAAGAACGGACACGTCCATGATCAGACGCGAAAATCGCAACTCACTTTCGCAACTGTCATCGTTTTCAATGCCTCGATATAACACAAGTTCGAAAACCCCGAATTTGAATTATTTATCCTTGAGCCACACGCCAATTTCTTCACAGCCACCTTCACCATCAATATCACGTATAGCTCATCCAGGCCTGAGCTCACATACCCCTCACCTTATGTACACCAAGATGGGGAATCCATTTTCCGGCGAATTGGGGTTGATACTCGGTTCTTATGATAGCGGTCAAACCAACATACATAGTGCTATTTACGGTGGACCAGCGCCTACGTTTCCGCAAACAAACCAGACTGCCATTTCAAATCCAAATTACGATGATTGGTCCGTCCTTGGTTGGGGGGACTTGACGTCTCCGACCACGCAAGATCCCTCGGCTGTTCCTGGGCCTGCACAGAGTGTGATTAGTTGCAGTGGTGAAAGCCTTGGTTCGGGCGATGAACCATCTACGCGTGATCTTGGACTGGGTGGAAATATGCAGTTCTTACCTGATTTGATGCCGTCTTGTGAGGATTATGGATCAATTTGAATAACCTTCTTTCTTTGACATTCTCGGCGGTATATGTTTTCTTACTCGGGCTTCGGGTAGGGGTGTTTGGGACTGTGGTGTCTTGGAGATACCCATATATTTTGGACACTGGCGTTCAAATATGTGGGAGGGCAGCCTTACCATATGCTATTATGAAGGAAGTGATTGGGTTGGACTGGATTGGGCTGGCTGGGCTGAGAAGCCGGTAGCGTTTACTCCTTGATTGTTCTTTAGCGTAGTTATTTATATGTTTTAAGACTCTTCGTTAGAATTCGATGTGTTAAATAAAACTAATGACTTTAGTTATTCCTCCAAAGTCAAGAAGCCTCGGAAGTAAAGTAAAGCTATCATTTATGAATACCCACGGACCATCGTCATGTTCCCCGGATTTACCGAAAGGAGACTAGTGTCCATGCTGTACCTTGACGGACCTCGGTCATTATCACATGCACGCACGCATGCGACATTCCGAGCACTTGCTTATATTTGAGTTGTGACGGTTCGCAGACTTCAACCTATATACATACACAACTTGCTAGGTATCTTCTTCTTTTACTACTTGCCATCTCTATTTCTCTCTTGATTTGATTAATAAATATACCACGGCACATACGTATACTTGAATCAAATCGGATTCAATTAGAGGATTTAGAAAAGCAAAAACAATTACAGTACAGTACAGTACAACCAACAATCATGTCTCTCAAAAACGGTAAAGTCCTCCCTCCTCTCCCTCCTCTCCCCTCCCACCTCCCCCACTAACCTCCCCACGCACCCCCAGACGCCTTCCCCTCCTCCGCCGCCTTCGATGCCATCTCCGCCTCGCTCTCGTCGTCCCCCGCGGCGCGCGCCGCTGCCCTCAAACAAGGCAAGGGCATCTTCGCCTTCACGCTCAAGAACAAGGGCGGCGAGACGGCCACCTGGCACCTGGATCTCAAGGACGCAGGGACCGTCGGCACGGGGCCGGGCGCGAACCCTGCGGTTACGCTGTCGTTGAGCGATGAGGATTTCGGGAAGCTGGTGCAAGGCAAGGCGAACGCGCAGCGTCTTTTTATGGCGGGGAAGCTGAAGGTTAAGGGGGATGCGATGAAGGCGATGAAGTTGGGCCCGATTTTGGAGGGTGCGAGGGGGGGTGGGGATGCGGGTGTGAAGGCGAAGTTGTAGGTGTGGGTGTGGGTGTGGGTGGGGTAGTGTGAGGTTTGGTTTGGTTTGGTTTGGTTCGGTCTCCTTCGTCATTGGGGATTTGAGGTTTCGGTAACTAACTTTCGACAATCATTATCCCGAATGACTGACGAAAGAAAGATACTCTGAGTAAAGCTTGCTTGGGAGTCGGTGTTAAGATCGAGCGTGGGTTTTGATCGCAGAGAAAGAAGAAGACATTCAACCGTGTAATATCTTCAGATATGGAATCAAGAACATGCTGTATTTTTTATCATCATCATATCACCAATTCCACTCCATTCCACTACTCTACTCTACTACCTACCTACCCTTCCTTCATGATACCCTCTGAGATTGATTGACGGATTTGAGTGATTGATTATAATACAAGTAAAGTAAAGTCTATAAACCCTTGAATCTTATCTCATGACAAATAGAGTACCAACCAGTACCATTTCTGACACGAGATCAGTCAATCTCATCTCATCTCATCTTACAAAAGGACAGATAGAGAAGAAGAAAAAAGTCAACGGTATTTACATTGTTGTAAGTTAGTTAGTTAGTTACCTGTACGGTACAAGTAGCTAACTAACTAATTACTTACTTGGCTAGGTAAGATTGATTACCCTCCCTACCTTACCTACCTACCTCCTTCCTATTCATATGATATGATATAAATCCAGATATCCAGATCCCCCAATCATCCATTGCAACCAACAAGTGAAGTGAAGTGAAGTGAGCAAAAAATCCATCCCATTTTCATCATCATCATCGTCGGTATCATCGGTTATCGATATCGGTAGGTAGGTAGGTAGGTAGATGTAGAGGAAGGGAAGCATAGGAAGAATAGCGAATGGTGAACACCCAATACCTAATACCCAGCCCATCCATCCATCCAATTATCCCACCAGTCCATCATCCCCCATCTTCCCAATCCTGGTGCTTGCTACATGCTACATGCTACATGCTACATGCTACATGCTAATTTTCCAACCTTCCCATCTAAACTCTCATTATCGTTTCGATTTCCTTCATTTGTAACTCCATCGTCTTATTGTTAGTATTCGTGTAAGCATTTCCATTTCCATTGCCATTGCCCATGTTGTGCTTGCTTGGTCCCTTGCATACTTTCCTTTGATTGTATGCCCATCCAATTCTCGCATTAATTGTATCGTCGTGTATCTTACAAGACCACCTCTCTCTCTCTCTCCTCTCCGTCTCACATCCCCAAAACTATCCCTATCCCTATCCCTATCCCTATCCCTACCTCTCACATTCTACATTCTGCACTCCACCCTTCATACTTCACCGTTCAAATTTCACATCCCTAAGCCTCCGAGAGCATTCACCCACCCTCCTAAACTCTTCCCCCCATAAACCCCTCCCGTCTCTGAATCGCTCGCGCATCTTCTTCCACGCTATGAAACGAATCTTGCGGTCGAATGATTTTCTTTTTGCGGATGTGAAGAGGGCGGGTAACGGGGATCGTTGGATCAAAGGTTGATATACGTGGGGGAGCTTGCTGCGAGTGGGGGAGGGTGGGAGAGCGGGGTGGAGGCTGATGCTGGAAGAGCCGTGCTTGATTGAGGGGGGGGCGGGACGTGGGGAAAGGTGGAGGAGGGGGCTGCGGAGGGGGTTGTGGAGGATGGTGGGTCGGAGCTGCTGCTGGTCGATGAGAAGGTGCAAATGTGGGGGGATACGATGGGGGTGAAGTATCCGATATGAAATCCGATTCCTCCTGGTAAGGCTCTGGACTCCAAAAAATATTCTCACCTCCCTTCTCATGATCCCTCCATTCCCCCCAACCATCCCTTCTTTCCCCAAGAAGACTGATCGGGCTCGGAAAATCATCGAGATCCTCCACTGAGCTAAGCGGACTGACTTCAGGGGGACTCTTTCGCAATGCCGCGTCCCATGTACCTATTGTGTGATTTTTGTATAAAGCTACGGATACTTCTTGGGGTGCTTCCTCCTCCCCTAGAATTTCCCCTCCGACCTCTACCCCATCATCCCCGCTGGAGAATGCAAGCTCTGCTTGTCCATGCTCAATGTTCTCCACTGAAAATCTCCCATTCGCACCCCGAGAAATCTTAGGAAGAACCGAGGTGCGTTTTGCATAGATTTTGGGGATTGTAGGAACCTCAGGGACGGGATTTTCCCGCATGAAATTTTGAGCATTGGGACTGCCCATTCTTTGGCGAGATACCTTGGTAGATGTCTCCCAAGCTGTGCCTTCTTTCTCGACTTCCTCATCTTGGGAAGGGATAAATTGCGAAATCGTGGTCATGGCAGAAGACCTGTCAATCGTCGGACTGACCTGGTCCCACGCCGATAAATTGGGACGGGAACTAGGTTTGGTCACGGGAGTAACTTTCCTGTTCCACATTCGAGGTGATTGATGACCGTGCTCGCTCCTTGCAGGCTGGAAAGACGGGGGTGGCGATGCAGGTATAGTAGAATATCTAGGACCGGGAATGGTTTCATGTGGTGGCTCTTGAATCGCCTGTAAAACCGGGCGGTTTCTGGTTTGCGTCGGGGTGGGAGTACCGAGGGTCTGGCTCAGTGTAATTTCGTTGGCCAGAGGGTGTCGAGAATGTGGCACATCCCCTGCATGACTCCTATTCGGGAAACCCCAGCCTCGAACGGGAGCTTCCATTGTGGTATTATTCCTCTTCAGAATGTTTCGGGGCCGCGAGGGCTCGCCAAGATTCGTCGTCTGCTGCAAAGGCGAAGGCGCAGAAGGCACAGGGGGCAATTTCCCCAAAATATTTTCCTGCGCCCAATGAGCTTTGACAGCTCTCTCTTCAAGCCCCGGGGTATCCGGTAAACTTGCAGTGAGACCCTGAGGCTCTAGCTCGCGAAGCCTGGCAGGTCGAGATATAGCCATCGGTAGCGCTTCGATACTCTTTGAACGACCCGGGTAATCCAAAGCATGATGTCTCGGAGGTATGTGACTGGACGATGACGACGATGAAGTCCCAAAGCTCCCTTTCCAAATCGCAAGTACATTGTCGACATTGTGTGGTGTTATATTAACCATACCTCCATCGCTAGTCGAGATGACCCGCTCCATCAACTCCTCCTCAGGCCGAGAGAATTCAGGTTCCAGGCTCATATTGTAGGATCTGCTGGGGTGGGTATCGTGACTCCATCGCTCTGAGGTATCTGAATCGGATCTTGCATGTGCGTGGTGGGAATCCGTAAAAACTTTTCTTCCATAGTGGCTGTGTTTTGAACTCGGAATTTCACCTTCACCCGAGTAAGGACTGGAAGGAAGTTCTTCGATATAGCTCCTCGCAATCCATTCGGCACTTTCTTCTTTACGCCGAAGATTTTGTGGTATATCAATAGGCGCGGACGTCGCGTTTGAAATCGCCGGTTCCGGAGCACCAGGACCCGCACCGACGCCGTTAAAATGGAGCTGACAGAACCCATCCACCGTAATGATTTCATATCCAGTGGCATTATCGATCCTCCGACCATCTTTCAATACAGAAAAAGAGCCATGTTCACCCTGGCCTTCAGCCTTCTTGTCTCCCTGAAAACTGCCGGTGACGGTATGGGATTTATTGATCCCTTGTGTGGCACAGTTGCTCTGTATGGGCGATTTATGCCCACCGGTAGCAGCCGTATCCTGTTCACTCTTGGGTCGAATGATCAGTTTCTTCAGACTTCCAAATACGCCAGGTTTTTTGCTTTTCCCCTTCATCGGAAAGCTTTGGGCTCTCGGAACATCAGACTTGGCATCATATGCGCTTCCGCTGATCCGCTGGTATGAATCGTCGGCAGATTCGGCATTTACTCCGTCTACACTATTCGGAGGAGCATCTAAGGGAATGTTTCCTAGACCTTTCTTCTCGCGTTTTGCCTCTTCTGTCCCATCCTGATGTACCGTAACACCTCCCTTGATAACCCTCTTATCCCCATTCGCCACGAAATCGAAATGCCCCATGCCGGACATATAGTCGAGATTTGTATCTTTCTTCCAGTTCCGTTCCTCTGCTCCAACTCTATCACCGTCGACCTCGTTCTCTCCTGCCACCCAAAACACCACAAAGTTGTCTCTCTCTTGGCCTTGGCACCTTCGACAGTTCACATAGTAATGAGGCCCTAGACTGTCTCGTTTGGCGCACTTTTGTCGTGGTGAGCCAAGGTATGAGGAGCAGTAGTGCGTGTATTTTTGTTTGTGTTTGCACTTGAATATGATTGTATACATATGTATGGCACATAGCTGGTTGTTGTGTGTATCAAACAAGAAGAGCGATTTGAATACATGATTAAGATGGATATGCAAAATTACAAATATTAAACACGAGGGTGTGATTCTTTGTCAAAAAAATGATGATTGGGCAGGGGGAGAAGTGGTGATTCAGGGAGTTGAGGGTCATTTGCTGGAAAGAAATCAAGAATGATAGAAACAATTGACGAGACGAGTACACACCTGCTACTGCCCTTGAATCACAATCAGCGTCTCCAATAAAATAAAATCAACGAGAGCAGCTTGAACATACCATCATCATTGGCAGGCTTCCTCGATTATTTAAATATCTTAATTTGAATAACGGGAGTGCCTTGAAAACCCTACAGCACCGTGAATAATGCTGATTCCATGACAGTCCATCTCTTAATGTGTCATGAAGACAAAGCCTGATTGCGCCTAGATGTCTCATAGCCCTCCCTAACCTTTTTCTTGTCTATTGTGAAACCATATCTATGCCGAAACAGCCATGAAAACAAAATGGCCAGCAAGTTGAACAATATAATCAAAATCCAATCCTTCATTCCGAAGGCAAAACCTTTCGGATTCGCAGTATCATATTCGTTACATACTTCCAGAAACTTCTTGGGATCATCCGTGACAACTCCATCTACCTCTTCCTTGATGCACCATCTCATCCATTGCTCTTCATTGACTGTCCACACAAACACAGATCGCTTTGCAGCTCTGGTATCGGCGAGAAATTTAGGGCCGCCAGGTCCCACTAGAACCAGGCGTGACATGTTGAAATTTATATTTGGTACTGATAGGAACTGCCGCGCATATCCTATTGAGAATCCAATGTGAGCTATTGGGAAATCAGGAAGGTAAGTGGCGCAAAGAGGAATATACTTGGCCTAAGTAGATAGTTGTCAGTAAGTCTTCAAAGTACTTGGAAAAAGAGTTGGCGAGAATGGGCTGGGTGAGAGGAAAAGAATAACGTACTGCCCAACAGCCTAATAGAACTCTCTGGTTCCAAGGTCTCGTTGGTTTCACTTCTTTGATTGTTGATGCGATTAAGCGCATTATTTGATCTGCATCATTATCAAGCTTTTGGGTTTCGTCAGCTCGATTCTCTTTCAGGGACTAAGGTGTTGATGGCCAAAGTACCTTAATATCCAACAGTATCCATATTTCTTCTAACCCAGGTGTAGCGAGGTATTCCAAGAGGTCTCGGAGGCGGGGCATCGGTTCATGAGGGGCCTGGACGGTGCGAAGGGTAGATATGTATGACCAGTTGCAATCTATTACATTTTTATTCTCTCCAAAACATCTTTTAAGACTTGGGTCCTTGAGAAGCGCGTCAGCCATTAGTCGCACCGAGAGTGTAATTCTTGAGGTTATAGCACACATGTGAAATAACCAAGACCCCGTCCTTCGAAATGTGTAAGTCGGTTTCTATCGCATGCGCGCCCACTTCAACGGCGCCTCTAAATGCGCCCATGGTGTTTTCTGGATTCGCAGCTTTATATCCTCGATGCGCAATGACCTGTGGGAGCATTCGACCTCGCCGATCCGGTTTGGCTAATGTGAAAGTTGCTGGAGTAAGGTTAGCCATGAGCCTGAGCATTCTCAAGTAAAGAGCTCACAATGAGGAACCTCCATTTTCTCTTGCAGTAAAGGTTCTGACTCCGCCATCGTAAGTTTTCAGGTAGGCAAGTCGCGAGATATACACCTAGTGGGATGAATCGCAAATGGAGTGTAGTCGGCGCAACGGTGTAAAAAGTTGAAACCTTGATCCTGCAGGAGGCTAAGGTATGAGATGAGCTTGAATCCAGACTACCAAAGCAAAGCGCGGAGTGCTATTTAAGTTAATGGCAATGGACTTGACTAGCTGGTCTTACAATTGATCACAAAATGAGGAATGAGATGTGCCGATGTAGGTGTATATATATATTGTTGTCATGAAGGGATGGAGTGAGTTCCAGCCATAATGTCCCATGTATGTATGAACATGTGACGTAAGGTTAACTTTATACTCCGTACTCAAGAAAAAGGGATAAAGTTATGTTAAGTTTGTGCAAGCTAGGTTTATAACCTCATGCACGAAATATACGAAATACGCAAAATATGCAAAATATGCAACATTAGCCTTATGTCACTCGGGTAACTTCTTCATCCATTCAAACTTCAAACTTCAAACCATTTTTCCTGCACACTTTTCTACTGAAGCCCAAGTTCAAACGTACACACTTAGAACCGCAATTTTCAAATCCCGTGCCAACAATCTACTACTAGCACGCTCATGAGCCCGTCCTCAATAACTATAATCCACTCCTTCAGCATCCAAAAAGTCGACACTTAGAGTGCCAGGGATGGCATTCCTATACTTGCGCTGGGGGCTGCTGAACTCTCCTTCCATTATCGCTTGGGCTGTCAGTGGATGCATTAATCCTTGGGGTTGCCTGCTGCTCGCTGCGGTATGATACCCTTCGTAAGCAGAGAGCTGGCCAGAAGAAACAGGGTGTTGAGACCCATTGAACTGCGCTTCTGTTGTCGAAAGAAATCCAGAACCTTCGCCATTAAAGCCTTGAGGAATGCTAAAGGAATGTTGGAAGCCTCCTAATAAACCCGAGAAAGTATCGCTCTGAGAGTCAAAAGCAATACAATCATTCCGAGGCCCCGCAGCGTTGGATTCTTGGGGGGTAAAATTCTGCCATTTCTCAAATTCAAAATTGCTAAGTTGAGAAGAAGGGTTTAGTGGCTGTATATGATTGAAGTTGAATGTGGCTTCTTCCTGATCCGAGAGACGTGGACAATTCTGCTTCATTGCCGTCTCTTGCATAATATTCAATCGACCTATTATTTTCAGCCAATGTTCTTGTAACAATGAAAAATAAGTTACGCGATTTACTTGGCCACGTTCTTTCGGCCTCTTCGGTGACAGAGTCACCTCCTTGTATCTGCCGCTTTTCTAGGTCTTGATTCTCACTAGGCCTCGACCTCTTGAGTGAAACCCCTGCTGGGATGGCACTAGGGATCGGGGACTTTGTGCCCTCATCGGAAAGAGGAGATTCTGCTTGACTGCAAGTCGGATCTGCTTCAGACTCAGTGTTATCATCATTCGGCACTTCCAAGTTCACTTCCGGATGTTCTGATGATCTGGAGCTCATTTGCTTGGTTGCTGCTGGGGTTTGATGCTCACTGATCCCATTCGACTTGAGGACCGTTTTATCACAGTCCGGAGTTTTGACTTTCTGCGTGTTCCAATCATCATATAAAGCTTTGATATATTTACCTTTGGGTTTCTCTAAAGATCCAGAGACTTTACATTGGTGCCTTTTGAATGATTTTGCGCTGCCAAACCAATTCCCACAATCGGGGCATTTTTTACAAGCTACGGTCGTTCGTTAGTCAAAAGCCTAGTGCGATAGGGTTGAGACTACTATACCTCTGGCATTCTTGTGCCTGGTAGCGCTGCAAGCATTTTTGTATACAATACCACAATTTCCACATTTGTGAGACTCTGGACTTGCTGGTAGTTCTCCTGTCTTATCAGCCCTAGAGGTGTCGCCAATGTTGACGTCTTCCACTCGAAGAGCTTTGTCATCCTTCGCTTCAGCAGCTATCTCATCTTGGGTATTCAGTCGCGTTGATCTCCTGTGGGGTCTTTCTGGCGACTTTTCTGAAGCTTTTTGCTCTTTCTTTTCCTTTTCTTCAGTAACTTTTGCTACACTAGTGACATCAATTTCTTTTCTTGCAGCTTCTGCCAACAAATCGAGGCCAGGCGCCTTCCCTCTCTTACCACTGCCCAGTTCCAGCACTACAGTATTGTCTTTCTTTCCATGTCGTTTATGCTTAGCAATGGATGATTTCTCATAGTATTTGCCACCACATACAGAACAAGGAGGTTGACACCAGGCAGGCTCTATATTCCGTCAGAATTTCATTCTAGCTTATCGGGCGACTTACTGTTTTTTAGGTGCCCTTCAAAAACTTTTGCAGAAAACACGTTTAGGCAAACTAAACAAGAGTATGAAAGCTTGGTTGTTATTTCGCTAAGCTGGCCGGATGTTTCATGGAAATTTTTGCCACTTTGATTGTCGATTGGTGCCTCTACACTCGACTGTAAATCCATCTTGGCGATTGACTCAGATTGGTTCACAGAAACTGTTGCATCTCCAACGACTACATCTATTTTCTTCTTTTGTGCTATTTTACTGGACGCCTTGTTTTCTGCAATTCCGGTTATTGATACTGTATCGACATCCTCATCGGTATTCCAATGGCTTTCGTCAAACTCTGAACAAATGTCAGCCCTATACATGATATACTATTCAAAGAAGACCTCATGTTATTACCTTTCGAAATTGTCATCACACTATTGAGACAACATTTCTCGTCACGAACACCCGCATCTTGCAGGGTAAAATTGTTTGATTTGACCATAGCATCCGCAAGCTCGTTACTTTTGAGAGTTGATTCTACCTCATAAACATACAGTGAAGCATGTTTCCAAACTTCGTAAGTCAAATCTTTTTCGGGTTGCTTAGGTACAGCAAATTTCTCAACAACCGGCGTGGTTTTAGCTTCTGTTGTTCCTGGTGGATATACGACAAATTCATACTGCTGCTTAGTGGCAACAGTTCCAGCTTTGAAAATCAAGGCTATCTTAAACAACCTACCAATTGTACCTTCTGAATCAACCCAGATGTCACTGAGAATCTTTTCGGAATCATATGGGGGGTTGCAAAGCGGAGCGAGAGCCCTAGAAAATCGCATTACAAGATTCTGTGTTTGCTCATATAGATATCGTCCTGTAAAGGAAGGATCCCTTATTATACTAAGGTAACTTGCAATTGCAAGTTTGCGAGCGCATTTCCAGTCATCTGGAGGATTGAAAGATCAGTATATGACAGCAAATGAAAAGGCATTCAATGCATACATTTTTGTAACATAACTTTAATCCGAGCCGTTGAAAGACGGTTCTCCTCGAATCCTGGAAAATTCGTCATAAAAATCCATTGTCTCACTGCTGCCAATGCAAGACCACGAAGCAAGAGCTGTGGATCTAGATTCTTCATAGCCCCATCAAGTTCCACATTCGTTTCAACACCAAATAAGAGATCGAGGAGATTTTGGAGGTCGAAATTGAACTTTGTGGTATTCAGAGTGGTACGTAAGCTTATACCATTCTTATGCATTACTGAATCCAAAGCCGCTTTCATTTTTTCCATGAGTGCGTTCATCTGCTTAAGAGAAAGTCGTACATCAACTTCGCCATCCGTAGTTAGGAGACACGCATGCTTCTCTAGATGTTGAATAGCCTGGGCTTGCTGCCAATTCTGTTGTAGAAGGCCGTAAAAAATAGTCTCGGTTGGGTCTCTGGTCATCATCTCCCTTCGACTCCGTGCATCAATCAAATTTTCGTTTTGCGCCTCAACTTCGATAATTCGAGCCTTGAGCATCTGTATCTTATTCTGGGAGTCGATCGCGACAGCTTTCCAATGCTCGAGGAGTTTGAACGAGGCAGATTCCATGGAAGATTGAGACTTCATACTGGAAGTTGGTTTATTCGAGCTGCTTTGAAGTGACTCCTCAATCTCCGAACAGTCTTGTTGATGCTTATGGGTGTCTTCTGGATCTTGCAATGCGTCTCGAGGGGAACAGGGTGTATTTAGGGGAGTTGAGATGGGAGGTATCGATTGGGTACTCTTTACAGTGAAATCTACATTCTCTTCTTCCAGTGTAGAAATTCCCTCAAGTCCGTTTTTGAGAATATAATCCTCACGGCTACCGACAATGAATTTCTTGGGGATTATTTGAGATTGCATGATGATTGATTCGGAATAGTTTCCAGTCAATAAGTATTGATTATCTGTGGTTTAACTTGTATACTTTGTATTCGTACAAATTGCTCGACTTATATATATACCCAGTCTATTTTTACAATACTGAAATATCTCTTTCTCCCTCATAGAATCTGTAGCAAGAACAGCTGCCAGCTGATTTGCTTGTTCGGATCGACAAGGGCCTCCCCCTAGCAACTTTATGACTGATCATATTGGTCATTCAACTACAAGCAAACAGTAGGAAAAAGGTTCGATTGGCATCTCAGTGAATTCGATTTTGAACGAAGCTTAGGGCACTGTTGGGGTGTTACAGTACACAACATTTTGGCTTTGTACAACGCATTGCTCCCCAACGAATAAACTAGCCCTATATCTGATTCAAAAGGGCTTTCGGACGTATTGTGACTCTACAATGTAAGCCAATCGGCTCAAATCAAAGCATGGTACTGATCGGTATGGCTAAATAAAAGAGGAAGAATCGCATGGCTGCATTCTGCAGGTTATTTGGTTCGGTCGCATCATTTTGAAGGACTAGGTTGGTGGGAAGTGACATATACATCATGTATATCTCTCCAAGTAGGTTAAAGAATTTGAATTGGAGTTTAACCTAAATACTCCATTGAGGCGTTCAACCCAACCAACTGCCATGCTATGCCTAGCTAAAGATATTCCTAGCGCACCAGCTTTCTCTTTTGTATGTTATTGTATATCAGTTTTAATCTATCGACGATTGAATTTTAGTGGTTTAAAAACATGAGAATGAGCACTTTTTCTTGCATAAAATTTCCTCTGTTTGCAGCAGCATATATTACTCACCCTTGAGATTTTCGGTTCGAAAAGTGCAAAATATAACTCGGTTTGTATTTGTGTTCATGTTTGTATTTGCATTTGTGTAATGTAAATAAGGCGAACTTAAGTGCTGAACCAGCCTTCCAAATCATGTTGTGATCTAGGCAGCGTCTCTTGAAAGCTGACTCATAGTTGTATGCAGAAAACCGAAGGAAATTCGGAGAATTTGAGCTGCAGTTAAAGGACTTGAGAAAGTGGTTGACGGAGTGACTGGGAAATAGCTGCTCTAGACTCTGGATGACTGGTGCCCTATCTATCTGGTAGTCCACATTTGAGTATCTTTCCGCCCCTCTATAGTTCGTTGAAGAAGAAAAAAGAAAGTCTGGCCCCATCGAAGCTCTTCATGTTCGGTATACTGCATGTATATATCACAGACCGAAATGCTCTGGCTAATATTCTCTCTAGTAAACTCGTCTTTATTGGCGATCGAATATTACCCCTGATTCCAAGTTCCTCTTGGAACAGTCATAGTAATCAGAATTTTCATGAAAGTTAGGATTTTATTAGTGAGTTTGATGTGTCATTTTGAGCCTGATGTTATAAAACGTGGATTCCCGCGCCAAGCTTCACTTAACGGAACATAAAAATAGTTATCGGCAACCACCAGCTACCCCCCTTTTCGCCACCTCTGCTCTCTCTCGCTTTACGTTTTCTTGATGGAAAATTTTACAAAGTTCCAACCCAGCCACTAGATGGCCAAAGAATGTGCATTTGAAATAATATTGTATTGTCAAGCGACTTATCATCAAGTAAGCATTTTACTTCTCAAGTACTTGATTGAAGGTTCACACACAGTATATACCTTGATCATTGAACCTCGACCAATTGCAAGAGGTCGATTCTTGTTCGATTGAAGAAAGCTTGCCATGAGGTTTAGATGCTCCACAATCTCGGGAAATTCTCCTTCCCGCGGTCGTTTGGTCAGCCCTGAAAACATATAGTTTCCACATGAGATCTAATATCCAATATCCAAGCGCTTCAATAGCTCTAGATCTCTACTTTATGAAAAACATATGCATAGCTCTCTTCTATCCTTTAACCATTTTGCGAAAGGGGGATTTAATAGTTGCCTGTGTAATCTGCAAGTGTGATTTCTCTATTGATACTTAACGGCATTGAATCGGTTAATGAGGTGCGTTGCGATTGTTACTTTCATTTACTAACTTGACCAAATTCCCATCACTAGCAATTACCAGGGCCGCCTTCTTCGCATCCCAAAAGCATGTTTGGCATTCTTTTAGGTGGCGTAGATGCGTAGCCACCCATCTTTCAGGTGAGTTTCAAAAATGATGGTATCTATGTTTAGCGATTTATGTTTCCTTAGACCGAATATGCATATGGTTTTCTGGGTTGTTTATATTATGATTTAACTTGAAGCTATGCCCGACTATCAAGTTTATTGAAGAAAAAAAGATGATGAATAATGATTTTCACAAATTCGAGTTCTGTATTGAAAGACGTCAAATAGTACGGATTATACATGCTTGCTTTTCCCCTGAAAACTACTTGGATTTTCTTTTCCTTGGAATAGGCATCGAATGGCTAGATACATATTATATATTCCACAAGAACATCCACGAGGATATTTACAGGTACCAACCGAAGCACCATTGGTATTTCGAGTGAGTGTCTCTTAGCCTTTCCATCACGCAGACCACCACACTTTCAGGCCAGGATAAACCAGATGAACTCGAAATGGCTGAAAACAGTATATACATACATCCATCTCGAGCACCATGTTTCGTCGCTATCGGAAAATACGAAAATGAGACGCTTCTCGTCATGATATGTGTATCTGTTTAACAGCTCCAACTTGACTTCTTTACCACTTGGTTTCTCATAGTGAGCGTAATCGTCTTGCAGGTGATTATTTTGCGCGGTAAGGGCATATATTACTAATACCATACGTAGTATATATGATTGGTGATACGTGAGGAGGCTACTGCTGCAAGTAAGTAGAGTAGTTGATCGCAGAATACCCAATAGTAAGTAATATCAGACAGAGCCCCTTTCCCCCTTTCCCCCACGTTGAACAATTTCAATCTTTTTTTGTCTGGTCGATTATATGCACATAACATAACAATACACCCGCCAGAGATGCCGAAGAAGAAAAAAAACAAAAACGTGTCCAGTGATCATAATCATAATCATAGCTCTCTCCGTGTTCACTCTTTCAGATCTCCCTCCATTCATTGGTCGGTCGTCAGGGATTTTGGTACATACATCATTACAGAAGACTTGTCGTGGGCTGTAGACTGGCAGGAATGGAATGCGCAGGTTTCAGGCAGGATAGATAATATTGGGAAATCCACATAGACTGACTACATACATGTTGGATGGAGTATTTTGGCAGAGAGGGACGGGGAGGAAGGAAGTTGTACGTATGTATATCAATCAGTCACACTTTTGGAGGTAAGCATGAGGAATTATTGGAGGGAGGGAGTTGTGGGATATGGGACAGGACTCCTTTTGGGGGTTGTTGAGGCGCTACACGTGAGGGAGGGAGCTGATAATGGGGCTATTATATTTCTTGGGTTGCCGTGGGAGAATCTTAGGGTCTGAAAATATTCAACGTTTCGTTCCATGTCATGTCGTCTCATCTCAATAGTATAACCCATGGCCACTCACTCGCTCACTCTATCAGATACGACATATGACGCGAGTAAAGCAAGCTACCTACCTAATCTACATGTATGTACATGGATGGCCCAGCCCAAATCCTTCCACCATTATCCAGTATTCAATCCCATCCCATCCCATCATATCATCCATCCATGTAATGACAAACGAACCGCACATACACAGGTGGTACAAGTACCACTGGTGCAAATAAGTACAAGTAAGTACAAGCAAGTACAAATAAGCAAGTAAACCAACCCGTATCTCAACCCATCCATCCATCCACTCATCCATACACATACCAACCCCAACCCCAGCTCGATGCTAAGTGCAAAGAGTAAAGAAAGCAAATAAAAGGTAAGAAAAGACAAAAACCTCCCTCGAACTCAAGATCACCACTCTTGTACTTGTAAATTTTTCTTCCAACGTGTGTGGGGAGCAGAAAGAAAAACACTACTGTACCTACTGCATGTATATAGATATATATCCACTCGTTAATTTCTTCCTCCCTCCCCCATTCCTCCACTCCTCCCTTCCTTCCCTCCTTTCCTCCCTTCCTCCCTTCCTCCGCCACTCCCCCCTCCCCATACCCCAGCATTCACATCCACATCCACATCCACATCCACACACACACACACAACCCCACCCCTCCTACCCCTCCCCCGCACACACACACACACAAAACAAAAACAAACCCCCAAACCCAACCCAATCCAACCCAACCCACGCTTTCGTTTCCGTTTAGTTTCATGCACGCACGCGCACGCACGCACGCACGCACGTCATATCATATCATATCATGCATTGTTCATCTTGAAGTTGGACTCTAGAGGCTCTGGACTCTGAACTCTGACTGGGACCGTGCAGGTAGGTGTAGGCGATGGCGATGGCGATGGCGATGTCGATGTCGATGTCGATGTTTTGCATAGCATAAATGGATGAATGGATGAATGGATGAATGAATGAACTTCGGCTCGTGGTGGTGGTGGTGCTAGCTAGCTAACTAACTCGTATTGTATGGTATTACTACTACTACTACTACTGCTACTACTACTTACTACTTACTACCTTTCTCATATGTAACTGTTGAATTCGATAAAGCGTTGGAGAGACAAGTTCCCATCTATTCTATTCCCATCTAATCTAATCTAATCAAAGTCAACGAGAGAGAGAGAAAAAGAACAACTTATACAAGATGCTACATTCAATTCATCAACAATGTAGATATAAAAGAAAGTAAGCTTTTAGAGTTTAATTTATGTTCTAAGAAATCCATGCTGATCCATCAACAATAATCCTTTGAAGAATGAATAAGGTATCATACCACCAAACCAATCTTCATAATCTATCTTATCTCAATTTCATCAACTTCTCCTGATGAGAAACATCCAATCCAATCTATGTGCTCGACCGTATGCATTCACCCCATCCACCAAATTATACAATACACTCCGCTTAATCTACAAAAGTGCCGCGCCGACAAAGGTCAAAGTTGCAATCAATGCACCGATAATCATTGGTGCCTGGTTCATTGGGGCCAATGCATTTCCTGCACTTGCTTTGCTGGTACCAGTGGAAGAGCTGCTAGAAGTAGAGCTAGAACTAGTACCAGATGATCCAGACGATGATCCAGATGAGGATGATCCAGATGAGGATGATCCAGATGATGGTCCAGATGATGATCCTCCAGCACTTTGAGATCCAGGACCAGTTAATCCAACACCCTTACCAGCACCGTTCTTCATGTAATTAGCAGCAGCAGATGGAAAAGCTGGAAGAGAATCGGATGAAACATCCCAGGTAGAGGATTTGGCCGGGCAGTCAGAGGCCTTTTGGGTGGAGGTAAATGGACAATCTACTGGGATCTTGGCCTTTGCATAGGCGGCCTTGAGAGTTTTAAAGTCGGCTCCTTCGGTAACACTGCCATCTTTGATGGTTACGAGACCGTACTTGGATCCTTCCTCGGAGTATTCATAGACGAGTCCACCAGAGTAAACTTCACACATATCAGTGCTGTAGATAGATGCTACTTCATTGAATTCACGAGTGTTGGTGTTGCAACCGAACTCGGAAAGGCTAAGACGAATTAGTTTTGGTGATCCACATCCGCCCGAAGGTACTTACAAAATAGGAATTCCATAGTCGGTGAAGTTCTTGACCTTTTGATCCCATCCAGACGTGGTGAATGAAGAAGGATCACACCAGGAGTAATCGTTGAAAGCAAAGAAGTCACTACGCTCTTCATCGCTACCGCAGTTCATATACTGAGCCATCTCAAATCGGTTGGAGTTAACATCAGCTGCAGAGTATCCAACTAGGATTTGACGATATCCACGGGCTTTGATATATTTTCTCATGTCACGAGTGACAGCCTTGACGTATGGGGCAGCAGTCGTTGTTTTATCATCGTTGATGACTTCATTTCCTGAGAAGAATGCCAAGACGTTTGAGTAGCCGGCAAAAGCATCAATGGTAGCAAAGACATTTTGGAGGTAAACGGCGTTGTAAGAGATGGCCGGGGTAGCACGGTTGATAGAATACAATGGTGTGTTGACATCGAGAACCAAGTAAATTCCTGCGGCTGCTAAAGCGGACATGCAATCATCGTGGTTGGCACTGTTATCAACGGAGTAGACACGAACAGTGTTGATCCCAAGGTCCTTGAACTTTGCAATATCACGCTCGCACGTCTTCTTATCGGCAATCGGGTCGACAAGTTGAGAAGATCCTCCTGGTTGATAATCAACTCCCTGAACGAAGAATCGCTTGTCTCCGACGAAGAAGGCTATGGCATGGCAGATTAGTCATTATTCGCAAGCCCATCGAATCCCAAGACTCTTACCATTTCCCTTGACCGTGACAGCAGTAAGAGATGATGAAGACGCTCTCTGAGCCAAATTATCGCTTCCCGATGGAGAAGCCAAGGCAGAACCTGCGGCCGCCAAAGCCACTATTGTATTGAAAGTCTTCATGATGATCTGAGTCGATTTGGATTGATTTCGAAGATTGCGTCTTTGGAGATAGAAATTGCTGGAAGAAAGGGGAAAGGATAATGTGAATGGCCTCGAAGTGAGTGAGAGACGATTCCAGAAGGGTCGAATTAGAAGTAGCTAATGAATGGCAACGACAACGAGCGAGATGATGCCAAAGAAAGGGTCACACGTAACGAGAGAGATCCTTTGGATTGATGGTGTGGTTCTTGAGATGATGTTGAAAAAGAAGACGTGGTTTGAATGAAGAGAAGAGAAGAGAAAACGAAGGAGGAGAAGGGGAAGAAATGCAGAGAAGAGGTCGAAGAGGTCGAAGGAAAAGGGATGGCATCCAGATTATCTGTCGAGGCTAAGGACAGCCAAGGACAGGCCAAGATCAGCCCTGATTCAGGAGTTTGAAGCTTGGCAGTCAAGGGTTAAATACGTGATCCTATCATTCGTTTCTCGTATCCATTCTATAGAATTTAATTCAAATCAGATCAAATCAAATCAAATCCATTCAATTCCATCCAAAACAATCTCAAACGTTGCTAATTATAAAACAGCACAATTCTCCATTGTCTCCACTTGGGTCCACGAACAGTATCGTCACATGACTTCTCTCTCCCTCACACCCGACATCAAAGATGCCATCCAAGGTGGAGTGGAAACAATCACCCGGCCTGCCTGCCTAATCAACGTACCTTTCTCTCCAAGCCTCTTCCTTCGTATTCACCCCCCTCCCCTGCCACGCTTACGAAGTCCCGCCTACTCCAAGTCCCGCCTACATCTCTAATGAGGTCATCATGGATGATGTTTAAATCCCGAGTGGCTTGCACCATTGGCTCACTGGCGGCTTCGCTAGCAGAACGCCGGAGTCCTCGAGGAGGCAATGTTACTCTTTTCCAACGTGTAAATCACTCCACTCATGCAATGATCAGCGAAGCAATCTCTCCCCATCGATATATATAGCAATGAAAGGGAAAATCATCCACAAAATACCCCTACAGAGTTGAGGGTGTGCTATTTGCCCGCACTATCAAATAATGGGCAACACGTGATTCCAACAAATATCACGCCCAATACCTCCGCGTTATTGATCACAGACGCTGTATGTAACGTCACGGCACTGCAATACTGGAAGAATCGAAGAATCGAGCAGTTGGAGCATCTAGATTGGATGAAGCAACACTCGTTCATTGAGTTATTCTAAACATCTTTGCTACAAGTAGGTTCCCTCCTCGGATCTAGGATCTAGAACCTTACCTACCCTCTACACTCTAGTATCCATTCGCAACAGCAGAACAGCATGACAGAACCAAGGAATCAAATCAAGAAATCCAAGGTCCGCTCTAAATAATATCATATCAAATGGAACAGACACAAAGGCCTAGATCTGTACGTAAAAGCACGCAAGCCGTAGGCAAGAGAAGCAGACAAGCAAACAAAAGACAAAGGTAAATGAACGAATTAGCATCAACATCAAATTCAAAATAAAACCATATTACTACGACTGATAGTTAATTCTAGACAACAGTGCATATTATCAAACTAATGCAAAAATTCCAAATCCATTGAATAATCTCTTTTCTATATTGATCATCCGCATTTCTCATTTCCTTCTTCAAATACAATATTCTATAAATCTATAAATAAATAAATAAATAAATAAACAAGAAAACTTACACATATATATAATATTCCATCATGCAATAACTACAAACTCAACAAACCAGCCACCCACAATGACGTCGTCAACATACTATAATAAACATTCAATCAAAACGAACAAGATTATACTCCCTAGTCCTCGATTTAAAATTACCCAAAACCTTAAAACCGAAAGTCAAAAGCCAAAAATCAAAATTGAAAGAAGAACAGAGCATTAAAATCAAACATGACCAATTTAAAAAAGAAAAAGATAAAAAAAATCTAATCTAAATGAAAAAGCTAAAGTCGACCATGAACTGTACACTACAACTGTATGTATGTATGTATGATGATGGCTTTCCCCCGTGGTGTAAAAGTGCAATCAACGTCTTTCGAGGACGAACGAACCTCCCTCCTCTGCTTGAGTCTGGATCAAACTCTACTCCCTCCTCCTATCAGCCAGCCAGCCAGCCAGCTTCTTGCGAGGGCTTGGATGCGCTGCATTGCTGATCGTCATGTTGTTTGGAATCCGCTCATGTTCAGGTGGCGAGGTGATGATTCTTTCATTGCGCGGATGCTAGATCTCTCTCTATTCGTTTGGTGGGTGATGACTCTACTGGTTGCGTTGAGGAATACAAGGGAAGGGGATGGATACATGAGCAAGTGCTATATATAAATTTTCGTCATCCACTACTGCACCCCTACATTCACATACAGCACGATGACTGGTACAGCAAGCACATTGCAGAGATACATACAACATAAACGGCCTCACCTCCACACAGCCCCCCCCACCCCTACCAATCACAAGCCTCGCCCAAAACCCCCGCCAACTCCTCCAACCACCTCCGATCCACCTCATCAAATCCGCCCTTCACCCCACAATCCACATCAATAATCGCCCTCACAACGCCGCGCACCACAATCGGCACCACGATCTCACTCTGACTCGCCGCATCACACGCGATGTGACCGGGAAATTTCTCGACGTCGTCGACGAGCTGTGTGGTTTTGGTGGCGGCGGCGACGCCACACACGCCGCGGGAGAAGGCGATGGTTTGGCAGGCTACTTTTCCTTGGAAGGGGCCGAGGATAAGCGTCGGGTTTGTGGGGAGGGAGCTGGCGTCGAGGGTGTAGAAGCCTGGGGTTGCGGGGTGTGAGTTTGGGGGGGGAGAAGGAGAAGGAGAAGGAGAAGGAAAAGGGGAAAGGGAGAGGGAAAGGAAGACGAACCGGCCCAGTTTACTTGGGAGGAGGGCGAGGGGAGCGATTTATAGGCGTGCCATAGTAATGAGGCTGTGTTTGCTAGATTACTGTTTTTTTCTTCCCGTTACTTTGGGTTCTTTGGACCATTTATTGCTCATCTTGTGCATCTTATCATCAGACACCATATCACCTGACGCAACAACATCAAGATATCAACATCGAATTACTTACCAGACCTAAATGCCATTAGCTCAAGACCTCAATTGGGATATAAACATATCATCAAACCAAACGAAAACGAAGAGAAGAACTCCCCCCTTCAAAAAACATACCCAATTCCTCTGTCCGTCAAATAATCCCCTCGCCTCTTCTAGTACCTGCGCATAAGCTTCTTCTTTGCTGATATCAGCTTTGAAGGTTGATGAGTCGGCGTGTACCTATTTTTGCGTTTCAGAGGGCCGTGTTAGATGAGCTTTTGTGTTATTGCAGGTGGGTTCTAGTCTGGAGTCTGGAGTTTGGAGTTTGGGGATGATTGAAAGGATGAAGAAACATACCATTTTGCCCTTTGCCTTTTGTCTTTTGCCTTTTTTTCTTTTTGCAACTATTCAACTCGATAAAATTCAATGCAAAACAGACTTCCGAGAAGTTCAACCCCCTAGGAGGTCACCATTAGCACCACCCAAATACGAATCGCAATAATATAAGCACTCATCTACTCGAGTTATATCAAGATCAAGATTCAAACCAAGGCTCGTAAGAAAGACCATCTACCTACCTACCTAGTTACTATCAGCAATCAATCAAATCCGTACGTAGTAGCCAGTCCTCCAAGCTCTCAAATCCCAAACGGGGGAATACGAATACCAACCAGTACAGGAGTGAGAAGTAGCAAACTTATAAAATTCTCATCATGAATCATCTGGAGATGAAGGGGGAAAAGAGATTGACGAGATGGTCTGTGCGTGCTCGATGATGACTTATTGCGGGGAGTCTCGTGATTTGAGGGTTTTGATGGGTTTGGTGTTTGCAATTGTGGTTTATTTTTGTGTTTGGTTTTGATTTGAGGAGAGAGATAGGTTACTTTCTACACTATTACTTTCGAAACCCATTTTAATGATTGGTTTGGTTTTTGGTTGGGATTTGGCATTGGTGCGTGATATTCATGTGATCTCACGTGTACAGCAGTAATTCTTCTCTCGTGCAACATTAACATGCAATTTCCCCTCCTCTCTACTTTTCCCTCAAACCGGTCGAAAGCAATACTCCCCTTCAAGTTCTTGAGAAACCATTGACAACCTGCCCCATTTCTCAAATCTGAAGGTTCCTTCCTTTCTCTCATTCAGTCGATTTGAAGAAAGGAGGTGAGTGTGAATGCGCTGGACTTTCGATCGACTACTTCCCGAGATGCAACTTTCTACAGATATATGTGGTTTGCATTCCGTTCCACAGGCCCCCACCTGTCACCTATCACTGCAGCACTCGATACTGTTGTTTCTTTCTCGAGGTGTTCGGGGCATTTGCGTCGTGTGGCCTGCCCCTACGACTCGTGGAAGAACCTGGACTCAAAAAGCTCATGTTGGGGCTCGGGTACTACAAAAGTCCACTGGATCATGAATGGTTGTCGCTATGGCCAACATGAGGCGTACCAGTTGCAGCCTAGAAGCTCATCCGACTTGAAGGCACTGGCTAGGCAGGCGACTCTGCAGTAAAGCTTGTCGGAACAGCACATGGTGGAATCGATAATCTATGGTCGGTCAAGGTCCCATGTGTCCTTGAGTAAGTCTTCCTATCTTGTCACGCTGGCATCATACGCCACTTCATGACCGAAATCCTTGACCCTTAGCGTTTCATGGAACCAGCTGGACTCTTCCCATGGTGACGTTCTCACCTCTTTGGATGTGGGAATATCGTTATGGGTGATGAGATTGGCGACAGAGGCGACAAAACTCTATGAGATGCCGAGGAGCGCAGCATCCCATCTGCCCTCATTTGTAGTTCATCTCGCGAGACTTGGAGATTGTGAAACAGACACCGATCAACTTGATGGGCCGCTATGTGACAGTGGAGCTCGTACTGTGGAGTGTGCTCTTGCCTGTAATTCGACCCGCGATGTATTTTTACATGACTCAAAGCTGTAAGGTGCGGGGAGGAAAGTCATGACATACAAGTTTCGACTTGGAAGTCAGGTTCAAAGTGCAACGGAAATAAATTGATTCTAGTTGATCAATTTGTGTTTCTTATAGATTTGAAGAAGGAAACCCCGCATACAAAGCAATCAGACTAAAGCCTCGTCTTTCATTCATAATAGTATCAGGCCGTCAGATAATTTAAGAGCTTTGGTGCTGGAGCTTTTTGATTAGCTAGTGACCATTATTTGCAGCATAGAGGCCAGAAAATTTGTTGGATAAGAGGCTTTGATACGAAGTATCGCGTCAATTGGCTTACAAGCCGGTGATTGTGATCACAAACTATCTCAATTCCAAAATTGGCCAGTGTGGGATTGAACAAAAGCCGAATGCACACAGGCACTTCTTTCTGTGTCCATCTGCGTGTATTGAAGTATTCCAAGTCTACACGAAGCTGAACTCTCTCTCCCACAGTCGATTGCAAATTTTCCCCAACTCGCACCTCTTAAATTTGATTCCCGAGTACACCCTCTTGATAATAGCAATGTGGTGCGATAATTGCCCTCTCAAAAGCAGGTAGACGAGCTTGAATACTGGCGATGTGAGGCGGAACCCTAGTTTCGAGCTCTCCGTAAGTATACAAAGCTACAGATTATTCTCCACGTCTCGACGTGCTTACAGACAGGCGACTTTAGTTCCGAACGAGAAATCTCACGCCGGTTCGGCATCTACCTCGAGGAACACAAGTCACTCGACGAATATTACCACGATGATTTATCTTCTGTTCCATTGTCTGCAAAGACTCCCACAATGTAGCAAGCCCTCTGAGGAATTCTCCTTGATAACGGAGTGTCTGCGTCAGCGAGGGCAACCCACTCTATTTGCGCTGATTAGCAACCCGAACCCATCATGGGCACAGCTTTGACCTGGGCTCTTCCCAAGACCGGCCTAGGATTTCGAACGAGGCCATTCTTGTGTTCATGACTAGAAGAGCAGATTGAGGCCTGTTGTGTATTCACCGCCGTAAATTCCTCAAGACCGACAAATAAATGGCGCAGTACTCCCGGCATGCTCGACTCCAGTTGGAGAAGTCTCTGCGGGTGTTTGGCTGCCTGGCTCGAGAAGACACAAATGAACCCCCATACTTGAAACTCTACTCGATCTAGATACAAACCCAACACTGAACCATTCGATTCCCGGATCCTCTTTCGCTTCCCTTGGTGCACACTCAAAGATATCCAAAAGCGAATTGGGTATTGCAGATGAGCTCCGTCTTGCAGAAACACCTCTATCCTTGAGCAACATTGATGCCTCTCGTCCTAAGAATGACGGGGAACCTCGGAGTGATGAAAAGTACCACCCCGCAGCGCTTTTAGCCCTGACTGAGTCTATCTATCCATCTGCTTTCAGATTCCCAAGATGCGGACTTCAAATGGAAAAGAGAAAAAAAAGAGTTTGATAACTACATACCGCTGGCCATTTGCTTGCAAATCCATCTTCAATTCTTGATTGGAATACTATACCGCGTATTTTGTATACGCCCCCCTCTAATACTAGCTACCGCATTCTCTATACTCGTCGTAATACGCATTGCGATATTAGATTCTACACCCCTAGCATTATCTGGTATATTTTGAATTGTTTCATACCACGAGAAATATACCCAATTACTAAAATTCAATAGGATCGTGATTGAAATATGTATTGAAATGAATAAACTGCTAGCTAGTATTGCAATATACTCCCAGCAATATCCATTATTCTTCACTCACGTACCGAGCATATATTGCAATAAGAAAATAGAGTTTATACATACATACACTGGTAATATGGAGGCAATATGCATATGAAAGGCCTCAATATCAATCAGCCACTATAATGCCAACCAAGATACACCACTCCAATACCCAACTATCTTCACTCCCTCGTGCAAGCTCCTCCAAACAAGAACGTAACTAGATGGATGGATAGATGAATGGCCTAGCATAAAAAAGCCATGCAGACGCAGACACCAGGGAAATAAAAGAAACAGGCTGAAAAGAGGCTCTTCAACCTACTACACCAATTGCAAAGAACAGGGCTTAAAAAAAGAGCCATGCTATGATCGATGCCATGAAGAACTAGCACCACGACCCAGAGAGAGAGAGAGAGAGAGAGAGACAAGAACTACTTACTCTACTCACACAAAGACAAACAGACGCGAGATGGAATACTCACTCATCTCACCTCACCTTTTAAACACCGATTCGAACGAACGAGAAGAAGAAAAACGCTCTAATCGTCTACCTTGACAAAAGTAGAAAAAAAAAACCCCCCATCACTTCAAAAGAAAAGGTGGGTGTGTTGCATACAATAGCTCAATGTAGAAAACCAACCTAAGGGCTATCTATCTATCTATCATTATCATAGCCTGCCTGCCCCTCCCTACATCATGCTGCACGGTGTATGATGAGAGACGGGCACGAGCAAAAAAGGCTTACGGATAGATAGCTAGCTAGCCAGCCACAAGTTTGGATTGATCAGATAGATGGATATATGGATCTAAATTAGCACAAGTACTCGCAAATTTCCCTTCCCATCCCCCTATTCTCATCTCATCTCATCCGCTAGAACTAGAATTTATTTACGTGGTGTTTGTTCAGCACATTCTCTCCTGCGCATGTCCATTCATCGCCGACCGCTCCCGGATAACCGCGCCGTCTTCATGCCCGGTCCGTCCTAGCAGAGGATACGAAAGTAAAGGGTACTCAGGGGATGATAGACAACATAAGTCTTATATCTCTCTCTACTCTTGATACTTGATACTTGATGTTGTTGTAAATAAATGCCAAGTATCTATCATACTCGTGTTAAAACCTGTACAAAGGGATATGATGTAATAATAAATAAAGATTCATGATTTCAAATCCAAATATCACAATCATAATCACATACAACTATCTTACACACAATAAGTAGCTTTGCTTTCTGCATTGAAGTAGATAGACGCTACAACTCCATGATGGATACATACGTACGTATCATACATACCGAAAAAGATCCCCAACTCGAGATAGATGAAGACGAGTTCCCAAACACATGCATGCCTCTGTCCTATCCTATCCTATCCACTGATAGCGCATCTCGATATTGAGCAACTACATCCCTACATCCAATGTGATCGTGCAGCTAGCTCCGCCTGAACCCATCCCAGAGAAGAGAAAGATGATAACTTTGAAAGGGAGGTGCGCGCGTATATGAATTTTACGGAAGGCAACACAGCACAGCCAGCACAGCACAGCCAGCATAGAAGCAGAGCAA
This sequence comes from Monilinia vaccinii-corymbosi, assembly GCA_017357885.1. Lineage (NCBI taxonomy): Eukaryota > Fungi > Ascomycota > Leotiomycetes > Helotiales > Sclerotiniaceae > Monilinia > Monilinia vaccinii-corymbosi. The sequence goes on along the minus strand of CP063407.1, from coordinate 3,542,232 downwards.
AGGAAAGGAAAGAAAAAGACGCGTACGAGAAGAGAAAAACAAAAAACAAAAAAAACACGCCTATGACGATGGCGACGGATGATGATGATGATGGCGCAGGCTCGTCATGGTACACTACCTGCTCATCCGGCCGCGGGTGGAGAATTCCCACTCCACTCCACCCCATCCACTCCACTCGAACCGGGACCGCAGCCGAAGCAAAGGGTGCAAGAAGAAGAAAACATATATATATATATTTACTGGGGGTCCGGAGTACATGCAGTGCGCACTTGAGGAGGGGAGAGGAGAGAAGAGAAGAAACCGAAATTTCGGACGTTGGTCTTTTTGGAACGAAGCAGGGCAGGGGGCGGATATCGGAAGATTAAGATTAAGCGTACACGGTTGTTCGTTTCTTCTTGCGGAGAAGGGGGGCCATATGCTACATGTATGTAAGATGGATCACAGGTGCGTCGGAGTGGGAATCAATTGATTAATCAATCAATAGGAAGGAAGTTGGCTAGGATGGGAATTGAATAGCTTCATCGTATAAATAAATAAATAATAATAAAAAGTAGCATTCAAGAAAAGAAAAGAAAAGGAACGGAAAGTGGATAGACAACGTATATTAGTAATCTGAATTGCAAGTGATCTTAGAGGATGAAGAGTTAAAAGGGTGTGTGAACAGTAAGTGTTATATATATTATATCCATCAACTTGCTTTTCAGTTAGACGTTCTTCTAAGCCGTTGCATGTTAAACAGATAACATACAATAGATACTTCTACTTTTAGCTAATCAACATTTAATATAACTAGTACGTATTAGTACTATTTACTCACTTCTCCGTTACGTTTCTTTATACATCTCAGCTACCTATAATATCTTCTACATCGTAAACATCTTATATATCTACACATAGCGTCTATTGTACAAAATCACATTATAATCTTAAAATCCAACAAACATAAAAGTACAACGACCTATCACAGAGTAAATCGATGGAATCCTTAGAATGTCAAATATACATTCTAATGACTATAAAAAAGAGAAAGCCTTCTAGGTCTATAGAATACTTTTATACCTTTTCGCTCTAGCGCTAGCTCTTTGCTCTAGCTTTAGCTTTAGCTCCTACCCTCACTCTCTAGCTCCTACCAAGAACCCCTAACAATAACGAAAAAGAAAAAGAAAAAGAAAAAGAAAAGAGTTATCAACAAACAAAAGAAAGACGACAGAGAGAACCTTGGTATAAATGCCAGTATACGTCTTTTAGCGCTCAAAAATAAACACAGATTGAAGTCCAAACCTAATCATATGATCTTCGATGAATCTTATATAATCCTAAATTAGTTCTATATAATCTCAGACTAGTTTCGAAATATTGGGACTTTGAAACACGTATAAATATATGTTTGTATTGAAGGATACTAGTGTAGACATACCAACTATATTCCCATCGATAAATACATTGAGACTGAAATTAACATGTTTATAACAAGATCATGGTAATATCGAGGATAGGATGTTTATATCGACCTTTTGCTATGATAATATAACAAGAGAGAGTACAAATACTTGACCTGCGCTCGTAGAATCGTTTCACAACAACTAGTTGATCGATCGTATCGCAAAAGACCTCTAATATAGAATATTGAAATGCTTCAAGTGCGTGCGGCGTCATCGCAGCAGTGTTATTCTCGCAGAACTAACTCTAGACCCAGCCATCTTCGCAAATCTTGTACCTTCCTTCGATGACTTACGGATCTCCGCTGATGATACATTACACCAGATCGATCTGATGCATCTTCCTTCTGTGCCTTTCAGACGCGGGAGACCATGATTTCCGCGCGAAAAAGCCCTCACTTCACTGCGATCATCGCCATGGCGGTTTCCCACTGGGCCGATCGCCAGCCAAGCTGAACACTGCCCATTAATCGAGATGGCTTGTCTCGGCGGCAGGAAGCATCATCGTGAAGCAGATCCCCTTTCCCCACCTTCAGAAGACCCCCCATCACAACTCTATCTGAACACATATATGCAACTAGAGAACGGCGTTCATGCAAGTCCCTAGACAATCTCACGCCGCCCGCAATTAAAGTTCTCGTGGCGGATCTGCAATCGTGAGGAACGCGCGACCCGGCGTATAGGTACAAGATATGCAAGGTTGAGGGAGGACCATCGATATCGATATGGAAGATTAAAAAAGAGAAAGAGACCTCTACTCAGCCACGCAGCCACGAATAAAGGGAACTCGGAGGGCGAAAAAGATCAAGGGTCCAATCGGAGATATCATCATCTATTTGTGAACTACGGACCCCTTTTTCCTTTCCTTTCCTTCCACGCTACTACGTTGGATGTCTCTTGATGAGGCTTCAATCCCGACACGACTCTAGGATGATAACATGATACTTCATTCGGACGGACCAAGTTCAGCCTCTTGTTCCCTTCCCCGTCCGCATGCATATTTTAACGGGTTTATACACGCACGGGGGTTGAGTAACGGCTTGCTTGCTAGTAAGACATCACGAATTCCTTCCTTCACTACTTACTACCTTCTGCCATGGTTTTAGATTAATGTAAACGTTTTCTCAACTTGAGACACGGCCGGGGCGGGCCCACAACACGCAGGCGGATATGTTCATAGAACGGACGTGTCGTCCAGCGCTTGGTAGTAGCAAGACATAAAAAAGCCACCCTCGGCATCCATTCTCGTAACATGTAAGAGTTGGAACATGACATAAATTAACACACAACATGACTCAAGCCCCCTCTAAATTCCACGCGACAGTGGCCCGTCCGCCACGAGCTTCCTCACACTTCTATTCTAGTCTTCTTCTTCTTCTTCTTCTTCTTCTTCTTACACAGTAGCAGCAACGAAATCGAGAAAACAAATCGCGAGTTCCTATATACGCCACAAAACGTGAAGACTCCTCACGTTACATACACGCCAGCCACCTTTTTGTATCTCCCCCTCGCGATATATGCATTTTTTGGAAAGGTTTGTTAAGATAATCTTTGTCACTTGAACTCGAACCCCCTTTATTATTCCCCCGTCCATATACGCAACGATGCACGAACTTGCTTTTTTCCATATATAGATAGAATTTTTTCTTTTCTTTTCTAAAAAAAGCTTTAGAGCCGGTGCTGCTTTCTGTATTGGGAAGAGGGTACAGATGAGAATGATTATCGACCTACCTATAATGGACATCCTAAACTTAAGATTATTCCGATCGGGTAGGAATCTGGCATCAGAACTTGAAGTTTCCCCGATCGTTTGAGTTCGTATAGAATTAACGATGCTAGATGAAAATTAAAATACATGTTTTTCTTCTTTTTTTCAAAATTGCAGGAAAAAGCAATGAATGAATGATAACTATGCGAAAATCAAGAAAGCAAGCATGATGAGCAAATCATCGACTAGCCAATTAAGACTTTCTGTCATTGCACCGAGTGTGATGAACACGAATGCATTTAGGAGATTAAAATGCAAGGGAACCAGCGATGTGATGCAGCAATACATGATCGCATGCTTTGGATGAGATATCGATGGTGAGATGTCAATGAACGATTGACATCTTCTGTCGGTGTGCGCAGCAAGCGAGAGGCAAAATACATCCCAAAGGGGGTATTTTGGCAATTATGCAAGAAAGCCATGGCTAGGGGGTTGATATCTTGGCAAGCTAGCAATAAGTCATCATGCATCATCCCAGAGGTGAATATCCATCGGACAATAAGCATATCGACTTTGACTTGTTGCGATCTTCATCTAAGGATCTTCATCTTGACATGGGATCTGGCTTGCATCCTTGACCGTGTTGCGGAATGTCCCTTTCGGATATGAAAGATTGGCATTTCCATGATAGTGGGGTTTGATGGATGCAGTTGCCCTGTCGTGTCGCCGTACAATGGGGTGATGGCTTGTTGTTAAAGCGGAACTAAAAAAGGTGGGATTGGGGATTGGACACGGTACGAGCAGAGCTCAGCTTTTGGTGCGCAGAAACCCCCGTCGAGGCTGCAAGCATAGGGTGCTCTCATGATCTATCTGCGGTACGTTGTCGAACCCGAGTGCAAAATACTAGAAAGACAGCGAGGAGCAGGTCTTTGATGAATTCGAAGCGGATGTCTACGCGAAGGGCATGGCGAGAACCATGAATGGATTCCCTAGGCCTGCGGTGGTTTGAGGACTTCTGGGTGCTTCTAGTAACGTGCCTCATAGAAAACGGTCACTGTGCCGCAAGCCACAATATCATTTGATTGAACGGCACTGCATTCCAATATTATATCGGGCCAATCCAGCCAAGCTCACCTGGCTGTATAGGGGGGCACAGTCGGCCATTGTTGTCAACACAATGGGCATGATACTTTGGTAGGATTTATGCACCGCAAACCAGGATTCTGCGTTGAAATGCAAGGCTAAATGGCCGCGTTCGTAGAGATGATGCACACACACACGTCCGGCCAAGTCGTAACTTAAATGGAGTACCGATGGAAAGGTTCGGTCGGAAATCTCAGGATCATCTCAGCAATATGTCTCCATGGAAAGAGGAGCTGTCCCAAGCAGGCATCAGGGGGGTTAATATGCATGAGATCGGTCGATGGCCCTCTCCTCGTGTTGACCGTTTAGGAATGTGAAGTATGATATAGGCCGTAGTAACTTGTGAAACGGGTCATATTATGCGTGAGATGATAACTTTGAACCTTGAAAACTTGACAGCACAATATAATATAAGAATAGTAACACACCGAAATCAAGATATAACAGAATGGATGAGAGGGAGGGCGAGACTGGAGGCAGGGTTGTCTCAGTAGGTCTAACGCTTTAATCTTCCCATTCCATTCCGAAGATGGATTTGATCGACGGGATTAGTTAGACGTTGAAAACTTAAGATCTCGCGATCTCTCATCTCAGGAGTCCGTAGACTTTTGATGCTGACCACACGAATCGACTTTATTCTCTCGCACACAAAGCTTCATTGAGATATTGGCGTTCCCGCTCCCGCTCCCGCAAGCCTTCCATGCATCGATAAGAAATCATCGTACGACTTGAATCCTTCCATCAAAATTTCGGCAAGAACTCTCCGAACTCTACTTCGTACGGCGCAGAGAGCAGAGAGCAGTTGCCAGCAATTAGATATCTAAGGTTGGCATGGCATATTAGCACTTTAGACTTCCGAAAAGTTTAATATCATCATTTCATGCGCTTGTAGAAGGTAGTTTGTCATATTATTTTGAAATAGTCCCTCGCTTAAATATAACCAATATATTCAATATAATATCAAATGATAATCCAACAGTGACTACAGCATTATATCAAGTTTACGTAACGATTACCTAGACTATATAAAGTTGCGATTTAACAAATTACCAAAACGAGCGTGAACTTTATTGAGGTTTCGACCAGGGGGTCCACCGATAGAACTAATAAAGATCCCGTTCGCGCCCAGCATTCACTAATGTACAGAGTATATCGTTGTGTTCAGATCTTGTCAAATGAGACGCCTCCATCCTTCATCCGTCGGATCATGGGTAGGGGGCATGATTACAGCAAGTTATCCTCTACGGAGAAAGTTTGACATGCAGCAACGGACTGATGGATGGACGAACAATAAACGAGCGTTGGTGGCTAGGCTCTGCAAATCGATCCGCCCCCCATCTCCCTCATCACAAGCCACCATCTCTCTATCCATCGGTCGCGATGCAAGATTTATGTATCGACATACCACAGCACCGAACCGGATAAGAACAAGAGAAACGCCTTCCGGGCAAGTCAAAAAATGGGGAGAAGGATTCCTTTGGACAGTACCTGAACTCATAATACGCGCATGTACCGTGGTTTGCCATGTCCTCGAGCTGTAAAGGATCCGTATCATGTCACGTGTTCGGGGATCTCTCCCAACTTCCTTCCCACTTCTTGCCGAGTAGCGGTATCTGCTCTACTTCTGTACTCCTCCCTCTAGTGATGGATGCGTATCCAAACGAGATAACCTTAATGCATCGCCCTCCATCAATCACTCTGCCTATACAAGCCAATCCTTGCCGATGAAGGACTGTCAAGATCGTGACCGATCGACATGCCGATTTGAGTTGCTTGATATGTGCGCGTTAACGCTTATGTGCGAATCATATATATTTAGCATATATATAACTCTAATAGTAAGTTGCGAGAAGCCTCTCGGCTCTATTTGTTTAGCTTTTATACGACGATACTTGCAGTGCGAAGACCATGTCAGCCCGTCGTTCATTTGATGTAGGAGATGGTATGATATTAGTAAGAAGATCATTGAAATTACGTTTACAACATTATGTTTCATCATCTTATTCTATTTTGTCTTTTGGTCAATCAAAAGGCAATTTTCAAGATGTAACTTGGATTTATTTATAAGTTCAATCTTTCTATTGAAAGCATGTTATGATATAGATTGTTCCAACGCGCAGTTTTGAGCTGCTCAATAAATACAATAAGAAGAATAATTGATCTTTTAAATGTCTTAGAGTTAAAAATTATGTAAAGCCGAGTATCCCAGTAATGATGTCGTCAAAAAAGAATAAAATCAAAAGCCGTTGCATTTCTAGCCAAGGCTTATTTATCCATGATTCTCGCGTGGCTATAATGAACAAAATATTGGCCTTCCATGTCTAACTAATCATCTTGAGATGTTCTTCTCAAACGCCCTGCTAAGATTGTCCGCATCTTGGATCACTCCGATGGGATCAGCTCGTGTTCGGGGAATATACCAGGACCGATCACCCTCCTCCTCCTATCATGGAGAACCCCCTGATGATCCTGATCCTTGGAAGATGGCGATTTTTTATCATCAAGTCTCTCTGCTGATTGGTTCATCGTGTATCAAAAATGCAGGTCCATCTCGGGTCATGGATGAATCTCTTCTGGTATGGCCTAATGTAGGTATGCTTTTGTATTCTCATGCCTCGTATTTGATCTTTTTATCCAAGCCACTGGGGTTCGCTTGCAATGCACCGTGTATCACACCTCACACCTCTGCGAGCGTAGACGTTGAGATCCTCAATGCTATGATTGGTTAGAAGGGAAGGACCATCTACGCGGCGGTCGCTTTCGCGTAGGATCCCGAGACATGCAGCTGTCAAACTATTTACTGGAACCCTAGGTCAAGATGTGAACTAATCTTACGAGGGTTGTGCTAAATTCAAGTCCGGAGATACTACTAGGGATACAAGTTGGACAAGAAGAGAACCTCCAACAATCTTAATCGTCAGTCTTCGAGAAGCCTTCCTGAGATCCAAACCTGTAATTCGTGATATCCAAGCTTCTTCCAAGTGGGATGCTTCGGAAGTTCATTGATGTGGTTCCTGTGTGAAACAATACAATCACATGCTTGGAACTTGGAGACCGAGAAGCTGAGTGAAATTCCTTCTTGATCATCTTGACAAGTGGGTGCAGTAATGAGACCAAACTTGCAGTATCTCCGTCGGCAGAGTACGTCGGTGCGACGAATTGAAATTGTTAGACAACGTCACAACGATAACCGCGACCTCAAAAGTCAGGGGCTGGAAATATGCCGATTATCTGAATTGGGAAGATCTTCAATGCAATTTCTGCATCATCAAGGGTTTGATTGCCAGCAATGGAAAAGGACTATTAGTGTTGAGGCCCAAAATGGGAGACGTGTAATAAAAGTAATTCTGCTTAATGCATGATTGCGTGACTTTATGACTGCTGTGATAGGCTTCATTGAGGTAATCAATGTTAATCTCTTCGTGGGCAGTAAGGAGTCGCATGCGAGCATATCACTTTATCATCTGCAGCTTGTTAGCGAATGCAACATAATCGCACTCCTGCCTTGGTGAAGGTTCCGGGCTTTGATCTCATCCCCTTTGCTAATCAGCCGACATTCCTTTCGCAATGCCAGCTTGCTGATGGCTGTCAAAGCAGAAATAAAATTCGGCGATGTGTTGAATAGGGAAGTGATCTGCCGTGTAGCCTTGTAGAAATTGCCCCTCGTCCTGTACAGTGATGGAACAGGCTAGCCCATTATCATTTGAAGAAGTCGAGCCACTATGCGCTCCTAGAGAATCTCTTTTCAAAGATTCGACACATGTGAGAAGCACTATTCGAGCCTGGCCCTTGGTGAAGAGGCCAATACCCAATGCTTCACGGTTCGCCGCAATAGACGGTGATGTTGTATGGGCAAGACTGAATACTGCACAAATTGGGAAAAGCCCTGGCGTGTTCGTGTTCCACGACAATCATGAGGGCGGCAAGTCGAGGCAATATGCGAATTTGTAACGAAGATGAAAGTTGGTAACACAATGGTAGGCAGAACAAGCTGTACAATAACAAATGGGCTTGGTTCTCTGTCCGTTGACACTTGGTACGGATCGTGCAAGCGTTAACCTTACCTACCTAGGAACTGGTGAAGGCGATCCTGGCGATTCAACAGAACACGATAGGTATGGTCTGAGGTCTGAAGCCTGAGAGCTCTAGGTAGCACGATCTCCAAAACATGGCCGCGTATCTGGATACTGCACGTGGTGCTGTAGGGGGTTTTAAGTTTCTATAGGCCGCGATATATGAATCCTGCTTGCTGTACGAAGAAGTACGATGCACCAGATAGATCAACAGCTGGATCAACAGGAAGGAGGTATCATGCTTACGTAACTTGTTCAGTGTTTTTGCTTTTGCTCCTGCATCTACCAGTAACTGACCTTCCACTTCAGATCCCAACTCCACTCCAGATTGCCACGAAGGGCTGCCAAGTAATACTTGTAGGACCACAAATGGGTGCATCATCCAGGATCCCGATCTAAGGTGCATTAGTCCAGGATTTCCGGTCAACCCATGAATAAATACACAAATATAAACGATTATGGTTGTAGAACTCGTAACGAGGAGCAGGTTGATAAGGTTAGCGATCAGAAAGCTTGGAGATGGCCATGGCCATGGAATTCTTGCGCGAACGACAAGAGGATGACGAGAGATGTACTGTTGAGGATGATATATACAGTGAAATGCGATTCAAAAGTACAGATCTGTGAGAGGAGTGATCTGGAAATTATGTTTTTTCCCTAACGGTTCGTGCCATGAAGGAAGGTCTCAGGGGGCCAGCGTCTCCCCTCTAGCTCCTTGAGAAAGGTTAATTTAAATTTAGTTTCAATATAGAAGGTGATATCACTGTCTAAATTATATGAAATATGAAAACATAGAAAACAATTCCGATTTTCACATATAAAATTCTAACAAAAAACGTTGCAAATATCACGCTTATACGATTTATTTTTAATATATTTATTTGATGTATATTAAATTCCATTTCCTTGAGCCAAGGGAAACTAAACTTAGGCGAGTCTAATCTTCCTCTCCTCTTTCTTTTTCCTTCACACCTTCATCACACACACTACACTGGCATTATAGGCCGACCCATGGTAAAACGCATGCAAGGATCTGCTCTGCCATTATCCACGTATCTCATTTATAATCCCCGCTGGCTCATCGTAAACTCGCAAATCTCAAGATTAGCTTGCTTGCCCCTCGTCCTAAAGGATTCAGATTTTAGATCCCATGCCGTTCGTCTAGTCTAAACAGCGGCCCACCTGCGATGTGACTTAGATGTTGGCTTACCCGTATCTACGACGCTTATTACTTCTTGTTTATTATTTATTGCTTGCTACTTGCTATCTATCTTGCAGTAGCGTGCGATGCAACCGATATTGAAGCTAAAGCTCAAAGTATCCAACTTCCATCTCCAATTAGGCAGAAGATTTCGAACACACGCACTCAACTTCCCTGTTGATCGTGCCCTGCTCTTCTTGCTTTGCCGCTACTCCTTTGATCCTGGGTCATGGTTTGAGATCGCCTTAGCTACGACGCTGTCTGCTTATCCTTCGATCGCCATCCATTATTGTTTAGCCATCATCTCAGACATGCCACAGTTGAACCTAAAAACCTGAATCACACCTAAGTACCGGAGACTAAACAGATCTCCTCCTTGGGGCTAACTCTACAAGGCTAAGAAGGCTAAGAAGCAGCAATCTAAACCACGACTAGATTGACAAGTGACGGCTCGAATCCGCCTGAACTTAAAAGTAGTGCACCCGTCCCGCTTGATCTTCACACGAACGAAATATTCTTAACCAGCAGCAGCTAGCAACGCTCAAGTTATAGTGCTGTACCTCTGCTCTTCTACCCACCTACCTTACCTTGCTTTGCAATCTTTGTGCTTCTTGTTTTATCATCCTACGCTCATCCTATCATTTGCCTTACCAAACTTGGAGCAGCTCACCTGCCCTGTTGTGAACCTCGTTCCTCTCTCCACCCCTCCACAACCCTTTACACCGAGCAAAACCCACTCGAAGAAGAAAAAGAGAGCAGCCAGCCTCCACACTGTCGCAGCCTACTGCTCACTTTCTTCTCTCCCCCTTCTATTCCTTCAACATCTTCGAGACATTGATCGTCCTCGCCTTCGATCACGATCTCCTTGGCAAATATATGTACCATATCCCGTATTTCAAACTTGCATCATTTACCTTCACCTCCATCAACACAAACACGAAGCCAATTGGAAAATTCTTTGGCTCTGGCCAACGCACCTCGAGCTTTTGTCTGCATTCTAAACCCCAATTACGCTCCAGAAAAGTTCTGGTCCGGATCCAGAGTCTCATTGGATTTAGGCGGGCGTTTCCCCTCCAATTTACCCTCTGTGTAATCCAGCCTCATTCCGATCGAACAAGTGTATCGGGATAGCCGCGCTCAGTTGAAGTTTTGAAACAAATCTGCTGGACATTCTCACCATCTGCGTCGCCCAAAATCACATAACAGTACACAAGAGGACGGTGGTTTGCAAATAATCCCACTGGGGTGACGCATCGATTGCCTCACTTTGGGACCTTTGGAAGGAGGGTTGGTTGATAGCAATCGATCGAGTGTATATACAAACCACAAGGTTCAACTTCAACGATTCGATACTCTGTAATCAAATAATAGCGAGAGCACCCCGGGAGGCCCTCTTTCCCTTTCAGCCGCACGCCATTTAACCGTTCTATCTCTGGATGCTCATACTTGGCTGCATTCCGGCCAGTACTTAAGCACCACCAAGAGAAATCGTACAGAGAGTACTCGAGCTGGGGGAGATTCGCAGATGCTTAGGTGAACAGGTGTTACGGTAGCACGAGCGATCGGAACCGGAAGAGCACGATATCATTCCACGCATGTTTCCGAGCATCTAATCTGCTCAGATTCCAGTGATATACTTTCAGATCCTGCAATGGAGGGCGCGGAAACTGGCAGTAGGTCGAGGTCAGTTTTTCTTTTCGCTTCACCAGGGGATGATTAACTTTCTCTCAAGCTAATTCTGGTTCAACACAACCTAAGCTGACATTCATATATCATTAGTGGCATCCCCTCCATCATGAACCGCGAGCATATCGAGCGCATTAATACGGATCCAAGATATATGCAATCACATCCAATGGCTGCACCGACGACTGCCAGTCCGGCGTCCGCTCAATACTCAAATGGCGCACCATACTCTGCAGGGTGGCCAGGTTCCTCGCACACAGGCCTAATATCTCCACCAGAGTCGCGGAGAACGTCAAATGATAAAGCACCCCCGCTCCCTTTGCAGACCAATACAAGTCATCATCGACAATCTCTACCATCAATACAGGAAGCTCTAAGTAGTACTTCTACCAAACCCGGTCCTTATGCTTCACCTGTATCTGCCTCTGTACCGCCGCCGCATTCGCAGATACCGTACACGCAATCGCAGGTACTGCCGCCGCCACGACCATATGAGCAAAGAGGAGCGTTTCAGCCTCCTCAATCGCGGCAACCTTCACCTCCAGTGCCTATTCAACCACCGCCTTTCTCGCGCCCAGATCTGGATGCAAGAAACTTTGAGCCAAGGAGACGGTCATTATTACATCCTCCAATCTCACAACCCCCGCCGGCCAACACCTACGCAGCGCCTAGATATGAGGCCCCTAGATATGAACAGGAATCAAGAGTTACAGAAAGGTTCTTCGAAAGATCGATGAATGAATATGCCCAGCCGCCTCCGTTGCATAATCAACACCCCTACGGACACGCTACAGCCCCACCAGCTCATCCTTCCCATCCCCCGCCACATGGGCAAGGCTACCCTCAACCACCACCATACCCACCACGAGACGATAGAGATCTAGGCAGTTCTGGATATAAGAATTATAAAACTCAGAATGAGCCTTTCAATCAGGGTGTAAAACGACAGCTTGAGGTGTGGGACGTTGATAACAATTTAGCTCAAGTTAGCTCCCCCAATACTCTGGACTCTAGTAAAATTTCGCTAACCAATTGATTGAAGATAAACGTATCTAGCACTACTCTACAAGAATGGTCACGTCACTTCCATGCAATAAGCCAAGAGCAACCACGCTCTCATATTGCCCTCCCGGAAAGATCCCCCGATGTCAATGACATTAAAGATATGATGGCCAATGGTGGCCGAATTATGAATTGCCTTCAACGTATGTTGGATGCTGCCGAGAAGCAAGCGGCCGACGAGCAATCTCGCGGTGCCAGATCAGCTCCAGATTACGACGATGAGAGCATCTATGCAGATGACAGGCACCATCAGAATTTTGGTGGGCCAGATAACAAAAAACGTCGAGGGGTACGTAGAGTTTTTTTTTTTTCATTCGTGCTGCATAGGCTTTTCTAACGATTGAACAGCGCGCTGCTCCACCAGGTAGATGTCACAGCTGTAACAGAGCGGAGACTCCCGAATGGAGAAGGGGGCCAGATGGAGCTCGTACGCTCTGCAACGCATGTGGGTTACATTATGCTAAACTTACCCGCAAAAACACGATGAAGCAGTCACAAGGCTCAGCCGGATCATCGCTTCGACCAAAGTCCTCGGACGATCATTCACCACGGTCATAACCAGTAGCACCTGCTAGACGAAAGGTATATCACTGAAGCACAAATATAATGTATAAAGTATTTAGCCTCACAGAGCATGAAGATCTTCATGGAGTTACGGAGACTTTTGATCAGAAGAAGGATCACGGGAATAGGAAAAATCGCATAATTTACACACGCCTTTTATGGCGTAGAGAACACATATTGATTTTGTTCGAGAATCACGCATGCCAGGGGGCATTCTTGTCACATTTATACTCGAATATGAAGAGAGAGTTTTTATCTGTCGTTTCTTTTTGGCAGTGGAAGCATGTCAAAATTCGTTTCTGGGCGTTACGGTTTGATGGCTATGGCCATGGGCACAACAACGAGTTTTGAGACTCTGGTTTGGCATCTGCATAAGATGGCGTTTTATATATTCCCGCTTACCAGATGTGGAGTTTCGAGTAGCAGCTCAATGTGCAAGAGACTCGGGTAGTGGATCTGGATCTGGGTTGGATATCTTCTTATACCATTTTTTATACCAAGTGCTTATTTTTCTTATAATAAATGATTTTGGGCCCTCGAGTTTCTGGCAGATGCGCATATTTTATCACTAGTTTTACTCAAGGAGTTCTATTGTTTTTTCCGTAAGCGAGGAGTTGGAGTTCTTCCACCATATACGTGTTCATCTAGGTACACTCATGATGAGGGAGATGTAGAAAAATGCAGGGAATGTTACACGTTGTGGTATAGGCTGGTTCCGGATTAGACACTTGGATTATAAGATTCGGCAGAAGGAGAGAGGATACAAAAGCAGGCATGCACTCAGCGGACGTTGTTCGGAAGCACAACGTAGAAGAAGTGGGCCGTACAAAAGGGAATGGAAGGGACGGATGATCTTGCATCTGAATCTGATCCTGAGCTCCTCCTATTTACTTTGTCAGATGAATGGACGAACTAGGATCATTGGTTCCTAGCAACGTACACATATCTTACACTCGAGTTACAAGGGGATAGATAGACTGGAATAGATCGGGAGATGGCATGGGACAGGGCAAGACAAGACGGGCAATGCAAGAAATAAAGATAATGTCTACAAATTCTCCGCTGCCTCATATACATTTTTTGTGTGTGCTGTGCTGTGCTGTGTTATGGGTGATTTGATCCTATTTGCACTTCTCTGTCTGTGTATGGGTAGGGTAAGGCTTATTTTGGGGTGGTGATTAGAACTCACTGTCTTCGATCGTCATCGTCTGTAATACCGAGGCACCGATCGATCCTCTTGAGGCGTTGGGCGGGCGGGATATGGCGCATCGTGAATGCAGCGATGAAGAAAAAGGTTTTGGAGGACACAGGACCACAATGGCGGATGGGTGGTCCTTCTCGATGCGGCGCGCGATTTGGCCGAATGGCATGCGTGTGCGAGTTTTTGTTTTTCTTGTTTTTTGTTTTTTGCTATTTTTATTTTTATTTTTGTTTTGCTGCGAGGGGATAGAGTGAGATCAAGATGCTTTGTGGTGGTGTAGTCTGGGGAGAGGGGACACGTGTGAGAAGGGATTCAAGATCGAGGATTTTGGGCGGGGGGGGGGGGAGTGGAGTTGAGTTGAGTTGGGAGTTGTGACCGGTGATGGGTACGGAATTGTGTGAGCACGACGGAGATAATTACTGCTTGATGATGGTAGGTACTGTATGTGATTGTTACCTGCGTGCAATGAGGGGTTTCTTTTACGAGGAGGGAAATGGGGGGGGGGTGAGGGGATATGGATGGGACAGGTTTAACTCATACTGGCGGCCATGGATGACGTGTCACATAACTGTATGGTGAGAATGTATGGTGGTCATGGTATTAGAAGGGATTTTGAGTGCAGTGTAGTGTAGTGGTACCTCCTAGGTACTTGCTTGGCTGTAATGGAGATGGCTACTTGCAAGTTGTGCGCAAGTAGGTTGACATATAAAAAATCCCTTGATTGATGGGCACGATTTGTCGAGTCGATCGATATACAACATGTTTACTGGATATCATCATGGTGCATATTCTTGGTTGTCAGATGCTGTGCATGTATAGATAGATGAATACGTATCAGTAGGGATATGGATTTGTTAGTTTAAGATTCTCCATGCCCACTTGGATATACAAGCTAGCTTAGCCGTTCAAGAAGTCGAAGACATACTGATCTAGAGGTATTTATTCTGGGGGGGTGTCATGAATTCGTGCTACTTGAGTGACATTCTCATATCAAAGACGAGAAAGCGTAATAAGCATAATAAGACGTGAATGCGTACGGCGCATGGTGAGCGGAATTTCGTCATGACGGCTGTAAATCCTTAATATCTATGTAGGTTTAGTACATTGTACATACAGTTTAGATGGCCGTGTGACGTTGGGTTTTGAGGGTGCCGGTAAATACGATGGTAAATGCGCGCGTTTCCGTATTGTGGGCTGCAGAAACGGAGAGACGAGAAGGGGCTGTCTTTTTGATGTATGTATTGGGATCGATCGGATCGGAGAGGAAGATTCTGTACGAGGGATGTGTTGTGATTTTTTATGCTGTGAGAAAATCTAGTAGGGTCAGGGAAGGTAGATGAGGGGCAGTGTACGGTGTGGATGCCAATGGAAAACATGTGTGGGGGACCGGATTTGCTTGTGACCAATGGATGCTATGTAATGAAGAGGGATGGAGGGGGGGTGAAGTCGGTGTTCATAATTTATTCCTCTGGTGCATTCAGAAAATAACAGAACTAGTGGATGAAGAAGAAATTTACTATAGCAAAGAATGTTTCTCCAAGCACTTGACACTTGAGCCACCATCCATCAAATACGTAATATAATGCCGTTCGCGCCCTTATCATTCTCAAAGCGATAAACACCAAACAAAAAGAGTTTAGGACATCCGATGTGAAGGTACACAACATACACAGCAGCTGGGCATATCTAAGCCAAGGGCAGCAAAGTTATGTAAAGCGCATTAGGAATTGCACACACTAGCATACTCAATCTGCACTCGTGCATATGCTTTGTAACTTCAGGAAATTAAACGTGATTCTGTAGGTTCCCTCAGTGCAGATGTAGATGAACACGAGGTTTGTTGTATGTGTAGAGACGGTTGGGTGCGAAGCCGGCAATCTGCATCAGGTGGGAACACGTGGTCGGTGAAATTTGCGGAGACTTCGGAAGACTGTGAGATCGGGGATCTGAGTTCGTGTTACCTGATGTTCCACAAAGATACGGTAGGTTGCTGGGATGGCGATTTGAGAACATTGAGTGAGTGATGCATATGCTCGTGATTTGCTTTGGTAGATGGGATGGGCTTTTCTCGGAAAGATGGACTTTTCCCGGAGACGCGAACTTCGCACTAGAAACTTGGGAAATTCCGAGGTGCGAATTTGCACTGAATAGAATGCATATGACGATCCGGGATGTATTTTCTCCGGTTTCATGGATAGAGTGGAATCATGATTGTGCGAGAGCAGTTCAATGAGCACTACTTGATCGCTACAAACCTTGGTGTGATATCTGTGGAGAGGTGTTAGGTTGCATATGTCTAGGCTGGTTTTCTGGTTCGGTTGTCTGCGGCTCCTCTGTTTCCTCAAATCTCCTTCGATCTAGAACTAGATCTACACAATTTAGAGACGGACTAAATCTACATGTAGTACTGGTGATACTTCAAAGGTTCCTTCGTCTAAGCTTGTTTAGCTATTCATGTCTTAACTACTCATGTCTTAGATCATTTGTCTTAGATCTAAGACCTGAACCAGAATCAGAGTTGTAATCACTATTAAACCAGTGTGAACCAGATTTGTCATCGTAGTGTATACATTCTTATGTTGCTTTTAGACTGCATCTGGAGGCAAAGACAGCTAGAAACTAACCAGAACTCTTAGGTTTTTTTAGGGTATGGATTTACCCATCGTATTTTCCATCGCTCTCTGGGATTTGGGCATAATCTCGGATTACTCCAGCATTCGTTGAAGCTATTGATACAGACTTCGTAAACACCCACTATTTCTTCTCTTGAAATCTTTCGCATTAGGTTGTACAATAACAGGCGTAACAGTAAATAGAATGATTTGATAGAAAAGACGAAGTCAGACTTCATAGGGTACACGTAAATTCTCCTAATCCAGTCAACATACCTCATTAGGCAGGAAATAAGCGGCCTTGAAGGTATCGATGGCCGAGTCTGATTCGCTTTCATGACTAAAATGAGGGCAACACGAAATGCCACCGGGTTATGGCTTCTGTGTATCCTAGATACCATAAGCCTATGTTATGGCTTTCTTCAGAATCATATGTAGATACTCTACTGTGCTTGAACCCAAAAGCCAAAGAATACTGAAAAACTCGGAATTACGGAGCTATGGCTGAGTGAACACCACTAGCTACATCATAAGCTTGAGATTATCGACAGTGTTGGAGAAAATGGTGACAGATGGAGCACACCTTAATTGCCCGGGGGGTGTCTACGAGAATCATCAGACCGATATCGAAAGAGGACACGCCGTGATCGCAGAGTTTTCACAGGATAATCGATCGAGGCAGGGTTCAATGAAACATATTCTACAGAGATATGCCAGGTTTAGCTAAAACCAATCTGCATTTAGAAATAATATTTGAGAAGAAGCTTTCAAACATTGACTAAAAATGTCCATAACAGTTCCCAGGGAGCCGATTAAGATGGCAATCCATGCACATTCGACTATCAGTTGAGATTCTCCATATATACAAAACAAAACAACACAACACAGTCGCACATGTCAAATATCGACCCATTGCACGAGCGCACCTGATTGACTAGAGCGTGCTCATAGTTATATAAACCAAGCTAGAGGAAGCCCCATCTTTGAAGTGAAGGCTAAGTCATAAGATAAGACAAAACCATGGTGAGACCCCGTCTTTCGTGCCATTTACCTCAGATATTAATCCTCCCAGCAAGATAAAGTCCATGAAGAAAATCCAAGGTCGACTTTCGTTTGCCCGCAACCATGTAGTTGATTTACGCGCTCAAAGCCCAATGAAACGCAATTCCATCAAGACAACTATCCGACGCACCCCTGGGCACTTGCGCCGAGAATATAATGAATAATTATGAGATTAAACACGCCCGCTTGCACGGCGGAACTCATAATGCGAAGTCCAGTTTCCAAGATCTCACATCTTTGCTTCAGTAGAGGTGTTTAGCTTTGTTTCTCTACTCGAGAAGCATCTAGCCATTCATTGCTGGCAATCTGTATCACTACAACATTACACTGACGCTGGACGCTGGACGCCGGACGAAGAGCCCGAAGAGCGGAGAGCTGATGCTGTTCCTTGACAGCTACAAACTAGATCAGCCACTTGAAGCGCTCGTAACTTCGAGATTCTTAAATATGAGTCTTACGGCCTTGGAATCATCCCTTCACAATATATTGATCGGGAAGAGGATTCGAATGAAAGCATTGGGTAAGTGTTGGATCAACAGACCTTCATCCCACTATAAACTTACGTAAGATGATCATCACAATTAGTAATCAGCCTTACAAATTAATTAATCATGCGCTATATTAATTGGTCTTAAGCTTGTCAACGCCGTTAAGTTTTTTCTCATCTTTTTTTCTATTCTCTAGAACGTTTGCTAAAGCATCGATGAGGAGGAAAAAGTCGCTGGATACCTTCCTCCAAAAGGCAGCATTTGTTTCCCACACCGACACTGTGCAACCGCTAAAGAACGAGGGGATCATGAAGCTGTGATAACGCTGTGATAACGCTGTGCAAAGTGGGCGCATCGAGTCCTGGACAAAACTACCTGGCAGTTAGTTGCGAATTTCTCACCATTCTGAGAAGTCTCCCTGTGTGCTCAAGTAAAGGTCTTTCAAGATATGGGTCTTCTGTGAGTGTTTGCGACACAAACCTCAACATCTATCTAAAGCTAATTTGTATATTGCAAGTGCATTAGGGACACCACTGGAGTGGCCAGAGGCTAAACAGAATGCGCAAGTAGTAAGGGAATGGGGCATACAGGTACGAATCGACTGGGCACATGGCTCGAGGCTGCGCTCATATGATTCGACATAGCAACTACTAGCAATATGGAACCGAGCGAAAGGAAAAGAGCGAGATGCCCTACTATGGGGTGATGAGGTCAGAACACATACGCATTCATAGGAGAGACTATCACTAAGAAATACCCAGGTCGAATACTTGGTCGTGAACTACAAGGACGAGGACGAGAAAATTACCTTATCTTTGAGACAGGCAGATATCCTGACCGCGTTGGCGCAAGACGAGGAGTTGTCTAAGAATGGAGGATGCGTACCAGCATTGCAAGACGTTACCAACACCAAGTGAGTGTACCGGACAAAATCAAGAAAAGAGACTAACAAATGAAGGGGTAGCGTATTGCCGGTTTTCCATCCCGAATTCGGACGATTTATGCTAGAAGCTACACCTGGAAAACCTTGGGGGATTGGGTTCAAGGACTTATTGGATGTCGAACCGAATATGAAGTGGAGGTGTGTTGCACAAACTTAAGATAGAGTCCCTGGAGCTGATTTTGTGAAGGCGAAAACTTGCCAAAGAACATATGAATGCTGAAGAGTATCCAATCACCCTCACGACATATCCTCGCTTGGGATCACCCGGGGTATTTACATCACCCTTTTTTCTGCCTTCTGGGGAAAAGCTACGGTCACAGTTC
This sequence comes from Monilinia vaccinii-corymbosi, assembly GCA_017357885.1. Lineage (NCBI taxonomy): Eukaryota > Fungi > Ascomycota > Leotiomycetes > Helotiales > Sclerotiniaceae > Monilinia > Monilinia vaccinii-corymbosi. The sequence continues at coordinate 3,522,727 of CP063407.1, read as the reverse complement.
GTTCCCGATGAGATCGCGAATCCACATATTCGATTTCCTACTCTGGCAGCCAACATTCGTGCAAGAAGAGGTCGGAAGGTTCAGGTAAACGTACCAGTTTTCAGAGACGAGAAGACGGCCTGGCCTTGGAAAGACCCGACTGTCAATTACAACTTGCATAATTGGCCAGAGGATGATGATGTTAGGAATGGAGCTGCTCCTGACAACTTTATTCATATGGACGCGATGGCTTTCGGCATGGGAAGCTGTTGTTTGCAGATTACATTTCAAGCCAAAAATATCACTGAAGGGCGACGTATGTATGATCAATTAAGTCCTCTGGCTCCGATTCTCCTCGCTTTAACAGCTGCGACTCCAATATATAAAGGCTTCTTAGCCGACACAGATGTGAGATGGAATCAAATCAGTCGGGCAGTAGATGACCGAACTCCTGAAGAGTTAGGGGAGAAGGTCAGTAAAGCTGCACCTGAAACGTAAACATTTCTAATTATAGCAGCCCTTGAAGCATGACCGATGGCGCATACCCAAGTCACGTTATGCCTCCAACTCTACATATATTTCAGAAGATCCACGATTACGCAAAGAGTACTTGGATCCAAACCTTGTAATTGACCCCGATGTCAAACAGCAGCTTATGAATGGAGGTATGGATGATCGGTTGGCTACTCACTTTGCACATCTTTTCATTCGAGATCCAATTGTCGTCTTTGCCGAGGATTTGCAAGAACTTGACCTCTCGAAAACGGACCACTTTGAAAACCTTCAGTCCACCAATTGGCAACATATGCGTTTTAAACCGCCACCAACTGGAAGTGATATTGGCTGGAGAGTAGAATTTAGACCAATGGAGATACAAATTACTGATTTCGAGAATGCCGCCTTTTCAGTATTCATTGTGCTCATTACACGGGCCATCCTCTCCTTCGACCTTAATTTCTACATCCCTATCACTAAAGTCAGTGAAAATATGGAAATAGCACATGCACGAGATGCGGTCCTGGAGCAGAAATTCTATTTCCGAAAGAACCCATTCCCAACTCGTGCACCGCGCCCATACTCCTCGAACGGTGGAGCATCTGGTAGAGCATCCGGTACCAATACTCCGCTTAGTATTTCAAGGCCACCTACACCATCTGGTCCTGTAGAAGACGAATATGCGCCCATGTCCATTGGCGAAATTATGAATGGCAGTAAGGGTGGTTCGGAGAATGATTTCCCAGGCTTAATACCATTGGTAGAATCATATCTCGACAGCGTCAATATTGACGTCCAGACCAGATGTGAGCTGGCTTCATATTTGGATCTCATCAGAAAGAGGGCAAACGGAGAATTATGGACAGCAGCGAAATGGATTAGGAATTTTGTTGCGAGTCATGAGGATTACAAGAAGGATAGTGAAGTGAACGAAAAGATCAATCATGACTTGATCAAGGCGGTTATTGAATTAGGAGCAGAATGCCCGAAGGGTATCAAGAATGCCAATAAATTCTTGGGCCGGGAGAGATGTGGAAGGTGTTGAGGATACCATTACTATTAGAAATGAATGAACGTCAATAAAAGCCAATTATTATGATAATTTTGAAACTTGGATGTCTAATTGAAGCTTCTTTGAGGTTACTCTGATCATGATCAAGTAATCCCTACCACCTACCTAATTTCTTTCGGTAACCTTAAGTTTACATTACCACACATCATTTCATCATTTAATTCATGCTTGTAAGCGTGTTGTGAGAGAAAAGAGATGAAGATTAACTAAATGAGCGAAGTCCACTTTTGTGTACTTCGCTTACTAAGCTAAAGCTAAGCTAATCTTAGTAAGATGAGTCATCCATGATGACTAATATGGTAACAATGCTCTTCATGATTCTGACTTCAACAACAAAGATAAAACGCGAATAAATGAGATTATTTCATAAATTTCTAAAATGGGAATACACGTTTAACTTTAGCCCTAGGGCTAGCCGGAGACACAAAATCCCGATCGCGAAGACAAACACTTCATTTACCCCATACCTACCTAACCATCCTAACGATATCTCTTCATCTCCCAATCCCAATCCCGCGTCATTCCTTCAAAAGTCATTGCTCCCCACCGGCCCTTATAGCCCACCCGGTCGCTTCTTCTCTCAGAGCCATTTTAAGACGATGGACGGTATTTCAGACTATGAAGCCGATTCGGATATTGGTGGTAGCTTTGCCGATGAGCAAAACGAGATAGAGGGGAGTTCAAATGGGTTGGGATCCGGAAAGTGTGATGATACTATAGAGGACTTATGTGATATTGCTCCATCTTTGACGGGAGAACATGGAGATGGTGGTCGCGAAGGGGAAAAGACAGAGAATGTGACGGTCACCCCGAGAACATACCAACTGGAAATGTTGGAGGAAAGTTTGAAGAGAAATGTTATCGTTGCGGTAAGTTTGTTTTTCCTTTGATATAATACTGGTGGCATTCTTGAGACTAACAAGCGCAGATGGATACAGGAAGTGGCAAAACGCACGTGTAGGTCTTTTCTCTTAGGCCAGAGTCGGGGCAATTTGAAAAGGGATCGAGTTCCAGCTGCTACGACTTTCCGATTTCGGTCTTCTTGCTGCTATGTCTTTTCATTGTGCATATTAAGTCCAAAAATGAGCTCGATCGTGAGGTGTATTCTATCACACTGCCAACCAGGTGTCTGGATCCTCCCCAAGAACTTCGAGTGCCAATGAAAAGTAGCTCCCACGATATAATATAATATCTTGTCATATTCATCTTTCAAGAACTGTTTTGAATCTGACGCATCGAGTAATTTAGAGCTGTTCTTCGAATGTTGGCGGAACTCGAGCGGATGGAACCCGGCAAGGTGGGAAGAAAGTTGCAGCCTCATTCTACCATTACTGACTGCGATAGTTGATATGGGTTCTTGCACCTACTGTTGCTCTCTGCATTCAACACAAGGAATATTTCCAACTGAATATCCCATCTGTTTTGATTAAATTGCTTGTTGGTGCTGATGGTGTGGATCGTTGGGCAGAGCAAAGACTGTGGGACGCGATTTTAAAGGATGTTAAAGTAGTTGTATCCTCCTACCAAATTCTTTTGGATGTCCTTACACATGGGTTCGTCCGCATGGAGCGTCTCTCATTGATCGTTTTTGATGAAGGTGAGTGTCGAGCACATCATGACTTGGCGCAAGAGACATCTTCTCGAATTTTACTAAATAGATATAGCACACAATTGTCAAAACAAAGCCCCTGGGGCTAAGATTATGACATCTTTCTATCACCCAAACAAATCGAAATCTCCACTTCCTCACATTCTTGGTCTTTCGGCCAGCCCTGTTATGAGATCTAACCCGCAATCTTTGAGCAAAATTGAGGAGACCTTGGATGCCGTTTGCCGCACCCCAAAAATACACCAAGCAGATCTTCGACTTCGATCTAGGCTACCTGTTTTATCCATCGTTGACTATGTTCAAGAAGAGACAGAATGCATCCCGACCACCATTGCAAGCTTGAGAAAGGTTATACAAGAGCTTGACATCTTTGAGGACCCTTATGTCCTACATCTCAAGAGAAGTGGTAGCGAAAAAAGTCAGAGAGAGCTAAGAAAAATCCTTACGAACTACAAGACATATAGTCAAACCCAGCTGAGGTCGATATACGAAACTAGTCACAAAATCATTCTTGTCGAGCTAGGTTCTTGGGCGGCAGATTACTACATCTCAGCGGTGGTGACGAAATACTTGAAAGCAATGGCAGCAACAGGTGGTTTTGCGGTTATAGATAAAGCGGATGCCGCAAAAGTCTACATTGCCAAGGCCCTCAAGAAAGTCGAAATTTCTCCGTCGCATCTTTCCGACCCAGGAATGGTTTCGAACAAAGCTGCAAAGCTAATAGAAATAATCCTGCAGCAAGAGCCCCCCTTTTCCACCATCATATTTGTCGGAGAAAGAGCCACAGTCTCCGTACTAGCCCATCTATTATCACACCATCCACTGACAAAGGAGCGGTTTAAGATCGGAACCATGGTTGGGATATCCTCAAACAGTAATCGCACTCAAAAAATAGGAGATATTGTCGATTTGGGGGAACAAAAAGACACTTTGTTGCGATTCAAGCGTGGGGAGATTGATATTCTTATAGCTACAAATGTGCTGGAAGAAGGAATTGATGTTCGGGCGTGCAACCTAGTAATATGCTTCAGGTAGGCTTCATAGATTCTTTTATCTCTCCAACTCTCGATGTATGTTTCATCTTCCGCATCCTTTTCGTTCCCTCATCGAGCCTTGCTACCGCACTCTACTGTGAATATCTTCCTTGGTAGGCAATGACTGATTCCCTGATCTTTTAGTAAACCGGCAAATCTCAAATCGTTTATACAGAGACGAGGGCGTGCGAGACAGGTAGATTCTAAGCTGATTCTTCTTGATGCGTTGGGTGATAAAGCAACAGATTGGCATGAACTTGAAATGAATATGCGTAAGATGTACGAAGACGAAATGCGGGAATTGCAGCATATTTTTGAAATTGAGACTGCCGATGAACAACCGGAAGATGGTCGATTCTTACTGGTTGAAAGCACGGGTGCTCGCTTGGATCTGGACAATGCTATGGTACATCTACATCATTTCTGTTCAGTTTTGACAGCAAAAGAGTTTGTTGATCCCAGGCCGGACTTCGTTTACTCCTCTGAATCAGGATCCAAATATGGTCAGGCAAGATGTAAGGCAAGAGTCATTCTCCCTATATCGGTTCCTGAATCGTTACGAGTTCATGAAAGTCGCGGGACTTGGTTGAGTGAGAAAGGAGCTGCAAAAGGTGCAGCATTTGAAGCGTATGTTGCATTGTACAAGGGCGGCTTGGTGAATGACAACCTGCTACCCCTGATGGTCCACGATAGACTGATCGATGAGTTAACTTCAAAGCCTGTGGATACTCGCCCATCTTTGCTGATGGTGAAGGAGATATTAGATCCATGGTTTGATATTACCAGGGCATGGAAAGAGGCAGAGCAAGACCCCAAAATTGTTCGTACATCAATTATGAGCTTAGATGGATTGAATATGGAGCTCTGCCTTCCAATCGAGCCGCCAGCAATACCTCCATTGAAGCTTTATTGGGATTCAAAGACTGAGTTCTCTATTGAGTTTACAAATGATACCAAAATTGGAGCTAGCGAGACCATGTCACAGGCATTAAACGATACATATTTACTTTTGTCGGGCGCTTTTAGTCGCAGATTCCCAATCTTGCCACATCCAACGGTTTTGCAATTTATTGTTCATCCAATTTCGCCATCACTCAGTCTAGATTGCCTCCCAATTCCACCCGATGGACCTTTCCAGAATGCGGGGTTCATCAGGCAGCTCACAAACCCAACTACCCCCTTCATCTTTGAAAAATGGTTGCTCAGCAAGCCACCAATCGATGAAGTCAAGCACCCCTATCTAGGTTACCCAGACGCGCCTGTAGATGTGCCACATCTCGCTTTAACTTCAGTGGGTCGACGTGCAGACTTTTTGCACAGAGTGCCAAACCAGAACTCTTCAACATCTTCAAAGCAATTCTCATATGTTCTGCCCGCTTCGGCTTGCGTGCAGGATGTAATGCCTTCTCAACTACTGCAATTCGGCATGATGATACCATCGATCACGCATCATATCGAGATACAACTTATCGTAGACCGTCTATGTAGAACCATCCTCAAACCTCTCGAGATAAGCGACCGGGCCGTTTTCCAAACTGCCATCACAGCTCCTACATACTCACGAGTCTCGAACTATCAGCGTCTGGAATTTCTAGGCGACTCAATACTCAAGTTATGTGCATCGGTACAATTGATGGCAATGCATCCCCTTTGGCCTGAAGGATATTTGTCGGCTATGAAGGATCGAATTGTATCTAACTCACGATCATCAAGAGCGGCGGTAGAGCTTGGACTTGATGAGTATATTGTCACCCAAGAATTTACAGGTCGCAAATGGCGTCCAATGTATCTCGAAAACTACTTGGAAACAACAGAGCAAAAGACGAGAGAAATGTCATCTAAAACTCTCGCCGATGTGGTCGAAGCACTCATTGGTGCCTGCATGGTCGACGGCGGTATCTCTAAGGCCCTTGCGTTCCTGCAACTATCCTTCCCTGAACTCCACTGGCTACCTCTGGAATCTCGACGAAAGTCGCTCTATCAACGAGCTCCAGATAATATCGACCTACCCATAACACTCCAGCCCGCCGAAGAAATCCTCGCATACACCTTTACCAACAAATCTCTCCTCATCGAAGCCATGACGCACCCCTCCTACAGCATCGGCAATCAATCCCTCGAACGTCTCGAATTCCTCGGCGATGCCATCCTAGAAAATATCGTCGTCACAGCCATGTGGTCCCACGAATCCGAACTCTCGCATTTCCAAATGCATCTCCTGCGAACCGCTCTCGTCAATGCGGATCTCCTCGCCTTTCTTTGCATGGAACTGAGTATCGCACAAGACTTTGCCAACCTGGTCGAAGGAGACGATCATGAGTTCCACGAAACCCGCACCACACGCCGCGCTCCCTTGGTCAACTTCCTCCGCCATTCGAATACTGCGTTTTCCATCTACCAACAGCAAGTTCTATCGCGACATCTCGAGCTCCGTGCACAGATTCTCGCGGCGATTCACACGGGAGATAGGTTTCCTTGGGTTTTATTATCGAAATTGGATGCGAAGAAATTCTTCTCCGATATGATTGAAAGTTTGCTGGGGGCAATCTGGATTGATAGTGGATCGATGGAGGCGTGTACGAGGTTTGTGGAGAGAATGGGCTTGCTTCGATACATGAGGAGGATTTTGAGAGATGGCGTCAGGATTATGCACCCGAAAGAGGAGTTGGGGATCGTGGCAGGGAATGGGAGGGTGCGGTATGTTTTGCGCAATAGGAAGGTTGAGGGCGCCGATGGAGATGAGGACATGGAGGAGGGGAGGATAGAATATACGTGCAAGGTATTCGTGGAGGAGGTGGAGATTGTGGAGGTTGAAGGCGGATTTAGAAAAGAGGAGGTCCAAGCTCGGGCGGCGGAGAAGGCTATGGAGATTTTGAAGGCGAGGGGTAAGGGAATGGGAGTGGGAATGGATGAATGAACTGGGGTTATGGGGCAAGAGGTTGTGGGAGAGGAGGTTATGGGGGAAGAGGAAGACATCGCAGAGGGTGATAAGATGGATATCGACTAAGTTATCCCTTGACATGCCCCTAGCAAGTTATCAGTTCAGTACTCGAGATGATATCCTATCTATCTGTATATGCAATCAAGTAACATGCCAGCGAATGAGATTAATTGGGATTGAGTTCAGTTTCCACCTGATGTGATTCCAGGACTCAGCAACAACTAATTAACTCATCCCAGCCGAATTTATCTAGAAATGAAGTAAAACTCAGCACCCCAACCAACCAACATGACATGCATGCACATGCAATCATCCGCACCCTCCATCTCACACCCAGCTGCCACCCAGCTCATTCTCTACCTAATATCATAGCTAGACCCTGACATTAACATCACCGCCTATGAAAACCACAGAACCCCCCTCCCCTTCCCCACCCCAAAAACCCTCGCCGATTCATGGTCCCCCTCCCCACCCCCACGAAAGCCGCCTCGAAAATCACACACACACACACACAAAAAAAAGATCCGCATTCAAAAATTCCTTATAGATCGATTATCATAGAAGAAAATGGACAATGAAATATATAAAACTCATCGTCCTACCTCACCGAGCAGCAGCTACCTACCTATAGACGAGACGAGACGAGTCTTGTGAATAATGGAATATTAACACATACACGGGCAATTTTGATGCCCGGTCTGACGATTAGGATTTTGTGGTTTGATTTCAAATCGATCATATAAGTTGATAGGGAGGAAGGATGGAAAGTTAGGACACAGCTAAGACCAGTTGATTTTTGCCATGGAACTCTTGTAGTCCTTCAACAATCACCCGAGATGATTCGTCAATGGTTGAGATGGGTGCGCTAGGAATAGGGGCTCAAATTACCTTGGTCGCTTGAAGATTCGGTGATGTTGATGTGGAAGATCGTATTCAATGGAGATAGAACCACTGTAAACCACCATGTCGTATGTATGGATTCTATATTCTTAATGGCTAGCAACAAGATGAAACATTCATATCTCCTTTTCCCTTCATCTTTGGTTTGTGAAAGTTGTACGTTTGCTGATGAGGCTTAGATTCTTGGATTGTGCTTTAAGAAGTCTCCAGCTTCGACAACCAATTGATAATCATCATAGCTTGAACCAGTGCAACCTTTTCCCCATATCTCTCTCCATCCGCACTACTCGCCTGTATGGTCAAATTCCAAAGTCGAAGAATATCCATGTGTTTCTCGGGGGCGATTCGGATTAGCTCGTCCTGGTATTTCCATATATCCATGTTGTCCTCGTTTCCCGGTTGCTTCGAGACGCCGTAGGCTGTAGGACCGAGAAGAAGTATTGGAATGTTACGTTCAGCGCCGTTAGTTATACCAATCCATTCATTGATCGAGTCGACGGAAAACTTCATGTCGTGGGAAAATCTATGGCCAAGAGAGAAAATCACTGGAGTGGGTCGCCAAGGGTCTGGCTTTTGATATGCCAATGATTGAAAGGTAGCTATAGCAGCGGCTGACGCAGGTGTGGTCATGAATGGTATGTAGGCATGGGGAGTTCCTAAATTATATGTTAAAGTCCTGTTTTGGAAGGGAATTGAGGAACTCTTACTCTGGCAAGTATAAGGGCTTCCCTTTGGGTCATTCGCTTCATTTTTAACGACCTCCTCGAAATTCATTACAGAATATCCCAGACAATTATTGTCCAGGAATTGAGCATCACATTTGCACATAATCTTTTCCTCGTCTGTCATCAACCATTCTTGCAGGCCCCCATATGATATATCCTCTCGCAGGAAAACATTGAGAGCAGCATATATGGTTTGAGCCGTTTCATCACCGAGAAAGACGACAGCGCTAAATCGTTCGAGGATCATGCATATTTCGGAGGTCGAAAACCATCGGTATGTGCAGCCTATATGGATGAGTGAGGTGACCATTCGATGGTAAGAGTACATCCTTACCCTTCCCAACATATGGTTCATCAAATCCATGTCTGCCCCCGCTACTCAAAGCTTCGAGGAGTGCTGCCCTGTTCCTACAGAAGGGCGAAGCATTTGACTTGGTGGGGTACGGTACATGATATATATCTGATTGTACAACTCCACAGTCTTTGCTTCCCAAGTATTGTTTAATGAAACTTCTCGTGGTCAGAAGAGATGTACCATGGATAAGTCGGGGACTTTACCTTTCTCCAGGTTCCATCCCCTTTGACTTTGACGATACCACAACATTGTCAGATACAAACCCCTTGAAGGGAGACCAGACTGCATAAACGAAGATGAATACGACTAGGCAAAGGCTTCCAAAACGACAGTTGCTAGAAGAAAGCATCGTTTTCTTTTTACGTTTGGAAAATGGATAATGGATGCCTCAAAGCTGGACTTGACCGTGATGTAAGCCGAAATGGTGTCGTAGATTTCCTGTTGCGGATTTGGGCATCTGAGAAAGAGAGGAGAGGAGAGGAGAAGGACCAAGGCCAACCAAGTGGTCGGTCACCTCACGGGTAGCTGCATCTTCCTTGACTAACTGATCAAATCGTTCTTTCCTCGTTTGTTGATCTCGTGTCACCGGATTGGTGCTTCATGCTTCTGCTTCATGCCTAGATGAGTGAGCTCAAGATTTACTTCCAAAACTAACTGGTGAGAATCTCAAATTCAATATCGAGGTCGTCGTGATAAGTCACTCCTTCCAGAGAAGAGAGGCGCGAGACGTGAGTTGGGGGTTGTGATGAGTACTGATCATGAAAGTTTGGATCGAGGATTATCAATGATCACGTGCATCCATCGCAGCCTTTCCCATTTCTGCGTCCAACAGGTTGGTTCCCTATCGAGAGGGAGGCTTTCGGTACTTGAAGTCTTTTGCCGGTAACCCTTACCTTGGCCTTGCCTATATGTACACGCGATTAATTTCTGAATAAGGAATTATATATATATACATACAAGTATCAACAAGCTCCCTTGCTTTGCCTCGGTAAATTGGCAATTGGTTAGCTCTGTAGACAGACTCCAAGGATATCTATCACGGACGAACGCGGGGAGAGAGAAAACTCAACAAACGTTCAAAGATTGATACAACAGCAGCAACATCTACCCTCACCTAACGTTGGTTGCATCGGAACAATCGATCAGTGAAGGGGCTACTATTATATCGTAGGGGCCCTAGGGCCAAAAGGAACCAAACAAGATGTCTTGGAAGACAACGGAGTTGTTGATGGATACCATCAAACATTACTCACATTTCCCTGCCACCGGAGTGAGCTTAAGGCAAATGGTACAGTTTGGAGAGAGACCATCCACAGGTACGTCTAGAATTGTACTCTGCGGGGTTCAGAGCTTCTGCCATTGTTCCCATGCTGATTGAGCTACCCCTCAACAAACAGGTTCACTCTTCCGGGCTTCACAATTCCTCTCCGAAGAACTTCCCATACGACTTGCCCATCGGGTGCAAGAGCTATCAGAATTGCCAGATGGACTTAATGAGATGCCATCAATTCAGAGGGTGAAAGAGTGGTATGCACAGTCATTTGAGGTATGACTCACTGTACCCACGGAAACGTCTACATCAATTGACATGTGAAAGGAAATCACCACACTTCCTCGACCGCAGTTATCATCAGATGTCAAAGAAAGACTCATGAGGCCCGCGAAAATAAATGGGAAGCCATCCAAGATTCTCGCAGAAGCGACTCAAAACCCGAGCGTGATGAGAGGGCAGTATAGTTCGAGTGGAAATGGAAAAGAAGCAAAGTCGGCAGCAACAAAAAGATACTTTGCGACAGTAGAAGATAGTACGGATTGGCCCCCGGAGCTTCAGGATTACAACCAAAGATTCGCAGAAACTCTGAACCAGATAAAAAGGCGGCACGACGGAGTCGTGACAACCGTTGCGCAGGGAATTCTCGAATACAAGCGGAAACGGCAGCGCATGCAAATCGATAATAACATTCAATCCTTCCTCGACCGTTTCTACATGTCCCGTATTGGTATAAGAATGCTTATTGGACAGCACATAGCACTCACAGATCAAAGCCAGGAAAGAGATCCTAATTATGTAGGTATTATATGCACGAAAACCAATGTTCGGGACCTCGCAGAAGAAGCAATCGAAAACGCAAGGTTTGTTTGCGAAGACCACTATGGGCTGTTTGATGCGCCAAAAATCCAACTCGTGTGCCCCCCAAACCTCAATTTTATGTATGTACCAGGCCATCTTTCACATATGCTGTTTGAAACCCTTAAAAACTCCCTTCGAGCCGTCGTCGAAACACATGGACAAGACAAACAAGACTTTCCCGTCACGAAAGTCGTCGTTGCAGAAGGGAAAGAGGATATCACTATCAAAATATCGGATGAGGGTGGTGGAATACCCCGAAGTGCCATACCCTTAGTATGGACTTATATGTATACGACCGTGGACAGGACGCCCAGTCTAGATCCGGATTTCGATAAGAGTGATTTTAAAGCACCAATGGCGGGATTTGGTTATGGCCTCCCGATTTCCAGATTATATGCTCGGTATTTTGGAGGTGATTTGAAGCTGATTAGTATGGAAGGGTATGTTTTACCAGCTTCTCATACCATCTCACCTGACAAATATGGCAATAAACTAATGATTCCCATAAAATAGATACGGGACAGACGTATACCTCCACCTAAACCGGCTTTCTTCGAGTTCGGAGCCTCTCCAATAACAATCAGCAGTCATGAGGGATACCTGGAAATCACATCCCCCCCAGGATATTGGTAACGGGATGCGGATCAGAAGGGGAGACGGGATATCCCGAGGATTGACGCTGGGTCTAGGACATCAACAAATGAATCTGAAACTAGGCAGAGGAAAAGCAGGGATGGGAATGCGGGAGGTTTCAGAACGGAAACAGGTGGGCGATGCGGAAAGTATGATTAATGAGGGAAGAGGGGGAAGTGGCATGGAAGGAGTCTTTATGGGTGAAGGGGGTGAAGTTTAGAGTGAGGATATGAGATGGCATGGCCTTGTAGAATCCGGTTGTGAAAAACTTGCTGTGGCGATAGACATCGGGGGTTAGATCAGATGGGATGGGTAGGAGAAGAAGGAAAGGAGTAGGAAGGAGACTTTTTTTTGCATATATTTGGATGCACACGACATGATGTCTGTCATATCTATCCCGAACCCTTCCTTGACTTTGGGCGGAAGCTTTGAAGGTGGTGGGATGCGTGGATGCGGGTGCGCGGCTGGCTGGCTTAAACTCAATTACCTTGCTACGTATGGTTGTTACCTATCATGAAACTAAAGAATATGAAACATGAGACGATGACACGACATGAGATGGAATGAGATGTGTTCGGGAGGTATGGAGTGCAGTGCACGAGTTATAGAAAATGCGATATACAGTAGAGAAGGAATAAGTACTACGTCGCGGTAAAAATTGAACGAAAATGAGGTCTAGGACGTTTACGACATGAATGTGAGAGGTAGGTAATGTTTCGGGTCAACAAGCCGCTACATACAACAAGACAAAATGATAAATATAAAAGATAAATCGAATAAAACATTTCTGATAAGTGGTATCGTACTAACTAGCTAACAAGCCAAGCCCTGGAATCTCCACGCTATAAAAAAAACACATGTATCGACATCCATATCGTCGAGGATGTTTCCTGTCCTATCATATCCTATCGTGCCATTTCCTATCCTAGCATCTCCTTCCTTGAGTGTCCCTATCCAATTTGCAATCCTATATCCTGTCCCTTGCCTATCCTTTGCCAAATATAAAATAGAGAGAAAAAAAATCGTTTTCCAGAGCCGAGAATGACCGTATTAAAAACATAAGCCTCGTCCCACATTTCCTCATTCCTCCTCCTCATCACCGTCGTCATCATCATCATCATCATCATCATCATCATCATCATCATCAAACAAAGACCCACTCGCTAATATAATCCAAGTCTTTCAGGAAAATCCCCCACAAAAGCACTATCAATAATACATACTATTCCTCAAACCCTTATCCGCCCCACTCCCTCGATACCAATCCTCATAATCAGCGGCAATTTGCGGTTCCATATACGAGCTCCTGGTCGTATGTTCACTGTATGCGGAGCCCGTCGATTTAGTCGGACGATCGCGGTCATAATCGCTACTTCTCGACTCTAATCCCTCATGCAGGATATCCCATTTCTCAGCATCTCTTGGACTTGAGAAATCATTGACATGGGTAGGAGTTGAGAAGCGTTCATCTTCTGTACCTCTGCGGTGAGATCGATCATCTCGTCTCCTATCTCTCAAATCGCGGTAGTCTGAAGAGGGGGGCGGTGGAGGGAAGGAATTGTTAGATCCATATGATGAGGGTCCGAAAGTAGATGGAAGACTTGCATATGGTGGCGCATAAGTAACTGATCCAATATCAATATTAGAAGGCGTAGAATGACTGTAACTCTTGAACTGAGGGCTACGACTCCGTTTGGAAGATGATAGTGGCGGTTGCTTATAATTATCCTGACTAGCATTGCTTTGCCTAAGATTATACTTTGACCGACTACGCTCAAGCCCTTGCGGCTCTTTTACGCGACTAGTAGAATTTGCCCGACCAGGCCTGTTCGGAAGATTGAGATTGGTGGCTTCGGTGTACATTTTGCCATTGCCAGGCTGAGCGGAATATGGTTTTCTTTCACGCTCAATCTGTACCCCTGATACCTCATCGACGCTTGATGACTCGGATGTGACCGAGGGGGCGCCGACATAAGGCATGCGTTCTCGTTCGAGAGGCTTGCTACTCGGTCCTCCTGAATATGAGGGTCTGGACTCGGGTATATCAAGAGGGCGGGGCTGTGGTCGATCGGTGGGTGATTTCTGACGAGGTGGTGGGCTGGATGCTGTTGATTTGCTTCTGCTGTTGTGAGAAATGCCTAGATCTTCAGAGAAGTTAGATATTGCAGCCCTCATCAGTTTTTCCGAGTCACGATCCCCAACATCAGGTAGCAAATGGCGTGAGATTTGTTTCGGTAAACGTTCGGGTTTTCCATCGACCATCTGCCCATCGGCATCAATGGGTAAAGCTAGCACAACTTTTCCCAGCCTTTCTGACTCTTCGCTGGGATAAGCGGATATTTGAATCGTCATCCAGTGTGCAAATCCAAGTGGAGTCAAAGCCGGTATGGTTGGACTGGAATGAAAATCTTCTTGAACTAGATGATGTTGGCATCCAAGATTTTGGTATAGCTTCGAGATCTGGGTGTTAGATAGTGTTTTGAAGATGGCTAGGTACGGTTTGTGAGCACAGATACAGCTAATTACGGAAATCAGAGAGACTTACAAACATATGGATGGATTTCCTTGTTGTCGGTAGGATATGCGCTATAATATGCAGCCATTTTTGAAGGAGTGATCACAATACTCTTTTTGGGTGCAAAATCATCGACCTTTGAATAGCATCAGTAAGATGTTTCAAAACATAACTTCAGATTTAGTCGAAGAGAAGGTATTTCTGTGAAAGCCTCGTCTCGCAGAAATGCCTCCTCCAGATATAGGGAGACTGACAATATGATTTGCAAGACCTCTCAAGAATTGGCCCAACCTTTCCGTAGGCCGAGAATCATTATCAAACAACCGACCCCATTTCTGATCAATGGTAGATAATTCTAGGGTCGAGTATGTGCGGTGAACTTTCTGCGTTGTTCGGTCATTATATCCACGCTCACGGCCATTAAACCTCACAGGGGGCTTATCCGAGGATGGACTAGCAGGAGGAGACCTCGTAGGTTCTGTAGGAGGAGGAGAAAAGCTTGGTTTGGTAGTTGAAATTGGTGAAGGAGGAGTGTAAACTCTGCGGCGGTCTGAAGGAGTAGGAGATTGATTTGTAGAGGAGCTAGATCTCTCTGACTGTTCGCGTTGCATATACGATGCTCGCGACTGGTCATCATAGGTACCTGTTTGTTTTAAATGATCGAAGACTGAGTGAATAGGTTTCAGTAAGCATGAGCAATCGGTGAGGCTCAACAACAAAAATGACAAACATGCCATCAGGAGATGTACCACATATGACTTACGTTCTCTTTTGACCTTTTCCGTGATTGCTGCGATTATCTCGGGCGATACTGCTGCATCGTGATCTACAGCAGTGCCGCGATCAGAGCCATAAGCTGCTCCCATATTGTTGTTTGATGGGGATGGCGGCTGTGGTAAGTGCGGTGGTACATTTGAAGCGCTTTGGGAAGCATATGGTGCATCTCGAGACTCCGTAGAATATCTATTCGAGGTCGAGGGGTTTGAATAGGCAGGTAGATGCCTGTTGGAATCATTGTTGAAGTCGTAGGTCTCGTAGGTCTCGTAGGTCTCATACTCGTATTCCGGTCCTGAATTGCCTCGCAATGGACGACCATAAGCATCAAAATGGGCCATCTTCAAAGGCGAGGCTATATGGTTTGGTGTTTGTCACCTCATAAGGTTCGGAGGTACAGCAGTTTGACTTGCCGTATGTTGAATCGAAGAATTTGCTCTTGTACGATTCGAATCGGGAAGAGTTGGAGACGAGATGTTGGATTTCGAAAGCCTTAAGGTTGTCGTCGTATGTGGTGTTGGTGGTGGTGGTGGTGAGGGTGGTGGGATGTCAAATTTTCAATGATCAAAAATGCTTATTTGGGTTAGTGAGGTTATGAATATGTCGAACATTTAATCAAAGCGAGCTATGACTGAGGTTATTCGGTGCAGAAGAAAAGAAAGCAAAGGAAAGACGAGACGAGACGAGAAGAGGAGAGAAGAGAAAAGAAAAGACAAACCCTGTTCAGATTCTCCGCGAGATGATTATCTAATATCTGAGTAGAGATACATCGGGCAACGGCAACGGGCAACTGGTAACGGGCAACTGGCAACGGCAACGGCAACGGGGCAACAGCAACGAATGGGGTACGATTGAGATCTTCAAAGATGATACAGATGCAGTATTCGGTCATTGATATATCGCGAAGGATGGAGGATGATTCATACCCAACCCAGACATCACTCAGCCCAACTATCACACAAACTGGCACACAACCAAACCTGCGAAGAACCCATCATCGACTTATATTGATTTTCAAGTTAGTTATACAGTCAATCATTGACTCTATTTGGAAAGATTATCTTATTTGCTCAAAACACTACATCTCCAGCTACCAGACACCCACCATAACCGTAGCCTTCCGCTGACTCTCACTGCCTCGCCTCTAAGAGTCACCTCCTCCTGAATTCCATCTCAAACTCTCCATAATGCCACTCCAACATCCACCATATGCCATACGCCCTAAATCTCCCCATACTTCGCAAACCCCACAATCCCCACAATCCACAACCATAACAACCAATCACCCATCCATCACTTTATCCATCCATTCATCCTCCAACTTAATAATTCACAGGACCGACCTCTCAACCTCCCCGTCCCTTCCCCTCCCCTCCCTTTCATAAATAACACTTAACCCTCCCCCTCCCCCCTCCCCAAACAACACATCACCCCCCACCGCCCCCTCGCCTCCTCCCTCTCTCCCTCTCTCCCATTTCAAAAACATTTCAGAAACTTGCATCCCCACCCTCTCCCCCTCTCCCCCTTTCCTCTCCCTCTCCTCGTAACTCAAACCTATCCTATCTATCCCATCCTATCAATACCAATCCACAGACCAATCCACAGATTGCACCCTCCACCCTCCATCTAATACAAACAACACACACCCAAACTCCACCATATAATGCATCAAACATAAAAATAAAAAAAATAAAAAAATTTATATACAGATCTTCCTATCTTCATATATAAAGCAATCAATTATGTATATCATAAATCTCAGTGCGATACGTGAGTGTATGTGAATGCGAGGCCCTCGGCGAGATAGGAGGGAGGATGGTACCAACTTGTAAATCATCGTCTGGGAGAATCTACAGTCAAAAATCCCAACCAAGTGAGTGTTGTGAATGCTGCAAGGGGTCAAAAGGGGCAGGGGGAGGGGAAGAGATTAAAAAAAACGTCTTCAGGAGGTCAGACCAGACGCGCAAATTTTTTACGGGAAGATGAAGGATGGTGTAGCACAACCTAAAATCAAGCATTTCATCTAGGGTACCTTAGTTGCAAATAAACCATCAATATTAGCCCTTCTATGCTATGCAATCAACACTAAAGCTGACTTGCCTTGCCAATTCACAAGCCATAGTACCAGCAGTGATCTCCGGTGAAGCCAAAGCTCTGAAGCCACATGCGGTAATGTGAAAAGAGAAAATACCAAAAGCCATTGTTAATATGGAAAAAGGAAATTCATCGTTCCCAGAGAAAAACCGTTCCCATATCTGTCCCAACATGGAGCTTCAATTGCAACGCAGAGAATCGCTAAGTCCTTGGATATTTTTCGCTGCCCGCAAAGAACCATATGCCCCGGAGAACAACATGGAATTAAGAAGCGATTGATTACATTTCATCATCGCTGGAGTCGTAGACCGTTCTACGGTATGGGGCATTTGATTCTGGAGCCCACTCTGTGATGGCACCTAGATCGGCTTGCTGCGTGGTGCGTTGGCCAACCTGAAAGTAAGAATTAGGTTAGTACAGTTGGCAACATTACGACTATGAATGACAGAGCTAGAAGAGAGAAAGTGCAACCCATTTCAAGAGACTTACAGGTTTAGCCCATCCAGTGTTCTGGTTAGTGACCACACGAATCGGTTGAGGAGCTGGAGCTGGTGCAGATGGGTGAGAAGGCATAGCAGCGGAACGTCCAGGAGTTGCGACAGGATGCGGGGTTCCGCCTCTCCCAGGTGTAATGCTCGAGTCACCAACGGTCGATGTTGCTACAGAAGATGAAGTCATTGTCTTTTCTTGCGAGTGGCGAACTCCATTAGCATCATATGCGTTGTATCTCATAGCAGGACCAGCACGACGTCTGGAGTCTCGGGTTGTCCAGCCATCGGAGTTGACCGGCATATCAGCAGTACGAGCACCTTCGAAACGGTTGCTGACTGAAGACTGGGAGCGATTCTCAATTCCACTGCTGGCAACTGCTCGTAGATGAGCTGCGAACTGAGAAGAACTGAGGGCATTTCCGATTGCAAGGGAGGATGCCTGTTGAGACAACTATTTAACCTTGATCAGTACTGCGTAAAGACTGGCAAGACTTGATCAAACATCGACTTTCGAATAGAAATAGCCCTCCAAGATAGTGGGAAGTGCAAGGATCTGGAGGTGATACTTACTGCAGCCATACTCGCAGTATAAGAAGAGCCTGTGGTCTCAACTGGTGTGCCGTCTGTAGTAGCGTGTGGTGGTGGCTCACTTCCTGGGGCTGAAGTAAGGTCTACCTCGGGATGATAGCCCTCCTTCCAGTGCACGCATTCCATGCACCACTTATTTCCTCGGGATCTTTGAGCCTTGCTGAACAAGTCCAATACCTTGATTTGCCCGCAGGGACCTTCACATTGAAGCTCTTGGACTTGTTCACCCTTGCAGCTACGGCATCTTAAAAGAGGCTTAATTGCATCGGGCTTCATGCCCGGATTTTGAGTCAACGTATACTTGTACGGAGCAATCTCATTCTTTGAGAAGCAGTCCTGGGTTTTGAAGACACTGCAATGGCGGCATTTAAATTTGAAGCTGCAGCAAGATTATCAGTACGTTTTCCGATGGATAGATTTGAATGCCTGACTGTTATTTGAAGGTGAAAGCATTCTGGATATGTTGTTGAAGTTGTAACAGTGGGAGAGTTGACTTGCTGAAGACGATGCAAAAGGAATTCATGACTGATGAGTGACTTACCCAATAGGAATGACAACGCCGTTACGCCTACGAACTCTGGTTAGCCCAGTGACCCGATCACGCCGACCCATTTGGAAACATACTGAGATGCGGGAGAATAACGGTTGTTTCTGAAGGACATCTTGAAAGATAGCGGCGAGGGAAGAACGAGGTCAAGGAATATTGTTGATTATGTTTGAAGAGGATTGAAACTTAATGCTGGCTGTGTATTCAAGACACTTCTTTTTTCACTTTCCAAAGAAAGCCAAGAAGAGGGAGAAGAACTACTGTTGCTGTTGCTGTTGTCGTTGTTGCTGTGAAGGAAGGAAAGGAAAGGACAGGAAGCTTTGGAGGGGGGTGGAATGGGAGTTGATGTTGGAAGATGGATTGGAGATGAATCTTATTTTGTTTCCTAAGAGTGAATATTGTGGTGAGGGGTGAGGGGTGAGGGGTGAGAGATTTTGAGGGAGGATGCCAATCAGTCTACTCCTCTCCAATCAATTGCAAAATAGGAAGAGTAGGAGGAGGAAAAAAGTCAAATAATATGTAGCTGTGTCGGAAGGACCTGATCAATCGATATTACCACCATGACCTTGCCTATCTTTCTCCAAGATCCTGCCTCAGGCATATTTTCAATAGGAGCATTTCATTTTGCAATGGGAATCCGAAGTTAACGTTGTTGATATCGCACCTTGAATAAATAGTCCAACAGTCATATGGGCGGGAGCTTGCATCATGTTTACCCAGTCACTTCAAAGCCATTTGTCCTGCAATCCCATGCTTCGTGTGTGATCTATCACATCCATTGAATCTTGCCTCTGCATTGCCGAAAAAGTAAAGTCTATATCAATGTTTTAATTGAGGAGATTATGCAACCGCTTTAAACACAACCCAGGATACAAAATGACGACGAGGAATCAAAGTTTCCAAGAACGATATTATAAACAAGAACATGATCTGAACAGTTTGAATGATCAGTTCTTTTCCGTTTCTACTCACTCACTCACTCATGGATAACGATGCTGCGAGTCACTTGATTGCCAAATATCGCATCGCTACCAGCATTTCACCCTCGGTTCCATTGTTACAGGTGTAGCAAACGCAGTCAATATCAATAATGCCGGACATAGAAGACTTCTCCTTCTGCGGCATCAAAATTCCTCGCTCAATCATCAGCTTTCTATCAAGCCATCTTTGGCCATTCGCTCGAACCAGCGTGTCTAACCATCGGGAGTAGCAGATCAGATTGAGCTCTTAACGTCTGAAAAGCTGTTCATCTTCCAGAGTCATTTGAATGATCATTTGAATGGGAACATTACTTCAAGTAGATTCGATGTTCTAAACGATTCCAATCTTTCAGACAATCCGGACTATTGAAAACCCTGGCACTGGTGCAAAGTTGACGTTCCTGAAGAAACCTCGGAAGTTCGCCTTACAGATAGGGGTAACGTGCTTGCTTGACCTATCTCCGCGAGTGCAGGGTATGACGAGATATTGAGAAGCCCAAAATGTTGGGCTAGTTTTAGTGCTGACGGTTTGTCCACCTCGCACAGAATCTCATCCAGCTGACCAGGTTATTCGAAGTCGAGTGAGGCCGAGTGAGACCGATCAACAGCCAGCTTTCATCGAATGCCGAAACTTTTCAGCAGCAATGGGCTGGCAGAGAGAAGCGGTGCGAAAAGTATCAATGTCTCCCCAGATTCTCATCCTTTACCACACCGCTTCAGCTCGCACATGCGAGAAACCGTTAGACCTGCCCTATCCTTCCGGCTTCGAGTCAGACCCGATAGTGTGGATTATGGACAGGGTGAAACGTGTCAATCAGGATCTTCAACGGAAGAGGAATAGATTAGACTATTAGAGACATGCGACAATATCTCTCCAGTTAGCATGGCTGGGAATAATAGCTTTCGACATGCCTTTTTGGTATTCTTCTATCGAGGGTCACATCGTTCATCCAAAATGATTCTTTTTTTTAGCTTTGATCACGCGGAACCCGTCCAAAGGAGCCTGGGCGCCACAATCAATCTCGCAGACTCGTACCATCCTGCAAGCCTTGATAAACAGGGTCATTATTCAAAGGCCCAATTGACCAGTACATACAGCATTGTTCACACATCCCAAACCCGACTCGCAGACACCCTCTCCCCAACCTCCTCGAACAATTTTCAAGACCCAAGGCGTGCCGGTCCTTCGATAGCTTGCTTTTGGGGCCGTCTCCAGCGGAAGCCGGGAGAGCTAAAATGGCAGGCTCAGAAGACCGCGGTTAGTGGGGATGATGCCTGCCCACATGAATGAGCAAGGATACGCGACGCTAACTGGAAAGACCAACGAGACCAAGACAAAAGTGGCTATCAACGGTCAGAGTTTGAAGAAGACAAAAGCGTCGAAATCGCCATTACTATTGCTATCATGATGAAATGGTAAGATGAAGAAAGGGGCGGCGCGGACTACTTGTGTTACTGCTGATGGGGCCGGCCCTGGGGCTCGAAGGTATGGGCAATGGATTCGGAATTATTAACCTAGATAAGAATCTTACACAAAGCACAAAGGGTAAAAAAACGGCAAAGCAGAATAAACACACACATACATACAACCTGAAATATACTTGACCTTTTCATCATCCATGTTATTCATGTACATGCGCAGTCAGCTTGGAGCATCTGAGATATTCCCAAACAGGGACACCATAATGCATGCATGCATGGCACTGCACAACCACGGACGCACAGGAAACATCACTAGATCACCCTGTCTCTCACTAGAATTTCTTTTGGGGGCAGGGCCATAGCGGTTTGGACTTCTGGAGGTCCTGAATCTTAGCCAGTCAATCATCACTATACCACGAGTCTGCGAGGTTACACTCGGACGGTCTTGCATAGATGGCACGAAGCATAATTTTATGTCGGCAAGCGATTTCAGGTCGAACGGTATACCACACACGCACAGTTCTCGCACACTCTCACACTCTCACACTTCTATGGAATCTGGATAGAGACTAGGCGGCGAAACACGAAAAGTATCCGTATAAGAAATTATTGAGATATATAATTACTTAGGCCTTCGTAATGAGTGGATTAAAAAGTGACAAGCTATGGACTGGACTGGACTGGACTAATACGTACGTACGCCACTGTCCACCAATAGAGCAAAAGGAGCAGGCATTATCAAAAACATCCATCCACCCATCTTGTTCGGACCTTTCTTTTTTCCTTTCTCTCTCTCTCTTTGGCCAAAAATATTCCCACTTTGTCCTGTTCGACCAGGTTTACGGCACTTCCCCTATCTTGAACATCGCTATTCCCGATGCGCTAGTTCGTCTCGTCTCGTCTCGTCTCGTCTAAATGCTTCGGTTGATGTGTTCGGTAGAGCGCACCTGATGATATATAAAGATTCTGCTACTGTGCGCATTTGGACACATCATTAATTATGCTGGGTTTGAATAGTCTCTATGCTATATGTATATTTATATATGCATAGCTTTTGAGGGATGAGTAGACGAGGAATATATTATTAGAATATCCAAACCCAGCATGAACGAACGGTAGCTATTGAGGCGTGGCAGGCATGTTCATGGAAATGGTGGGAAGAGGCGCATTGAATGGCTGGTCTAGCTTGGTGTAAAAATAAATAAAAAATCATGGCTGATACCTTGAGAAGTTAAATTCTTGATACGATGACTCTCTCCCCCAGCAAAATCCCGATTGATAGAATAATGCGTTTTTTATCGCTTAAAATAAGAATTTCTCCTACTATAGAATTTAAACTTAATTACTTTTAATAAAGCGTAAATGCTGATATTAGTTTCATAATTATTAGGTTTTAAGAACTGGAATATAAGAGTATTTCTGATACCGCATCATAGGGTCATCTTGTTATATGTTGTAAAAGCTGTCCATTTCCTTATACTTCAGCTATGCTATTTATATGGTTTACGTTGTAGACGTCGCTTCCTTCTATAATAGAGGAAGCGACAATGGCTTTCTACGCCAGCTGTTATCTATATCTGTGGCGTTCCGTAACAATTTCGTGCTTTTTGAACGATCTTGATTTGATGTTTAATTATATAACTTGAGGATTAGTAATCAGCTTATATGATCAATTCAATATTTAAGAAATGATTTTAATGAAACGAGAACGATGTAGTAATAAACCTGAACGATATTATTGATATCGAGATGGTTTTGTTTGATTGATCTTGCAATATATTGATTGAACATTACAATTTAAAATTAATTTGAAGTCTTTTATCAATATATAATTCATAATTCATTCTAATCATTTGATAAATCTTTATAAAAATCAAATTTAATTTAATTTGTTGTTTTTTATACTCGAGTCTTATTTTTCAATATATTTTGATTCTAGTTCAAAAAGATTTCATCTTTTTACTTTTCGCAAACAATAAATAGAAACCTTACTATTATAAGCCTCTTCTTTTTACTCTGGATTATTATTCATTCATTCTCTTTTGCAATAATAACCAGAATAAGAATAATACATGAACATTTCTCATCCTCTTTCGAGACGAACGATTGAATTTTTTCACGTCAAGTCAAGTCAAGTCAAGTCACCAGTCCAGTCCTGTCCAGGCCAGGCCAATCAAAGTCAGGATTGCGTTCACTCAGTCTCTGTGTTGGCATCACAAGAAGCAATCGAAAGTTTTTAGCCGACACCTTCAAGGATCCAATCCAAGCAAAGCACTAGCATCTTTCAGTCGCTTCTATTGATTCATAGTATGTTCTGATTCAACTAAAAGGCGTTGTCGTGTTGTTCGAGACAAAAGTCCCACAACCTCGCATCAAACTTTGCAGCATCAGTTCCAAGAGCATCAGCACCGCATTAGAAGGAAGAAAAAGTCTAACCTTCGCTACATAATTCATGCTTTGTGTCACAAATTATCCTCGTACACAAGCAGACTAACCCACAGTCTTGTACTGTGCCAAATTCATTCTTCTCCCTCTCCCTCCTTTTCCTGCTCCCTCGAACCCAAATCATATCCGTCCATGCGCATGTACATGTACATGTACATACATCCTGTACCTCCCTGCTCTGTATTATTGCTACATGTTGCTGTACTACATACATCATATATACACTCCAGTCATCTCGCTCGACGTCCCCCCTCTCGCTCTCTGTCTCTCTTGCACCTGGCATCATAATTGCTTACCCCTGGAGAAAACTACCAGGAAGATCCAATCTACTCGTTCGATGCCTAGGTGGATTTTAGCGAAATTGGTTATTACCACCCCCGAGCTGTTCATGCCCCGAAGATTATCTTCTGGAAGGATTTGCGGAACCTAATAAGACTCAAACTAGAGAAAGCGCAAGCTGGAGGTCTTTCCACGGTTCACGGCCTGGTAGTTTCGATTTTACGACCAATTCAAAGTTCATGCCACCCATACCAGCCAGGTGCTCGCTTTCCTTCTGACTGACTCTCATCCATACGACAAGCAACTCCCCCACATCGCCATCGAGAAACTACGAAGGGCTCTTCTTGATCTATTCCGACTTCTCCTATCATCGTCACGAGCCCATCTTTCTTCTTGATCATCAAAAGCCTTCTTGCTCTAGCGGGTCCAGACCCGCACTCCCGATTCTTGGTAAACGGCTACGGCTCCTTTCCCACCACCCTTGGACCCTTTCCCAGACATCCATCCCATTACATCTCCTCTACCCGATCATCTTCTTGATCTTTCAATTCGCTGCTTCACTCATTTGCACTCTCACGCAGGACATCCAACAAAATATCATTATTCACCGTCGGTCGTTACTTTGCTACAATCGACATCTACGTTACATGAATGCTTTGGTTAACATAAGGAAGCTCTTGTAGAGCTATATACACGACAGCATTGGTAAGAGAAATCTCCTGATATTCACTCTGGTCACCGTTGAATCTCGGACAGCGCTCGCAAAGAGATTGCTAACACAGCCAATTTCATCCAGTATTCACTATTGGTCATTTGACTCGAACATTAATTAATTACAACAAATATATACATCGACTTCCCACATTGCAAACCTCACATCAAGTCGATCTACAATCATGACGGTTGCCTACGATTTGACCCATCGAGGGTCGTCGAACCCTCAAGCTCCAGCCGGACAAGCGTTGGAAGATCGATTCGAAATTTTGAAAGATATTGGAGATGGAAGTTTTGGTAGTGTTGTTCTAGCACGAGTACGCGGGGCGGGAGCCAGTGTAGCTCGACGCGGAACAATTGTAAGTTTAAGCAGAGTGGGTTGAGGAATTGTTCGGGCTGACAAGACCATTCTAGATTGCTATCAAGACAATGAAGAAGACCTTTGAATCATTTCAACCATGTCTAGAGCTACGAGAAGTGGTCTTCTTAAAAACGCTTCCACCCCACCAACACCTTGTACCAGCGTTGGATATTTTCCTCGACCCCTTTACCAAGAAGCTGCATATTGCCATGGAGTACATGGATGGCAACTTATACCAACTGATGAAGGCTCGTGATCACAAGTGCCTGGACGTATCTAGTGTCAAGAGCATCCTCTTTCAGATCATGCAAGGGCTTGAGCATATCCACGCTCATCATTTCTTCCATCGCGATATTAAACCTGAAAATATCCTCGTCTCTACATCATCACAAGATTCAGGAAATTCCTTCAGACGATACTCCGCCATGGTCACCCCACCTTCTACACCACCAACGTACACCGTCAAGATTGCCGACTTCGGTCTTGCCCGAGAAACTCATTCGAAGTTACCCTACACAACCTACGTATCGACTAGATGGTACCGAGCACCGGAAGTATTATTAAGAGCAGGAGAGTACTCGGCACCAGTGGATATCTGGGCCATTGGTGCTATGGCAGTGGAAATCGCAACCCTGAAACCTTTATTCCCTGGAGGAAATGAAGTCGACCAGGTCTGGAGAGTGTGTGAAATTATGGGTAGTCCAGGGAATTGGTACAACAAAGCTGGCGAGAGAGTTGGTGGAGGTGATTGGAGAGAGGGCACGAGACTGGCCGGCAAACTTGGATTCTCATTCCCAAAGATGGCGCCACACTCCATGGACACGATTCTTCAAACGCCTCAGTGGCCAGCATCATTGGCGAAATTTGTCACGTGGTGTTTGATGTGGGATCCTAAGAGTCGACCAACATCAACCCAGGCGATAGCTCACGAATTCTTTACTGATGCTGTTGATCCATTGAGACCCAAGTCTTCATCAAAAATACTTGGTCGAAAACATTCTGACCTCAGCTATCGTAGCTCCAAGGACTTTTCCGAGCCTGCACCAACTTCAACAATAAAACCTTCTTGGTTCAGAAAATCTTTGATCGGCGGCAGAAATGATAATTCTAACGCCGCCGCTGCCGTTCAAACTAAGGAGAAAGAGAATGCGGTCACGAAACCTTCACCGGTACTTGCAGCCACAATTAGTGAGATTCCAATAGCCAAGACACGACAGCCTGCTACTAAGCGGTCAACGTGGGCTAATGGGGCCACCAACGCAGCGCCAATGACGATCTTACCGACGATTAAGCCCATCTCCCCAATATCCGACACTGCAACTGCACAAGCAAATAGCCGAACGCCGTCATACAATGATCTCTACCCTGGGCAGCATGATAAGGGCTCGAAGAAAATTGGTCGTCAATTATCAGTTGCCTCTAGCACGAACCATTATGCAGAAATTCATCGACAGCAAGCAGAAATGGCATTAAATGGAGCTTCTGGTTTAGTATCTCCCCCAAGTGGCCACAAAGAAAGCTTCTTCTCGCACCTAAGGAAACGTGCGAGGAGATTTTCTGGTCGACAATCTCAATCTCAATCTCCCATGTCACCAAAATCGATTGACCTCGAATCCCAGGCTGGATGTGGACCGTGGTCGAGCAATCGATCATCAATAGTGTTGGATTCCAACCAGCCTTCGAGTCCTGCCCCCCAAAAAGTTGATTCGCACGAGGCATTGGACAAAGCGTTGCGTAACGTTCAACAAAACTTGGATTCCCCACAAAGTACAAACCTCCCGCCTGTACCCCCAAGTCATCAAATCAACCCAAGCAGTGTTCTAAAGAGGCATCACTCCGTTCCTCATCAACACCCACCGCGCTCAACCGCCGATATTCCAAGATCTGTTGCACCCATACCCACTAGAAATCGGAGGAGCCAGATACCAGGTGTTCAACAATATGAGACTCCTGATGAGGAGGATGAATTACTTGATGAAGCTTTAACTTCCATAAAGAAGCCAATGAAACGCGGAAATTCAGTGCAGACTGACCATCGAAAACCGCTAAGACAATCGCACAGCAATACTGGGTTAAATCCATATCCTACACCATCTCCATCCGCTAATGGTAATACGGCACTCTTTGATCAAGGATTAAATAATGCTTCGCCAACTCCAAAACCCCATGCACCTAATAAGCAATCTTCGACCCCACCATACGACTACGAGGAGAATGAATGGGCAGCATCTGCTGCAGCTAGTATATTCGCAGCACAAAACCGATTTTAGGCGAACCTCTATCGTCAATTTGTAAAATACTTGGAGGAAAAGTTTCGGGGCATCTACATGGCATGGTGTTTGGGAGATAATGGGAGGGGTCAGTTTTTTCAAACGTTCTTTGTGATATCAGTTTACTATACACCAGTACAGCTGGGTCTAGCGAGTTCATCTGCGGCGTTTAATGTTTATATCGAAACCTTCTTTTGATTTTTATTTTCCAGCTTCATACCCCCGAGCATAGTAGCGCCTATAGAAGCGCCTCCTGGTGTTCATTTTTCTCATTTTCTAAATACCCCTTTATAGACTGCACTAAACTTTGTTTTCCGAGAGAGAAGATTCACAATGGAAAAACCTGCTTCGCAGCACTCAAACAATATCTCATTTGTCATCAAATTTCTGTATGGATGTGGCCTGTAGCAAATTCACTTGAATACCAGGACCAAACTTATATATGTTGTATTTCCTATTTTTGCAGGTTCAATGGCGATTTTTCCAGCGAGCCACGTGGCGACGGTTAATTGGGAGAGGTGATTCTGTTTACTCAACATCCACCGCACGATACTGTACAACTCATGTTTAGAAGGCTAGCTTCCCCCTCCCCCCCCCCCAAAATTACGGGCACGGGTGTGGGAATGGGATTTGGGATTTGCGGCTCTGTCGGTCGGGATGGGCGGAGGAAGGGGGTCAAGGGTATGCATATTTTGTGGCGGGGTGGTACATGTACTTAATTATAATTTTCCTTATCATTCCTTTTGTCTTTCTTTTGTCATACATATATATATATCTGGGTCGGGACTATCCTGGAACTATAGGGATGCGCTGCAGGAAGGGGGGTTTTTTTTCTGGGGAACATCCTCGTTCCTGGATATGAGGGGAAAGTCCTTGGAAGATGAGATGGGAGTTTGTGAGGTTGATCTCGTGTGCATGGGTGGAAGCTTGGAATGGGAGGTTACTGCGTTACTCTGCTGTGTTGGCTAGTGATGTTGGGCCTTGATTGCAATTGCTGGCTTGGCCTGGTCGCTATGTCATTGTCGTAGAAGAGGGACGGATGACCATGGTGGCTAGTTTGAGAGAGGAGGATACCTACCGACCTTGGGTCAAGTGTTGGAAGCTGGCTGATGAGTCACAGTGGATATTATCTGGGTCATCAATCAGGAGAGGAAGGAAGACGTGTATTTAGATGGTGGCAAAGCAAATGTTGGAAGGAAGGGTGGAGGGAGGCAGGGAGGGAGGAAGCCCTGAATGATACAGATACAGTAGCCTAGTTGTAGTAGATAGATGCTGTGAAGATGAATCATAGCGTGACAACGCTTTCTTTTTTTTTTCCCTTCCGACTTTACTTCATCATCATCATCATGTCTTGTGTATCATCATTTATTATCATCACTCCATGTGTGTGTGTGTGTGTGAATTTAAATTGTCTTATGCTATTGTTATTGGTATCTGTCATATTCATATGTAAGTAAATCAAGCTTTCCCCCTCCCCTGACCTGAATGACCGGTCCGGGTCTGATATATTAAGAGTATGGATGGATGTATGTATCTAATCTTACATTACATTAAATACCTACCTACCTAACTACCGTTAATTCATTCATTCATTCATTCATGACTGTTAATTAGCTAGTTAGCTAGTTAGCTAGCTAGCAAGCTAGCATGATGTGTGTATGTGCACGATATGATATGATGTAATGATGATCTTCAAACTTCAAACTTCAAACTTCAAGGTTGGATCGATGGAGCGATGGATGGATAGATAGATAGATAGATAGATAGATAGTATGGTATGGTATTGCATATTATTCATTACAGTACTTCAAAGGATCACGGGTGAGTGAGTGAGGACTTCCAAGGATCGCTCATAAGGATTCATAAGGATCGCAGGTAAGTAGGTAAGCAGCTAGTTAGTTGGTTAGTTCATTGCTTGATTCACATATGCATGACCCTGAAAATCATTCTGGGTTATGTACGTATGTACGTACCACTGTACTAAGTAGGTAGCATTGGGGTTTGAGGTTTGGGGTTTGGGGTTTGGGGTTTGGGATGTTGGGTTCTTGGGTTTGGAATGGAATGGAATGGGCGATGGATGATGTGTGGTGTGTTGTGTGGGGGAGGGGGAGGTAGGAGGTTGGTTTGATGGATGGTTTGACGGGGATGTTAACAGTGTGGTGGACCTGTGGGGGTGGATGGTATGTTTCGGTGGCTGGTTGACTGGCTCGTTGGCTTAAGGGGTCTATGATCTACCTACCTGCCTACCTGCCTATCTTGGTATTGTGTTGTATTGTCTCTCTCTGTCTCTCTCTGTCTCTCTGGGGTGTGGATTGTTGGAAGATGATGGATGAATCAATCCAATGGATCCCTAGAGTAAGGTAGGGTAAGGAAGGTAAGCAAGCCAGCTTACATGGGCGGTTGGAGGTATGTATGGATGTGGGTAAGGATAGGTGCGGTAATTCCTTGAACGGGGAAGTGGTACGGACGGACGGGGAAGGAAGTGATGCTCAGTTTGTTGTTGGTACTGTACCAAGTTATGGAGTTATTGATGGAATACTTAGGGACACCCGGGTAGTATCATTATCGTATCGAATCTCGTAATGATAAGTTGGTATCGGATGGGGTACCAGTTTATGACCTGCAGGTTGGCTGCAGCTGCATCATATGATAAGATATGTTCCCAGTCCCCGTAGATTCAAGATCGGGATGGTGAGTGGTGATTAGGTTGATGATGGGGTGATGGATGGGTGGTTGCTGGTGGTGTTGGTGGCGTTGGCTTGACAACTGTGGGTGGAGTGGGAGTGGGAGTGGGAGTGGGGTATGGATGGGTAAATAGAGATAGGGGGCTGGGAAGTGCAACTACCGAGGTTTGGTGTAAATAACATACATGCATTAGATTATAACAGGGTTCGCTATCACTTGCCCTCGGAAGAGAACTGAGTCGAAGTCGACGAGAAGGTCTAATAAATTGATGATGATGCTGAATATGGATGATTAGAACTACTCGAGTACTAACTAGGACCTGTAAAGGTTTTACAAGGAAAGGGAAAGAGGTTCTAGAACCTTTCTTTCTCATTTGGAACAAGGTTTGTACGAGGGAGCCACCAGGGGGCTCGGAGAGAGAGAACTCAGGGAAGAAGGAGGTTAGGTAGCGAGCGGCACAGAAAAGTATGGTAGAGTAAACTTAGCGGAAGACGGATCAATGCCGATGGGTGGAAGTTGCCGTGTTCTAGGATAATGATGAATTGTAATCTGGATTCTTGGTTGTCTTTCGTTTGTCTTTAGATTTCATGAGAATCAAGAATGTGATGAGAGTGATTGATGGATTATTGAATGGATTATTGAAAATAGAAATTAGAAATGGGAAATGGGAACATCGTATCCTTGCCTCCGGGATTTTTTGACTTTGGGAACTCGGACTAGGCGTTCATGGTGACAATGTGAGCTTTCATCATGATCTTCCTGTTTTTCTTCCTCTTACCATTCTTCTTCTTTCGGGGGTGTGTGAGGATGTCAGCTTTCTTGACGGGATAACCAAGCGAGTCAGTTCTACTTGTCCACCGGAACTGCCAATGGATGGAGCGTATATTAGCATGCATGCATGTCCAACATGCGAGGTTATACTGTAATTTGGAAATTCTAAAACCTACCTACCTACCGTTTATCTAATCTCGCTGGCACCGGTAACGAGCACATAGTTTTCCGCCACCAGCCCATTCGTCATTTCTGCAGTAGATACTGGAAAAAGATTTCAATCTTTTGATGGCTTTAATATCGGAGCCTGGAACTTTGAGGGGGAGGCAGGAGGGGGTTGAGAAATTACGTCTGGAGAGGATTCGAGTTCTTGAGTCTTGAGTTTCAAGTCTTGGAGGTTCTGGTCGCCGGCCAAGTTGGTCGGTCAGGTATGATGGATATATTATGCATTCTCTCTCATGGGCCTGGGATTAGAGATGGCAAGTCTGGGGCAAGAGTGGAAATGATGTGCTAAATAACTAAACTCTACGAATCATGATATACTGCTGTGGTAATGATGAAGAGGTCGAGACTCAACATAAGAAGTTGTATGGGGATATGATATGATAGGATGAACATCTTTCATCTCGATCTCTATCTAAAGTTTTCATATTAGAAGTTAGAAGTTGACTCTCGACTCTACGTATCTAGATGCAGCAAGACGTCGGAACATGAAGAGTTTTCTTTAACGTTTAAAATAAGAATATTTTAAGATATTAACTTATCTGAACGGAAAGTTTCCCGGGGCAAGTACGACTGTACTTCAGTTTCCTCAAGGCTCAAACTCCAATATCAGTTCGATGTCATCATGTTAGATGTCAGATGTTAGATATTCACACAGTAGATAGCTCGGAGTGT
Source organism: Monilinia vaccinii-corymbosi (assembly GCA_017357885.1). Lineage (NCBI taxonomy): Eukaryota > Fungi > Ascomycota > Leotiomycetes > Helotiales > Sclerotiniaceae > Monilinia > Monilinia vaccinii-corymbosi. The sequence continues at coordinate 3,491,020 of CP063407.1, read as the reverse complement.
CCGATGGTGATGTATGTTTACATCAGCCATGGATATGCGAGCCTACAAGCGCGAAGTTCAACGGTTCGAGATATATTAGGCTGTTAGGCTATTAGCTATTCTTCCGACTACTAACTACTACAATGTCTGTCACATGGTCATCAACAAGAATAAGAACACGATCCTACCTACATCCATCCCCGCGGCCAAGATGAGCTCGAGGAAGCAAAATTATAGGAACAAGTTACCCCAACCCCCTTCCCCCTCCCCATATATAGGGTTCGTTCACACCGTCTAATCAGCCTCAAGGCCATCCTTCCATCCATTCATTCCCTTGAATATAGACTCCCTACAGATCAGATTCCACAAATTCCAACTTCTCTTTTAATATATCGAATTTGCTCGAATTTGCTCGAATCTCCCAACCTCCAACCTCCAACCTCCAATCTCCAATCTCCCTATAAGCGCCGCTTGAGTGATCGATATCGATATCTCTAGGTTGTCATTCCGGAACCTCCGATAAATTAACATATGGGACGATCTCCTTCCTTCCTATAAGCACCACCGCTTGAGCCATGGCATGGCATCTCAAGATTGCCATACCGGCCGCGGAACCTCCGATAAATCAACATACAGTAATTCCAAAGATTCGGTTATGATATCGACCCCCCCCCTTCATAGCTCCTCGCTCCTCGTTCGTCGCCCCCCCATCCCAACCCGTCATTAAATCACCCCCCCCAAAATTGAGTCTTCATCAAACCCTCCTTGCACACCTAAACATCATCCTCTTAGATCTATGCACTTTCATTCCCCGAGTTTTGCCTTTTCGAAGGGATACATACATAACATACACAATCATCTATCTATCCACTCCTTCCGTGTTCCCTCCCTCCCTGCATACATACACATGCATAACTCAAAAAGATCCAAAAAAAAAATGATAAATGCAAAAAAATCACAAAAGATTGTCCCACATACAACAGTAGGGATTCGCTGGTGGTCACCCACCCAACTACTAATCTACCGATCTGAGGCTTGTGTATGGCAGAGCGGACGGGATGCCCAATTCTCCTCAGTCTATGGTCGTATGTGACAGAGGAGCGCTCTTTTCCATTAATATATTGAATGAAGAGCACCATCAACACCTTAACACCCCATGCGAGAAACTGAACTGAAAGGCTGATCAAAGCTTATTAATATTATTTAAATTGAGGCAAAATGTATTGATTTGAAGTTATTTCGATCAATCATATAAATCTTAGATTATTTGAATTGGAAAATATACAGAATAGTATATATGCCTTTTCCCTCCATCGCATGGTCATGGTGAATTATCCTATCCTAGCCCCCCCCGATCAACTTTCCAAACAATGTATAAAGAAAGATACTTTACTCGCTCAATCTTCTTCATACCTACCTTCCCTTTATCCCTTCATCGTAAACCTCAACTAACCCTTCTCTTATAAAAATTCCATACAGCAAAAAGGTTCCACGGCAAGCAGTACGTATACATGTATTCCTAGCCATCCGTCCATATATCCAAGGTATTTCCCACGGGGTCGGGGTTCCGAGATCCAAAATCTATGGTTCGTGTCTTCAAATGACGTTACAGTATTTGAGAAATCCAAGTCGACTGAAAGTATCACCGCGATTTGGACGAGAAACCAAACCATAGATGTGAAGACTTTGGCTATTTGGCTAAACTGGGAGCAAAGGAAAAGGGAAAGAAAGATTTTGAACAAAGAAGAGAACAAGATGCGAAGAGCTCGGGGCTGCCATGGTCAAATGATGAGAAATTATTGATTCAGCTGTCCGTTTATTTCATACGGATATATTCTTTGATGTGCTGAATATATTTGAAGTTTAAAATCCACTTTGCACATCAATCCATACTCATAGATTGATTCACTTCACCCCAAATACTAAATCCTTTCAGACCTGAACTGCAATCTAAACCATCAGATATCCGTCATCTTCCCTTCTAACCTATACCTCACACCTCAAATCCCGCACCATACTCCCCTCGACCAGCCCCTAAGCCTCTTCCCCCAAACCCAAAACACAATACCCATACCACACCACAGCTTGATAAGTGCCATATTCGTCATAATCGGGGGAACATATCCACTCTTTTCAACCCAAGGGGTGACAAATTTACTAAACCCATAACCCCCATACATTTTTATTCACAGTGGTAGTTACGAAGATGGCACCCGATACGGGCTTATAGGAATCGACAGCGTAGGTCGAGGCAATACTTGACAGGGCCGCGACTGGATGCCGGCGCAGGTGAAGCTGGTGATTATCATGCTCTGAAGTGGGTAGTACTGTTGATTTTGGGAGAGTGTTTGGGGGGCGGAGAAGAGGAGGTGAATGATACGAATCAAGGGAGATACCTTCCAATTCCATCCTTTTTCATGTCCAATTGCAGTTACTACATTACCAATAATCATGATAATAACATAAGGAATCATGGCCAATAACATCATCTCCGGTTCCCTAATTCCACCATTCCTCGTCGTAAGTCTCGCCACAATCGCATCACTTAGCGGCCCCGCGGCAAACAAGCCCAATCAAAGACCCAATCAAAATAGCAAAATAGCAAAATTTAACTCCTGACAATTGTAGTTGGAGGGTGGAGCTGCGAACAACTTGAGATTGGGTAAGATTCAAGATTAAGAAGGAAGAGGCAGGCCATGATACGGCGAAGGAGGCAAAAAGAATGATGGGGTAAAAGGTCGGTTTCCATGGGAGAAGAAATGCGCGGAGGAGGGTACTCTCAAGAGGTGGGAAGAGTTTCCATTGCTGCTTTGAGGGTTTGACGAGGTAGAGCCAGGGATCACAATGTATTTGTGTTCTTGTAATGGCTGAGTCTGATTCGGTATTTATGACGTACGATTTGCATGGCAGCGAATTCTAGGTCTTGATTGATGTTTTCTGAGAGATGGAATATCCTTCTTTTCAATTTTGTCCAAGGAACTTTTCCCGGGAGAAGAGGATGCTATGAATTTTACCAGCTCGCCGATGGTACGGGAGTATCTTGTTTCTGGAAAAAAGACAATGCAAGCCAGTGTAACGAAACCTAACAACCCAGTATAGAACCACCAGAAACTTCTCCATCCCAGATATTTGGCCATGTGATCAGAAATAATGGGCCCTAACATGAGCCAGCCAAAAGAAAAGAAAATTTAGAGAGTATCGTCTTCATTTGTGAAGAAACGTGATATCTGCAATGACAGTAGGCTGAGCCGTTTCCGCTGCTTCTGCATATATACTATTGAGAGAGACTAAATAAAGACAAGCGCCATTTTTGAGAGTACTTACACACCAGCACCCATAAAACCAACATATGAATTTGCACTTGCTCTCCAGATACCAGATGCAACACAGATCGCAGTAGAGAAGATGAGAACTGGTTGTCGACCGTAACAGTTTTGAACGGGAACCCTGGATAATAGTAATTCTATAACCTTGGCTTTCATAACACGTGAAAATATACCAAATAAGATTACTGAAGCACATAACTAAAATTGCTCCGTCGGTGAACTGCACCACAGCTATGGGATTGGAATCAAATGCTTCAACTATCTGAAGGTTGAGGTATCAAGACCAAGTCAGTCCCCACCAGATTTAACAAAGTGACATCTTCATCCATCTACCTCATCCCACGTAGATAAACCAGGGGAGCACTAACTCCACTGCTCCAATCAGATTATCTAAAGCTCGATGTAGAACCCAGTCAATAAAGCTGTTCCCTCAAGCTTTGCCACCTACTCCGCCCCTGCTATCGAAACAAGCCTCGAGGCACACAACACACTGCCGTTTTCAATTACCGTATGTTCATCGATGTCATAGAAGATGCTCCAGTTTCCTCTTTCATATAGAGAGAGATGAATGAGTACTGTAGGCACTTTGTAGATATTATTTATATTGTGGGTTGTGAGTTGAGTAGTTAGCCCCTGCTTCGAACCTCCAACAGCTCCAAGCAAAAAAAAGGGGTGGGGGGGTATGAATTCGAATCCAGCCAAAAACACCGTGCACAACAGGCCGGATTCAAAAAAAAGTCCTCCACCCACGTGATCCATCCATCCATACATACATAAGTTATCTACACGAAAAGATCAACAAGTCGCCCCCTTAAAATAGAATAAACACAACACATCAAAATCATGAATATCAAATCTCAAAAAAGTAAAAGAATAAATAACCAAATAAGTAAATCATTGATAATAAATAGATGGACCAGCGGCGAATCGAACGCCGGACCTCTCCCATGCTAAGGGAACATTATACCACTAAACCACAGGCCCGTTTCTTTCTTTCTTCCTTTCTTTTCTGTTCATGAAGAAAGGGGAGCAGAAAGAGATTTATTAAGGGAGATGGTGGAGTACTAGTGGAGTAGAGTAGAGTGCTCTGTAGAGTAGAGAATGGGATATACTTATTGTATGTGGGACGGGGAACGAGCTCGAGAATACCATGTGGATGGGGTGGGCTAGATATTTACGAAAAGCCCTAATTCTGATTACGCGAGTTAGCTTTGATTGATATCGATGTGCTTTCTTTCAATGTAACTAACTGAGTCTGGATGGTTGGTTATTCTTGATATTACACAACTAACTACTTACTTCGGCTGTTCTAGTGAATGTGAATTATTCTATCCGGTGATGGATAGATAGATAGATTTATAGTTAGGTCGATCGAGAGAAGTAGATGGAGTGGGAGTAAGAGTTGTGATATTAGGGTGATGAATCCAGCAGACCAGACAGAGGAGGAAAGCCGAGGAAGCATTGGGAGAGGGAGAGGGAGAGGGAGACATAGTTGAAGCTGAATCCCAGAATAAGTCCCAGAATACATACAGAGTAGGAATTAACTAAATCATTTCAAGACCAAAAAAAATCAAGTTAAAATTTCTTCTTTGTATTTCTTTCCTGCTAAGTGGACTTGGGCACTTCTTTTCTCAATCTCCAAAAAAAGACGTATTTCCTCACTCCCTAAGCTTTATACAAGGTATCCAAAAATCCACTGGCCAACTCAACCACCACACTCTTATTTGGTAAACTACCAGCAACTCCATACAAAGCCGCTGAATCTCCCAAACTCTTCCCCTTTGCACCTTTTCCTTCTACCATTCTAACTCTCTCCTTCTCCTTCTCCCCTTCAACAACAGCGATCAAATCTTCTATTAGTTTCTCCCACACCTTCACGATTGGTAATGTAACCGCTACATGTATAGCCGGTGGGGTTTGTAGCGAATTTAAGTGCCACCCCTTTGATGACATGGCATCGGCGATGTCATAGATATCGAGTGTCTTGGATGTGAAAGCCACCACGGAGACAAGGGGTTTACCGAGAACATGAAGATCAGTATTGAGAGAGGGATTTTCGTTTATGGCTTCAATTATTTTCTTGGTAGCTCCCACAATCTCGTTGCAGGCATTGATATAACCTGTCTCTCCGACACTCATGAGTGAGGCCCAACATCCAGCGATGAGGGCACCGGGGCGAGACCCGGCAATGGATGGGGAAGCATATACACCGCCTGACCAGTCAGGAGAGATGAAGTATTGATAGGTTCTCAGGGCTGCGGTGCGGTAGAGAACGGTGGAATTACCTTTAGGTGCAAATCCATATTTATGAGTGTCGCAACTTATACTTGTAACACCCTTGAGACGGAAATCAAAAGGTTCAGTTTCGAATCCGGCCTTTTCGAGGAAGGGGATGAGGAATGATCCAAGGCAACAATCAACATGAAGTGGGATCTTGCGTTTGACGGCGAGCTTGGAAAGGCCGCTTATGTCATCAATAATTCCGTGAGGAAAGTTTGGTGCGGAGCCAACAAGAAGGACGGTATTGCTATTGATGAGACGAGATACGCTTGGGAGGTGGACTTGGTAAGACGGAGCGGGACAAGCGACTAGATGTATTTTGATGCCGAAATATTGACCTGCTTTGCGGAAAGCTGTGTGTGCCGTTTCTGGAAGAATCCTGAACATTCATTAGCATAGAAATATCAATGGCATATCCGGGATCCACTAACATTTCCGGCTCCTTTACACCTCTCTCAGCATAAGCCTTCTGCCTTGCACTTAAGCAAGCCATCAAAATGGATTCTGTACCTCCACTTGTTGAAACACCTGCAGCTCCAGGCGGCGCATTAAACAACGACAAAACCATCGCCACGACTTCCGCCTCCATCTTCCTCACTCCGGGAAACACATCCGGATGAATAGGGTTCGCGACTGTAAACTTTCCAAACGCCTCTGTCTGCAATTTTATCAGAGAATCCCCTCCATGATACACAGCACCTGAGACAAATCCGTCCTCCCACCTGGTATGATCCATATTGGCCAACGCCTCCAATTCCTTCATAACCGTTTCCTCAGACCATCCTTCCTTCGGCAGCGTCAAATATCGTACTACACCCGGACCCGAAGGCACTAGCTTCCCTTGTAACTTGGTAACTGCCTCTGAAACCTGTTTCTGTACTTGGGATCGCACACCGGGTGCTCGTAGGAACAAGCCATAAAGCGTCCTGCGGACCGAGATATATGCGTCGGCGAAACTACCAAAAAGCCCTCTTCCCTTCAATTTCAATAGAGCCTTCCTCGTCCATCTCAATACGAACAGAAAGAATATGACATTTCGAAGTCTGCCTTACAGAAGTGAGATTAGTAAAGTGTATGCCATCTGTGACGAGATGCAAATACATTGCATAGCTTATCGCACATACGGTGGGTCCAGGAGAAGTAGAACGGGTACATACAGATCAATATTCAGAGCCAACAATTGGCTACCACTTGAAGAGCCCTTTTTGACGGTGAAGCTATTGCGCAAGCTTACGGGCATTCTCGAACTGCCGGGCATCTTGTAAGACGGTCTTTCGGTGAGTGATGAGAATAGAATGGAGAAGCAAGTTGGTTGGAGGGTTAAGGCAAAATTGAAATGCAAAAGGGCAAAAGGGCAAAAGTCATGATTCATTTGGAGATGCCGAGGCTGTTACCCAAGTTTACTCATCACATGCTTGTTCCTTCACGCTCTGTCAGGTCTGCCCTTGTAAATTTAATTCAAAGCTCAAGGAGTTTGGTTCTGAGGATAAATATATCGTCATATAAAAGTGGACTGGACCTTTTAATTTGGCATATATTCCTATTAATTATTGTGATGTTACGTATGTATATATACAAGATTACATTAACGTTTGCTGAAGTCGGATGAAATGAAAATGACAAAAATCTATCCAAGAGCTTTTGCAAGTACGAGTATTGGGGGAACAGTATCATTGACTGTTGGGGTATGTAGTCTCAAATCATGTACAGAAGACAAATCCTTCCTTCCCCCAATATAACTACATCTGCTAGGCTCATCGATGTCCATATTACTAGGCGTGATTGCCGGTTGATATTGTACAGTTAAGCAAACATGCCTCTCCATGCTGTTATACGCCTGCAAACGCCTTGCCCGCCATTCGTAGATCATAAGGGCTTCTTCCTATTGCCCAAAGTATGCTTATATGTTGATGATAAGGATTGGAGAAATTATCGCAACAGGGGTTTTAGATCATCGTTGTGCGAAGACGGTTCTCCACTGTTTTGTGTACTTTTCAGCCTCTTTTCCACAATCTCGTCCAGGTTGATCGCAACCTGGAAATCTGATAACGAAATCTCCATCTTTATATCCTCCTTCTGCGTTGGAACCATACGCATTCATTATTTTCTGTGGCACGAGTGCTAACTTCGACAAGATTGTTGGATGCCATTGTACAATGTGCTCCTGGTTACTGGTTAGACATCAAACCTCCAAGAGACATATGAGAACTTACCAATGCATGTGAATCCGCTTTCTGGAAATTGTAAGAACGATACAGAGGGTCGAACCATGTATCGAGGAAGAATTTACTCCATTCCCCCTTTCTAATAATGAAACTAGCCTGCGACAAACCCTCCTTATCCTGAGTAAGTACAAAATCGATATTTTCACCCTTCAAAGTTGAAAACGTTTTGATGACACTGTCCGGCGGCACAATAGGTTGGTCTTTGATCATCAAGCTTTCTAATCGTTTTGGGTTCATAATGTGATCCTCGACTTTCAGAGTAGGATTCATGATGAGGGCATTTTGGTCCAAAAACCAAATGTATTCGCTATGGGGGAATTTGGATAATGCGTGTCGTGCCGCGGGAACTTTGGCCCATGAATTCGGCGACCCATGAATATCATAGTCTCCAACAGCAGGGAAAAATGTTGCATACCCTAAGGAACGATCAGTTTGGTTCTTACTCTATCTAATACTAGAATGGCGAGGTGTGGCATTTCGCCCTGGCATATGCTTACCATGTTTCCTGGCATACTGAATCCGATTCTCCTTGACACTATCCTGATATTCCTTATTATATCCCACAGTATCCAACACTGTGACAATTACCACTGGCGGAGCCTCGGATGGGATCCCATCTCCCCCAAATATACGTGAAAGTATGAAAAACGCCACCCCTAGGGCACAGGCACACAAAACTATTGTCTTTGCTCGACTTCTGCGTAGCATTGGGAAACGCGATAACCGTGGCGCAAGATATGCTGGCGGGTTTGACGCCTTCCTCGAGGGATATGCCAAATGCATTATGTCGTATGTGTATGTACTGGGCCCTTAGGCACCTCCTACTACAATCTTTACAGCTTTGGCAATGATTGCAGCCCCGACGTCGTACGGACGGGTTGTAAGAATTGATCGCGATTCACAGAAGGGTGAGATTTCTGCGCTGTCCTTTCGTGTTTGACGGTTGTAATGGACACTTGGCGTATTGAAGTGGAGATAGCAGGTTAGTGGTAGCAGCCGAAACAGGGTCTTTTCTGAAAATCGAGATCAAGAGTGTATTACAAAGATGAATATAAGAAGATGAGATTATGTGATTTTCGAGGAAATTTGTCCTTTGCTCTATTGCTTTAAGAAGAGAAGTTTTAAAGTTCAAGGGGGAAAAGATGATTGGTATGAAAGTAACCTTATAAATTACTTAATCAGACTTTTAATCTACCATAGAGTAGACACAAATTGGTTGTAGAAATATTTCTATATTAAATACTAAAGATTAAAGATTATACATGTGATCTTTCATCATCTACGTTATTTAACCTTGGTGTTTTTCCATCTCAATCCATACAAAATAAGCTCATCAAGCGCTTTAAGCTTATTGCTCGTATTTTATTGATAGAGCTAGATATGTTATGCATATTAGCTTAGCATATAAAGATTACAAGGTCAGTGTGGGGTTGTTCAACCTTCCCCTTCATCCACAGAAAATGCCTTACGTAGGAGGTCTTGTCCAAAGGGTCAACGTGGAATTGGACTTTGAGGCTGAGGAGGGAAGGGGCGCATATTGCTTTTTGCGAAACGTCAAGGTGGGAGATAGATGATCGGTAAGTAGAGCAGTTTGAAAGGATTATTTCATTATCTAAGCATATCTAGACTTTTCACTAAATCCAAGCTTGGCTCAAACACCAATAACTTCATCCATCATTCTTGCAGAGGCGCAATATGTTTATTTCAACCTTTCACCTACATTTTCTATATCTCTTCGCAAGACCCTTCCGTCTCACATACCCAATCCATCCGAAGAATTCCCCCAAGACAAGACCCAAAAATAATGTATCAACCCCCCATCCAATTCCCCATCCTAGCATAATGCCACAACCAGTGCCGCAGCAAAGGAATCAGAAAAAACCGTCTCACATTTGCAGCCATTCTCAGAAAGAGTCTGGTTGGATATAAGAAAGTATGAGGATTGACAAATAAACTCGCGGTGCGCCGTTATATGAAAAGAAGAACAAGACGTTCGGCAGTTCTGGGCTCCAGCTGAGTTGGCTTATTCTGCGCACGAAGACTAATTGGCACGATACTGTGAAGGATCTCGTGGCAACTTAAGAATGTGCGGGGCGTGGTGTGATTTCAAGGAGAGAAGGAAAGAAGCAGTACTCCCTAGATACTTTGGGTCTCACAGATGTGTTTGGGGAAAATCCAACATCAAAATAAGTATGGTATACAAACACTGTAAGAGGAACTTTGACCACTTATGTGCTAAGACCACTCTTATATTTTGACTTTATTTTCCTCGCAGGCTTCCCACATTATTTGACGGAGGGCGTTCTTTTCTTGCAGACTCCCCGTTTATCTGCTCGTTTTCTGCTTGTTCAATTGTTTCTTTCTGTGTCTTCTTCTTCATCAGCATCATCGCCCCCAACATCAATCACATTCTCGCCAGCTTTTTCGAGCACTGATCTACTCCAATTTCGGGTCCATTTCCAAACAGCCTGAGGGTTGTTAGTATATTCAGAGTCCATAGAATCAGTTGTAACTTACAATCAAGAAAGCGCCGACACCAATAATGACAAGAGTCCAGCTGATGTTCTCCAGGCGATTTCGGCCTGTTCCGGCGCGAGCACCACGGCCTCCAAATACGCCAGTCTGTCTCACATTCCACCAGTGCCAGGGAGACATTGCAAAGCAAATTTTCACAAATCCTAGCATTCCCAAAGACGCCAATCCTTTCAACAGATGCTCGGTCCAAGTAGCTGCCTCGGTATCTATAAGATGTAAAGCTGGGCCCGACCCTCCCATTGAAGGGAAAGAAAAAATGGTATCATACGGATGCAGGTACAAGTTAATGATTGGATCTGCAATGAAGCCCATCACGAAAATTGTCGCGAATAGTATTGCCAGCGTCAGACACAATTGTGTGGATGCACTACTAATCCAATGGCCCCACTTCATTCTCTGTAGATGATATCGAAATTTGCACGTAGGACATTCATAATAGTTTCGCGCGCCGTAAAGTGGATCTGCATGTCTCCAGGCTGCCAAACAACCTTCATGTACGTATCTTTGACTGCCCTTGCACTTGCATGGTCGCATTAGACGGCCCAATTCGGGATCCTCCGATGTGTATGTTACCCGGGGTTTCGGGTTGAGCATTGAAGCTATGCCTTCGGTAGGAGTCTCGAAGGTTGGCTCGACGGTTTCGAGACATATTCGACATTGTCGAGGCAGATAATGCCTACGACTTTGTGGCTCTGGTTCTGGCTTAGGGCCTTCTTGATGTGCAGACTCATCCTTCACAGATGCGTCATGCTGATCTTGGTGAAAAGACTGCGAGGGAAATTCTTCTGGAAGATTCCACGACCAAGGGGTACGTGAGGTTGCCATGATTGTGCGATGGATGGATTTCGAGGAGTTGAAGCTTCGGGTGAGAAAAGTATTGGGCTGTTTACTGAATTTCCAAGGTGCTACTGGAGTAGCTGTTGTTAAATATTGAAAAATAGCTTGCCCGCAGAGGGTTGAAAGCTATGGAAAAGGAAAAGAAAAAGAACAAAGAGAAAATTCCAGCCAAAGCAATATCAGCCTGATGTACTAAATCAATCAGGTCAGTGAAAAGAAGGTTAATAGATTCAATCATAGGAAAACTTCAATAAAGAAGTATGTAGAGTAGGTAGAGGAGACATAGAAGAGAAGAGCTGAGTTGTGAGATGTGAGATGTGGTTTGATAGTGAATCAGAATCTGAAATGCCCATACATAAATTGATGCCTGGCGTTTAAGCTCACTTAGGCCGAAGTTTAAGGCATCAACTAAATCGCGTAAGTCGTGGACCTGAGCTGCCTGTAGCTTGGACGTCCAATGATCCCAAATACAGCTTCACTCTCTAAGTTCCCATCCATACTTTACATTTCCGAGAACCATTTTCTGTAATTTTGAACCTTCGGAACTCTGAGTGATAAGTTTTGAGACAAAACAGAACCATGGCGGATAGATATTCTTTCTCCTTAACAACCTTCTCCCCCAGGTATGTTTAGACTGCCATAGCTTCTCAGAGACATCCATATGTGATATACTCTACATGTTGAAGTGCTTTGCTAACATTCTGCAGCGGAAAGTTGGTTCAAATTGGTTCGTACCATCAAATATGCGCCGAGCTGCAGCTTTGCTATTGATATATTCATCATATTCATATACTGATTACATCGCAAATAGAATATGCGTTAAATGCTGTCAACCAAGGTGTTACTGCATTGGGAATTAAAGGTACATTTCTACTTGCCATATTTGCTTAAATATACTAACTGACATTGAGCTACCAACGGCATTGTCCTCGCCACGGAAAAGAAATCCTCATCAACCCTCATCGATCCGCCTTCCCTCTCAAAAGTCTCCCTCATCACTCCAAACATCGGCATGGTCTACTCCGGCATGGGACCTGATTACCGTGTGCTCGTCGACAAGGCTCGCAAAGTATCCCACACCGGCTACAAGCGCATCTACAACGAATACCCACCTACTCGGATTTTAGTCCAAGATGTTGCACGGGTAATGCAAGAAGCTACTCAATCGGGAGGTGTAAGACCATACGGTGTTAGTTTGTTGATTGCAGGCTGGGATGATGGAATTGAGCCGGAATCAGGGGATGTTGCTGGTGCGGAGATTCATCCAGATGAGAAGAAACCATCAGGCAAGACTGGCGGTATTTTGAAGGGTGGACCAATGTTATATCAGGTGGATCCAAGTGGTAGTTACTTTCCATGGAAGGCGACTGCTATTGGAAAGAATGCTACTTCGGCGAAGACTTTCTTGGAAAAGAGATATACCGAGGGGTTGGAGTTGGAGGATGCCGTACACATTGCTCTATTGACGTTGAAGGAGACGATTGAAGGAGAGATGAACGGCGATACAGTAGAAATCGGCAGGTTTAATAACCCAACAAAGCTTCTACATTACTAACATATTTCCAGGTATCGTGGGACCACCAGCAGATCATTTATTGGGCATTGAGGGAGTTGAAGGAGCTCAAGGTCCACGTTTCCGAAAACTGAGTCCTCAAGAAATTGAGGATTACCTTACGAATCTATGAGCTGCTTTTCTTTTCTTCTGCAATAGCAATGAGCTTTAATGTAGTCCCAAGGTCATGATGTACTATAGAATGGCATAAGAAGGCAAAATGAGCATAGAGATACCATGCTGATTTATTTCTATTAATTCTTGCTGCTCTGCTCTAGCTTGAAGCCAAATTGAATACCTCTTTCGATCAATGTTTTTGCTCACATTCACGCGAAGTAGAACTGAGTGTTCAAATTCATGAAGGACTATCCTGCACAACCACGAAACTACATTTATACCCCGCCCACACCCCTACACATTTCTTTCTAATCCTCTCCCCAAACTCCAAATCCACCCGCCTCCACTCCTCACATCTCCCATTCTCTTCTTCTCCAAGCCCAAGCTGTCCATTTCCATTCTCCCCTATAACATAAATTTCTCCCTCCGTGGTCAGCACCAACATATGATTTTCACCAATGCCAAAATCCAGTATGTCGGCTCCATTTATATCCAGTGGTATGGGATCGTAATTGTCCGAGGGTCGAGATGAAGAAAGTTCGGGGATGATAGAAGGAGCATCGGTAGTACCCCAGATATACAGGTCATGACCGGTAGTCAACGCACCCGTTAAGGGACCGGAAGAAGATAGTTTGTGGATGGGACCTGTGGGGAGGGAAGTTAGGAAGGAGAGGAGGGCGGGTTTGCTTGCGGGGTTGGAGGGGCTGGGTTCGCGGCCGAGGCGCGTGGGATAGCGTTCGTCGCCCCAGGTGTAGACGGATCCTGAGTGGGTGAGGGCGGTGAATGTGGTGGTGTTTGAGACGAGCTGGGTGATGTTTGGGAGGGGGAGGATGAAGTCGGGAGTGGTTTTGGAGAGGTAGGTGTGGAGGGATGGGTATTGGGTTAGGGTTGTGGTGGTGAATGCTGGGGGGGAGGGTTGTTAGTGGGATAGGTATAGGGCATGGGGGTGGGAGGTTTACAGCAGATCTTATCGTTTCCTGCTGCTGCTGCATTTATTGAGATATTTGGGCATGGTCCAGAGTTATCATTGATCTGCTCCAGTTGTGCCTGCAGAAATCCATCTGGAGAGCCGGCAACCTTGATCTTCTCGGGCGATACTGAAGGGTCGTCTGATACGGCAGCTATAAACAAGAACCAAGTTAGCCATCAACGATGAAGCGGAGTATGACGTTTATGATGGTTTTGTTTGATTGCCCAACTAATCGAGAAACAAGATGGAAACCCCGCACTCGAATCCTGGTTAAGACGAATCGCATAGAAAAGTATAGGCTGCTCACTTAAAGGTAGGCTTCTCGCATCAGCCGAGCATTACACTATGAGATGGGTAAGGTAAAAGTTGGAGCTGGGATTGGCTCACGATCCCCAGTTAGCTTTTCATTTCGAAACTAAGAGGGGGGGAGCCAACTACCAGTAGATTGACCAAGATGACCTCCAATATACAGCAACTAGCAAAGTACCCAGTAAAGCTTCTACATCCTCAAGTACTTTGAGATTCTCATCTGCGATCAGGATGATCATGTGAACCACACGTGACATAGACATAGAAATGCTTGCAATTGGGCTCAAATTGAATAAGACAAGAGAAGAGACATAAACATACCCAAACAAGCGGAAAAAGAAGTCCCGAGAATCCTAATACTTCCCTTGGATGTCGATACTCGTTTAAAGGTAAACAAATCCTTGGGCTCAGCAGGAGGATCTCCCTCGAACTGAAGTTGATTCCAAGCGTCAAATCCACATGCCCATAACTCCATTTGTATATCTCGTATCTTGAGAATATTCAGCCCTATCAAAATATGCCACGACGGGATGGGGTCTGGCTTGACGAGGAGTTGAGTTCGTCTGCAATAAGACTCGCTAATGATGGTGTGTCAGCAATAGGTAATAATGCTGATGCTGCATGACCAACTCCACATCGCATCTTCTTAAAATAAACATCGTTTTTCTTGATCCCAATGCAACTTCATATATAAATTCTCATTCCGGTCAATCATACTTGAACCATTTTCAAAATATATCAACGTCTTACTGTATTGCGTGCGACAGCCCCATTCAATAAGATATCTAACTCTTCAAGGGACTCGTCAGTGTGACTTCAGGCTTCCGAATTTCATTTTCCTGCTGCCTGTGGCGGATTCCACCAGGTCTTAATCTCTCCTAGTCAGCCCTCAATATTGTTCCTGATCCGCCATCATTGTACCCCTTCATTGCTGCTACATTGCTTGTGCATTTCTTTTGCAGTTCAAAAGGATTGATGAATTTTGGAAAAGTCATCTTCATCGGTGAAGACTTATTTGCGATTGTCATTTTGGTTGTCAAATTCGCTGGTGTTTTGCGCAGGGGAAGCACGAAACGTTTATAATACCTTTGAGCTCACATTACTTCCTGAGCGGCTGGCTCAGATGTTCCCGGTTCAATATATAAACAATTGATAATTTTCATTTTATTGATTATTTGGCTCAAAGAGCTTGTTTTGGAATTCAGCGGGGCTCAATTAAGGGGCATCAAGCGACCTTCCTCCCATCTCGACACAACCAAGACAGTGGCGGAATAGTCTCGTGAGCGGGATATCCTCGAAATCAAAAACAACAAGTTGTTTGAAGTGCTCACCATGAATCTCAATCTACCTATTCGGACTGCTAGTCGAAGGAACGATGAGAGTCGGAATCACCATACTTCTGGCAGTTACACTCCAACATCCTCGACAGAAGCAATCGCCGGACCAATACGAGAGCCAGCACCCGTGAGTGAAAGATTGATCGTTGGACTAGATTTTGGGACAACTTATTCTGGGTATGTCGACTTTTACAGCTTGTCTGGGCAAGATATTTGCGGCACCCCCAGCGCAGGATCTTGTACTTTTATAATTGCGCAGTTCAGCTGGAGTACTGTTCTGTACTCTTGAATCTTTGTCAAAATCAAGAAGAATCTTTTTTCTGGGCATCCACAACCTTGGGAGCCCTCCATCTCACGATCGTTCATCCCAAAAGCGGTTCCTTAACATTAGCGCCCACTCAAGCTTTTGCGCTACAGTTTCACTCTCAATTGTCATCGCAAATACTAATCAATACTAACACTAATTCAGTGTCGCTGTTGTATACACGTCGAACCCTGATGATGTAGATATCGTCAGAACATGGCCTGGAAGTAATGGTATCACATCCGACAAAGTGCCAACAGAAATAGGATACTCTAGACCACCAGGGTCACCAGCAGGGACCAAACCTATTATAAAATGGGGTTGTCAATTCCGACCTGAAGAACCTCGACTGCGATGCATTAAACTGTTTCTTGACAGGTCTCAAAAATTACCCTTTTACGTTAGTCCGGCCGAAACAGCTAATCAGCTTAAAGAGCACAGCAAGAATGTTGTTGATGCTGTCAGTGATTATTTGACACAGGTCTACAAGCACACAATGGAGACATTGACACGCCGATATGGAGAATTATTTATGTCAACTACGAAAGTCGAGTTTGTCCTTACTTGCCCTGCAGTCTGGTCAGATGCCGCTAAGAATACTACTCTGCAAGCAGCAGAGAGGGCGGGAATGGGCGACAAGTCAGCCATCCAGATGATTAGTGAGCCAGAAGCAGCGGCTGTCTACACTTTGAAAGCAATTCAACCGAATCATTTACAAGCCGGTGACAATTTCGTGGTATGTGATGCTGGAGGAGGTACAGTAGACCTTATCGCGTACAAAATCATATCTCTTAAACCACTGCAAGTAGAAGAATCGGCGGTAGGCACAGGTGGACTTTGCGGAAGCGCTTTCCTTAATTATCGATTTGAGGAACATTGTAAAAGTCGAATAGGAGTTGCACGATTTGAAGAGATGAAAATGAAGAAAGCCAAATCCTGGCAAATGGGATTGAAATACTGGGAAGAATATGTGAAACGAGATTTCGACGAAGACAATAATACGGAGTTCAATATTCCTCTTCCAGGTCTAGCAGATGATGTAGATGCCGGTCTGGATGGTGGATTTTTTATCATGACAACTGCTCAAGTGAAGGATATTTTTGAGCCAGTCGTAAAGGAGGTCTGTGATTTGGTACAAGGCCAAGTTGATGGTATTAGACAAAAAGGTGATGTCGTCTCTGGTATCGTACTCGTGGGAGGATTTGGTCAAAGCAACCATTTATACAAAAGATTAAAATCACATTTCAACAGCGCAGCACCACCCCCTTACAGCGAACGACCAACCCATGCACAGTCTGTAGCTCTAGCAGAAAGCAATTCTGTAGAGGTTATGCAACCCATCAATGCATGGACAGCCGTGGTTCGGGGAGCGGTACTTAAGGGTCTTGAAGGAAGTGTGGTGATTTCCAGAAAAGCGAGAATGCATTATGGGACATCATATGCAACGGTTTATGACGAAGACAAACACGACGTCAGTGAAAGATATTGGAGTCCATTATGGGAACGTTGGATGGTTAGTGATAGAATGCAGTGGCATCTCAATAAAGTATGGTCTGATATTTTCCCTTTCTTTCTCACCAGTACTGCTAACCCCAACCAGGGCGATACCCTCAGCACCGATACTCCCATCTCTTTCCACTATACTCGCAACTTCCGCCCGGGCCAGTCACTGATTGTATCCGACGACCTCATTGCTTGTGATTCGGACGGCGAACCTCCGGCATCCTATACGAAGGATCTAATAAGTGTGTGCACGCTAACTACAGATCTGGGAGCTGTACCGAAGAGTCTCTACACGAGGTTGACGACGACGAGAGGAGTGGAATTTCTCAATCTAGATTTTACGCTGGAGATGGTGGTAGAAAGTGCCGGCTTGGCGTTTGAGTTGAAGGTGGATGGGGATAGGTATGGAAGGGTGGAAGTCGAATTTCACTGAGCAGGAAAGGAAAAGCATCCGTCTTGGAATTACAGGTCAATGGAGGGAGATTCATGTGAGAGGGTAGAAGGACGAGAGCTATGGGATGGACGAAGGTACATCGAGTCCATCTTTGAAAAATGGGTTTTCAGCGGAAGGTTTATACATATATACTCGGATGGTGCGCCGTATTATATATCAGAGAGCTTTAATCAATACATACATTTATTATGACGATTGACGTTATAACATCATGCTGTATAACACTTTCATTCATTGTAGTGAAATGGGTACTTTGAATATGCTCTACCAATCGAAACAAACGTGGATTCTGGGAGACTGGTTAGTTGTCAATCGCCAATCGATCCCAAACACGAATAAGTGATTCGAAAGAACCCATGAAGCTAGAGGGCAAAACTTCCCTTGAAAATGAATTAACAGAGATATTTTGTTTTAGGAGTGAGGTCAACCAGAAAGTCAACTGAACGCATTAATCTTACCCCACTCTCGTCGGGTCTCTCTCATCGCCTCTCCAAAACATCAACACACCTCACATCACTTTCGTCCAAAGAAAATCACAGCACTCTTATATCACTTGCATGATTTGAATACTTTGCATCATCGTCCTGAAATGAATTGGACAGGAGGACGCCTGCGAAGGCATTCTGGAAAGTCTTTCCGTGGTGGTGGTGCTTTGTCCAATAGACAAAAGGAGCATTTCGCAAGAGTAAAAGCCAACCTACGAAGCGGTGGTCAAGGAAATAGTTCTGAAAAATGGACAATCTTTGATAAAAGCTCAGTTGCTCAACCACAACGACAGGCACTAGAAACTCATGCCAGTTCAGGGAGAAATTATGAGCCTACTTCGAGAGGGCAAAGGGAGAGAGTTGGAGTTGAGCCGGAACTCTGGGATCAACGCAAAGAACTCGATCAATATCCTGCAATTGACTCGTTTCGCAGAGACTCTAAAACCAGATATGAAAACACTCGTTCTCCGTCAGTTGAAATCGTGCAAAAAACCTTCATGCCAGATGATGATTTATACAGCGCGACACCTCCGCCTTTAAGAATCAAGCGGGAACGTGCTGGGTCGCCAAAACTTAGATATGTTCCGCGAGGTTGTGAGCTGCGAGAATCAAAAGAGGAGCCCATGGAAGAGAAGATACGAAAGCTATTGAGCAAAGGGGACTGGGTTGGCCTGAGCATTCGTCGTTTGCCGCAGATGAGATTCAATCCTCAAAGACGTGACGAAGATATTGGGCGAAGAAGAAAGGTAGATGATGGCCACAGAGCAAGGTATTCTAAACTTCAGACAAGAATCAGCTCGCCATTCGCCTCAAGGAAATTCCAGATGCATGAACGAGAAGAGGACCATGTACGGGAGAGGGCGGAAAGTGATGTCAAGATTTGGATAGGTGGTAGGGTCGTTCCACCGGGTATAAGTTCGAGTTCGCGACAAAGTAGAATCGTTCGCCAATCTACAACGCGCATGATGCACCGGATTCCTTTATCA
This sequence comes from Monilinia vaccinii-corymbosi, assembly GCA_017357885.1. Lineage (NCBI taxonomy): Eukaryota > Fungi > Ascomycota > Leotiomycetes > Helotiales > Sclerotiniaceae > Monilinia > Monilinia vaccinii-corymbosi. The sequence continues at coordinate 3,471,821 of CP063407.1, read as the reverse complement.
GATGAGATGTTGCTTGACGATGAGTATGTTACGGAGGACCGCGACAATTTGATTAGTGACAAGTTTCTTTCCGCTTCCAAAGCAAGAACACATGGCAGTGGAGGACATCAAGATTCTGCGATGAGCAGCCCATCGAGCGGAGAGAAAAAAGCCCCCCGTACATATAAACATCGACAAAGGCCCAAAGTTCTTGAATATCAACCTCTTAGAATAACCAACATGGAAGGAGCTCCACATGCGCTTGGCGGTAAATATTCGCCATTTTCTCGTACAGCCGAAAAATCGGGTTTTGAGATGCAGCAACCGATGCCCATGCGTCCCACAAGACATTCAGTCCTCCACCTAAGCTCGCCCAAATGCAACAGCAGCTTGCTAGCACAGGTTGGAGGGTCAAGATGTGTCGTCCGCGAGAATGAAGTCATGGACAATGAAGCGTGGAAGACACGGATGGCATCGTCCACACGAGGTACAGAGCATGACAATTATGACCATCAACGCGATGAAAGTTTTGAGGACCGAAATGTATCAATAAGTCCAGGAATAAGTGCGATTCCAAACTTCCGTGGAAATATCCATAGTGGGCCAAGATCCGATGACGAGAATTCAGGTGGAAAATATGAATATTCCGAGTCGTGGGAAGGGTGCAAAAGCCCTAGTATACAGGAATCCATGGATATATCCAAAGGGAACGTATCGCAACCCGGAAAGGCAAACTGTAGCTCACACGATGAAGTACAAAGCAGTTCAGACTTCTGCAGCAAGTCTCTATCGTCTGAATATTGCGAGGTTGTAGGTGAAACAGGGGTTTCAGTAGCATCTGATCAGTGTACGAATGAAGAAAATATCTCAATTGAACCCAAATACACTCGATCCTCACATAGAACATCTTCGAGCATTTCCTGGGATCCTCCTCGCAGCCGAAGTCCTAATATAGCCGGGCCGTATCAACGCAACTTTATCGAGAGTCCACAGTACAAGACCTCCCATCTCAAACAGGGTCTTACCGTTTCCAGGCAAAGTATTGATCCAGAGAAGACTTCACTACAGCACGACGAGATCTTTGTTTCTAAATCAGGTCACAATCCTGATGAAATCAATGATTGCTCTGCCAAAAGTATCCAAAAGGAAACAGACGAAAACGAACTGTGGATGAAGTTTGTTTTTGACGAAGATAGTCAAGACGAGGGCGTGCCGTCAAAAAAGGCCACGTCCACTAAAACTGGATCGAGAAAAAACCGTAGTAAGGCTCCCAGAGATAAGAGTTTCGATGTGACCACTAGCCATTCACCCGTGAAACACGAGAAGGGGAAGTTGGAACCATCACCAACATTTTCAACATTTGCACACAATTCAGTCGACACCGAAAGTCCATTGCAACCTAGATTTGTTGCTCCTACCAGAAGTCGCGCAATTTGGCAGAATCCTCAACTGGGAGAAAACGGGGCACTCGATGTAACCAGCCAGTTCTCTGGATTCTCAGCATATACCCACCAGTCCAAAGAAAACTACAATCTTCCGATGCCATCTGTCCCCGCCAGTGGTACTCGGTATGCAGAAAAGCCCCGCCAAGTCAATACAGATTCGGGTACCAAAAGTCGTGCTTCTGTAGTGCACCCGACCAACTTCAACGTCTCAACCCCAAATGGTTCCCCGTCTTCAGAGCTTGAATCTGTTTCCATGATCGCTGTTCCAGGTTCCCAAGTCGATATATCAGAGCCAACCCTGAGAAGATCTTTCCTAGGAACACAGCGCAAAGTCATTTTCACAAAACCTCGAGTGTTTGTGGGATCTAGAGCGAACGCACAATCATCGTCTCCTGATAGGACTATCCGTATTGGTGGAGGAGGGACAAAGAAACGGACCAGTAATGATTATGTCATGACTCTTGCAGAAGACATAGAGGATGATTAAAGTTTGTTTGCGAGACTCAGGACGTATCGTATTTAGTAAGGTTTAGCTCAGCCCAAAAGCTTCCGGATAAGGGGGATATGTTGGCTCGTTAGCTGTTTTTAAGTTTTGAGAGCTTGGTTTATTGGCTAGATGGTTTGCACTTGATGTGAAGCTTATTAGGCATGCCTTCTGGGTGAACCCCGCGACGAGGCAAATAGCAAAAAGAGAAACTGCATCTAATCCCTAGCTCACTTAAATTGGTTGCCTAGAAGTATGTCAACACTACCGAGTTAACACCCCTAAGCCATTGGCTATACGCTTGATTTTAGATGATCATAGTGACTCGCTAAACCTTCAAAGAACCCTTTTCCCCCTCATTTACATCTCGCTAATGTATATCATATCCTTCCTCGAGTCTGTATCTTACCGCTTCTATTTGCTAAAGAACTGCTGGCGAGTGCCCGAGCCTACTGAAACTAATGCGCCTTCCGATTTTTGGTCGTTCTATTCAGACCATATATCTAGGCAGCATCATACTCAGCTGTCTAACTTTCTGGGAGTACGTGTCGCAAGGATTGGCAAGAAAGAGTTTCGAAAAGGAGTTCTTGTTATGAGAGCATCAAAGCGGCATGCCAGTCAAGATGACTGGAAATGGAATGTTTCGATGAACCATATTGAGATCGATCGATCTCTTACATACCACTGCTACTCAAGTACGCATCGCCGCAAATCCTTTCTTGAAGTTTGCAATTTCAAAATTTCTAAAACTACCAAGTCCATGGTTGGCGATCACACACCAGGGCCCATCTCATCAAAGAAAAGCAAAAACCGGTTATCTCCTGCAATGAGGGTCTGAGAGACCAGAGACCTTGTTTACGAGATTGAGTGATCGTCATGCATACCGCCACAGCGAGAACAAGTAAGGAAAACTCAAAACCTTGTTACCAATTGGAGCTCGGTCAATACAACGCCACAATACAAGAAGGGTAAATGTGGCGGTGCATGTAATACGAGTTTCCAACGTTCTCTATTGTTATTCGTTGAGATTTGAAAGGATTATGTCAAGTTTTCAAAACGAAATCCCTCCAAGACATGAAAATCTTTGGCTGATCTGAGTGTTTTCTTCTTACAGGAACGCGGGTTCCGTATAAGTGCAACAGGTGAAACTACAAAGAAGGGGAAAAGATGGAAATTGTATCAAAATACGGCTACGTCACGTCAAAATGTTTTGAATATATGTATATGCTACTCACCATTCACTGCAGCTTTTCTCAAACGAAACCTTAAAATTATTCATACAAAATTGATTTGGATTCCAGCATATAATAACCCGCTCGGATCCTTTGAAGGCCTTTTGCAAAGTCGAACTCACTATCTTACAATATAAAATCTGCAGCCACGAGACAAACAAACATTTGTACCGACGCATACCTCAAGCCTACAAGTACGCAAACATATCACATAACAACTAGCACACAAATACAAAAATGCCTGCCCTGAACCCAACAAAAAAGTCACCCGAGAGAGCATTTGCTCTGCAGAGATATCTACTCCTTCATTCCCAACATGATGCTCTCCAGAAACACCTCAACCAAGTCACTGGCTCCATCCCCGAAAGTCCCACCGACCGTCATCGTAACTCTTCAGTCTCATCGAGTAGTAGCAATGATAGCGACGCACCTCTCTCCCCTCTCAGCCAACCTATCACCAATATTCGTTCCCGCCGAGATTCTCTCCCACCTTCTTTCCGCCACATGCAAAATGTGCATCGCGAGCATAGAATCAACTCTCTACCAGTTATTGTAGATGAAAGCATGGTTGAAGTGATCGAGGAAGATGAGAAAAAGTTGAAGAATGTGAATCAGCAAATCAAGACTACCTTGACGGACCTGCTCAACTGTGAGAGTGTGAGGGGTGATATCAGATATAGGACGTGGGTCCAAACACGGTTGATGGATACGGAACGAGAGTTGAAGGAGAGCAGATCGAAGACGTGCGAGAGGAGGAGAAGTGAGGACATGTCTCTTTGAAGAGATGGTGGAGACTGAGGAATAGCATTGATGTGAGATGAATGGATGGATAGGATAGGATACCTTTGATAGAACGGTGGTTCAGCCAGCGGTGGTTTAGCTGCGCAGGTGCCCGGAATGAGTATCTACAGTGCCCATCCTCACGATGGGATTTGGTTTAGAACGGCGTTTCTGGGTGGGAGGGAGGGGGCCTTTCGGATCCTATTGTTTGATACCCAACACGCTGTTTGTAACGGTGTCAGTCACAGTGTAACAGCGCGCTGTGCTTCACTCTGCCTTTTCTCGTATGTATGTACAAGATTTTTAACCAACGCTACAGTAATTATGAGTGAAGTGATGTTGTGATAGTTGGCGCGCCAATCCATTAAGGATCGAGCATGCATGCATTCGTAACCTTGGCACATGCGAATGAAGCTCGGCCCCCCACCATGGCGTTATCTTCAGAAGTTGATTTTTCATTCTCCTTCTCTTGGGATTTCATTGGGCTGGCTCATTGCGATACTCGGCCGGCCAATCAAGTTCTTCTAGTATTGCATGAGTCAGACAGCAAGATCATTCCAGGGTGTGTTGGAGTATGGAGTATGGATCATGTGACTTGGTGCAGCACACGCTAGCCTAATTCCAACAAAAAACATTCTTTGTGAACTTTGTATTGTTATTGGAAAGTTTAAAATCAATCAGATAACAATTTACTTTGCACCTTCTTCCACTGCAGCCATTCGTATCCTCGCATTTCGCCCGCCTCAAAAGCATATATTCTTGACAAACGCCGTAATGCTGGCCGCGCCATGCATTCTGCTTTGGGGGAGGGGCCGATAGGTGAGAGTGAGCATGAGAATGAGGTAGGCTGTGCTGTACTGTGCTGTGCTCTGTTTTCGTTACAAAGGAATGTGTATCAGGTTAACCTTGTTGATGTCCGTGTACTCTACTCTGTACGTTTCTTCTTCTTGTGCATGTATCTGTCGGATGATATTATGTATGCGATGGTGGGGTTCTGAATCTGAAGACACAGGTTTGTATATGCGGATTGATCATTGAAGAGATTGATCAGAGAGAGAACTTGACGCAAAAGGGACTCTGGGTTATCAAGTTGGTTCACTTGCGATCAGTCTGTTGGAGTGGGAACTTGGAAGAGATGGAAAAGTGTAGAGAAGAACAGATTGCGTCGCAAAATACGAGTGCGTTTTTTGGCTTCATCAGGGTATGTCTGTGTTTTCTACCTCCTCCTATGGATTATTGTATCGTCAGTATCTTGTTACGCAGAGGAACAGTGGGGAGGACTTGTACAGCACAGACTTTCCATGGGTGACCTCCCGTCACGGTCTCCAACTGACAGTCAATGTAATCTAGTCAGTCGCGACATTCAAAGGCGACCTTTCAACCCTTACAGCACCCCCATTTCTCCTCTCACAACAATCAATCGTCGAATTTCCGACCTATTGGGCCGAACACCCATCCTTATTCGTCGCACCTACACACTCTGAGTCTTCCGAGGAAAGAGCATTACTGGTGTTAAAATGGTTCATTAGTACGTTGAAATGGCAACATAGCACTCGAGACGAAAATGGGAAGAAAAGGGGGATGAAACCGCTTAACCCATTTTTGGGGGAGTGTTTTATGGGTTCTTGGGAAGATGATGGAAAGGGTACTGGGAGGACGGAATTGGTTTCTGAACAAGTTAGGTGGGTTTTGATTGCGAGGAAAGAAAAAGGGGATAGAATCACTAATACTTGGTAGTCATCATCCGCCAATTACAGCGTACAATATTTGGAATGAAAAACATGGCGTACAAGTAAGCTTTTCTCTGTCTTGCTGGTTTTGTCATCCCTCATATACCAATATTCTTCTTCTAGCTTCAAGGCGTCGTTGCGCCGCACCCCTACTTCCGCTCAACAGTCCATATTGAACGCCGTGGTTACTCTCTCCTAACCTTCTCCCAACATAATGAAACGCATCTAATCACAATGCCACCTGTCCACATAACCGGTCTCATGTCCGGTTCGCTCAGTCCTGAGCTAAGCGGTACCTCCTATATTCGTTCTTCATCCGGTTTCACCACCCGGATATCCTATTCCTCAAAAGGTTGGGTCAGCGGAACTCCTAATAGATTCTCCGCGATCATATATGAAGATGGTTGTGAAGGTACACCGATGTATAAAGCAGAGGGACAATGGAGTGGAGAATTTAACGTCAAGGATACGAGAAGCGGGAAAAACGTATTGCAATTCAATGCGAATTCGTTGAGGAGGAAACCCTTAACGGTAAAGCCGATGGAGCAACAAAAGGCATATGAATCGAGAAGGGCATGGCGATATGTTACACAAGCTATTAACGAAAATGATATGTTTAAGATTGGCAAGGAGAAGAGCAGGATAGAGAACGAACAGAGGGAGATGAGAAAGAAAGAAAAGGCTGAGGGGAGAGTCTGGGAGGGGAGATTTTTTGTGAAGAGGGGAAGGGATGAAGTTGCGGAAGGATTGGCCAGAGGTTTAAAGCGTGTGAATTTGGAAAGTGGGGGCGGGGTTTGGATGTGGGATGAGGAGAGATATAGGAGAATGTTGGATAAGGAGGCAGAGGAAGAGGGGATAAGGGTTGAAGGGGATGGGATGAAAAGTCTCTTGGTGACGACTTGGGATTCAGGGGTTATGGCTTGAGAAGGTTAGGGTTTGAGGATTAGGATTAGGGCTGGATGGGTTATAGAATAGACAAATTGGATTTGCTCTTTAGAAGGAGAAGATCTCCCAGGGACTTCTTCTTCTTAATTGAGTACTTGCTGGAATTATTGAAATACCATGATCAAACCCGCAATATGTATCTCATCCCTCAAGACACATGACACATGGATACATTTTTCACCCAGTTCGCTAAATGCTGCCAAAAGCACGTGGACGTGCACGTCCTCCGCCTTCTAAGGCCCATGCAAGCTTTCGGAACCCCTCTACCAAGCTTTTTGAAGTAAGATTACCAAGGTTACCACGCTCCACAAGTAGAACCTGCTTATCAATTTGACCAATCCAATCGCGGTATACATGTTGAACCCCTTCTTTCCTTTGTTAAGTCATTATGATGGCGGCAGGGATTAAAGGCGATGACGTCATATATCATATGTCATACGTCCCATAGTATGTCACGATACGTATGGGGGAGGGGGAAGGGGAAGGGGGAATATTTATATATAAAGAGGTACGTTCTGCTGCTATCCATCTTACAATTTCCTTACTTGCAACCCCAACTTCAATCAAATTCATACTATAACAATCAAACCATCAACTAAATCATCAACCAAAATGTCGGACAAGGATACCTCCACTCTTCAATCGTATATTGATTCTGCGGCTGGCGCAGCGCAGTCTGTTCTTGGTGCTATTACTGGTAGCACCGCTGATAAGGTGAGCACACCTCCCCTCTCTTCCCTCTACAACACCCCCATTCGCACACCCCTCCCAAAAAAAAACTAACCCCATTCGCTCCTCCCCCCCAGGAATCCGGAGCCGAAAAATCACACCAAGCGACGCTCAAAAACGAGGCCTCCCACGCCGGCGCCTCCCTCGGCGGCTACTCGGTCTCCTCCTCCGGCGCGGTCGCCGAAAACGACCCCGCGCGCCAACAGGGGGCGTGGAACCAGACGGTCGGATCGGGCAAGGAGTTTGTGGGGGGCGTGCTGGGGAGCGAGGGCTTGAAGCGCGAGGGGCGCGAGCAGAATGCGGAGGGGAGGGGCCAGCAGGCGCAGGGGCAGGTGCGGGATTTGGGGACCGGCGTTAAGGATCGCGTGCAGGGCTTTGTGGGCGCGGCGGTCGCGGGCGGGGAGGAGGAGAGGCAGAGGAGGAGGGACCAGCATGATGTAGGGAAGTCGTTGCAGAGGGGCGTGGAGAGTGAATTGACGAAGGAGGAATAGACTGGCGCTGATTAAGGGAATGTAAGCGTGAGAAGAGAGGATTGTGTTATTGATACCCGATGATGTAATGAATGGATTGGCATTTAATGTTAGATTTGTTTGAGAATTACATTATATTATATAACTGTATAAAGAAGAAGAATAAAGAAAACGAAATATATGGTTTTTTTTAAATATTTCATTTGAATAATAAAAGTCTTTTATTCTATATAATATTCAATATATACTTGTATTTATACAAAGAGATCTATTTATCTAATTTATTATTATTATAAGATTTAATCAATGTTTTTAAAAACATTAAAAAGAATCAAACGTTTATTGTTTCTTTTTCTTTTTTTTCCTTTTCACTTCCGCTTTCTCTCTTCTCCTTATCCCTTCCTCTCCCTCTCCTCCTCCTCCTTCTCCTCCTCCTCCTCCTCCTCCTCCTCCTCCTCCTCCGCCCTCATGTCTCTACAAAAGAAAGAAAAAAAGAAAAAAAGAAAAAAAATCCAACCTCAAAAAGGTCAAAAAGGTTCACCCCCGTCGGGGCTACATCCTTTCCCAGGGCAGACCCCCCGGGTTGGCTGCAGTACTGTCGAAGGATGGGTAACATTCTAGGCCGCGGTGGGGAAGAATGCGCCAACAAACAGGTACTACAAGTGTGCATCTCTACGGTGTCACGACATGTCACAGGCACAGTCCAGATCTGCAGGCCCGGGGATCCTGGGGCAGAACAGATGTTATGGATGATCGGTCCACCTGGTGATTGCACAAAGTCGTGGATTGTACGTTTCCCGAAGTTGTCGAATTTTTTTTGGCGGAAGTCGAAAGTCGAAGTCGTAGGTCGTACCACTGAGCCATGGAGGTGGTTTGTCGGGTGCCGTCGTGTTGGCGAGAGGAACAGAGTTATTGGGGTATATATGCGAGGGTGAGCGGTGAATTGGGATTGGGTGCGGTGGTGTGGTGTGGTCGGCGGCAGATGAGCGGCCGCTTGGGGTGGTCGACGACAAGATGAGCGGCCGCTGTAGAGCGAGAAGGACTTCAGATGAGAGTTCGATGTAGACTAGGGTGGAGATCCATGGGATCCACGTGCACTTGCACTTGCACTCATGGAGTTTCTGATGGAATGTTTTGGTGTGTTGTGTCTGTATATTTACAGGATGCAGTGGTTAACATGGAGTATGATATGATTGATAGCTTCATCCGATCAAATTTATCACGCCAAATTCATCATATCAACATCATCACACCAAACTTCGTCTGACTTGATGAACATAAGGCCAGTCCGTCATGCTGGGTGCGAAGATGTTCATCTTAAAGGGCCATATTAAAGGCTGAGACGAAGGAATTTATTGTGATCCTCAAATACGAAAGAGACTTGGGCTGACAACGCGGCATATATCCGATATCGAGAATAACTTCATTCATCCAAGGGCTCGAAGCTATGCCTACCCGGCCGAGAAGTAATACCACATCGTATTCGAAAACAGAAATTCTCCATGGTGGAAGTTGCGAGCCCGACTTCTTGAGACGACCCCGCATGCAGCTCTTAGCTCTTGGGTGGGGCTTGAGTAGGGTATGTATGCATCACTGGTCGAACCCTGATCGACGCTCAATATATTTGGTGTAAGGCTGCATAGTCACGTCAAGAGCCGGCACGACAGGACCGCAAATCTCCTTTGGACGAGTGGTGAGAAGGAAGATCCGAGAGTCAAGCATCCCCTCACGAGTAGTAGCTGGTACCAGCTATTCATCTTCATAGCTTCATCGGTACCGGTCTTTCCATTATGAAGGAGATTTAGCCACGTGACCGTGTGGATGTATTCTCCCGTACGTGTGATTGCCTTGTTGCGTGACCACAGGCCAATATCCGGAGATGGGCTATGGAGCAGATGCACGACAGGAAGTTTTACGTTTCTCCGGTAACACCTCGGAAGCACGCACATATCACCTGCGGTTAGGATGGATCCAGACCCTCGGGATGAGCATTTTCATCCCTCCATCGCACTATGCGCGCAAAGCAACAATTGGCGAGAGCATGCAGTTTGTCTCCATTGAGATAGCGCCACGTCGCGGGGGTTGAAGTCTTGGCCTGCCGAGTGACCGTTTTGCAGAATGGCGTATCTGGTGATGGAAGTAAAACGATATCTGTATCTGTTGCACGGAGGAATGACAAATCGAATGGTAGGTATACTGTACTGTCAGAGATAGCCGCTTCGTCTTATGAGCACATATATATACAATACTCATGGATCTACCTCTACTCTATCCCCAAGCACCACATCTTCCAATAGCTAATTCCTGGAGAATCCTCGTGTAACTTTGGACCGACATCATTCCACTACTCGTGAGCATAGCCGATGTGACGACTCGCGGTGTGCAAGGTCTCGTGGGCTGATCTATGGAAGCCAAGGAGATCTAAAAGTTCAGCTGGGGAAGGGAAGGGAGGGAAGGGAAGGGAAGGGAAAGGGAAGAAGGGAAAGGAAAGCAAAGAAAAAGGGGGAAGCTTACTAATAGTATATTCGGCTTCCCACCAGGATATTCTGAAACATGTGCAGAATGACGTGGATCCTTGTTTCGCTTCTCCCTCATGATTTCGTCATTGATTAGCTGGAAGAGGAAAGAGGTTGCAATTGCATACAGTATGATATAGAAACATGCTTAGCTCTTCCGCTTCCACGGCCATGCAAAAGGAAAATGAATCTTCACAGTTGAGCGGCAGAGTCTAGATCCCCTCGGCTCATTCGATAACAGACACTCATCCCATCCAATCTATTTTCGTACCCGTTCCTTGTTGGCTTGGGTTCTGCCGCGCTTTTTCATATATACCTCGATTAGATTGTGATATGAACCTTAAAAGGGTTATATATATGTATATATCGTATACAGTATATTAATTCCATCATTCGTATTCAAGGTGGCGATAGTATAATTCATTGATCTGGCCACATATTCGTTCGTTGATCATCGTACATATCATATTCTTTTTTCCAAAAGTATAAGAAAAAACATCAACCAATCATTAGCAACCCATCGCCATCGCAAAGCAACCAACTTTACCCAGTTTAACCCACCTGCATCAAAGAACAACAACTTTCCCGGAAAAAATCGAAAAAATTCCACCATTCCCTCACCCGTATCCTCATCTATTGAACGACAAACCGTCTGGTCCGCTGCATTCCAACATTATCACAATGTCCTCTTCAACTCCCACGGCAACTCCTAAACCAACCCCAAAGATCGCACCAGTACCTAAGCCTGAACCTGTCAGAGAAAAATCCCCAGTGGCAGCAGCTCCTCCTGCGGTGGTTGCTCCGCCACCTATAGTCGAGGAACAAGATGTTGATGAAAGGGTATGATCCTTCTGCGCATCCTCTAACAGTCAATCTACAACAGACACAGCGTTCAACTGACCCGGCGCAAAACAGAGTGATGACGGTTCCGTTGGTCCACCGGATCTCGGGGACAATATCGATGCAGCTACCTTTGAGCAGATTCTCGAGATGGATGATGATGAGGAGGATAGAGAATTCAGCCGTTCGATCGTCTTTGGATTCTTTGAACAGGCCGAACAAACTTTTACCAAGATGGATGATGCACTGTAAGTGGGGCACATGTTTATGTGTGTCGGTTGGCATGCATCATATCTGTCGGGAGAAGTGGCGGTGGCAGATGCAGATACAAGGACAAATGCTGACAATGTGTGCAGCACGGATGGCGATCTCGCAACACTTTCTTCCCTCGGCCATTTCTTAAAGGGATCCTCGGCAACGTTGGGATTGACAAAGGTCAAGGATAGCTGTGAGAAGATTCAACACTATGGACAGAAGAAAGATGAAGCTGGCACGGCTGATGAACCTGATGAAGCGAAATGCTTGGCGAGAGTCAAAGAAACATTGGAATCGGTAAAAGAGGAGTACAAGGAAGTTGAGAAGGTCTTGAAGAAGTTTTATGCCACTTGAAGGATGCACACACACACACATACCCAAAAATCACCATGATGGAAGATCGTTTTCGTGCTCGAGGCTATCTGGCGTGGCAGAAGCAGCAAAAAGTATTGCCCATCGGGGCTTTCTTGGGGCTCATGTGACGACATTGAAGTTCATGCATGAGCAGTGTTCTTCTCTTACAAAACAAAGCTCCCCCATAGCTCAGGCGTCTCGGATTGCATTCACATACTCCGCGTCATTTGGAAATGGCACATGTGGTTTTTTTATGGATTTTTCTTTATACTTTTTATTGGTCTACATGAAGGGAAACCTCTGCTCTTCTTTTTGTTCACTTCTCTCTTGCCTCACGTTTATCTACGGATGACAGAGGTTAAGGAGGGTATTTTCAAGTTGGAAGAGGTGATGAGGTGATGATTTACAAGAGTTGACATTATGGTTACGCAGCACATGAAGTCACGACAGGTGCATCAGATCAGAAGATTCGTTTACTCCCGACTCTAATATTATTCTACGATAATTGTACTACATACAGAAGTGATTTGAAGATGCGGGGCACAAGATAAGATTAGGAAATGGTCAGAGTTTCCGATATCTTTGATTCCGATTTGTGTGTTATTGTTTTTCAAAGTAGAAATTCTACTTTCGTTCCTCTCTTCGCTTGAAAAGTACAAGTGCTGCAGCATCTTCTGCCAGGTCTATGCATACCAAGCCTCCAATTTTCCTTTTCTCGGAGATAGCTCCCCATATGACCAATGAAATTTCCCCTGCTCTTCTCAAGTTCCATCACACCTTGAGCTCTCGCATATCATAGCATCCCATCTCGTGCCGCCCGTTCCTCTATCCCAACCCCAACCCCAAGCTCCACATCAACCCCCATATCTCAAATCCCACGTCAAGCCCAAGAAAGCGGTACATCCACCTCAGCCTCCACCTCATATTCCTCGATGCCACTCTCCCGCTTCCGGGCCCCCATGCGACATATGGCGACCTTTTCCAGCCTCACATCTCGCATCCATTCGTAATCTCGGTATTTCTCCAGTATGGCCCGGGCGTCGAAGGTGAGGCGTGCTTTGCGTCTCCCGTGGCCGGCGTTGCGGCTTTGCGGTTTCCGGGATTCGTCGTCACCACCGTCTCGTGCTTGATGACGGTCTCGCACCCCCGGTACGTATATCGTGTTCACGATGGTGGCGTGGAGCAGTAGATATCGTCTGTTGTTCCCTGCTTCGGGCATCATGAAGCCGGCGCGGGTAAAGGTTTCTTTGAGGTTTTGGCAGAAGGTTTGGAGGTGCTTGTGGGGGTCGAGGGGCGTGGCGTAGAGGATTGAGGTGTGCTGGGGTTGGTGCATGGGGTGGAGGGAGATGAGGGTTAGGGGTGGGAGGGGGAGGAAGGATGTGACGGGGGAGGGAGGGTTGGAGGTGGAGATGGAGATGGATGGCTCTTCGTTTGGTGTGTTTTCGTCTTTGTCTTTCTCTTGATTGGCTGATGCAGTTCCAGGTCTAGGTCTAGGTCCGGCTATCTCAGAGGGAGAAGAAAATATCCCATTTAAGATGTTCACGGCGCCGCGGATCCTCTCGGCGTCTAATAGGCTCATGACGCCGATGGTTAGGTGGAGGGTGGTCGGGGGTCTGATGGCGCTTTCGGGGATGGAGGGTTGGGTGGGGTGGGTTGTCAGAAGGTCGCGTTTGAAGGTTTGGAGGCTGTGGTGGAGTTGGGGGTGCGAGGTTGGGGTGTGGAGGGGGATGCTGAGGAAGTGGGTTAGGGGGGGTTGGGGATGGGGATGGTGAGTGATGCAGTGATAATCTATATTTCTCAGAGGAGATTTGTCTTTTGTCTTTTGTCTTTTGGGTTTCGATGATGTTGATGTTGACGTTAAATGTTAGCTTCAATGAAATATATCTGGATGCTGACGGTATGTAGGAAGTATGCGATTCATTGTTCATCAAGCGTAGGTTACCCCGCAGTTCTGTCTATCTATCTACCGATAGCTCACGATATCTATCTATTCAATTTGATTTGATGATATTGACTGGATTCCTACACGTCTTTTATTGTTCATGTTACTATCCAGGGAATGATACTCGAGTGGCTGATGAGGCTAAAATAGAATCAATAAGTATTTACTCTAAATCTAATTTTGAAGAAAGCTTTCTTTTTATCTTTATTTTTTATCTTTTTAGTTGATTGGTTTGAAGAGGACTAGGAACTTTGCTTATTCTTCTCGCGGCCGTGGATAAAAAATAAAAATAAAACTGTAAATCTTTACAGGGATGGCATGGGTGTCACGGATAACCCGTACTCTACTTCCAGGCAGCAGTTTAAGAACCTCTCATCTTCTCGCAACTGAGATTGTTTGCGATGGTTATTTCTCCTACGGACCTGATTGAGCCTTGCTTGTGGGTGTGGGTGTGATGCTGATGATATCAAATCAATTGCTTGTTTCCTTTTTGGATGGGGAGAAGAGAAGGGAAGGTAGGGGATGGAGGGGCAGAGAGGCTGCTTTGATTCTTCTTTCCTCTCTTTTCCTTTCCTTTCGTGCATCTCTTTTCTTTTCAAGCTACGGTATCGCTTTGATTTATCCATCATCTGGAAGTACAGTATGCCTTCAGAGCTTACATTCGCCATCTATCGACGTACTGAGTGAGGCTGAGGTACTCTGCTTTTGACTGTGAAGCGTGCTGAAGTGAAGGTTGTACGTACGAAATCATTCATTCGTCTTTTCACACCTCTTCACTCAACTCCTCTTCACCAATCCATTAAGAGACGCCCTTCCCTTCTCTTCTCCGATCGCCGCGAATATGAGCGCCAAAGAAAAGAAACAACCCCCGAAATCCTCATCTTCTCGTGTCGATATTTCGAATTCAAATTCTACTTCTACGTCTACTTCTACTTCTAAACCAATCTCGCATCATCCTGCTCATCCTGCTGGATCTGGATCTGCGACTGCGACTGCGACTGCGACTGCGATATCACAATTCGGCGATTACAAATATCCTACCTCTTCTCCCACATCTCAATCCCAATCTTCAGAAATAACGGCGCCGGCACCCGCACGCCTACCTCGTCCAAATCCAAAATCTACAAACCATCCAACATCCGAACAAGCAAGAAGTAATAACCCCACCTCCCGTCCACATCCACGACCACGGTCCCGGTCCCGATCGCGATCCAAGCCCCTGTCCCCCTACCCACCAATCCCGAACCCGCCCGAAGACGAAGAAGTCTCACTCCCCTCCCCCGATCCCAATCCCAATCCCGATTCCCATCCGGAGCCCCTCATCCAAGACCTAACCACAGAACTCCTCCACACGCGCGAAACCCTCCATCTCCTACAAACCGCACATGCCACCCTCCACAGCAACTATCTCAGCACAGACACCTCTCTTCGACTCTTACGATCTACACATGCAAATTGTCCTAGTACATCTGAGGTACAAAGTCGCATTGGCGCACTAATGACGGATCGAGATGCATTTCGCGAAGCGTATAATGGGGCCATGGATGAGATGCGGGGTAAAGATGAGGAGATCGTGGCGTTGAGGGGACAGGTGAGAGGGTTGAAGGAGTGGGTTAGTAGTAGTGGGAGGGGTGGAATTGGAGGGGAACCGGTTACGGATGAGGTAGTTGCGGAGAGGATGCATTGGATTGGGAACGCGTTGCAGAATTGGGTCATTTCGAATTTTAGGAGGGGAAGAATTGGTAGGTTTGGAGCTCTTCTTCGGTACATTCGCTTAGTGAAGGGGGAGGTTCTCATGACTGCATGTTGGGTGGGGGTACATGTGTGGGTTTCTTTTCTGCTATCAAAGATTGGTATCATGATGTTTTTAATCAAGCTGACGTGGAATAGATTTAGACAAAGCTTCGGATGGTGTACGGGAACAGTTGGAGCAATTGATACCCATGTACCGGCATCTAGCAACAGCATCTAAAATCAACTTTCTACAATCACTTGTATCAAATCTCTTGGTCCTTAATATCTTCCAACCATATTTTGTTGGCCTCCCAGAAAAACAAGCACGGGAACTTGCGACGACGGAGGCAACGTTAGGTTCCTATGGTAAGAAATGCGATTCTTATCATCAAAGGCTGAAGAGCTGATCGAGATGTGAAGGTTCAGAGCAAGCGATGAACCAATGGCGCTCCACCACGCTCGCAATTTTATCGAAAGGAGCTCCTGAAAAGCTCAAGACGGAAACCGCCACTGCTGTCAACACTGTAGTTGCGCAACTTAATAGTTTGCTAGATCCGATTTGTGATGTCCAACGTTCCGAAGTTAGAGACCAATCTCTAAAAACTATAATACATAGCGCCATCGATCTTTCGCGATTATTGCGAGTTCAAAAGGCGGTTTTTAGTATCATGATGCCTATGATTGATGATGATCAAAGAATGATGTTTGACGAGGAAAGAATGGAAGATATTGGGGGAGAGGATGAAGATGGCTTGAACGAACGAGAAATCAGTTGCGTGACATTTCCTGGTATCATGAAGGCCGGGGATGAAAACGGAGAACGAAACCATTTGATTAATATTGTTGCGAAGATGAAGGTACTGTGTGCTCCTACTGATTGAAGGCCAAGGGAAAAAGTGATATGATATCTTCACACGGCCAATTACACAAAATGGATATCCGTGACAAAAGGGTGAATTATAATGGTATCTCTCTCTCTCTCTCTCTCTGCCATGCCGCGATGTGAACTCGTACACTCGTACACTCATGCAATGAGCATGGGAACTTCTTGAGTAACAAGTCTCGGGCATATCTTCAGATGGTAAATCCGATGCATATATTGGACGTGTTGTGACGATTCCAACACGCAAAGATATACATGTACATGTAAGATCACATATGAGAGTTGTTAGCACAGATACTGCAATGGGCCGTTGGAGATGGGGTCGTCTTGCACATGCAATTAGTACCGTGGCCGTGGCTTGATTCCTAAGCTGAGGGCTCCGCAGCTGCCTGCTCACTAATGCGCGTCACCAATATCCCGGTGTTGTTGTTGGGTTCTGGAATTTATATTTATGTATTGATCCGCAATTGTACATAACTCATTCATGGTGCATCATGTCTGGATTTGGGTCCCATGTTTCGGATTTGCGATTGGTGTCACCATGTTGTCGAATTGGGGTTTGGTTTATCGAGTTAGTGCTCTAGGGGTCATTGAATATCACCGTCTATTGAGATCCCGACCGAGAAGTTGGTGGCACTGCAGGTGCCGTCTTCTAACTTGGGGGGGGGGGGACTGAGCTGTAGCAGCGCATCTTGGCGATAACGTATGCATATCCTGTATGGTTTTTATATATTGGTGGTATATGAGATGCACGTCACGACGGTGGCGTCCTGAATTTGGGGTTGATGGAGTTGAGAATTAGAGGCTAGAATGCGTATTAGCATGCTCGTAGGAGATGACGACGACTACAAGTTCGTTGGCTTTGGCGTTGACTGCAAAGGATGAGCTAATTTGTGGAATAGCTAACAGTTTGAGTCAATAGGCCTGTTCCTTGTAGACCGAGTAGATATCAACGGCGAATAGGAATGTCAAGTTTGTGCTGCGGCAGCCCACTTGCGTTCGTAATGATCTGATGATGATGATGATGACGATGCAGCGTTCTAGGACATAGTTCTCTCACCTCCTCAGACGCATGATATTCGTAGGCCGGTGTTGTTCAAGAGCATGTTATGCAGTCTCAAGAAGCGGTGTGGGGTTTCGTGGGGGGAAACGATTGACAGATATCGCCGAAGCGTTCAGGACTCGCTTGATTTGTAGGGTTGACGTGGTAGTTACACGCAGCCAAAGCATAGACGGCGGGTGGTGCATTGCATTGCACGTGATTTTCCTCAGCAATCTCAATTCGAAGCATGTATCAAGATCAACATCTTCTCCTTCTATCCTTGTTTGTGCGGGTGCGAGGTGGGTTGCTGATCTGGATGGGAATTTGTGGATCTAGATGGTCGGACTTTGGGCCGATGGAACCATGGCTCGTAAAACGGCGAATCAGTTGATGCTTGGCCAGGAAAGAATTGTTTCATGAGCGTGAATCAAGCTAACACTTGGATGAAATGTCGAGGGAGGAGCGCGGAGGGAGGGGAGAGGAGGGGAAGTAAAGAGGAAGAGATACTCTGAGCTTTATAGCTTCGTCTCTTCATTCGAACCTCAGCGCTAAGGGTTAGGGTTGCGTGGGTAAGAACTGGATTTTGTCTTCCCTTTGCCATCCATTCATTGCCAGCACCTTGATCGCGTTATCAATCATATCCTCCCCCCCTCCTCCTCCCCTCTCTCAAAGAAAACCCCAACATATCAATCAAGACGAAGACTTGGTCCAAATCGAAGGATCTTTGGTGTTCTTGCTTTGTTTGGTTTTTGAGGGAGAAGGCGAGGCCCGCAGCCGTTTGTTGCACCACAATCCGGGGAAAGCAGATCACGAAGCTAACTTACCAATTGATACTCAATTCCAGCCAAGATTATCCTTCGCGAAAGAACATCTAAACGATAAGCTCAACTCACAACTCACGCTCATACTTACATCAATATAAACTGGTGGACCTGCTTCCTGGCTTGATATCTCGTCGTTGTCATCGTTTCCAATCTATCCTGACACTCGTCATAACCAGAAAGTCCATTCCAAAGTGTTCATCCTTATCTAATCGAATGATCCGATCCGCCTTCCCTTTCTTCCCTCAGCCATACCTAGCTCTCATATCATACATAGAAGCTTGATCACTATCATCATAGTGAGCATTGGCGTAGCTTCCTCGTCGACTTGCGTACATTTGCTTGCAAATATGGCAACTTTCGATCATTCAAGCATCGCTCGGTACCTGAATGACTCCGAAAATGCTCTGCCAAATTTCCTCACGGGTACTCATCGTACAAGCTTTCCTAGCATGTCGTCCGTTCCTCGACAATACGCAAATGGAACATACAGTGCCCCAACACCTTCGATCATAAACCAAGAATCCACATCCGCAATTTCTCCCAGTAGCCAATATGATGAGAGTGTGTTTAGCAGGCAATCTGGCAAGTCAACCACGACAGCGACTAGTCCTCAATCTGCCCAAACTAATCCAATACTTGGGTGGCACCTCCAAACACCCTCGGCACATCAAATCAATACGAGCATCGTGCTTCCATGCGAGTTTGTATCGATAAATTGCGGAGTCGCCTATCACCCAGACGATTTCGAGGACTGGTTTGAGCACACTCTATCACATTTCAGCAACCTTCCTCCTCCATCAAAATGCCTCTGCCTCTTCTGTGACGAGGAGTTCGAAGATACCTATGATCCGCGAAACAGTTGGAGACAAAGGATGATCCATGGTCGTGAGCATCTACTTGATGGCGAAACCAACATCCGGCCAGATTTTCGGGTACTCGAGTATATGTGGAAGAATGGTCTGATGAGCAATGAAGATTACGCTTTGGCCGAGCAGTACACCGAGCGTCCGGCAGTACCTGGTCTCGTACGACGAGGATTTCAACCCCCGGAAGAAAAAATAAAGCGAGAGAAAGAGTCCCAGGTTCCGCACAATCTTGGGAAGGAAGAACGAGATCGCAGACGCTCAAGTCATGCACACAAGCACAAGGGAAGAGAAAGGCAAAGCTTATCTTCATCGAGGAAACATCGACCAGTGTCCATCCAGCATTCGGAACGCATTTGAGTTCCCTGACCTTGTCTTCAACGTAGTAGAAGAGATGCTTGGAAAACTCTGTCGTCTTATATTTACGGGCCGGAGTGGGTGCGTGGCTGTGCCGGTGACGAGTCTTGCCACTGTCTCTCCTCTCCAGTGATTCTTCGTACTTTTTTGTTATTGAATTCCGTTCTCTCACCGAATGAGTAAATTTATATGCGGGTTCCCATGTTATATGCGGGTACTACGTACGGGGCACACGTCGCCTCTTCGACAGGGTGTATCTGCTTGTTGCCTAAGGACTTCAGTCAATAAATAAGTACACCGAGTGGGACTGGTCGATAATCTATTTTCAAACTGCGCAACGTTGGGGTTTCGTCGGGCGTTTTGTGTTGCGTGCGTACTCACGAATTTCGGACTCCGAAATGCGGCATCATATATGGTCGAGAGGAAAAGTCTCTGGAGAACGCCTTCTATACTCCAAATATGGTTTCCCTCCTTGTTCTCTTTTGGGAGGCGTATGTGCTGGTATACTTTACGATCCGGATGATTATGATGGTGAAACTATACTTCCTCATCACGAGTTATGGCCTTGTCTTATGAATAAAATAAACATACTGTACTGTCAGTCGTACATATGCGAGGCTTGTTATAATAGCCTCTGGTGTCATAGTATGAATGGTAAGGCATATATATATCATCGAAGATATAAATATATCAAGCCGCCCTTTCATATAACAGTATATATATATATCTCAATTGCAAATTGTCGCCCTCCCAATCATACCCGAGTACAACCTGAAGAACATCAATGCTGGCACGCACCCAAGTCACATCAATTCATTGCCCGGTAGCTAGCTCTTAGCTATATCTACTCCTGACTTGACATTGATATTCAAAACGGTATCTATTATAGACATCTACCAAATCTCCCATCCTCTCAACACATATAACAAACAGCAGCAGTGATATTCGCAACACAATTGCAAGCTCTTCGCCCGAAACCTATCTATATCATATCATATCATATCATATACGGGTTTTCCTCCCATGCATCATCATCATCATCATCATCATGCACACATTAACATCATCACCCATCCATCCCACGCGCGTCAAGTTTAAACCTTCGAGAAGTTTATGTTTCAAACGCCCTAACTTTAGCGTTCTGATGCGCCCGCTGTACATGTGTTTCATCATGCAGTGTAACGTGAGGTTTTTTGTTCCAATCGTACGTACACTTTGGCATGGCTGCAGGATGCAGCCCGGTTGTGATACTCGGCGCTCGGCGAGCCGTTTGGGTTTGGCGTTTGGCGTTTTCCTCGACTTCTTGATCATGATGTCGTGGGAGGTTTGAGTGTTGTGGGTTGGGTTGTTTCATTGAGCACAATGATATAATATATGTATGTACTTGAGTATTTTTCTTATTCAAAGCTAGCTAAACCCCCGTCACCGCCCCCTTTCCCCTGAAGATGGGATTTGAGAGTTATTGCAAGCAAGCAAGCAAGCAAGCACATCGGTTAGTTAGTATTCATTCATTCACCCTTTGTATTTGTAGTATAAGGGTGATGATTTGACATTTGATACTTGATACTTGATTCCTGAAGATTGGAGATTGTGAATTGGACACTGGGAATTGGACATTGGGAATGGGAGATTGGAAATTAGCATCCAATACTCAGCATTGCTAAATACTAAATGGTCGGATCTAGCGCCTAACACCTAGAACTAATATCCACCGTACCCTCCTCCCATCTGATCACATTTCCTCCAACATCCAACCTCCCTCCTCCCCCCCCTCCTCCTCTTCCACATCCTCATCCTCCTTCCAATCTCCCAATCCCAATCCCACACAGCCAAAAGAAAAAGAAAAACAATCCTCCACCAATCCAATCCAATCCATACATAACCTAGAAACAGCACCGAACCGAACCCAACCCAACCCAGCCCCTATGCTATTAATCACATCACTTCACATCCCATGATAAAACAAGCAAAAGCTCGACTGTCGATTCAAGCACGTAATGTTATCCTCAACTTCTCGAGTCACTCACTCACTCACTGTATGAATGAATGATATAAGGTTCAAAGATGAGTAAGTATTGCATTGCATTGTCGCATTACTTTTGATAAATAACACATAACACATAACCATCATCCAAACAGAAAGAGTAAAGTAAATGAGAGAAAGAAAAAAAGCGAGGCACCCAGATAGAAAAACCATAGCTATAGCTGATGAAGAAAAAAAAAAGGTATCAAATCATATCATACCATTTCGTTCTTTTCCGAGGCCTAAAATATCCCAATTCCTGGATGCGAGGGAAGTATGATTCGTAAAATCATACCTTTCTCCTTCCTTCCTTCCTTTTTTCCTTCCTTCACCCCCTGTTCTCCCACCATGAACTTTCCCACAACCTACCCTTCACCCACTCACAGATGCCCTCTTGTTCAGCGGACTCAAGAATCCTACGCACCCCCCGCATGCGCACTAATCCACTGCCCAAAGGCAACCGGATTCCTCGTTTGAATGAAGACCGTCCCGGGGCCCGTAAACTTACAGACCAATCCCTCTCCACTGCTAAATGCACTGACGATGCCACCGGAGGCTACGCGCTCGAGTATGTATTTGGTGTTCCAGGCGACGAGGTGTCCATTATCTACTACGTAGCGTTCGCCTTCTTTGAGCTATTGGGAGAAGAAGATGTGGTGTTAGTGGGGAGAGGGGAAAGACGAAAGAGGAAAGAAAGAGAAAAGAGAAAACATACATCTTTCCTAATAATGGCACCCAAACTATTAATCCACAACAATCCCACCCCACTAATCTTATACACAAAAAGTCCCTCCCCACTAAACATAGCTTTTCCAATCCCCTGTCTCTTGTATTCCTTGATAACTCCCTGAGTAGATGCCAAATATGCATCGCGTCCCACGCTCCATTGTTCGTCGCCAGTGAGACGAATATTCGTGATATCGCCTAGAGATGAAGGGGCCAACAGTAGTTCGCCGGGACCCGTGAAAGTCGAATGGGCCATTTCGCCGCCAATGACGAGTTTTTTCATGGAGAATTTAATGGCACCCTTAAGGGTTATGGTGGGGCTCATGGCGATCATTGCGCCTTTATCATTTTATCAGCCTCCATTTTATTGTTTGGGAAATAATGGTCCAGTGGAAAATGGTAACAAAACATACCAGGCTTAGCAGTTAGCGGACACCCCATCGCTAATTGGATCGTCACGATGCTATTGGTATCCCTGTGGCTCACCCGATAACTCCCCCCATTAAAGGTCCCCACATCATCTTGCGTCGCGCTCGCTCCTACAAAATGTGCTGCGCTGGGAGCGCCATGATCTAGATTAGCCGTGAGACTGGTATTCAGGGCTGATTTTTCGGGTGGGTAGTCTGAAGGGTTGGTACTGGGGCCCGGATGTGCATAACCGGGCAGTTGCGATTCTTGGGGAGAAGTGGCCGAGGATGATGCGTGGGTTGGGACTTGTGCTTGTGTGTGTGTTTGTTGGGGAGGTGGTGTGTGGATGGGAACGGTATGTTGTCCGCCGGAATAAGAGGGACGATGGGAGAAATTCTGGGGGGCGGCGTATTGTTGCTGTTGCTGTTGTTGCTGCTGCTGCTGCTGCTGCTGCTGCTGCTGTTGTTGTTGTGGTGGTGGTGGTGGTATTTGAGGTTGATGGGGAGGAGTAAGTTGAGGGTTTGGGGGAGGAGTATAGCTTGTCATGGAGGCGGAAGGAGGTGGAGGGTAATAAGCTTGCGGGGATTGACCTGAAGGGGGAGAGGCAGGTGGAGCGGCGTATTGGAACGATGTTTGATTTGGGGGTGAAGAGGTTGGCGGGGGTGCATATTGTTGTTGGGGAGCTGTGTTGAAAGGTTAGAGGAATGTTCTTGCTTGGTCTATCAGAGGTTTCCTTACGCCCATTGCCTCCGGGAGGAGCTGGAGAGGAATTAGCTAGGTATATTTGTAGCAGGCTGACCTGACCAAAGATACTCACGAGGATAATATGTAGACATCTTGATTGAATCCAATGATCAAACGATTGAAACGCCAAGCTTAATCAGAATGTTGTTGAGTCGTTAACGTTGCCGTCGCAAATCTGAGCTCCAGTCAGCATATTATCCCATCGCAACCCCCGCATTCAGACAATCAAAGCCTCTCATTCATCCATCCCTCAGCTTAACCCTCGATTGAGAGATACAAAGAATGATTGATTGCTCACCACTTCAAATCCCAAAATCAATCTCTCACCAAATTTTTACTTCAACAGCTTCAATCAAAGAGAGGAAGCAAGCTTGAGCAGCCTCTCATCATATAATCCCCTCCAAGAAAACACCCATGCACTCACCCACCCATGTATATCTTATTTTCATCTCCCGCAGGTCATTATGATTGGGCAGTTGGTTCAGCGCGGTTCTTGGTGCGAGCTGTGCTATTTTCGGTTATCATTCATCAAGTCAAGTCAAGCCATCCCATCTAAAGAAAGAAGAAGCAAAATATCCCGGGCGCTTAATTGGAGTAAGCATCTAAGTAAGTAGGGCTATACCTAGGTATCACCTAGGTATCTTCGGATAGTACTACAGAGGTAGTCATTGCCGTATAACAACAAGAGTACTCTCTCTACCCTCTCTCTCACGTTCAATCAAAACTTCACCATGGAGAACCGAGATAAAATTACAACAAACTCACAAAATCCCATCATGATCATGGATGGTATGGAAGCCGAACAGACAAAATGATATCAATCATAGAATTGCCATATCATTTACAAGCCTGACATCCCTCTATGTGTGTTTCAGATCGTTCCATCGTATCAAATCACATTACCCATGCAATGCAATGCGCAATAAGATGTTGTCATGGACTCTTAACGAGTCCCGCCCCAAAAAGAACTGTAGTCCATCCATCCATCCATCCAGCTATAACTTTTCATAATGCGCCAGCAATGAAATTGAAAAGACACATGATATCGCATGCAGAACCCCCAAGAAGCTTAACAAGATTAACCCTGTTGTCTTCTTCTCTTTCCGACTTGGGCACTGAAACCGGTTTTGATGGCAGTGACTGAACGTCGAGATCCACAAGAGTTGCAGGTGATGAAGAACAATCGGTTTTCTCCCTTGTTGAGTTCGGTTTCGGCGGATCGACAAGTTTTACACGTTACGTATTCCACTGTGAAGGATATTAGTATAGCGTTTGAAGGAATGGGTAGGAGGTGAACGTACTAATATATTTTCTCAATACGTTTTCGATTTGTTTCTGTTGGAAACGACCCTTGATAACCAAACGTCTGCTACCATCAACGGAACCGTTGGTACCTAATTCAGCGAAAAGGTATTGAGTAACATGCTCATCAGTTCTCTTCATTCGCTTGCAGATCTCGGCAATATTGGCGAAAATCGTCTTCTTGTTTCCTTCACGGAGACACTGTGGAGGAGGAATCTTATAATTCTTCGAGCCGGATGAAGCATGATCGGGGTTCTTTTCCGCGAGCAAGATGAAGAATCGAGAGAGGAGGTTTTCGTAACCAATCGCTTTGGTCTCGTCGTGTGCCCAGATACCAGTTCCCTTTTTCATATCACCATCATCGGCCGGAGTTCCCTCAGCCGCCTTCTCCTCACCTTCATCACCGTTAAGATTGGCGGCTGCGAGTCTGGCTGTGAAATCATCCTCGGCGGCATCCTTTGGCTTCTTGCTCTTCTTCTTCTTCTTCATAGTCGAGAGATCGAGACCACCATCCGCAGCAGCTTCGTCACCTCCCTCCTCACCCTCCTCGACCTTCTTGCTCTTCTTCTTCTTCTTCTTCATCAACGACAAATCGCCCAATCCATCATCTTCATTATTCGCGATCGCTTCATCGCCATTGCCTTTGAAAGGATCAGTAAATGCGCCCAAAGCCTGAGAAAGTGGCGGCGTACTAGGTGAATGGGACTGCGCCGTATCTCTAGTATCGTCGGGCCCGTCTTCCTTCATTGTGATTTCCCCGTTTTCGTCTACGATTGTGGTTCCTTCGCTGAAAGCTACGGATTTGCGTGGTTTGACGTCGATCTCCTGTGATATGTTGTTAAAAAGGTGAAATTGTTTGCCTTAAATCAGAGACAATCAAGATTTAGGTGGGGTGACATGATTCATGAAGGGAAAGTCCAAGAGCGACCTAAACTTACGTCGGCCATGATTGCGGTGGTAATTAGTCTGATGTTGTTATTCGGGCTTCAATAAATCCTATGGTGTATTCCTGGATTTGTGTACTCCAAATGTGATATGGTGGGTTTGCGTGAAAGCAAAATTCAAGAAATCCTCTCGTCTGTAATGTTAATATTGTTCTTTCATCGATGACTCAACTCAAAAGCTTGGCCTCAAAGTCTAGGCATGAAGAGGGCTTCCCAGATCCCAAGTCACGTGATACTTCAGGACGCGCCAGCGGAGGTCGAGAGCGTATCCGCGCCGATTTGAGCTCCAAGCATGAAATAACGATAAATTTGAACCCTTCATTTATATTTATCTCACCTCTAACCAGATCCACACCTCACCTCACCAACCCCAAAGACCTTCCTCCTCTCAATGTATCGCCAGACCCTTCTCCAGCGATAGCGACTCTTGTTTTCTTTCCATGCTTCTTCTCCTAGCAAATTGATACGCCCCACTACATTCATCCACCCCCCCATCTGCCCAACATGTCCATCTCCGCCTCAGATTCCTACATCTATGCCTCCCCTCACTCCCAAGATGAACTAGACGAAGACCACGAGTTAGATTCGCTGCCTTCCTCGATCGATAGCTCCGATTATGCCTCTTCAGACGATGCAGCTGAATCCGACGCACAAAGGGAGTGGGAAGCCAGCTTGCAGCAATTGGAAATGATGCTTACGATGGTGATTGTGCCGTGGGCTGGGAAATATTTCGGGCGCAAATTTGCTTACTGGAGTATGTGTCCTACTCTTTTCCTTTCTCTCTCGATTGTCGTTGATTGAGTGCGGGGGGAGACGATGCAGATGGGGAGATGGGGAGATGGGGATATGAAAGGATTCGGGCTAATATGTCTCTGTATCTGTGCATAGGTTGGGCAAAATACATGACATGGAAGTATCCCGTCACGGTCGAAATAACAAGCAAGCCCGCTTTCAACGCCGCTGGAGCCGTCGAAGCCGCAGCTACATTATGAGCAAAAATCCGGGAGTTTTGGAGACCCTGTAAGCAGGCGACCATGGAAGGAGATTTAATGCCGAATCCAAATCGCAAAATCAAGAGATACTCGAGTGAAGCTATAGATGTGAGGACTTGCGAGCACGAGAGCTCGTGGACTCGAGAAGTTGTGAAGATGAGAAGTCATGTTAGGGAGATACTATCCATCGACGCTTCATACAAGGAGAATTATTCTTGTTCGTACCTACCATAGGGAGGGGACACCCGAATAAAGCGAGCGTGGCATTGGGGTTTGGCGTTTATAGACGATGCATATGGAGGGACGTTGCTAATGCGTGATATATTGGCCGGGGCATATTGTGTATAGAGATTCGCTTGAGCCCTGACAGACAAGCGGGATGTGCACCTGGCTTATTTCACACAGTATATATGAATATGAACCTACGCATGGTTTTGAAAGAAATACTGTTCCATACAATAGCTCGATGAAGAAGGTAGTCGCTATTTTTCTCAGGCTACATTTCGGAAAGGGCTTTTTCTAGGTTCACGTTTTCCCACATTCCTTTTGTCAATTCAACCGATACCATCTGATAATCTTGTCATGATGGTTTAAGAGATCGAATTAACTTTGCTTCATTAACCATCGTATTGTTGAGTTCACCCCGTTCATATTTACACATTAAAGACCCTCCCGCCGTCCCACCGAACACCTCTCCAGCGTTCGCTCTGTCACAACCATAAAGACATAAACATCATTTGCACAACCCTGCCGCCTCAACGCAATGCACAATAGCCATCCCTCAGCATCCAACCCCTATTATTCATGACCGCTAATGATGGACTTATACCTCCACTCTCATGATACACTTGTGGTCTAGTATAGACTCCGGATCCTGCTTTGAGAATTTGTCAGTCAAGGTTCTCGGTAGATGGCTTCGATGAGCTAGCTAGCTACACAAGGGTAGGATGAAGGAAAAGTACTGACCTTGTTGATCGGCAGTTCCTTACTTAGACTTGGGACATGCTTGGCGCAACCTTGCGGGCACCACCACCACCACCACGACGCACCCCCACGCTCGAACCTCTGCCTAAGAAATCCAGGACGAGGGATGCAGCGAACAAGGCGAAAGCGAACCAGAAAAAGGCTGTGGCCGCTTGAAGTTCACGGCATCGTCTCGTAATTCCTTGCGCCAAATCATTATGATTGATATAATTCTGGCGCATTTGTTAGCACATGAAAGTCCATGCATCATTCATACACCTCGAGTGATCATAGCTTACCGGGTTGCTGCAGCTGTGCACATGGAGTCTGGCCGCAAGCGTGACGCCGGCGATGAAGTTGAACATGATGGCAAGGCCATCCAGCACGAGAAGGATGATGGGGTGTGCCAATGACTCGACGAAGGCAGCCGCAAAGCCATAGATCACGACGAGCCATGAGAACACGGCCGTGAACATGGCATAGTTGACCGAGTCGTTGAATTTGTGCTGGATATGAATGGCGCCCGCGACAAGACCGGTCACAATGACCACGCAGACAAACTGGAGACTCCTCAACAGGATTTGGGGTATTGAAGGCATTTTTCCAAAGGTACGCTTGTGGAAGGATTCGGGATGGATGAGCTGAATTTTTTGAAGATAGTTTGAGCTTAAAAGATGATTGATTGATTGATTGTGGATGTTTTGGTTGTTGTAGAGGTAACACGAAAGTCCCAACGATAAAGAGAGAGGGGGGGGGAGTTCAATTCTATATGATGAGCTCTATGAGTAAGCTCTGCGCGATCAAGTTCTGATTCAGTGCCACGATGATGATGATGGTGGTGATGACTTGACCCTTGATGAATGACTTGGATGCACTTGGATTCCCTAAGGGAGGATTATGACGAGTCGATGTGATCTTAGCTCGTTTTTGAATGACGTAGAGCGTGGTGATGTATTAACTAACGTAAGGAGAAGGGTACGGGCGGGTGATGCGGGATTATAAATATAAAGATACATGTAGATAAGCGGAGTCAAGAAGAGAGAAGGGGAAGGGAGGAGGAGGAGGGTATTAAGAGAGTCAGGATCAAAGGAAGGATGAGAAGGCTTTGGATGGAATGATAAATGATATCGCATTTTGTAATCAATCCATCAATCCAGCGTGAAAGAAAACGACATGCAACCCAACACGAACCCCTCCTCCACCATAGCCATCAACTCATCACTCCCTCACCCCTCACAGAGTGACCGTGACCGTGACCGTGCATGTGCTGTGCATGCCATGACCAGATAGAGATCCAGACAATCCGATTCAATCCAATCCAAGGACAATAGCAACAACGTCAACGTTAACCCGCACAACAAACCCCATCCCATCACGACGTCAACATCAGCGTCAACGCCACATTACGTAATTCTTCAACATCCGCAACCCGACGCACCAGAACAAAGAAGAGAAAAGGAATCGAGATCAGACTTCGGGTGGCTCGGTACGGCACATTACATACATAGTCTTACTCATACTCATCGCGTTCGAAGAGAAAGAAAGCTTAGCCAAGCCTTTAAATGCCCCTCCGCACCCCGCACCGCACCTCAACCCTCCTTTGTGCATGCATGCATAAGGTCCGCCGTACCACCCCGTGGGACAGGGACAGACGGAGAACGGAGAGCAAACGTAAGTTCTAGACCTCCTTGGGTTTAGGGCTTAGTTTAATTACCAATTGCAACATCAACATCAAAAAAGGCAAGGGTTGACTATGATAAGATCCTGTACGTATACAGAGTAGAATAATAACAATTAGACAAGAAATCATGACATACAGCAGAGAGAGTATTTGGGATCAAAGTAACTGGAAAAGTACAGCCTCTTCTTCAGTTGGGTGAAACGCTCGGTGATTATAAGTGGTTGTGTGTACTAAGGCTAGATCCTGGTTGAGCAGTTGTTGATTGCAAAGCTTGTTAAGCGCATTGATTGATGATCATTGACTTTGGAGTTGAGTTCTACTGCCGAGCATCGAATATATACTTGTGCTTGAGGGGAAGGTGAGTGTCTATAGCTTTCCATTGCCCATATATACCAGGAGGTTGCATGGCGAGCATACTAAAAGAGGTATTCGTATAATACAGTAAAGGATGACTTTCCTCGCGCATCTTCAACCTCGGAATCCCCGCCATCAGCCCTCTGTCCGTGCTGGATAAGATAATCTCCCGCGAGCCCGGCAGAAATCGTACCACCGGTTATTAAGCATCCGCTAACGAACCACCACCAGCAATTCTTCACACTCTTCAGGTTAACCTTGTTGATCATGACAGCCAAAGTGACAGCAGCACCTCCACACCCACCAACAAAAAACACGGGGCCTGCACCAACAGCCGCACCGGCAGCGGCTAGTAATCCAATCTGAGTTACAGCGAGACCGGTTAAGATCTGTTTGGTATGAGCATTGTGTCGTAATGCGATGCTCTTAATTCCTGCTTTGGCATCATCTTTAATATCCATGTGCGCATATATCATATCGTACAAAACGGTCCATGCCACGTTCGACGCATACAGGAATCCAGCTGCGGTCAAAGCAGCACTATCAGCGAGGAGATCAATCCCAAGAGCAGGAAATCCCATGATGGCGCCCCAAGAAAATGTTAGTCCCAAGACAAATTGCGGATAATGAGTGACGCGCTTCGCCAGCGGATACGAAGCCACGAAAAGTAAGCTCGGGGTGGCATAAAAGAAGCATTCATATGGGAATTGAAGAAGAATTGCAAGGCCGGCGAAAAGTTGACCTCCGGTGAAGACCAAGGCTTGGAACGGAGAGACGGCTCCTCGGGCAATGGGTCGTAATCGTGTGCGGGTGACATTTGGGTCAAGGTTTCGGTCCCAAAGATCATTGATAGTACATCCCGCACCACGCATGATCAAGGCCCCGCTCAAGAATAAAAGGGAGGTGCCCACAACGGGAAGTGGAGAGACCATGGGGACGGTCAATGGAGCCGCCAATAAAGTTGAAAAGAGGCATGGAAAGAATAGATAGTATGTTCCTGCTGGCTTGTCTAATCTGACAAGTTCGGCATATGGTACCCACGAAGATGGGAGTTTTGATAGCAGACCAGTAGTTGGCGGGGCATAGGGCGCTAGGACAGATGGTGGTATCTTGTCACTTATGTTTGAGACCTTGGCATTGCTCAAAGTCGTGAGATTGGCCCGTACTTTGACATTGAGAGAGTATCTTTCATGCTGGCTTCCGACGGTGCTGCCCGCCTCTTTTTTCCTGGAGTAGGAGCAGGTGGTGATCTTGGAATGACTGACAGGTCTTCTGAGTGAGGATCTCTGACTACAGGAGATGGTTTGGAAGAGGGCATTCCGGCAGCCTCCTGGTAAGCTGAACTTGCCATATCTCGACATCATTGAATGAAATGGACAATGAACACTACTTCCCATTAGTTTGATACAAGCCTATTTGCTCCCTTTTACATCACTTGATGCCATGAGCTCTACAACGTAGCCAGCCAGGACTTGAGAATTCCTCGTGAACAATAAATTGCATACCTAATCAATATCAATCTTCAGTTCATCACTTTGATTTCTTTGTATTCCATTTCGACCTGGTGGAATTGATGGATTTTGATTTTAGCTATAGGAGCCAAGGGACCCAGTGGTAGCTACTAGCGCGTCAAAGCTTCGCCTTTCGCGTTTGCATCTGTACATCCATCAATCAAATCTAGAATTTCACTTCTTAACCATACGTACCTGCGTATACTCACTGAGGAAGCAAAGTAGCGTCGGCTACCTCTCTTGAGGCTTTCTGGGCATTGCTTCCCAGTCCACACAAACTTGATTGTCTCTGTGGTATTCACCCATTCCAAATTACAAAAGCTACCTTCTCCATACCAAGGTTAACGTTGCGACAAAGGTCGCGACTGTGATCTATTGATACGAACGCGAACGCGACCCATCTCGATTTTGAGATTTACCACCCCCTCATATTCTACATTCAATACAGCGAATTGATTCGACTATTAAGAAACACGCGGGGTTTCAATTTAACTTTTCTTAATGCCTTCTCAACAACATCCAAAAGCACAGTTTGTGCCTCTTTCACCTAATATCGATCTCGACGCTCTAGTTGATGAAAATCCGAGTTTCGACCATGTTCGCAGAGTTCCTCAATCCGACCTCGAAGCGCACACTGTACAAAGTCTGGAGCAATTGGTGTATTTATATGTTGTTCAAGAAGGTCGACCCCTGATTCTGGAAGGATGGGGCTCATATATTCCACCGTGGTTATTTTCGGCGAAATGGCTAGAAGACAATCTGGGCAGAGAAGGTGAGTAGTCTGTCTGGCTTTTCCCCCCAATAGTGCTATCTCTAACCCCGCCTTTGCTTTTAGTACAAAAGGTTCGAGACATCACAAATGGCATTGACCTTCAGATGACTATGGGCCATTACCTTCGTTCGATGGGCCAACTAGCGAACCAATTTACTCCCCAGACTTATCGAGACCCAAAACGACAACGCCTATACCTAAAAGACATTGACTGCCCCGCTGAGTGGGAAGAGATCTTAAAAGACGTTTTGCCGGAAGCTTTTTTCTACCTAAACGATTGTATCGAGTCGCGAACTGGTGGTGATGGAGCAATCCGCGAACCTAACGAATTTGGCCAGATGCGATTTGGAAAAGGAGTTGCGCCTGCAGGTGACTTGATGAGCAGTCTTCCAGCAGATATGCGGGCCTTGAATATGATGTGTTATATTGGCCACGAAGGCACCTATACTCCAGCTCACAGAGAAATGTGTGCAAGTCTAGGACACAATCTCATGGTTGAAGCCTCAGGCAACGACAATGGGGAAAAGCCTGGAAGCTCAATTTGGTTTATGACCGAGTCTAAAGAAAGGGAAATGGTCTCCGAATGGTTTGTTTCTAAGCTTGGCCATGATATCGAAGTTGAGAAGCATTTTGCGCAACTGAATGCCTGGAGAAAGGCTCCATTCAATGTTTGGGTGACGGAGCAAAAAGCTGGAGATCTCATTTTGATTCCACCTCTTGCTCCCCATCAGGTTTGGAATCGTGGAACCCGGACGATGAAGGCTGCATGGAATCGAACGACCGTCGATACACTTGAACTTGCCATACACGAAGCTCTTCCTCGTGCACGTCTCGTTTGTCGAGATGAACAATACAAGAACAAGGCCATCATTTATTACACTCTAGACAAGTATTTTAACTTACTTTCACGAGATACCATTGAGCCAAAGATGTGGATGAGACCTGGAAGTCGAATCCGACAGGTCATGGAAGATTTCAAGCGCCTGTTTCGACTCTATACAGAAATACTAATTAGCGAGCTATTTTCCCGAGCGCGCCCCGAGAAGAACGTGGAATTCATACCATACGACTCAAACATCACTTGCTCATACTGTCGATGCAGTATCTTCAATCGTTTCTTGACCTGCAAATCGTGTATTCTTACGGCTTCCACCGGTGAAGAAGATATTTATGATGTCTGTATGGAGTGTTACGCCATGGGTCGTTCTTGTGCTTGCATCTCTTGCCTGGATTGGGTAGAGCAATGGAAAGAGGAAGAACTCAGACAAAATTATGAGCTATGGCGTGGCATGGTAATAAACTTTGAAGGTCTCCATGAAGATTCACCCAAACCTTTGGAGGATGAGAGGGATAAAACTGGCAAGAAAACTGTTGCTCATATATGTCAAGAACAACTTGCACTTCGCCCATGGAAGGATATCACTAAACCAGATGTTATAGAGCCATTATCTGGTGAATCGGATGTTGAGCCAGAAGCTGACGATCAAGGACGCTTAAAGAAGCAATACAAAAAACGTTCTAGAAGAGGTAGAATTCAGGCTACGAAAAATAAGACACAAAGTTGCCATATCTGTTGCCATCACCACTGGAATTGGCAAGCCGTACGTTGTGCTACATGTTCCTCATCCTATTGCTACGGAACCTTGTGGCGTGCGTTCGACATGATGCCCCAGACGGCGATGGAAATGGAAAATTGGGAGTGCCCAAAATGTCTGAAGATATGCTCATGCGCAAGATGCCGGAGAGATCCGAAACAGAAACCATATACCCCCAAAGGAACACTTCTTGGGCATGATACCAAAAAGGTGGCTGATTACAGGAGTGTTGAGAGTCTAGTTGACTTTTCGAAAACCAATCTTCTTTGGTTAAAACACGAAGACGAAAATCAGCCAAATCCACAAGAAACGGGAAGAATGAGAAGATTGAGGGAAAAGGCCGAAAGAGATAAAGCCCAGGAGCCTGTTATTGATAATAGTTACCTTGGATATGATGAAGAAGCCTTCTATCGGGAGGGCGGTCCAGAGGATAATCATTTCAATGACATGGCAGATATTGATCCTTCACTTCGCGAAGATGCAAGTGAATCCCATCATAATCAAACCAACGGGTTTCATCCATCCTGGAATCAAAACGAGCAGCGCCATGGACATGCCATCGAGGAGCAGATCAACCAGCAATTGGGAGCTCTCGACGCACACCATGACTTGGACGATGATTATCATGCTGAAATGCATGGCCACAATGGAGCCGCACAATATCCATCGAGACTTTTAGCACCGGTGGCACCGTTGGTCTCCGAGGAACCCGCGCTGCCCAATCCTCAAACACCACCTCAACCCACCGGTATGATGCCCAGCGATTACTATCCGACAGAAGGCCTGGACGGTATTCTCTACGATTCACCGAAATCTGACTCCGAGCGAACTGAAGCGGTAACTATCAATCCTGCCGAGCTTTTAGCTCCACTCGATCAATTCCGCAGCGTTACAAAAAAGAAAAGACGTCTTAATTCTGAAGGTATTCCAGAGGACGATAAGGAGGATGTAGAGTTCTTCACCTCCAAAAGTCAAAGGAAGGCTAAAGCTAAGAAACCAGTTGATGCAGAAATCAAATCAAATAGTATTTCTCGACCTGAGCAGCGCCCATCGCGTGTTAGTAAACGCCAAGACTACACTGAACCGTCACTAGCAGAAGTAGAGGATTTATTAGGTTCAGAAGAGACCGAGGCCCAAGCAATGTCACGACAGAGCTTAGTTCGCAGCGTTGCTCAGGAAGCTGATGACGTCGATCTTGCTGCAAAAGCCTTGAGCTATATCACCAAAGAACAAGCAACACAGATACCTGGAAATGTACCTCCCTTGAATGGTAAGAGAAAGCGTGGTCGTCCGAGCCTCGCATCTCAAACGGCAGCTTCTCCTAGTACGGCTACCTCCCCTGGCCCACCGAAGCAATCTGTATCTGCAAAACGTCCTCGAAAGTCGATATGGCTTTCAAGGAACAATGGCGCCGGTGGTGGGGAAGAATATCCTTCTGAAATACCAGCCAAAAGAACCAGAACCTTGCGTAGCAGTACAACATTAGAGATGAATTCTAGGTCTACTCGGCAGACTATTACTGATGCCTCCCGCGACGAAAGTGGAGCTGAAGCTGACAGCGATGATCCATTTGAGGACCGACGTAGCAAAACACGGAGAACCCGCCAAAGCACAGTGTCAAATGAGCCAAAATCGCACGCTGATTTGGAAGAAGAACCTGAACATGCTAGCAATGACCTTGACCAAGATATCAGCGATGGTAGCCTTTTCGGTAATGATGCAGATGATATTGGCAGTCCCGTTAGACCAGAGATGCCTGAGGAGGAAGAGGACAAATCAACCGAGGAAATATCAGAAGCCCCCAAAGCACAAGTGGCAGAATCTTCAATCCAAATATCTATTGAGAAGCTAGTGGTCGTTAAGAAGCGAAGAGGTCGACCACCCAAGAAGACACAAAATCCTCCAAATCCTACCCCTGAGTTACGATCACCATCTTCATCTAAATCGCCTCCACCTCCCGGTAACTCCAATCCCGTAGTTGGTAAACCTAGCCAGTTCATTTCACTTCGTGAGAAGCTTGCACTTCAAGGAAAGAAAATTAAGATCGTCTCGCGGCAATCAAAGCAAATGGCGATTACTGAGCAGCAGTCAAGGAAATCAGCTACACCAAGTGCCAAAGACCCGTCATTCACGGCAGTCAGTTCAGCCAACCAGTCGCCATTATTCACCCCAATTAATGGAACGTATCCTGACGATTTGACCTCTCTGCGGAAGACAGTATCAAGAACATCTTCAGCTGTACCTTCACGTCACCAATCTGCAAGTCGCAATGGGACACCAGACATAGCATTTAGCCCAGCACCAGGGGCCCAGATCCGACCAACTGCACAGCCCGTGAAGAAGGGACTGGCTGTCGTACGTCTTGATGACGATAACGAGAGTAATCAAGTAAAGAAAGTTCCCACAGTCGTCCGACTCATCGATTCCGAACCAGAGTCAGAATCTGAAAGTAATAACAACGCAGGATCGCAAAACCCAAGTCCTTCAACATCTGCCAGAAAGGAGAGTTCTAGTGAGGAATCCGATGAGAAAGGTTGGTCGAGCTCAGATGGTGATATCCCGGCTGTTAAACCTGCCACCTCCCCAGTTAACAAACTTTCATCATCAGCTAAGGAATTGAAATCGCCAGTTGTTGCTAAGCGCAGAGGTAGACATTCTCTTCGAAGATGATTTTGTGGGTCGGGAGGGGGATGCAAGAGAATCAGGCACATAGTTTTGGTGGCATAGGTGTTGGAGATGAGTTCCGCTTCTTTCATTGCATGAGAGAAAAGGAAAAATATACCCACCCACCCATACCTCTGTGCCTACTGTGTGAGGGAATTAGCTGTAGCTTGTCCCTTGGTGTGACAGGATTTAGCGTTTGTTGAGTATGGGTAGGAATCATCTAATGAAGGGAAGGGCTAGGTAGCTTATTTGAGTGGTTCTTAAATGCATAAATATACCTAGTGGGCAATAGGGAGTATCGACTAGTGAGTACCGTTTCCTTAGATAGTTAGTGTGCAGATGTTGTAATGTAATTACAAGGATGATCAATATCTTTTGTTTTGGTGATTTGTGAAAACACAACTTGGATTGATTGCTAAGTTTAAAGTGTCCGGCCTGGTTGGTCCATTTCGATTTCAGGTGTCTTGTCTATTATTCTATGCCTACAACGAATATTCACACTAACAAACCCATCAAACGCCATCAAACCCATCAAAAGCCATCAAACGATAACGCGCCAAGCCCATCTAAACCAACCTCGTCGAATCCTCCCCTTCGTCTCCCCAACTCCCCCCCCTTCCATTTCCAACTCCCCACCCATCCTTCAACAGCAGCCTCACCTCCTCCAGTCCTAACCCCTTCGTCTCAGGGTACACGCACCAAATACAGCACCAGCCGACTGCGCAGACCAGCGCATATATAACAAAAGTCCATGCTGGCGTGAGAAATTCCATCATGGGGAGAAATGTCAGACCGATGGCGAAATTGGCCGACCAGTTTGTACAGGTGGAGAGAGAGGAGCCGAGGGAGCGGACGGAGAGGGGAAAGAGTTCGGATTGCATCCAGGGGACGTTTCCGAGGCCGAGTGCGAACGAGGCCGTGTAGAGCATTATTGCGGCGAGGATTGTGAGGGGTGGGATGCGAGAGGATGTGGATGTGGATGTGGAGGTGGGGGTGGGTGGGGAGAGGGTGGAGGGGCGATCCATGAAGTGGAATCCGATGGCGCAGAGAACGAGTCCTAGAATCATGATGGGGATCGAGATGAGGAGGATACGACGACGCCCGATACGGTCTATGAGGAAGAGGGCAACGCAAGTTAGGACGAAATTTGTGAGAGCGACGGAGAAGGATGTGAGGGTTGGCGAAGAAAACCCGAGGATGGTGAAGATTGTAGCGCTGAAGTACATTAAGGAGTTCTGTAATATTTTACATTAGTTGGGTTTTTGCTGATTGGGGATGATGTGCTTACGAAGCCACATAGCTGCTGTA
Organism: Monilinia vaccinii-corymbosi; assembly: GCA_017357885.1. NCBI lineage: Eukaryota > Fungi > Ascomycota > Leotiomycetes > Helotiales > Sclerotiniaceae > Monilinia > Monilinia vaccinii-corymbosi. The sequence continues at coordinate 3,434,430 of CP063407.1, read as the reverse complement.
GACCTTGCAATAGACAAGCAATTGTCAATGCTCTCCTATTTCCTCCAATTCCTACTAATTCCCTCCAACTATCTCTCGCATCACCCATCCAAGAATCCTCCGATCCCTTATTCTTCCTAGACAACTCTCTTAATCTCTTCGCTTTATCTTCCTCTCTCACTTCCTTTTCGATACCCTTCAAAACCTCATCTACAACCTTCTGCATCTCCGTCCCCGCCCCAAAGACTTTACTCAATACAACTCTCCCTTCATCCACCCTCCCAACCTGCACCAGCCACCTTGGCGTCTCGGGCATGAACAACATGACCAAAATCTGCACCACGGCCGGCACCGCTCCCAGCCCAACCATCCACCTCCACCCCGTCTCCAAAGTCCCCCATTCTACAAATGCCCACCCAACAATATAAGCCACCACCTGACCCAATGTAACAAATAGCACATTCAACACCACCAATCTGCCTCTCCACATAGAAGGCGCCAACTCACTTATGTACAACGGAGCCACGAAGCTCCCCGCTCCAACCGCGAGTCCTACGATGCTTCGACCGAGTATCATGCCCCATACTGACGTTGTGAATGTTTGGATCAGAGCGCCAAGGACAAATGCTAGGTCTGTGAGGAGGACAACGCGTTTGCGACCGAGAGAGGATGCTAGAACGCCGGAAAGGGGGGAGATGAGGAGGGCGAAGAGAGAAGTACAAGATGTGATGAGGGATTTGTCGAGGGTTGTAAGAGGGCGGCCGAGGGAGTTATGGAGACTTATCAGGGTGGAGGATATTACACCGGTGTCGTCTGGTTTTATGTATCGTTAGCCATCATCTTTCTAGATCTAGAGCGAGGTAGATTGTCGGAAAGGGAACCAATCATACATCCAAACAACAACCCACTAATCCCAGCCGAGAGCGTCAGTAACCACACAAACAGCCCCGGGTTCCTCAAATTCTTCTCTAGGAGTGAAGAAGCATCCCCTTCATCTCCTTCGAATTCATCTTCTTCCTCGTCGCGTTCGTCTCTCGGCGGATTCGATAAGAGGGGTTCTTCGGAAGTAGAATTCGAAGCTGCCATTGTTTCGAGTGGGATATCTATTGAAGATGCCAGGGTGAGAGATGAGGGCTTTGTGCATATCGTCGCTTCTGGGTGTAGGGGAGCACGGGTTATTGGAGGATCATGGATTGTGGCATGTATATGTACTATGTGATATGGTGATATTTGGGAAAGAACATCCAGGAGGACGGGTCGGACTTTGAGACATACTGTATTTGTTGATGCAGGGATCGCGCAGGGGCCATGGACGCGGAGGTTGAGATTTTGTTCAGCCTTACTTGAGAGGCTGCCGATTTGCTTAGTCTATTATTCTTTGTGAAATCTGGGGAAATGGCGTTTCCCCATATTTTCATCTGCAAACTAGCGATAAGGTTATCCATATATACAAGTACCTCCGTAGTTTCCCCTAGGTCACGTGAGTGTCAAGCGCAGAAAAGTACGGGCCGGGGAGGCAAAAGCAAGCGAATCATTGACAAGACCCAAACTTGAAACGCCATCCGGCAAGCAAAAAGCAAACACGTCCTCAAAATCAAAATTCTCTCTCTTCACAAGCTTCACAATCCATAACACGACGCTCCCTTCATCCCCAAGTATCAAAAATCATTACGTCGATACAGCCACAATACAATATACAGTATGGCGACTTCCGATGGGGTCGCCATGGAGGTGCACGGGTCAACTCAGGTTCCGGGTTCTATTTTGAGTTGGTATGATGAGATTCGCCCTATGTGGATTGATCTGGTTGGGGATTATGCCGGGAAAGAGTTGTTTCTTGTTGAAGGAGACTCTCTACTAAGGGAATGTTTTGCAGATGAGAGGATTGATTTTCAACGTAAGATATTCTCTTCCATTCTTTCGAGTTTGGCTGCTAACAATATCAGATGGGTTTCAATTACTTCATGCTGTCTATGTAGTAGAACGATTCCTTGAGAATCTAGTCAAGAGACATTGCAATTTCCATATTGCGTTCTTCGAAGGTATGTGTTCCCCTTTTGAAACCATGTCAATTTACACCATCTCCATTCTTTGCTCATTGTCGAGCACTAGCTTGATCGCCTAACCCTCATTCATTGTGCCAATTCATCTTGGACATTCAAGCGATGGGCAGTTCTGACCTTGTTGGTAGAGAATCGGCAATTATGTGTGCCACCTGGAGTAAAATCCTCGCATCGAGGTCGATACCTCCTCGCTCGAACAGCAATTAGACAACATCTACATCATAGACTGCCATTATCACACCCAGACATCGTGATCAACACTTTCCCTTCCCTGGAGAGTCAAGAATTCTCAAGCTACCTCCATGTCACGCCAATCAACTTTGTCATGTCGCATGACGGAGCGGCTACAGCAAAAAACCCGCACTCGTCGAAAGAGGCCAAACATATACTCCGAGGAATGATATGGTCTTTTAATTGCCTAAAGCTCAATGTTGCTCTAATTAACCGCATAGAATTCAGAGATTCTAAGGTTTTTACTATGATCGTGGAAAGCATGACTACTTCAAGCAAGCGCAAGCTACTGATATATTCTACATACGCCGAGGGCATCAAACAAGCTCGGGTGAAACTTGCCCAAGATTTGCAATCCGATAGCTCGGAAGGGATACTATCCGTTGATGTTGAAATTATCCAGAAGTTACCTGCAGCCTTGGCAAAGGAGCAGCTGAGTGAAAGATCATGTTTTACAGCCCTCTCTGCGTCTCATATTCATAAGCAAAATGCATCCTATGCTTTTTTTACTTCCGCCCTCATATTACACAGCGTTGTGCTTAACCGAATCCCCCTTCCAAAGCGTCGATTTCCATCCATCAATTTCGACGAACGCTTTGAGACAAAAGTTACTAGTTTCTTATCTTTGTTTGCAGATACAGCTCAGCTTATTCTAGATAATCCGGCATGGGGCAAGTTCATTGAAACTAACAATATTTCAAGAGAATCTCATGATCTTGTCGATGGTCGGTTATTCCGTGTCATCATTCAAGCTATGTGCGACGAGTCCTTAGATCCCTTTCCCGAGCCAATCCAAAATGAATGGCTGGCACTTTGCAACCTGACTAAAGAGTTCTCCGATCAAGAACTTTCCTTGAAAGGAAGCTCTGATTTAGAACATGTTGCAATTGCAGAATGTGAAGACTCTGGCTCTGGTTCAGAGGAGCTTGCAGTTTTGCCCTTTACTAATGCTGTCTTCAACAAACATTTGCAGTGCATTCACGTCAAGACAGACACATCTTTATCTGCGCAGCTTGGCACAATGAAGCTGTACAGAGAGACAAGTCATTGGCATAATCACAAGAAGCCGCTTATCACAAAAGCTCCCCCAGCACAGAAAGTCTCCAAATGGCGGTAAGTAACACTACTTCAAACTCAAATCTCTCTGATTTACATTATATGTATGTCTTGGTGGGTTCTAACAAGTCCACAGTAACCCTCTTCGAACGAATCAATTCTATATGAATGAAATGACATCGTATGCCGCAAGCTTAACAGGCGCAAAGGGTAAAGCTCTAGAGCCTGAAACAATTGTTACTGGACCCAAGCAACTATCAAAAGTTGCAGAAGAAAAACCATTGAAGACCAGTAAAGTAGAAAAGCCGGCAGCCAAATCTAAGAAAGAAGCTCCAAATGATGTATTTGTTCCTTGAGCACGATCAATGGAATTGAGCTGACAATCTCTCTAGAATAAGAAGCCCGGATCCAATGCTAAGAAAGGTACCAAGAAGGGTGGTGGTCTGTCAACTGCTGATCAGATCCGTGCTGCGAACCTGGAAAAGAAAGGTGGCACTGAGATTGATAAAGCTTTCCTTACTTGGTCTATGATTATCAAGGACCTTGATTTGATCTCCAACGACGAAAACCGCTACCTTCGAGCCAAACAATACCTCAACAACCTTGACGGCCCCAGAATGAATATCCTGGAAGCAAATGTTAATACCTACATACTACAATGTCTATTGTCTTGGTGGGCCAGTTACTGCAAAGAGAACAAGAAAAAAAGTGGTTATCATGTAGTTGCATTGATTTGGACAACTGTACGATCTATATGCACTACTAGTGCACCGGCTACAAAAGATATTATTGAAAACGTCGAGAAGATATGCGAATTAGTTGGTATTTCGGATGCTTTCTCTTCGCCAAAAGTCCTCGGTGCTGATCGCAAGCTATCTTTTACTTTCAAGTATCCTCCCCCAGCTTTGTCCTTGGAGATTGATATTTCGCAATCAGAATTTCAGCTCGAGCATTGTGGTCCATATATGGACAGAATGCTTGATGCAAAGCCAGATCCTCGTGTTTCTAGCTTCATCCCTGATGGTTGGCAGAGAGATGTGCTTGATCAGTTGGATGCTGATAAGAGTGTGTTTGTTGTTGCACCAACCTCGGCTGGTAAAACATTCATTAGTTTCTATGCTATGGAACAGATTCTACGAGCTGACAATGATGGAGTCCTGGTTTATGTCGCACCTACAAAAGCACTTGTCAATCAAATCGCTGCTGAAGTTCAAGGTAACGCTCCTTCCCCTACTCTTTGACTCTCTTCTACCCAAGAGCAAAGTCATATTTCCCATACCACAAGTATAAACTAATCTAGCCCCTTTCCTGCCAACAATCTCGTTAAGCGTACCACTAACAATATTGCTTTGTAGGTCGATTCTCTAAAAAGTTTCCCCAGGCTGGTAAGGGAGTATGGGCTATTCATACCAGAGATTATCGTGTGAATAATTCTACGGGCTGTCAAATCCTCGTCACTGTGCCTCATATTCTTCAGATCATGCTTTTATCACCGACAAATGCAAAGTCATGGGCCCCAAGAGTAAAGCGTATCATCTTTGATGAAATCCATTCGATTGGTCAATCGGAAGATGGCGTTGTATGGGAACAGCTCTTGTTGTTAGCTCCGTGCCCTATCATTGCCCTTTCTGCAACTGTAGGCAACCCTGAACAGTTCGCTGATTGGTTGGGAGAAACCCAAAAAGCAAATGGATATGAACTAAAGATGATTAAACATTCAACCAGATACTCTGACTTGCGAAAGTTTATTTACGAGCCACCTCAGGTGTTTCAATTCGAAGGTCTTGGAGATTCGTTTGGGCTAGGTCTTGGTCTTGATGGCTTACAAGGATTTCAAGCATTTCACCCAATTGCTTCGTTAGTTGACCCGTCAAGAGGAATGCCTGAGGACCTTGCACTTGAACCTCGAGATTGTTTGTCGTTATACAAAGCTATGGTCAAACACCAGAGCAAGGAGTACAGCGTCCCCGAATCATTGAATCCAGAACAAACATTGCCACCTTGCATTCGAAAAGCAGATATTTTCGCATGGGAAAAGAACCTGAAGAAAGTATTGCTTCAATGGATGGCAGAGTGCCAACTGCAATTCGCCAATGTGGTAAAGGAATTGATCCCTGAGAGTGTTGAGAGCAAGGACGATATCTCAATCAGCAGCTCATCCGGTTCTTCAACTGAGCTCATTGACTCGTTGAATCTCCAAGCCACAACCCTGCCATTGCTTTATCAATTACATAAACGCCGTGCGCTACCAGCTATATTGTTCAACTACGACCGAGCTGCTTGTGAAAGTATTGCGAATACTCTATTGAGCCAATTGGTCCAAGCAGAGCAACAATGGAAGCAAGGCTCGGCCTGGAAAAAGCTGATGGATGGCTATGAAAAGTACCAGGAAATGAAGGCAAAGAAAGGACGTAAACCTGCTAAACCATCTAAAAATACCAATCAAGATGACGAAGGTGGATCAAAGATGGACCGAATGCGTGAGGATGCAACAGAAGGATCTTCTTTTTATGACCTCTTTGATCCAACTGCCCCGCAAGCCGACTTCTCATTTGCTGATCCAAAGCGTTTGCAAAAAGAGGAGCTTGATGGGTTCATTCGACAACTACGTCGCAAGGAGATTGGAACGGGCCTAATCAACTTGTTGAGAAGAGGTATAGGTGTCCATCATGCCGGTATGAACCGAAAATACCGTCAATGCGTGGAGATGTTGTTCCGTAAAGGCTTCTTGAGGGTTGTCATAGCAACTGGCACACTCAGTTTGGGTATTAATATGCCTTGTGCAACTGTTGTCTTCTCAGGAGACTCGGTTTTCTTGACTGCTTTGAATTTTCGTCAAGCTGCGGGTCGTGCTGGTCGTCGTGGTTTCGATCTTCTCGGAAACGTTGTATTTCAGGGTGTTTCTAGAGAGCGAGCAAGCCGACTTCTCAGCTCTCGACTTCCCGACCTCACTGGCCATTTCCCAATCACGACTACACTGGTATTGCGATTGTTCACTCTTTTGAATGACTCTGAGAACTCGCCGTATGCTGTTAGAGCTATCAACTCTCTTCTTTCTCAGCCTAGACTGTACCTTGGTGGTCAAAGTTTTAAAGAGCAAGTCCTCCACCACCTTAGGTTCTCTATAGAGTACTTGCGACGCAATGCGCTTCTAGGACCCGGAGGTGAACCTGTCAATTTTACTAGTTGTGTTTCGCATCTTTACTTTACAGAGAACTCTAGTTTTGCATTTCATGGTAGGTAGCTTTTATGTTGCAGTTCATTGTGTTGTATAAGCTAATCTGATGGGTGCTAGCTCTTCTCAATGGAAAATACTTCCATAAGCTCTGTGCAGATATCGACACCAACTCCGAAGACGTTCTTCGTACAATGATTCTCGTATTGAGTCATCTTTTTGGTCGTCGGGTCGTTAGAGAGGTTGATGACGCTGAAGAGGCAGAAAAGATTCACCGCTCGCCATCAAATGTGTACCTGGAGCCTATGCCGGAAGATGCAGCGAATATACTCCGAGACCATAACAAGAATACTTTAGAAGTGTTTTCGACGTACGTGAAGACGTTTGCTGAGCAACAGATTACTAAAGATGAAAACACCCTGCCATTCACTCAAAGTCCAGTTGGTATAAACGAAGCAAGCAAGACTAATGGCAACACAAGCCTCGACTTCCTTCCTTCGCTGCCGTCTGCGCGTGCGAGGTCGCCATTTGTTTCCCTTAGCGGGCTAGGTGACTCCTTCACCACTATCGAAGATCTTTGCAGCTCCACTCGCGAAGGCGTCTTCCTTGAAGCAGCCGTTATTCCCCATCTTGAGCTTCATCCTGACGAGACCAGATCACCTCTAAACTCATACCTTCTCGATTTCTATAAGCACGGTTCTTTGCAACCTCTCGAGGATGCTAACGGTATCCGCAAATCAGATATCTGGTTCCTACTCAACGATTTCTCCATGGTGCTAGCTACAATCGCTACCTCCCTGGCCTTACATCTCGGCTTGGGCCAAGATACCAATGCGGAACTTCTGGATGTAATGGGAGCAGGTGATTCTGTCGAGAACGAAAATGACGAGAAAATTGCCGAGGAGGCAGTTCCCCAAGCTGTTTCTGCGCCAGCTAGTGAAATTCAACAAGCTCCACCGGTGCGTAGAAAGAAAGTTGTAGATGATTGGGATGCAGGTGAGGATAGATTGGCTGCTGAGGAGGATTATTTGGAGAAGGAAAAGGAGAGTGGTGCGGGAGTGACGGATGATGAGGAGTATCAGAAATTGATGAATGTTTATCGAGCGTTCAGAATGTTGAAGGCAGAGTTTGACGAGAAATTTAGGGCCATCTGTGCTTAGATGGGTTAGGTTTATGGAGGTGGTGGATATAGTGGGCAAGGTTGTTACGATCATGACGAGAAACGACGTTTTTAATGAATGAATGTTTCCCGGGACCCCATTGCCCGGCGTCATCGACTCCGGAGCGGTAGCGACGAAGTCAATTCTATCCATCTGGTTAAAGTGCAAAAGCGTTGGAGAAGGAAATAATTTATAGAACAAATTACATTTATAGACTAAAGACTGTCAAATAAGATTGTGCATAGAGGTACACTGCATGGGGATTTATGTAGAGCCCTGGTTCTTCCACCCCTTAGTTCTTTAAATTCTTCATCTCTTCATCAGCTACAGGTTGATAAACCCCACAAAACAGTTCATGGCCTTCGACCCAGGCGCAATACTCCAAGTCCAAGCCAACTGCAGAATAATCTGGGGCAACGACAATTACGAGCTCGACATTGAAACTGATGACTATGAGGACGGGTACTGCACGGTCAGAAAGGACTATGGCGACCACTTTGGAGATTGCTTGGCCATGACGGGGTTGTGTAACTCTGCAGAAGATGCTGAGAATATGGGCTCGACAGGTACAAAGTGGACAGCCGCTGACGAAGGAACAGAGCTTGGAGATTTTTGGCGGGCTGCGGGTGGGGGGGGATCGAGGGGTTTTGGAAGCTGTTGTGAGAGAGCTTGATAAGAGGGTGGAGGAGGAGGAGGGCGAGGAAGAGGGCAAGAAGAAGGTTGTGGGACTGGAGGTGGAATTGGGGGAGGGGGCTTATGCATAAGCTGTATGTATTGTTGTATGTATGGCTTGAGGTAGGAAATAATGCATCAGGGTCTGGGCCAATCTTGTCCCGTTATCTTCGGGAGCGTTGGCCAATTTATGATGGAAGAGGTTCAAGGGAAATAAATAAATGATGGTCGAACCTGTGAGTGGGTGTATGGACGGACCTCTAAGCTTTAGAGGCAATGGGATGAAAAGGTAGGCTCGAGAAGTGTTCACCTCCGCTTTCTACTGTACAGGCAGAGTCATCCCGGGAACGCGAGCCAGAGGGATGCTGACCCCATGATCATCGTGAGTCGCAAATAGATGATATAGTCCCTGGTCCTTTACCTAGCTAGCCATGAGTTTGAGGAAGTAAAATAATGCAGCTGCTTAGGAGTTCTTTGCATCTTCTCTTTCTCTCTGAGGATTCGAATACAATTAACTGGTGGTCATTGGACTGGTCGGGATGTTCTTAGATGGATGACTTGTTGGTGCGCAGAAAGAGAATATTCATATTATAATACGTATTTGGAGGGAGCACGTGAATTACTGGCAGTCAGTAGCGATGAGCTCAGGTGACCAGAACACATCTCATATATATACCCAAAAAGCCTCGCCATCTCCATCAAAACACAGCAGGCATCCAACTTAGCGTAGTTGGTCAGGACAAACTGTGTTTAAGAGGAGGATGAAAAGTGGATTCCGCAAACCCCGCATACGAATCAGGTAATAAAATCCCACCGCGGGATTTTCCCTAGCCCGTCGCGGGCTAGGTTTTTGGCTCTTTTGCTTTTGGTGTGTTTTTGAGGTTGGTTTTTTCTTTTTGTTTTGTGGTCGGGGGGAGGAGGAGGGAGATGGTGGGGCGTGGCGGGAAGGCTATGCGGTGGTTGGTTGGTCGCTTGTCGCTTGTTTACTTTTGAATGGGGGGGGGGTTGTGGCAAGCTTGAATTAGGTGATGGAGAGGTTGGAAATGGATTGTTTTCATTGTCGTCCAATATGAAGCGACCTCGAGAGTATCTGGAATGAAAAGAAAATCATTGTCCCAAGCAGTGGTAATGAGACGGCATAGGTGTGGATGACCCTTTTGAGTAGGAGTCTTTTTTTATGTATCGAGATACGAGGAAGGCTGTTAAGACTGAAGATTGGAGACAGTCGACATGGCACACTTCATTATTTCGGGGATGTTTCTGATCAAGCAAGGTGTTGATACTTTCTCATGCAAACACAACTTGAACACGAGGTGAAAAGATCCCCATTGCGATAGAGATCATTGGATTCTGGAAGATCTAACTTCCACAAACAAATGCATTATAGGTACAGAGTGACTATGAAGAAGGAGAAGAAAGTTGTGATTTAAAAAGGGATAACAATGTCTTAGCGAGTGCCATGATCAAAACTCATACTTGAGTAAGCTGACTTGAAGATCAGGTAAGGCAATCTAGATGTACAGTAGTAGTATAGTATAGTTTGGCTACAAACTAACTTTCCCTTAATTATTATATAACATGAAATAGAATAAAAACAAATAAATATAACGTAACCTGCCAAGCGTTGAAAGCTTAACCCCAGCTACTAGCTGGTTGGAACAACAGCTGGAATGCAACTACAGAGTATTAAGGCTGCAGCAACATGACAGACCATTATTTCTTCTTGATGCAAATAGTAATAATCCGCAGTGGAAAACCAAACTGTTACAAACAGTAGCACCCGAGCCTATAGCAACCCGGTACCATTGGTTATGCACGAAATGCAACTTTCCTCAACTTGGCGCAGTCAACAACTAACTGCATCAGCGCCAAATTCTAAGACCTTGAACACTCCGTTCCGACTTACCCCTTCTAGGTAAGATTAGCGCTTAGATCTAAGCGCAACAAATGGGCATTTTCTCGGTATTCCATCTCCACCACCGATCATTGATGTCACTCCGGGGCCGAAGAACTCACCTTGAAATTTACTTGGCTTTATCAAAGCTGGTCAGGTTTGCGGGCCGCTGGATCAATCATGAGGATCACTCATGACATGTGGGGTCCCCAGCTTTGCATGACCCGAGGATACTTTACCGGCCCTCGCCAATGTGTTTTCTACCTGCATATCGTGGCACATATGCTTTGCTTCGGATCTGCCATTACCTTCCTAAAATGTTCCCGCTCTCTCTTCAGGTGCATCATGAATGACCAACGAATTGGAAGAGCAATGATGGGCAATTCGTTTGCCGTAAATATAAGATTGAGGAGACCTGCTATTGCTTTTCTGTTTTTCATTCTGCTTGCGTCCGTCCTACATTACTCCCTTTCGTTATCGTGTACTCATTGTCGTGCGAGGATAGAGGCGCCGTAGATGATCTGACGTATAGTATATTACGACGGGCTTCTGGGCTTTCTACATTACACACCGGTATTTTCTCGTCAAGAAACAAGACGACCACAAAGATGGCTGGCGGTGGAAGATATTTCGGTCTCAGAGGCCAAAGACTGAACCTCGCCGTCACCACTATTGCTGGATTAGATTTTGCGTGAGTATTCTTTCCTTTTCAGTTTCGTCGTGTGCAGCACGTTATGTGCTGTGCCCACTTCTGGAGAAGAGGTCTGGGGGTACAACACCATATTGATGACATTGCTTTTTCCGATATTTTTCCGATTGTGGATTGAGAAATGAATATCCACATCTAACTGTTTAATAGTCTTTTTGGTTATGATCAAGGTGTTATGTAAGATTCGCCCAAAGCTTTAATAGGATTGAGCTTACAATTCCTCAAGGGGGGGATTGTTAACTCTCCCATCATTCATCGCCACGTTTCCGGAAATCGACACCGTTCATGATACATCCAACTACACATCCACTATTCAAGGTATATCAGTGGCCAGTTACAACATTGGTTGTTTCGTTGGTGCCATTATCACCATCTTCATTGGAGATATTCTCGGCCGTCGTCGTATGATATTCCTTGGTTCTTCAATCATGATCGTTGGGGCTGCTCTACAAACGTCTGCTTTTAGTCTTGGTCAACTCATTGCTGGACGTGTCATTACTGGTTTTGGAAATGGCATGAATACAAGTACGGTTCCTACATGGGCTTCTGAAACATCAAAGTCCCATAAGAGAGGGAAAATGGTCATGATCGAGGGTGCTATGATTACTGGCGGTATTGCCCTATCATATTGGCTTGATTTTGCATTTTCTTTCCTAGAACCAAGTACGGTAGCTTGGAGATTCCCCATTGCTTTTCAGATTGTCCCAGCCGTTCTATTGCTTGCCTTTATTCTTGAGCTTCCAGAATCTCCTCGGTGAGTACCTCCCCGCAAAGTTCAGCGGGAGTTTAACTAACGGAATTCTTAGTTGGCTCATTCTGAAGGGACAAGAAGCAGAGGCCAAGAGTGTCATTTCAGCTCTTGCGGATCTTCCTCAAGATGATCGCCTCGTCCGCACTGAGTTCACGGAGATCAAAGATACAGTTTTCGAAGCAGCCAATTACGGGTATCGTGATCTCTTTACCATGGGTCCAGAACGCAACTTCCATCGTGTTGTACTCGCATATCTCAGCCAAGTCTTTCAACAAATCTCTGGTATTAATCTCATCACGTATTATGCAGCCACAATTTTCGAAAAGTATATTGGTCTTGACGGTCAAACTTCCCGTATTCTCGCAGCCGCTAATGGCACCGAATATTTTCTTTCTTCCTTCATTGCCGTCTGGGCAATCGAAAGGTTCGGACGTCGTGATCTCATGCTATGGGGCTCCGTAGGTATGGTGGCAAGTATGGTTATCCTCGCTATCATGAACTACCTTTCCGAAATCCACGTCGGGGGCTCAAGACCTGGTATCGTTTCTGCCGTGTTCCTCTTCGCCTTTAACACCTTCTTTGCTATTGGATGGCTTGCAATCCCTTGGCTCTACCCAGCCGAAATTGTACCTCTCAAAATCCGCGCACCAGCCAATGGGCTTTCCACATCCGCCAACTGGATTTTCAATTTTATGGTTGTGATGATCACTCCGGTTGCATTCAATTCGATTGGTTACAAAACATATATTATCTTTGCTGTCATCAACGCGGCCATTATGCCAGTCATATACTTCTTCTACCCAGAAACCGCGTATAGGGGCTTGGAGGAAATCGACACGATATTTATCAAGACAAAGAGTTGGTTTAGCGCAGTTGGCGTGGCGAAGTATCAACCGTTGAGATATGGAAAGAATGGGGAGTTGTTGATAGATTATGAGAATACGGAAGAACATTTCCATAGGGTTTCTAGTGCAGCTGGTGGGAGGGTGGTAGGAAGGAAGGAGGCTGTGAGTGGTGATGGAATGGCGGCGCATAAGGAGAACGTTCTTGCTGGAGAAGAGAGCGGAGAGAGTGCAGTGGATCCGGAGAAGGGCCATGGTGGTGTTGTCAGATAGACTATGAGGCTGGAAGGAGGTCAACTTCTCATCTATATCTATATATATACCCAGTGTTGGCAGCCAACGGCGATTGAGGAGCAAAAGCGATGTTTTTTTGGGCGTCTTGCTCTTCACTATGTATACCCATGGATTTTATAGTGATTTATCACGATGGCGTTCGTTATACCGTACGGTAGGTATTCTAAGGGAATGATCAATGGCATTAGTATGTATGAATGAAGGAATGAAATTGTGGCAAACCTTCGTCAACCAATTTGTTGTTTGTTTAACTGTGAAACGCCCAACATCAAATCCTGGGTGAGATGGATTGATGTAAGTCTTACATACAGCTCTACAATAACTTCCAAATAGAAGCAACCGTCTCTGACCGTCATATATCATTACTCAAATGTGTCCACGGAATCATTCATGGTTTCTCACATAAAACATAACCTCTGCAATCCAAATAGACCGACTGCCTCCATGGAAATGAGGATTATTATATGATAAATTTTATTAACTATCTCAAAATTATAAACAGCTCTAATGATGTGTACATACAACAAGCACTTGCACCCCTGCACCTCGCTTATACCCCACCCACCCATCCTTCATATACATTTAGATCACCGACATTTCCATCAAAATACGATAGGTGGTGTGGTGTAATGGTAGCACGTGACGTTGTGGTTCATCCTCTCAGGATATCTACGCTGATCCGTTTCAATCTGGGTTCGATTCCCAGCACCGCCAAGAGGCGATCTCTTGGATTGAAAATTAATTGCGATGGTTTGAGTCCATGCGGTTCCTATTCCTTTTTTTTGGTTGCTTAGCTTAGCGGGGGTGGGTGGGGATGTCTGTTTGTTGTGTGGTGGGGTAGGTAATGCACGTGATGGAAATACCTGGGAGGAGGAAGGGACTTTATCTCAAAATCTAGACAGAACGACCCACTTTATTGTCTTGAATCGATTTAACGTTTTTTATATTATTTCAGCGTTGAATTATGATAAAATGCATGGTTCCTTGGTAATTATTCGGTAATTTGGATCAACGAAGGGTCCCGTGTGGTGAATTCAATCATGTGATATTCATTTTCCCCAAAGGAAAAAATATTCCGAACGCGACGTAGAAGAGCGTGAAGAAGTTATCCCTCCTTCTGCCCGCAGATATGATCCAGCCAATTCAATTATCTATTGATGAAGAAATTTAAGGCGTCATCTCTGATCGAGCCGCTCTTTTGCATCATGGGGTTGTGTTGGCCATGGGATACCAAAGGTACAGATCTCATTGGTGAATGGTAGTTATCTGATACCCCCGTCCATGAACCGAGGGTTTGGATTGAGTTGTGATGGGGTGGGCCCAAGTGGGCAGGCATATTGATGTTGATTGCAACCCACCGGAAAGGTCATCTATGCGGAAGATAACTGCTTATCATCAATTACTCGAGTTCTTTGTGCGGCGTGGTAGGGAATGGGCGCTTCAGTGGAAAAGTTGGCTGCAATGATTTCTCCTTATCTTGGCGTGGAAGAGTAGCTTTTCCAGTTATAGAAGTCTATCATTACCCTGTGTGATAGGTAAGTTGCCTGTATTAGGTAGTTTATAAGAGTCATGGGAAGGAAGGGTATTTAGTGAAGATGATTTCGCACTTGGGTTTTTGTCTTCTATCCTCTATCGATCACTTCGTTCTATATTGCAAACGAACGAACCACTCTTCAATTTGCACAATCGCCATTTCAATCTCCCTTTCGATCAACTTCTATCTAGAGCGATATGCCTGATAAGTCTATCGAGAACGATGTGAAGATTCGAGCAACTCTCCCCATGGAAGTAAATGAAGATGACCATCAAGTCTGGAGAGCCGGACTTCCTGATTTCCCCACCGGCTTCTCTCCCGCCAGCCTCTCCTCACTCCCACCATTTCCTCCCGACACCGCACCCTTCCAAATCTTCCAAATTGCGACGCACCAGTTCGAAGAGTGTCGAAGGTTGATGGACGAATTGGAAGCCAAAATTGCCGCGTTTGAGAAGATGGTTGATGCAGGGTTTGAGAAAATCGATCACTGGCTCGAACTGATCTCGAGACGGAAGCGGGAAAAGAAAGCAGCCGAGGTGGAACTTTCTCGACTCCTAGATCTAGAGGAGAAATTGCATGATGCGAGGCGCGACATGCAGCATATTAGGCAGTGTTTTCATGATCAGAAAGACTCTATTTCTGATCTTGAGCACACGCAAGGACTTATAGTTGACCTTTTGATATCAGAGGGGTGGGTGACTGGTCATTGGGGTGGAAGGCCAGGGGGGTGGGTGAACGATTGTTGGGGTGGAATTTGATACTGGTGCATTTCTTCTTAGCTTGCGGGACAAATGCATACCTTTTGAATTTTCAAGTTCGCGAGAACCAGCGGGCTCACATGTACATTTGTTGAGGGGGATTTGAGTTGGGGATTTCACGATAGAATATATTCTGTTTCGACTCTGATAACTTTCTTCACTCTGTGGTGAATGGCAAGTGGTAAATGGTAAATGCGACAGGTGGCCTGCCAAGCGCGTCAGACACTCGATGCTGAAGGGCGCCGGCCGCGAAGCTAGTGCCCCTCTGCTCCGAGAGCATCCCCTGATGGTCCAACGCACCCACTAAATCAAGGGACGACTAATTATGAATCCCGATTGATTAGAATTAAGACCAACGCCTAAAGCCTAGTAAGGGTGCGGGCAATTGAGCAGAAAACCAACAACAATCTCTCTCGCAAGTCGCTCGATCGGAAGTTCTATCGCCGCCAATAAAAGCGCATCTGAGCTGTACTCTTTATGCCTTAGCATTGAAGTCATCTGAGTGTAGAAAGGGTAGGGTAACACAGTGCTCCAAAGCCTTCACATATACAAGAGCTTTGGCTAGCCCAATTGGTCCTAGCTCCGGGAGCCTTGCGGTTAACGAGCGAGCAGCTATAGCTCTAGAACTTTTCTCATTATCTTAATTAGATGAGTTTTGCAGTGGTAGAGAGAGAGCAGTGATCATGTTCGCATCCGAGCAATAATCCCATCAATATTAGGATTATTCCTTAATTAAGGTTACTTGCATGCCGAGTCTTCCGGCGCAACGGGGCGTTCACGGCTGAATGTTGCGTAGGGGAGCGTTTTCCTAGGGCTAGCTAGAGATTATCATCATTGTGACGCTTATGCCAGCCTTACAAGAGCTCAATGAAGAGGGCCAATAGGAATCCTTAGGATTAACTACTGAAGAGGCTGAAGGGCTCTCAGGAGGCTATATGCATGACTATTCTGCAATTGAGCGAGCGATCGCTACCAATCGGGATCGCGCAGCGCATCTATTAAACTCAGACAGCATAATCGCCGGCGGTGACTGGTAGCAAAAGTATCCGAAACATTGAAACTTTACTGCAGTTCATGATCAGCCTGAGAGTACAGCAAAAGCAAAAAACTCGATACTGTACAAGAAAAAACAACCCCATTCTAGCGCTTAATTAAAATAAGAATAGAATATTTCAAGATATTCTTATATATATATATATCGAATTTTCGACTTGATCCCGATCAAGCTCAATATCCTTCGACCCAATCTCATCAAAAAAAAAGGTATGTTTCATAGAATGGAGACCTAACTAATCTATTCTAACAATTTGTATCTTGACTAAAAGAGTGTAGGTATAATCTTATGGTTGGCTGGTTCTTGGGATTTGCAAGTGAGAAGCCATTGTAAAAGAATATTCACTAGATTTATATACATGAAAAAATATTGATTTGATCGATTTTAACGTTTATATAAAGGCTAGCAAAGCCCGACCTCCCGAAGAAGTACTGTAGACAGACTAACATCACAGATTTTTATACACAAAGATTACCTCCTTATAGACTTTGAAATGTATCACTCGTTCATACATCAAACATGAAATTTACCCCAATCGATGCTCCAAAACCGTTTTCCTACAGACAACTTCATACAATCGTTGCTTTGCTATAGCTAGACAGCTTTTTCTTTCGCCACTTGAGAAAACGCATCCGCTCTGTTTAGGCCATCGTTATCAGGTAAGCGCCCGTTGCCGCGGACAGTTGGCGTGTTTCGAGGATGGTATAATATATGGTGTACAATGTATTTTGTTGCTGGTTCTTGTATGTTCAACACAGTCCGGTTTTTGTATGTTAAACACGGTATCTATGTTCGACAGGTTTGCATGCATGGTAGCGGTAAAGCCGTTACCGCCTCCCGAAGGCATGTCGAACTATAAGCTAAAGATTTATTTATATAATCGTTTGATCTGATTAGCTCAAATAAGCTCAGATCCTTGATCGTGCTGTATCGCAGCTCTAATCATACTTTAAAAAGTATGCTATAATATATACATTGCATATATAAATCGAAAATACCCTTAAACGATTGGCTGGTCAAGGTTGGATTGATTTGATTAAATAATCAACTAAAGTGGAGCTTTAAGGAAAAAGCAGGCTTCTTCATCATTATGTCATGCATTCTGTAGGCAGGATGTCTGTCACAATTGACAGGTCCGTTTCTGAACATAATAAAAACTGCGACACCGCGAATCAGGGACCCGGGCTGATTTGAGCCAATCAGATCAGACAATGTATAAACTCTTAGCTTATTGTCATTATTACTATATTTAAGGTTTAAGGAATTTGAAAGGCTTTGATCTCCTGTAAAGTACTGTAGATAGGCTAGTTAAGGGTATTTCCCTAATCCTAGCTAATCAGACATACAACAACATACAAAGTGCCCTGATCCGAGTATGGTGAACCCATATCAAGTTCCGCCAGATCGATGCAATCCCTGTGACTTCTACTTATTCTATTCAGATATTTTATGCAAAGGAGCGAGCATAAACCCTTGGCTTGGTACGCCCTCCGAATGCCTCCCCCCCAGCTTGTCAAGTCCTGTTGGTATTGGGTATGAATACATTACATATAAGTTCAATCACTCTTTACTTTCCAACTCGATTCCCATCATCTAACACTTTTCGTGTACGATAACTCGACCCCGCCCAGATACCCATCTACCTATCTAGATATTGATCGAGTTTCGCCCAAGGTATGTGATGTAATTTTTCCATTGATACCATACTTTAGCTCAACAAAATTTTGATTATCCTACTGAGAATTGCGTACACGATATAAGCATTTGGAACTAGATAAGCTATATTTCAACATCTACTGAACTCTAATGCTAATGCAGATACATTAGACAGCATACCCAGACTAAGCACTGGCCCACAAAACTACCATGGGCTTATTCGGAACCCACGTAAGTTATGCCGCAGGCCTCACCGAAAATGCATGCCTAATCACAACAACTATAGATGCCCGCAGTGTTACCGGCCTGTGTTACCGGCCTGTGTCACAAAAGTCATCTCAGTAGTCACGACCTTCCGGTACGCACTCACACCGTCAACCGAGGTTGAAATGGTCGATATCGATGACAGACAGGCGCTAGACGCCCTGATAGACGACCTTGAACATTGGCACATTAGGCTTTCTTCCGATAAGGGAATTGATCAAGCAAAGGAGCAGGAACAGAAACAGAAAATATAAAATTGGGGATAATATTGAACGCCAGCTTGGAATAGAGGGTAGTCTTGTTGTATAATGGGACAAGGTGTTAAACTTTTGGCATAAGGGCTCGGAAACGCCTATTGGGATATATATGTGAGATCGGCATGGAATTAGATGACACAAAAGGCGAAATGGGGAATGGGGAATGGGAATGAGAGAATTAGCGAGCAGGGGAAGGTTATGTGTGTGAGTGAACGAGCAATAGCATTGAAATGGACACTTCCAGAAGCACTAGTTGTATAGATTTGACGACTCACCCTCATGAATCTACAAGTTCGATACTTTCATTGTAAGAAGGAGGTAAGGTAACGTAGGTGGTGGGAATGCGCTAGCTAGAGGCCAGGCCTAATCCAGAGGCATATAGAGAGGGAGAGGGTGAAAGTGAAAGAATCAATATAACATAACAATAGCCCAATCTCCGAGTGCCCAGTAGTTCGCGGCAACGTGCATATCATTTCGTTTGCATGCGAAACCCACTCCGATACTTCTCGTAATGGACGGCACGAGGCACCAGTTAGGTGAGAGCTTTTGACGGCAAAGACAGGAGACTGCCTAACTTGTAGACATGCCGTGTAAAGCTGCCTGCCTGTGGAATTGAATAATGCAAGTTTATTGCAGTAGAAATCACTGATATATCCACCCTAGAAATGCTATTCATACTACTCGAGTACCTGGCTCAATACTAACATAGTGATTGTCTAGGGGGTTTCAGAAGACCATCATCTTATTTCAATTTTCTTTCCTATTGGCGGCAATGTCCCTGAGAAGGTAGCATTTAGCTTTCACAATACGTGAAATATGGTGGCTCAAACTTTTGAGTTTTTTCTCCCAAGATACGGAAACATAATAAAGCGACAAAAACTCAAGGAATCAAGGACAGCTTCTTCCGACTGAAATTCCAGTTGGCTTTTATATCATCGTATTTCATTATACAAATGTCTTCACTCTAGTAAAACAAAGGATCTTATCCACTGCCAAAACCCTCTCCATAAGCCGTTATCCTCATACCAATCATGATACTTATATCTAGATAAGGTGCTTGGATCTATTCCCCAAATGTTAGCATCTAGTATCCGCTTTTTGGCAATGTCGAAATCATACCTGAAGTACGCCCTCAAATAGACCACCTGCCAAACTCCCAACGAGACCAACATTCCCATAGTTCCAAAGGCAAACCATTTCACTCTGTTATTTGTACTCTCATTTGTATCTCTCAATTTCTGTTCTCTTGTTCTGAGGTAGTCCATTTCCGCGACCATTTCTGCGACCATTTCCTCAATGCGCCGTAATTCGGTCTCGACTGGCTTGAGTTTCTCAGTAGCTTGAACAGCGGACCAATCTTTAGCATCAGCTCCAATATCAATATCGAGTTCAACGTGACGGCGAGGATCGTTAATTCGGTTTGCTGAGTGCGAGTTAGTACTGACTGAGATGAAGATCGAGGGAGGGTAGCGAACAGCCTGTAAAGGTATTGTAGAAGCAAACATCAAATGATGAATCGGCGTGAGATGTAAAGGCCATTCTCTTCTCGCCTACAATATCCTTTGGTTTTCCATATTCATTTCCAACCGCATCTGAAATCTATCCTTCATATCAGCATGGCCCTAAGCTTCATGTCGCAATTCGAGAGAAACATACGTGCATGTCGACTTGCATACCATCCCCCTTGTGCCCATCAATCGTCGCCGTAACCACCACCAAAGTGTCCTTCGCCACGAAATTCCTAATACATCTCTCTGCCTTCGGGTCCCCTTTGTGATGGGCGTCGATATCGAATTTCAGCGCTTCCGCAACTGCTAGTACTAGAAAGAAACTGCAAAGTGTTCGCAGAAACGACCTTGTATATGCCATGATGTGCAGGAGCCAGATTGATCGCTTGGACAACAAGGAGCGTAAGAGGGTGTTTGTAAACGTAGCTCTGGAAACTCAAGAACCAGATCGCGGCAATCCAAAGATTTCATTAGACGACGTGTAAGGTTTGGGGAGGGATAACAGAGCTTGGGGGGTCACGTGTTGATGAAGTTTAAACTTCTAAGATCTGGGTTTGGAGATCCTTCGAGCTTCATTCTCAAGGACAATATCGATAAGTTTAAGATATTGAATACCGCCAAAATGCCAAAATGTAAGGTTGAATCCACCACGGTTCTGAACTATATGCTAACTATTCTTGCAGTTTTCTGTAAGTACCAGATCAACGCGCAGCGCAACTTGCGACCATTGGGCTTCCACTCCAGTTTCGCGATCAGCTAGCTAACACATCTTCAAAGGCGATTACTGCGATGTCTACCTCACTCATGACTCGATGAGTGTGCGCAAAGCTCATAACAGCGGACGTAATCATCTGCGCAATGTCGTCGATTATTATCAGCGTATGCGTCATTCTCTGCCACCCATTATTAGACTACAGACAAACAAACTAACCCATCACGCCCAACGCTAGAAATCGGGCATGAAAAAGCTCAATCCGTAATCGACTCCATCACATCTTCCTACGCAGCCGAAGGCCAATCTTCCTCCAACCCAATGCTCCACAATCCCGCAGCCGCAGCACCATTTCCGCCGTTCCCCCCAGCCAATTTCCCCGGAGGCATCCCACCACCCTTCCCTCCATCCGCAGGCCCAGGCGGAATGCCATTCCCTCCACCGGGCGGAAGAGGCTTCCCTATGCCTCCTTTACCTGGACAGCCGGGTGCGCCACCCATGCCAGGGATGCCAGGATTCCCGGGCATGCCTGCTGGAATGCCGTTTCCCCCTCCAGGTGGCCTACCGCCCAATTTTCAATTCCCACTTCCCCCACCAGGAGGATTTGCAGGTATGCCGCCACTATCAGGCACACAGTTTCCGGGCATGCCTGCGCCGCCGAGGGGAAATGATGAGAGGAGATAGCAGGATAATGGTATCGGTGCTTGAGAGAGAGTTGAGAATGGGAGATGATATGAACTTTGGCGTTGGGGTTTGAAACACTGGCACATAAACCTTCGAGGATATTCGTCATGCGGACATTTTTTTCGTGCCATGAAGGCCGCGGAACGAAGACGCGAATAAGATGAATGCATTCGACGGATCAGCATTTTGAAAAGCGTTATCGAATATTGATGGCAATGCAAATTGTTAAACCGCGTAGCTCCGCGGGAAAATACTGGAGTTTGGAGAGATTGTACTTTTATCATTGCATGCATGTATGAAGAAGCTCTTTCCACAGCAAAAATGCATAGTTGTTGCTATTTATGTAGATCATCCGTGAATGAAGACAACAGATATTTAGACGAACATTTGATTCAAAGATGTATATCATATGCATACATACATACACACATGATTCTCCCTCGACCACTTCGTATACTCGATATACTCCATATAGAGAGAAGACCGCACAAAACCTAGCTCAATACAGTTTCGAGCAATGAACCAACTAACTTAACCGCCTTGATCGATCCCAAATTAACTGCATCCATCCAAATGCATCCAAATCCTAACGTATCCATCAACAGGACTATCAACATAACACACCCAAGACATTCATGACCCATCAAACTCAGACGCAAACCAAACCAAAACAAGATCAATACCAATCCCATATACATCCCAATCCCATCGATATCCTTTCATCACCCGAACCTCCAGATCCATCCATCCACCCATCATCCATCGTACCAACGCAAACGCCATGCCATGCCATACCATGCCATTCATATACGGTGTATATCCAACACCTTCGCTTGGCTTCGCAAGGGCCTTCCTCATTGTGCATACATATTATATATACATACCCCCTTTTTCCTATCCCCTTTAGCGGAAAACACCCTCCACCCCCCCATGATTCCATCCATCCATACATCCCGTGCATATATACATACATCCATACATCTAAGATTCTCATCTACACATACACGTACACGTACACACACACACACACGCATATACATACACATTCAAAATGAAAAATCCACAAATACGCACCCCTCCCTCCCTCTTCTTATATCTCAACTCACCTCGGGTCCGCCACGCTGCTTGCTAATCGATCAATCGATCTAGAGCAGAAAAAATTTCTCTTTCTTTTCTTTCCTTTCCTTTCTCTCTCTATCCCCGCTGAAACGAAACCCTTACTCCACTCAACTAACCACACCCTAAAGAACATCACAAGATTCCCATCACAATCACAATCACAATCACACTCATCTTCACAATCATCCTCAAATCCATCTCCACATTGAACATCTAAATCTTCTTCTGCACTGCACGTACGATATAATTCTCTCATAGTCCTCTCGCTTTCATTCTCCCTCCCCCCCTCTTCCCCCAGCTCTCCAGAAGGAGCTCCATAACGAGCATCCTATTCAAATCGAGCAAGCAAGCAACACAACACAGTCTCCCCATCTCCCCATCTCCCTCCTTCCCTCCCTCCCTAGCAATCAAGAAATAGTAAGTAATAGGTAGCGCATACCTCATAGCAAATAACAAAAGATCTGTAACACACGCAAGACGCCATCCATCCATCCATGCATGCCAATCGACCTGGTTCACTTGATTCTTCGAGCGCAGGCCAATATGCTAAATCGGTGATTTATAGTAGTAAGGTATAAATCATCCCTTGCCTACTATTCAAAATCCATCCATCCATACCCTCCATGCCAAACCCAGCCATTCACATCTCCATCCCGATCCGTAGTCCCAAAAAAACAATCATAGAATATAATTTTTCGTAGTTTTCATGGTGTTCGTAGCTCGTAACATATCATCATATCTTCCAGTTCACCAGATACATTTAAATCAACCAATCAATCAGCTTCCGCCAATTGAATAATTAATTTACTAGCCAAATCCAAGAAGGGGAAAGGACTCGTCACATCTTTTTCCTCACACATCATTCCATTCGCAGTTTCATAGCCTGCGCATTTGAAATCCACGAGGTAGACGTTTGTTTCCATCTCGTAGAGTTGGATGTCGAGGTGCATTATAACACCATCATCAGTGGATTCGGCTTCTTCATCTTTTGGTAATGAGGAAGGATTTGTGGGGCTGGAGTTTGAACTGTTCGTGGAGGCTATGGAGTGGCGTCGAATATCTATGGAAAGTTAAAAGAAATTCTTATATGATGAAGGAGTTACTTACCAGTTTTCTTCCAACGAACATGTAGGACCCATGGATCTTCTGGTAACGTGTAGTGGCCTTCCTTATCAACCCCGCTGAATCTATTCTTCTTGGATGAGGTGTCGTTTATTGAAGTTTCGCGATGCAAAGAGGCACCGCTTCCGTTTGGATCATCGTTATCATTATCATCCTTGCGATTATTCCCATTTTTCTCGCCATGACCAGGTGTCCATTCATCACCAAGCAACCATTCAGCACCAAGCTTCTGAAGAGCTCTGTAAATACACCCGATTGCCTCAAGAGGTTGATTTCGAGATCGAATTCCGAATTGCCACTTTGTGGGTTTTGCCTTCTTCACTATTGGTGTCATACTGGCGGGTTTCATGCCTTCATCGAGCTTCGCAAGAGTCCTCGAATGTGGATTCAACCGGCGGACTGTCTCCGCCTTTTCTTCCTCGGTCTGAGGTGATGGTTCGATGGTTTCCGAGTGGAAGTTTGATAGGGTGCTCTCCTGATGGCCAGATTTATGTGTTTCCATGAACTCTTTATGATACTGTGGAATACTGCTTGGCAATATTCCAATTTTGCTAACATATGGTCGAACGAATGATCGGTCAGTACCAACAGAGCTAGTGGATCTCGGCGATACAGCATCGAGAAGAGGACTCGGTCGAGGTTGAACCGGTGTAGCTACCGTTTGGATATTACCAGGTCGTTCCTTGATAATAGGCGCAGGTGAATTAGGCGTTGATGGAATTGCCGAGTCATAGTATGGAGGCGAAGGGATCTGGAAGAGGAGTTGGTTTTTTTCATCCGTAAGATTTGCTGTCTATGTGTTAATTGAAAGCCAAGACGGGAATGCTTGAGATGATGGAAATCTTACGATTAGCCTGCATCAACTTGTTTTCTCGAACAATAAGATATGCATCTTTGATAGCTGAAGGTTCTTCTGCAGCCAAAGCCTCTTGAACATCCTTGATACCATAACCCATTGTCTTACTGATCTTCTCGGTAACTTGCACATGCAACTTCTCCTGAATAGCCGGACTGGCATGAGGCGCAATAGCTCGAGGGTTAATAGCCTTTGCCGGATCCACTCCCGTATCAATGAACTCTTCAACCGGAGGTTGCAAATAAGCAGGCAAATTTGTAGTGAACCATGTATCGTCTCGGATCTCCCCAATGGTAGCTCGATGAACCGGATTGACTGCCAACATCTTCTTGATCAACGCAGCAGCTTCGCGACCCATATAATTGGGAACATTATATTGACCCCGGGCGATTTTCGCGAATAGAGATGGGATATGTTCATCATCGAAAGGTAATCTCCCCACGAGCAAAACGTACAATATGACACCGCAACTCCAAACGTCGACCTCAGGACCAGCGTATAACTTCCCGTTGATAACCTCCGGGGCGGCATAATTTGGACTTCCACAACTTGTCTTGAGGAAATTTCCATCCGTCATGATATTACTAAGTCCGAAATCGGCGATTTTGACATTGAGGTTCTCGTCGAGGAGAAGATTCTCGGGTTTCAAATCTCGATGCACGATCTTATGCCGATGACAATATTCGACTGCGCAGATGATTTGTTGAAAGAATCTTCTGGCTTCATCTTCTCTCATCTTTCCATGTTGTACAATATAGTCGAATAGCTCATTCCCGGCGTATTCGAGAACCATAATGATCTCGCTGGGGGTTTTAATGACGGTATATCTAGGTGTGCATCATTAGCCATGCGATAGAAGAACCTACGGCAGAATTAAACCCACAATTTGATAATGTGCGGGTGTCGTAAAAGTTGAAGGTATTCGATCTCTCTCTCAACCCTCCCCGCCATATCACGACTAATCAACTTCTTCCTCGCGATAATCTTCAGCGCAACCTGTTGATTGGTGACCCTATGGACTGCCAACTTGACCTTTCCAAAAGAGCCCTCCCCAAGTGTACGTACGACCGAGTATGCGCCTACACGCTGCTCCGTTTTCTTCTGCGGAGCAGATTCCATTCGCCTGTTCCCTCCATTCTGTGAATTACGACGGGGATTTGAACTGGCTTCCGACGTTCTATGCTGTGCGCGACGATTTGCAGAAGGCGCCAGAGATATCTCCAACTCGCCGTCGTCGTAGCGATTCATGACGATGTTTTGGCGGGACAGTATTTTCAATGGCGTTGAAGAGTTGTGTAAGTGGCTCGGAGTAATTTGCTCCGTTGTCGTTTGTCGTTTGTCGTTGATCCAACGCCACCAAAGGTGTAGAGTAGGTACGTACGTAGGTAGATGGTCCACGCTTCGAATTGTGAGTAACAGGTTATCTGTGATTTGGTATGTGTTGTCGTAAGAGTCAGAAAAGAAGGATCAGGAATATTTTCCAGGGAATCAAAATCTAGTGAATGATTTGAAAGACTCTTTTCTGTTGGGATGTAAAGTTTTCTTTTCTTTTGCTAAGTTAAGTACTAGCTAGGGTCAATCAATTATTATGAAGGAAAGGTTGATTGATTTGATTGAGATCTCAAGCAGAGACAGATTCAGAGGAGAGAGATGACTGTGGTTGATGGATGGGATGGATGGGCTCTTAGCTTCGTTTTAGCGATATGCGATATGCGAATATGCGGGGAAAGTGAAGGGGAAGCGAATGTGATGTAGTGCAAGGGGGTGATTGGGGGGAAGGGGGGAAAGGGGGAAGGGGGAAAGGGGGAAAGGGGGAAAGGGGGAAAGGGGGAAAGGGGGAAAGGGAACCGAAACAATCAGATGAAGAAATGTCTGTTCAAGGAGGTCTAGATAAGTATATCTGCATCTGCGTCATGATCATCTGAATCATAGTATGCCTGCCATCTAGTATATTTCCACGACTAATCAAAATGGCATCGGCTCCTCCAACTCCAACTCCAACACCACCAGGTATCTCTCTCTTTACCCCCAAAAGGACCAACAATTCCAAGGTCCAAGAACAAAGATTCCAAAAATCACAACCAAGGATAGGAAAAACAACAGGCCCGGTGGCTTACTAATCCCAAGCTAATTGCCTAATCGAGCCATCCATCAAAATATTCGCTTGCCTTTCTTTTGCCTGCCTGCATATTATACAACCTGCCCCTCAACAAACCAACTCTTCCCACCACAAAATTCAATTCAAGATGTTGCTCTCAACCACATCTCGTGCTTTCCCGCGCACATTGCGGGCGCTGAACGGGTTCCACGGATCGAATAGATTGAACGGAGCTTCGTGTATGCGTCGTACAGTTTCGACGCTGAAGGAAAATCCTCACATTGTGTGTTCCCTCCAATCCATCTAATTCCCACCCTGCACCCTCTACCCTCCCTCCAATCCCCGCCAAAAGCTAACCAACCTCCCCCTTGCACAGTACATCCACCCAACCCCCTCCTCCACCCCACAAACCTACACCCTAACCCTCCTACCCACCTCTCCCCCCACCATCCCCCTCTCGCTCGGCACCACGACCTCCTCCCCCGCAGACCCCATAACCCCCTCAGCCTTCACCCCCAACCCCGACTTCCTCCCCCTCCTCTCCAAAGTCCTCTCCAAGTACGCCCACCTCGACCCCCAACTCCAATCCCAAGCCGCCGCCTTCGCAACCACCACGACTCACTTCTCACTATCCCCCCCATCCTCCTATCGCGCGAGCGGGAAGGGAAAATCCAAGGATTCGGGAGCACCACCAAGCGCCACTCAAGGTATGTATATACACCAACCCTGTCCTCCCCCAAAAAACTAACGCCCTCTCCCCCCTCCCAGGCGGCGCCGGCTCCGCAGGCCGCAGCGGCTTCATTCACCTCTCAGACACACGTTCCCCACCCGACTACGGCCGAATCGCCTACCCGGAGGATATATTCGGCTCCCTGGAGGTAAGTGGCACGGGTGGCTTTGTCAAAGGCGACGCGGGGAAAGCACCCGGGAACTGGCAAGACAGCGGGAGTTACCGCATCGTCACACGGGAGGGAGTATTGGGGCTGACGGATTTTCTGCGGGGGAAATTGGTCGAGATGTTGAAGGAAGAGGAGGGGCAGATCAAGGGGGGAAGCCTTTGAAAGGCTGAGGAGGTGATGAATGAAGGGTGGGGAAAGAGGGGATTGGGATAAAGAGGGAGAGGGAGCGCATGCTTTATGAATGATGGATGAGGTTGTGTACAAGATTGTGTATATTTACAAGGAAGAGGGTCCCGGTCAAAGGGAGGGGTCATCTATGGGTCACCTCGATGGATGACGTGCTCCAGGGTGTGTATTATGTATTATGTATTACGATTGTAGACGAGGATCTATCTGGGGAAGAGGAATCTGGAGATGATGTGGGGTGCTCCTACTGTAAGATTAGAGTACCCCCAGCTTTGACTAGGTAAGAAAGGGTGGGTAGGTATGGGCCATGCCACGAATGCCACGAATGCCACGAATGTCATGAGTATCAAGAGTATCAAAGCAACGAAGAGAAAACATGGAAGGCTATAGGATTTCATTATTTTCCAGTTGGAAAATGCCAGTCATCTACAAAGCAACTATCCAGTCGAGAAATTCAACGATGAGCGTTTTCACATTCAAAACGCTTGAAACGAAGATATACCTTATCGCCAAGCGTTGTCGACTTTCTCCAAACCAACCGTTACATGCGAAAAAAAAATCTACTTCTTAAGTTCAGTTCCTTCAAGTCCACCGAAAATCTAGAAGATTGTTAGCCGACTTCATTTGCCACCTGATGACAAGATAACTTACAGTCTCCATCATGATACCAGTGATTTGATATGGGTCAGCATTTGAAGCAGGTCTTCTATCCTCAAAGTATCCGTAACCCTTGGCACCACACTCTCTTGGAATACGAATGGATACACCACGGTTAGCAATACCCCAGGTGAAACTGTCGATGGATCCAGTCTCATGTCTACCAGTAAGGCGCATGTCGTTGTCATCTCCGTAAACTGCGATATGTTCCTTGTGGCGGCCCTCAAGCTTCTTGATAGCAGCCTCAATGTGCTTCATACCTCCCTCTACACGCATCTCAGCACTTGAGAAGTTGGAGTGAAGGCCAGCACCGTTCCAGTCACCTGGAATTGGCTTGGGGTGGAAAGAGATCTTGGCACCGAATTCTTCAGCGACACGGTTGAGGAGGAAACGAGCCAACCAGAGGTGATCACCCACTAAAATCAAGAGTCAGTCATTATTCATATTGGTAGTGGAAACGGGGGAGGACCCACTTTCAATACCGGTGCAAGGGCCAACCTGGAACTCCCATTGAGCTGGCATAACTTCGGCATTGGTACCGGAAATCTTAACACCAGCATTCAAGCAAGCCTTGTAGTGAGCCTCAACAATATCTCTGCAGAAAACCTTTCCGGTTCCAACACCACAGTAATATGGACCTTGAGGACCAGGGAAACCATTTACTGGCCAGCCATAAGGTCTATCAGACAGGTCGAGGAGGGTATATTCTTGCTCCAAACCGAACCATGGCTCCTGGGACTTGTGTGCATCCATGAGCTTAGCGCACTCATGACGGTAGTTGAACTTGTTTGGGGTTCCATCGGGATCCCAGCACTCGGTCAGGACCAAGATGTTTGGGGCACCACGGAATGGATCTGGGAAGATTGCGACGGGGCGAAGGTAGACATCAGAGTTATCGCCGGGGGCTTGACCAGTCGAGCTACCGTCGAAGTTCCATTCTGGGAGATCGTCAAGAGTAAATTGACCACTCGCTGGAATCTTGGTAAGAGTCTGCAAAGAGAAATCAACATTACCCGATGACTCATTTGCGGGATATCAAGGGTGGTGGGTGGTAGGCGCAGTCATTCGAGAAGGGATCGATGCATCATCTTACCTTTGACTTGGAACGAGTACCACCAGTCGAATCGATCCAGATGTACCTTTGGAAGCATTAGATATTTGAAAGAAGGAAAAGACAGTCTTCGCAATTAGCTTACTCTGCCATAGCAGATCCCTTCTGGTCGAGCGACATGTATTTCATGAGCTATCCGTCAAGAAGCCAACGTCAGTTTTTGGTATATGTGTTGGGCCGATAACGGGATGAGGATCTCATAAGAGAGGAATCGAAACACGAAGCAAGATGACTTACGTTCGCCGTGTAGGAAACGGTTGTTGAGACAGCCATGATTGTAGATCTGAGAAGTGGAATCTCTGAGAGGGAGAAGGGTGAGAAGGATGAGATGGGAGCGGGAAGGAAAAGGAGAAGGAGAAGGGAATGTGAAGAAGAAGGAATTGGAGGGGTAAGTCTACTAGTAGTATTTATGAATAATTAGCAAGGCTGCTAAAGGTTAGATCTAATTTAGAGTTTTCTCGTCAAATAGATAAGAAGTGGGGTTTGATTCTCGATTGATGGGGCATGGTAGACGGATGACAAGGGTGCGGGTCATTTATATTACAATAATACGCCGTAATCAGAGAAATCATATTGCGTATTTAAGATTTGAGTGTAGCCAGTTCGTTTGTGTGTTGTCTACGCAAGTATAATCCGAACATATGTCACGCCGCCAACAAGTTATTCTACTCACGCACTCGTATCGTCAGCTGACTCACCAACACGCTGCGATCGCCAGGACCCGGGGCATTATTACGTAATGCACACATCTTGCTTTTTACGACTTGTATCAACGAGTTTCCTCCAATGGCTAAGCAGTACGGCAACGTAGGCCAACTGCTAACAAAGTCACGCTACCACATTCTTTTTCTTCCGCACGCGTCTCGCTCCAAGAGGTGGAAAAGAGGATTGCCTGCTGTGATGTTGAGACGGTGTGATCCGGCTCAAGGAGGAGAGCATGCTATCTATCTATCGTCGCCGAGATTGGGGATTTGGGATTCCGATACGAAGATTGTGTATGTGATGACCAAAGCCAGTTCGTAATAATAACAATCATGCCATTGCTTTCCAATGCGAGTTCTAAATTCATGCTCTCCTCTCCGTTTCTTCGTGGAGTGGAGTGCAGCATAAAGCTTTCTTTCCTGCTGAATGTATACATACGTACATCTCGTCATCGTGAGCACCTTGGCAATGCTAAACGTCCCGCATTACATTGCAGACGTCGGATTCTGTCGAGGGCCGTGGCCGAGCCCAAGCCCCTTTCCCGCACCGACTGACAGGCGAGGTCGTACTCATCGGTTTGGTTCGCCATTTATTTGCTTGCCTTGATTCATTCACAAACAAGTCGCTTTCCAGCGGTCCATCAATCATCACGATCAGTGGAAGTATCCCTGAGTGTCACAGGACTGGGGTGCTGTCTTCTCCGTACGCAGAGTACGGAGGTACGTACATACATTACTGCAAGTCTGTGGTTTACTCTAGCAACGTGATGCGCTTCTACTTCTACCGCCGTATCACGAACCCCAGAGAAGAATTTCGAGAAAGCCAGACGCGATGCGACATATCGTGTTCCACCGACCGCTCCCGGCAGCGGCTCCATGCTTGATGTTCTGTTCACGGCCTTTCCATTCGATCTCGTGTTACTTCCATCGGATCAAAATGTACCTCCGTCGGACGACGGTGGTGAAACCAGATGCCGTTTAGATGTTTCCTCTCGAGTAAGCATTCGAAAGGAATGCGGCTAGTATCGGGTTACTATAGCTAATGGCAGTTGGTTTCCCATCGAAGCACGGTAAGGGATCCCCACTCTCGGGGTGTCTTGCATATGGTCTCACGATAAGATTCTGACAGCAAGATCCAGGCCGCTGTCAATCTGCAAGTCTCCACTTGGTAAATTGTTCCATTTTGACCTCACTTCACCTCATCTCGCTCTTCGTATTGTACAGCATCCAACCGTGATCTGTTGTTCCATGGAAGCATGACTCGAAATTGTCGTCGAGCTGACGAATGTCTCACTTCCAATCCGATGGAATGAAGCATGCGAGAAAGCCGTCAACAAATCCTGCAGCATGAGCCACCACCACCACCATTCATTCATTCATCATCCACTGCTGCTGGCGGGCCATGCACAGCCCAGGAAAACAATCCATTCCCTTCACCACAACATGCCAGACCTCAACCACCCAGTGGCCAGCCATCCCAACCCCAACCTCTCCCTCCATCAGCCAAAAAGAAAATACAACCGCAACCGCAATCACTGCCACCACCTCCCCATCTCAAACGAACCCAACCAACCGTACAACATGAAACCCTTTCAAATGTCACGCACCAAAAAAATCAAAAATCAAAAAACCAATCCAAAAGCAAGTGAGTGAGAAGCCATCTTATCCCACATCTCCGATTATCCCAACCAAGCGAGCAAGCAAACAAGGAAGCTCATCAAAATAAACACTTTTTCGGACTGTATGTGTGTGCTTTCTTTTTCGCTGATGATGGAGAACCCCATGTGCCATGTGCTACATACATACATATACACATACAGTAGAGTAGAAACTCATTACATATATACATACCAAACCCAAAGCCAAACCAGATCAAATCACCAGAGTATGCATACATGTATCAATCAAATGAAATGAAATGAAATGAAATCTAACAAATACGCAGAATGAATGAATAAATCATCATTATCATCATTATGAGTTCTTGAACCAAAAAAAAACCCCCTCCCCTACCCTCGCCCCCCAAAAAAAACAACCCAAAACCAAGTTCATTAATCCTTCGAGTCTTCATCGTATGTATGTATATATAAAAATATATTAAGATGAGATGAGATGAGAATGAATATATTAGGTATTATTGTTTTGTTTTGTTTTGTTTTAATACGAATCATCACTTTACCTTTCATTCTCTTCTCTTCCTTCCCTCCCTCCCCTCCCCTCCCCTTCCTTTCCCCGAATCCATATAGAGAGAGGGAGGGGTATGATGTTGATGGCATAACATAATATAATATGATATGATTATAATGCATGCAAGAAGAAATCAAAGACAAAGACAAAAAGCTGATTCCCCGGGTATAATACACGCAAATCCACCTATGTACACACACTTAAACACACACAAATAATACTGATCTCCATTCATCCCCATCCCCATCCCCACACCACCTAAAGCCTCCCCCGAACCCACTCAACCCAAACCCCCAAATCCTCACAAACCTCCAACATCCTACCCAAATCCTCCCTCGTCAAGATCCTCCCACTCCCACCCCCACTCAACCCCCTCTTCCCCTTCCCCCCCAAAACATTCTCCTGCACAACCACCACCCCCCCATTCCCCTGAATCTCAAAGACCACATTCGCACTCCTCTTCCGAAACTCAAACACCATCTGCAACCTGGGCATGGGCGTCAACGTCAAAGAAACATCGAGATGCGTAGAATCCCCATGATCCTCCTCCTCCTCCTCCTCCATCAATCCAGGTGTGGGACTCGGTGTCGGCGTCAAACTCTTCATGAAATCCTCGAATTCCTGTTTTTTGGTCGGAGGACCAACGGTTTCCGCTTCCGAAGAATGGCTTTTGGTATCAGTTTTCAATGATTCTTTCCATTTCGACTGTGTCTTTATCTTCTCGTCCACCTCGAATGTTTTCTTCAGCACCGTGCTCAGAAAGGCAAACTGCCTCAAGCATGGCAGCATCTCCACCAATTGTCTTGGATGACTAAACGCTACCTCCTCTACCCTCCTCCCATAATCGATCTTCTCGATGAACAACGTATTTCTATGTTCCCTGACTGCTTTTCTTCCCTCTCGATCCCATATCGGAATGTTCCTCTCCGTGTGAATAGTTCTAGCTTGTGTCTCGCTAGTCCTCACAGCTTCCTCTGGACTAAGTGGAAACATCAATCCGTCAAATGTTGTGATTTCAGTAAAATCAAAAGGTGCTTGGGTCGAATTGTATATTTGCATCGCGATAGCGTAGGGTACTATGATAGGGGGATCGAATCTTGCAAGAAACATTGCTTCTGGAAATTTCTGCGTCCCAACATCTAGTCCATCCGTCTTGTCGGAATTAGTTGGTAAGAACGTATTATCCGGCTCTAACCAATCCAGAATGGGACCCTCTCGCAATTGCGCTGCTCGGAATAGATCATGGACTTCTTGATCCGCTTGTTGTATGTCATCTGATATCCATTTATCGGATACACGTAAAGGAGTGTATACCCCGACCACCAATGAAGGTAATGGCGCAACCTCAACTAATAACGACCATGTCTTTCTATCCTGTTGCCTGCCATTTGCGGGAATCCTTCGTCTTTCTTGCCAATAATCAAGACTTAATCCCAATCTCTCTCTTGAATGCATAGCCGGTATTCCACTCCTAATACACATTGCCGCCCTCACAATTTCCTCATGCCCCATCCCTAGCATGTCATTTTCCCTTAGCCTACCCACCTCCCATCTGTGTAACTTATCCAAGCTGCAAAAGATCCCTGCTACCGCCTCATGACAGTTAAGCCCCGGTATAACACTCAACTTGTCCAACATGGTCAACCTCTCCAAATTCGCCGCAAATCGATCCAGCATTTTCGTCAGAGGGCTCTCCCCAGCATCAAACTGCAAATCCCTCAAAAGTATATCCGAAGCAGCCTTCTCATGTTTGGTTACCGATTCCGGCGCATCAGGAAACGACAGGGAAACTTTCTGTACGATATTATTCGCAAAGTCGATATCGAGTGCAAGAGCAATTCCTGCGATGATAAGTGTGCGCCCATTACTTGCGCTTCCCATCATATCCTCCCACAAACATGCCAATCCAACCCTGCGAGCTAATCTCTCAAGGCCAGCTTCGCTGAGCCGACCTTTACTTGGCTATTGAAACCAGATTAGCATTTAATTTCAGCCTCCCCCCTCCAATAACAAACTCACCTTCAAAATCTCCAGACACCCCACCAACCTCCTCCTCTTCTCCTCCTCATCCTTTCCCGGCCCCCCACCCAACCCCCCCATCCCATGTAAATCAATCCCCAAATCCCCCACCACATCCGCGCCCATCCCCAATGCCATCGCGGCAGAGGGACTATCATATCCCATTCCCATGTGATATCCTTGGTTCGACATGCCTGCAGGGCTCGACTTCTTGATTTGGGAGGGAGAGGGAACAACGGAGCGCGGTCCACGAGGAGAGAAAGCTAGATGAGATGTAGAGAATGGGGTCGAAACAGGAGGGGTAGCTGCTACTCCAGGATATTTTCCAGGAGTCGGAGTTGCCATTTCGGAGGCAGCTTTTTAAAAGAATGGTGCGAGCTCTCCGGATTGGGAATGAGGTGTTGTAGTGGCTGTGGAATTTTGCGCGGCTGAGCTTATGATAATCGAATTGACATAATTCACGTCAAATGTGAAAACCAAGTTTAGATATGCTAATAATTGTAGGTTGACCTTTGAATTGAAAGATGATAACAAAAGATGTGGATGGAGCTTATGATGATTTATCGGACGGTGCGGCCGCTCCCGCTCCCGCTCCCGCTTGCGATTGAGGTTACTCGAGTATATCGATATATCTCCCGTGATTATTATCCTCATGTACTCTATGCATAGCAGCAAGTGTTGTGACGATTGTGGCCCATCTCAAATCGCAAATCGCAAATCGCAAATCAAAACAAGGGCTAACATTCAAGACTACTACTACAACTAATCATATACAAGGGCTTTCTGCAGCTGCTTCTCTGCTTTGCCTAAAGTATCGCCGCTCTCTCAAAATAACACTACCATCGCAAGTAATTATATACCATAATAATCGTTAACTTTCGCTTTTTCTCAGTGCTGATCCATCACCCTTATTCATCACTTCACAAGCTTCGAAGCTTCAACTCGATAAGGACCCTTTGGCGCACGAAGTTTGCCAGCAAATTCAGAAGGCTTTGCAAAAGCCTTCTTCTCCTTTTCTTGCAACAAGAGACGCTCAAGCTCCTCTTGAATCTCCGCAGCACTCTTAACAGGAGCCGGGGGAGGTGAAGGTGGATTTGCGCACAGCGTACCAGTTAATGGATATTTTTCGTGAAATCGAGCAAGAAGAGGTTCTGCTAAACGATGATCCATGACTTTAGCTACCCTTCCTTCTTCTTCATCACTTGGGATTTGTTTCAGGGTTGTTTTGACCGGTACCTTACGCCCAACATGCGCTCTAAAAGGAACGACTAGACTCGGTGGTGGTCTTACTAAACTATCTGGCTGAGTCTTGATCCAAATCGGTTCTGCTGGCATGAGTGGCTTTGAGTAAAACATCACTGGTAGTATTTCATTAGAGGTTGGGATTACCTCTTCCTGCAATGAAAGACCTCGCCGCTCATGGTGCCCGTTGTGAGTGTGTGGATCGTGAGCACTAGCGGATGCAAAGTCTTTGAAACATTCCGCATTAGGATTGAGGCTACTACTTTGCTCTCTCTCTTTTCTTGGGCTTCGCTTGGTATCATGAGAAATCTCCAGGTTTTTGATAGGCTTAGCATCATCACCACCATCATCATCGTCAAAACTTTTCAGAGCCTTCAAAATCTTGTGAAGAACTTTCCGATCTCCCTTATTCCAGGTAGCAAGAGACCTGATGCAATCCTCAAGCAAGTCTGCCGTTTTCTTGTGGTCCGGACTTTCGCTTGTTTCTTCATCTGATACGTCTTGCGCTGTGACATGAGCATGCTCTTTGGGATTCGTAGCATATTTGTCGACAATCTCGATTATCTGCATGGGAGATTCGTGATCAACGGTATTGATTGAAGAAACTACTGCCTTAGGCGTGTCTTCACTCTTGTTGATTTTGACTTTACCATCTCCCATGGCGGCTTCTCTCTTTTCTGGTTCCGAAACACCACCTATGCGATTCTTGACAGGCTGCCTCAAAGACTTGGTAGTTGTCTCTTCTTGATTTTTGAGTGACTTGACTGGAATAATTTTGGACGATTTAGGGCTTCCACTGGGAGAATTTACCCAGTAGCCAATGATTTGCTTGGTAGGACTATAGTCATCTTTCGTCAAGAATTTTGGCTCCGCTTCGGCTTTGTATGAATGAAGACTATCTCTTCTCTTGGGTTCTTTGACCACTGAATCGACACCTCTATATGTCTGAACCCGTTGTACTTTGGATTGCGGGGTAGTTGTTTTGTAGGTTGGAATTCCTGTATTTCTCTGAGCCTTTAGTGGCGAGTTGTTTACAAAATGTGCTCGTGAAAGCTCTCTGTTCGTTGCAAATCTAAAATCTTCCGGTGGTTGTGTTTGACCGAAGATATACTGGGGTCTGCGATGATGAATGGGGTCATGTTGCTTCACAGCTCGTCCACATGAAACAATAGAAGGATCAGCTACCATTGGCCTGTTGACGTATTCGGGCTCCGGACAATCCCGAAGCAGGCCAGAGCGAGCAAGCTGCTCACGAATCCTGGCCTCGAGACTTCTGTCAAGGGGAGGACAAATGGCAACATCCGATCCCATACTAAATTCGCGTAAACTTGAGTGAAAACTACCTCGGGGCTGGTGCGAATGCTGGTTGTGATGTGTTTGGCGTCCAAACTTTTCGGGTTGTACATTAGGTCTTAATGCCTGCTGCATCATAGTGCGTAAAGCAACTCGGGGAGACACGCGTCCGGTATTCTCATCTCGACGCTCCCCGAGAACAGAAGTACATTCAGCATATGTTTCCCCGTTACGTTCATGCTGTCGGCCGTTGTGGACAGTCAAATTATGGTGATGATTCCTAGTATTGGATGTCTGTAATGCCAAATGACCAGGAACCATATTCATGTGCAGCGGAACGTTATATGCCACTGATAGCTGGGGTTGGAAAGTTGGGTAGGGTAAATTGCCAGGGGCCATATTCTGGAAAGAACCATGATAAGGTTGTTGAAGATAGGCCATATGGAATGGTAAGTTTGTTGGATTGTTGCCATTTGGGAATGGTGTCTCCAGTCTTTGTTCTCTCAATACCACCCTTGGAGGATCTGTTCTTCTAGGCGGTGCATTTCTAAGCACCAGTCTTGGCTTTCTCTGCTCATAATAAACCATTATTTCTCTAATCAGCTCTCCGTTTCTTGAAGTATCTTCCCGAATTGTATGCTTCCAACACCAATTCGGTTGATCCCAAATCGATTGGACTCAATGAATTATAGTAGCCCTCAGGTGCAAACAATGCAATTTCAACGAGGCGTGTTGCAGAAGAGTAACTCCACTTGGTTTCTTGACCTCCGAGGGGTCCTCTAGTTCTCAATCCTCCGAAAAGCCTTTGGAAGCTACCGTCCAAAGTTCTTCTGAGGTTTCTGTTTTGTTCCAAGATAATCAGCCCTCAACCCTTGAAAATACATCGGCACGAGCAAAGTACTCACAAGAACTTGAATCAGAATGCTCAAACAAAGTCGTCGCGCAATACTGGAAGGTAGACTTTGAGACGAGGTCAAAGGTTCCAAATTTGGCGAGGGAGGAGCAGGAGTTGAGGCGACAGAATCGGAGTCAGAAGCAGGCTCAAGATTAGAAACGATCTCGAATTCCTTGACAAGGGCCTCTCTTTAACCCTTCTGAAATTCAACTCTGTCTGTCAATGATTCTCCTGTATCTAAAGAAATTCGATGAAATGGGGTCGCGAGATGGTATGCCAAGTCTCAAGGCCTGCCACCGATCTTCATAGACAAGTAAAGCTCAACATGTAGGAAGGTTGAGGATGGGAAGGAAGCGATGTGGCAAAAGCAAGGCAAGGGTAGCTGATGTTTGATGTAGAGAAGCAAGATGTGTATGGTGCGCCTTGGGGGGTGTGGTAGGTTAGAGAGCAAAATTTGTAGCGATGTTGCTGTGTGCTTGATTGTTGCAAGGAAATTGAAAGAAAGGTCTCCTCCGTACAGCAATCTTTGCTTGGGTAAACATGCCGATGACATGGGAAAGAGCGAGCCATCGCCCATTTTCGATATGGATGGGAAGGTGTGTAGAAGGTCTGAATTGGGAAGGGAATACTAGTTGAGATGCTACTAGGGAAAGCCACTTGGCCGAAGAGGATGATAGAACGTGACTCGGGCGTTCGCAGCCTCACGAAGGATTATCCGAGCACAATCTCAATGTAAACCTGATTATATAAGCTTCGATTGATAGATATACGACGTCTCGCTTGTATCATCTACTCACCGGTATTGCTGCGAACCCCTGGGAAATGTTCGACTTCAATCACAGGAATCCTACCATACGAGAAGCATGGCGTCGCACAAACGATTGGCATTTCTCCTCTTGACCAGTTCACTCTTTACCGTCGCTCTTTTGTATTCTTGGAGAGTTCAATACGCACCCAGGTCCGAGCCTACTGATATACCTGCAACTCCCCCTCCTCCCATATTCTATGCAAATGTCACCACCTCTCAAGGAACATTTCTCGGCAGGCAAAGCTCCAGATACCCACAAATCCTCGAAGAGTTCCTCGGAATCCCTTATGCATTACCACCAACAGGAGATCGAAGATTCCGGCCTCCCACCCCCGTGAATCCTTCAAGTGCAACTTTTGATGTCACAAAGCCGGCATCAAGATGCTTATCCGGTCCGAATGATCAAGGTCAGAGTGAGGCTTGTCTTCATTTGAATATGTATCGTCCCAAAGGCACGGGTTCAACAAGCGATAAATTACCGGTTTTGGTTCATGTTCATGGAGGAGCTTTCAATTTTGGTTCGGCTGGTGATAGGGAAATAGCATCCCTAGTGGGCTGGTCCCAGGAACCTCTGATTGCGATCACGTTTGAGTATAGACTGGGGGCTTTGGGATTTTTATCGTCAAAGTTGATGGCGGAGGAAGGGGCTTTAAACCTGGGATTGAAAGACCAGAAGCTTTTGTTTAAATGGGTACAGGAAAACATTTCGAGTTTTGGTGGTGATCCCGATAATGTTACATTGATGGGTCCGTCAGCTGGAGCGCATTCTGTAGGTCTTCTTGTCATGGCAATCGCGACTAGTTACTTGGTAGCAACTCGTCTTCGCTTACTTCCGTCCAACGTTTTGAATATATCTCATACTCATACAGATCGGACATCACTTGATGAATCATGATGGCTCTCCTCCACTATTTTCTAAAGCAATTATCGAATCAGGTGGGCCAACAGCTCGAGCCGTGTACAAATATGACAACGCCCTCCACGAAACCCAATTCTCGGAATTTCTCGACAAGCTTGGTCTCTCAAACACTCCACGTGCCAAGGTACTCTCTGAACTTCGCCGTCTCCCCGCTACAGACATCAAAGCTGCATCTCAGGAGATCTATGAATCCTACAACCCGTCTCTTCGCTGGCCCTTCCAACCCTGTGTAGATGGACCGGGTGCCAACAGTATCATTCCAATCCCTCCAATCCAGGCCTATTTGAATAACACCTATCATCACATCCCGGTTCTCGTCGGTTACAACACCAACGAAGGATCTCTCTTCGTTCCCAAAGGCCTTGATAGCGCAGCTTCCTTTATCGATTTCTTCCACGTACTACTACCCGATCTTTCCGTGCAAGATCTCTCAAAACTTGACTCCCTCTATCCAAATCCGGAATTCAAGAGAAACTCTCCATACGCCTTCGACAACGTAGCTTTAGGTGTCGGAAATCAATATCGACGCCTTGATAAATCATATGCAGATTTTGCGTACATAGGCCCTGTGCGCCAACTCGCCTACTTTGCCTCTGGTGAGCATTCCCATAAGGATTCAATTTCGAACCCAACCACGCCAGCCCCCGTCTATCTATACGAATATGCCGTCAATAGCAGCGTCCTCCGGGGCGCCGCACACGGCGATCAATACCCCTTCCCTGTATCTGCACCCAAGCTCATGCGCAAATCTAAAACAATCAAAGAGATTTCTGGCTTGATGCATGCATACTGGACATCCTTTATCATCTCCCCCGTCGGAGATCCAAATGCCATCCCGGGTCGATATCCCAATCGAACCAAGTGGCCCGAATATCACGGCGGAAAGGGCAAGAGGCACAAAATCACGTTTGGGAGGGGGAACGATGAGATTGCTGGGGGTAAGAGGAAGGGTGTCGCGGTGGAGATAGAAGAGGATAGGAAGGAGGCGCATGAACGAGACGCGTTCACGTTTTGGTCCGAGAGAGTTGGGTTATGGGAGGGTTGATTGCGCGTGGTCGGTCGGTCGGTCGGCATGGAATCAGACGTGGAGTTGGAGTTGGAGTTGGTTGGATACCGTGGGATATCTTTCATTTGAGGCTTGCGTGGATTTTGATGGGCTTGCGTTTGGGGGAATGGATACATAACGTATACAGTATATATGCATATGCAGTACTTGAGCATATGTTACGATCCATATCTTGGATTCCGCTGTAAT
Organism: Monilinia vaccinii-corymbosi; assembly: GCA_017357885.1. Taxonomy (NCBI): domain Eukaryota; kingdom Fungi; phylum Ascomycota; class Leotiomycetes; order Helotiales; family Sclerotiniaceae; genus Monilinia; species Monilinia vaccinii-corymbosi. Next base: position 3,393,810 of record CP063407.1, on the reverse strand, counting down.
ATATAGATGAGTACTCGAGTATGTATATATAATATGTTGCGCAGTGAAGTGCAGTATAATGCAGTATTATTCATCCAGCACCCAACCAACATCCATCCATCCATCCATCCCATAAATAAATAAACAAACAAACTCTCAAATAAACGAATAAATTAGAAGGGATGGCAGAGAATGTTTTAGTAACTAGTAACTAGTAAGTAGTCATCGTCCGGCTAGGAAAAGGGGGACACGGGGGGTTCCTTTTTAGAGGGAGCTCGAGGGAGGGCTTCCATCCCTACCCCCGGCCTAATATCAATACCAATAAAGCGAACGAACGAACGAACGAACGAGTTATTGAGTTATGACCGTCCTCGCTCGTATGTATGTACTAAGGGTTAGGGCTTCAAGTAGTTTGGAGGTTTGTGTTGTTATTTATTTATTGATGGATGGATGGATGAATAAATAGATAATGCAGAGGGGATGTGATGAGATGTTAATAACGTCCGCTTTTCATGTTTCCTTTTCTTCCTCTTCACATGGTTGGTACATATAATCTGGTCTGAGATAGATGGGTGCCCAGGGTGAGTGCATAATTATTTTCATTGCTTGGGATTCATTCTTATGTTATTACATTCCATCCATTCCATCCATTCCATTCCAATCCATTCCCTCTCAACTCCTGTGCATAAACTCGTTCCCTTGATCTCTAAATATACATTCAAAAGGAAAAAAGAAAAAAAAGGAAAATTGAAGACCGATGTTGTATCATTTGCCCCGATGTCTTCAAGTTGGCAAAAACAGACTGCACCGAAAACTCCTGATGATGTCGCCAAACAAACGTAGAAACTCTGAATGTTGTCGTTAGGTGCTTCAAGTTAATTTCGGGCGAATGGCTCAGCCAACCAAAGATACGGATGGCCAGGCGGGGGGACCATGTGAGATCCATCGTCGTGATTAAGGTTAAGGTTGTAAGCCGAGTGGAAGGGTATATAAACTTTCTTTGTGTAAAAAGGTTATCGTTCGCCTAGCAGGGGATTGTCGATTGTCGATTGTCGATTGTCGATTTTCGTTCGTCGTTCGTCGTTCGTCGTTCGTCGTTCGTTGTTCGTCGTTCGTTGGCCCAGCCCTTTGGTATCATCTATAAAACACCCCTTTCCTATCCAAGCTTGCCTTTCCATGTCCGAGTGCATCTCCTGTCCCATCTCGAATATATCCATAACCTTCCTGACAAAACACATCATACACGCCTGCCCTCTTTCACCACGTCTAAATTTGATGATTCCTCCGCCACCTCGAATTCATACCCCCGCCCCTTAATGACTTTCGCCAAACACTCCGCTAGGGAAAGCCCTCTTATTTTTGACGGTCGCCACTCTCCCTTGAATGCTTCCAAGTCCAATACTCCCCACCAAAGGCGTCGCCCCAAAGGCCCAAGTGCCCAATGCTGTTGTGGCGAATGTCTGCGTGTATGTTGGTATGTATTTGACGGTTGTGGTGCCATCTGTCGTGTAGAGTGATGGGGCGCCGAGAGTTGTGGTGGCCATCTGGGTCGCTGCCGACGTAGCAACCACACCAGCCAAGCCTGCTTGTGCGTGTGTGAAGCTGGGAAGGAAGGCGAGGAGGGATAGAAGATGTGCCGACGAGAGATGCATTGTGACGATTGATGGTGTGGTGTGGGTGGTCTGCGGAAGTCGTTTCTTCAAGTCGTAAGGGTCGTCGTGATGAATGTCAATTAGAATCTTGCCGTGTCGTTCGATATCTTATATCTTATATCAAGATATCCAGACATCAAGATATCTCCCAGTTGGTTTCGTTACGCAGTCAATGTCAAGTCCGTTGGTTGGGAAGATCGTCATCTCCCAATATTCTACGCAGAGGACTATTCTTGGACGGAACTAATACGAAAGGGGCTACACTTTTTGATTCCTATTCCTGTTCCTTCTGTGGCTGGAGGAAGGTAGGATAGGTAGGCTACATCACCTTGTGGCTGTTGTTGTTATATAAGCAAGCAATCACGTGTCAATTAACCTTGTCGAGGCCCGGCATGAAAAGCGTAAATCTCAATGGGTCCCGGTTTCCGATGTCCGATTTCATATTGGTTTGAGACTCCGTAATACAAGACGAAGGCGAAGGCGAAATGGATCGAATCGGCCTCTCCGTCAACATTCGCATTCACACATCACATGCATATGGCATATGTTTGCCCACATGACCCAAGGACGTTGATTCGCTTAGGCCTTCTATGTACGCGTCTTTCGAGAAAGTAGATCTCATCATCATCATCAGAACTCGTATCAAGCTAACTTCCCACCCGCAGATGTGGTTCCCATTTTATGACAGATGACAAGAAGAGTACCAAACTATTCCCTCTGTACCTTCCAGTTGCTGGGAATGGAAAGTTACTGCACTAGGGTCCTCCCTAGGCCATTCCTCCGTCCATGTTATGTGTTGTGCAAGCCAATTAAACTGTGTTTCAATCCTTGTTCCTTACTTAAACCTTTTGAGGGAGAACTAGGGAAGCTATCGATGCGTCTAATCAGGCTAAGGCTGATTCGCCCCAACCAAGCCTTTTATAACATAATAACCTCTGGACAGTCCACAACCCATGCTCCGCTTCCCTTGCGAGCCGATGCACTCATCACTCATAACTGCCATATTTCCTCCTTACGAGAACAGTCTCGTCTCGACAGGCTTACCTTCCACCACACACTGTATCCGCTATGTTTGAGCACTTTACTTTTGGCGCTGCTCCGACCAACCCTTGTCACTCTGATGACGACGACGACGATGATGTGCAACCATGTCCAAGGGATGAGTCAATTCTCATCCCATCATCACCACCCTCCACCAATTCATATCCGTTCTTCAACCACTACGAGCCTTCTTCTCCGCTAGATGATGTCATCAATCAGTTGGGTCAGCACTCACTTTCATACGAACATACAAGAAACTCCCAGTATCGGCAGTACATATCACCAACTCCTTCCTTATCCGATGATTCGGGAACGTCTTCTCCAATCAACGCCACACAATCGGTGGCCCCAGCACCTCCCCCGAGCGGATTTCGAGCCTGCCGGAGACGACAACGTCAACTTAATGTGCAACTCCAATGTTCCACTTCCCACATTCGCGACATTAGTACATTGGTGGAAGATATGCTTTTCAATAATTCTCAGTGCAATTTGCGCAGGTCACCTCCGGAATGCAGCATTGTTTACTCGCCCATCTCGCCCCTCGAAGTGGATCCTGGCACACAGGATGACTGGAATGGGATGGACGGCGAGAAGGCTAAGAGGAGATGGTTAAACACGGTCATCGATGATCTTGAGGGAAACACTTGGGACAGGGAAGGGGATTGTTTGTCACTCAAAAGTGCAAGCACCCCGAGTGGAATTCGAAAACGTGGTTTGAGGTGTGGGATGAGCATGGAAAGTGTTGGCGGAGTCAGATCAAAGGTGGCCAAGGCCCCAAGAATGAGGATTAGGAAAGGAAAGGAAGGGTCGGGAGAGTGATTGAGTAATTCGAGTTCTATAGCCTTGGGGGCTTGTTGGAGCTGTGCTCGAGGGACACTGTAGCTTCTCCTTTCCAGGTTCAACTTCTAGGCTTAGAATTGTTGGCGTTTGAAGGGTCGGTTTGGATGGATACACGGATGAGCCTCGCGGCCAGCCATTTAGGGAAGAGATTTGGATTCGGTTGGTTTGGGATCTGGTAGATGGGCCAGAAATCTTTACTTACTCGCCTGGTTGGCTTGAGTTTGTTCAAACATATACCCCGGGACCTTGGACATGGTCAGAATACTGTCTCAATTGGGAACATTCACGGACTAGATTATACATCTACCGGATTGGGCGTTGGACATCAATTATTACTCGTACTTGTTGCACACAAGCACAAGTTAATTGAATTCTATTCTTCGTATTATGCCACTTCCGCTCCTTGTGCAAGCGACGAAATATTGCTGATCGTACATGACCTGAAACTAATGTAGATGGACTTTGTTCGGCTTTGAAATCGCTCCTATTGTTTGTCCCCATAACTGCACTCCCATTCTAGCTCGGTCACCGTATAAGTAAATTTAGTAACCCTCAATCCAATTCAGCCTTGCCAAAATTCATCCCTACCAAACAACCACCAATGCTCATTCGATAGAGAAAAGCTCACAAAGAGCTCTTAAACTCACACTGTGACCCTGAAGATGGCAGCCTCATTGCGCGCCGCCAGTTCCAATTTTTCGAATCGCACCGTCCATATTAAAATCTTCCCTTCGGCGAGGACATTCGCCGAAAGAAGAGAGGTGCTGAGGGTTTTGGAGAGATTTGGAGAAGTCAGCATGTTTAGGAGTCTCAAGGTTTGTTGTTTATCTCTTTGCAGTTTTGCCGTTTCTTTGGAATAGGGGAAGCGAGGAATGAATGCTCAGCTGGCGTACAATATAGCACCACCCCATATCCCCCATCCAAAACGCATTCATCTCCATCTTCCGTTCGGCCACGGCGGCGCAGGAGATTGTGAATGCGAGCCCGGTGCGCTATCGATTCATCGTCGAGCCGGATCCGCAGACTCAGCCTTCTCCCGAGGGAAGCGTACCGCCTGCGCAAAACCCGCTTGAAAAGGTCTTCTCCCTTTCTCTGAACATCACGCGCTATACCCACGACCAATACATTTCTCACCCGCTCACAAATCCATTGTATGGCCCCTTTAAACCCGTGGATTTGAAGAGGTCGGGCATTGCGGCGCATTTGGGGAAAGAGTTGGAATCTAGCATGTGGTGTAGAGGATTGGCGGATTGGGAGAGTGACAATGGGAGGAGGAGTGCGTGGAACGAGGAGGAAAAGTATGATGAGGGCAAAGAAGGAGAGGATGGAGATGGATTTCTAAGGAGATCTTCGCGAGCCGATGCGTCGAATTCGAGTGTGCCGTTGAGGCTGGTCGAGAAAGATTTGGAGATCAGGCGGAGGGGGAGGCCAAAGGTTATGGAAGGCCTGGTGGGGCTAGTTGGGGATGGGAAGGGGTGAGGGATGACGAGGTCGTTGAAGGAAAGGAACGTCATGTCATACTCGAGATCAAAAGTGCCGGACTTGGGGGAAATGCGGACACAAGCTACGTCTTGCACATACTCCCGGTGAAGATCTTGTAGAGTCAAGATGCGGATTCTCGGGACAACAAATCAAGTGCCGGTGTTAGTCCAAAGATGGAGGAATGACCAACCCTCTAGAAGTCAACTCGGAGAAAAATGATATTTTCAGAGAGGAGCAAGCCGCTTCCTGTGAACTTTTACATCCAAAACCAAAATTGTATGAAATATTAATACACATCACAAATGGATATTGTGCCTTGTACAAAAGATATTTTTTGGGAGGGGGGATGGGGGGGGGGTTACGTACCCATTTTGGTATGGCATGACCACTTCTGGTTTTATTATGAGTCGTTGGCTTGAATGGCAAATAAGCATCTGTCACTGTGAGTTTCTGGTTAATCAGTTGGCCTAATGTCGTTGTATAAGTACATGACATCAATCCCCCTCCCCCCTGCCCCCAAAAGCGATTTACTCTTTCTTTGAAAGATGTAGACTTCCTTCATTTCGAGATGTCAATATGCTATATCTTCCCTCGCTTGTGGCGACCATTTCCAAAAAAAAAGAATAACCTTCCAACCCCACCCATCCATCCCTTGACATTTCCAGACCAGCCCGAACTCTCATTCTCCCGATGAAAAAAAAAGAAGTCTTCCAAAAGGAAAGGCATACGCAGAAGTTCTCCGCGCGCATCCATATCGCCGCCCATTTGAGATTGGGGGTTCAACTGCTGCTGGCTGTCCTATGTATGTATATTGATGGGAATCTCGGTTTGCATACTGTACTGTAGGAGGGAAGGAGGAAGAAGGAAAGGGAGGAAACAGAGAATGGCCTTCATAAGCTAGGCGAATGAACAAGGAACGCCTAAAAGGCAAAACAACCAAAAAGAGCTATAATGGAAAAAGGGAAAAGGAACTAGAACAAACTGACGTTATACATTGAAAGTTATATGCTATAAAAGTTGAAGGGAAAAAGAAATCGATCATCATCTCGCTAATCTACACAATAGAAACATATACACACACACTTGGAAAAAATCACATAATGAGACGTCTAGTTCGTCTCACAATCCTATGCTCGAGGACTCGGTATCATTTCCATCCATTCATTAGCTACCTACCTACCTACCTACCTACCTGAAAGCCACACGTCTAGGGGGAAAGAAGGAAATGCAAACTTCAAGCTGAGCCGAGCCGAGGTAAGAGTATGGATGGATGGATGGATGGATGGATGGCTGATCAGCTAGTCGTCGTGCAACAGTGTTCGTCGCAGCTTGGATTGCATATACCCTGTATGCTTCACATGGCTGGCACATGGCTGGCACATGGCTGGCACATGCCCATACCTTCCCTGTTGATGGTGAGGAGGCTCGTTTCGTGTGCGTGTGCGTTGTGATGGATAGATTAGATATACCGCGGAGAAATGGGTGTGTGGACGTGGGTGTAATCAAAATAAACTTCAACATATATACCTTCGTTAATTTTACTTTGTGGGATCGATCTATTATTAAAATAGATTTCTTATGTAGGTATAGACTTCGCACATACTAGTAGTTATAGACTTCGCACATACTAGTAGTTATAGAGTTAAATCAATCTTGATTAATCTTAGAATACGTTCTTTTTACTTTTGTATTCTGTAAACTTATTATTTAAAGATGTCAGAGTATGGTATTATGAGTTCAAATAAAGCTTTATTAAAGCTTAAATCGGCATAAGTATAAGATGAATATAACTTTGAACTCCAATTTGAAAGCGTAGTAGGGAGGGTACTGTATAGAATTTGATATCGCGATTAGACGTTTAGCAAGGACGTTAATATGAGCTATTCGTTGTATGTTGTGAAGAATATAACAGTGCAGTATTATAGAGGTAGTAGCATATGAAGCAAGGTTATGTGTGGAATAGCTATATAGTGGAATGAGGAAGTGAAGCGTATACAATTCGAGTTTATATAAAGAGAAAAGCTCGACTACTAGGGAAGGTCTAGACCTGTTCTGAGGATCAGCCCAATATAAGCTGAACTTGAACATGCAGGTCCGGAACAATATAATGCCGTCGGTTTATTACTTGTATTGTAGCTTGATTCCATCCTTCCTCATCACAAACAGTTATCACATCTTCTTCTCAACTTCATTTTAACCCTACACTTCCATCTACCATGACAACATCCAATCCCTCCTCATCGTTGCCTTCGTTGAATCCTTTAGCCAAGAAGCGTTGTGATCTACAATCTTCTCAAGATCAAGATACATCTGCCGTTGCTATCGCTTCATCGATCTCTATTCCTCCTTTGACCTCTTCTTCTTCTATCATGAAAGATCCATCTGCTAGTGCCCATAGTCCGATCGACGATATCATCGAAACCTTCCAAAACCTGAATGGTGAGCAGGAGTGGGCACAGTTTACCATCTCGCCACAAGAATACAAAACCATCCGTGTGTTTCTTGCAAAATTTACGAATCAGGAACAAGGTCCATTTGAAGGGAAAGAAAAAGAGATATCAGAGGATGATAAAAGCCCAGCATCAAGACTCAAACACTTTCTAATCAATCGAAGCGAAGGCAATATCCAACTCATGTATGTTCAATTCTATTTGTTTCCTACTTTGTTTTCATTCTAATCATATCTATAGATACGAATACATTCCTCAAACATCAACCCTCGCTTTCCGAATGCCATTAACACTTCACAATGTAACGGCACAGCACTTTCTAGAGCTCAGCTTGAAAGTCGTTCGAAATGTCATCTCCAACTATCCGAATATGTCTTCCTTCAAACAGAAATTAGAGCATGGGATGACAGGAATGTTGAATGAAGGCATCAATGTTTGGAAAGTAAAAGGAAAATGGAAGGAATTATATCCAGATGCAGCAATCCAATTTTTTCTTTCTGCTAACGATGAATTTAATGATGAGGGCCAAACGATATCTTGCAACCTTCCTGGGGTTATTTTTGAGATTGGGTATTCTCAAACATGGGAGAGTTTGAGGAATTATGTAAGGTATTATCTTCTTGATACGAATAAGTGCATCAACAAGGTGGTTATTGTTAAGATTGATCCGAAAACGAGAAGAACATTTTTGGAATTATGGGAAAGGTATATGAAAACGATCGAAGGAAAGGAGTATTGGGATGTTCGTATGTGTAAATACAGACAAGAGGTCAAAAGAGAAGATTCTACAATGGTATGAAAAGATATCTCTGTATAGGTTTCAGGCTAACATAGTATAGGAGATTCGTGGTTTAGATGGGAGCGAAGGAGCCCAGATCGACGAATCGATCAAATTCAAACTAGCAGATCTTGCTCCGTTTCTATGGCTGGAGAAAGAACCCCAACTCTTTGAAACCCCTTGGGAGTTGTCGATACGATCGCTCTATCGTCTACTCAATAATGCTTTTGAAAAGCATGATCGCAAAGCGAATGATTTAGGTTTTGCGCCTCCAGATACGCCGACGCCGATTTTGGATGATGATATGTAATCTTCATATACGTCATCTTCATCGGAAGAAAGGGAGGATGAAGTTGTTGAGTTACCTCCTCATCGTTCTTTGAATGATGATGCTGGCATGACGGATCCAGTGAGTGATGATGCTAGCATGACGGATCCAGTGAAGGATTTGAGCACGGGTGACGTCGGGGTTGGTTTTGAAGGCGGTCAAGGGAGAAAGAGGAAGGCGGTTGATTGAAGGAGGCAGCCGAGCGATCGGAGTCAGGGTTAATAAAAATACATGTTCCTATATTATTATATCAAAATTTCTGTTATGGTTGCCCCTAAGGTCATGTAGAAGTGGATAGGGTTCGATCGAGGCGGTTCATTCTGAAGATACTGCAAGTAGGGGGTTAATATTGAAGGAGATGATAATGCAATTCTTGTAACCATGTATCATGTCCAATAATTCGCCGTAGAAAACGAAGAGGAAATAACTTGAAGTTGATTAGCTACCACCTAAGCCACACAACCCCTACTTGGGCGATGATCAACATCAATTACCCGCTTATACGGAGTATACCCTGCATCCTGTGCTGGCTAATCAGGTACCACAACTGACTTTGAACCTTCAACGTTTCTCTCGACTTCAAAATCCTTTTCGAGGGATAGTCCCTGATTCGTCGAGGTCCTAGGTCCTAGTCGGTGGCGGCTAGGAGGGGGCCCGTACTGTACCTACCTACCTACCTACCCCTGAGATCTCTAACCGAGCATCTTCTTTCATTTCCTACTTCCTGTATGAGGTACCACCTACCTTTAGCCTCTCTGCATGATTGTTCAGATCACCACTATGTCCAGATCATCATAAAATCAAATCCCGGCATTGAAGATGGGATGCGAGATGGATGATTTTCGAGCCGAGGTTGACGGAACCCGGAGAATTTGTTTTGGGTGGAAGAACCAAGGTTGAGGTGAGTTACAACCATGGACCCTAATATGCTATCGTGTTTTGCATCATGCGAGAGATCTGTGGCTGATTGGGAGTCGATTTTCAAGGAAGCTGATGATCGGTTTGAGTTGGGGAGGATGAGCCAACTTGAACAGACACCTTTTTCCTTCTAGACAGCAAGTGCTGGCCACCGCTTTGACACAAGATGGTTGGCAGAATCACCATCTATCATTCTAGTCTACAGTCAATGTACATCCAACGATAACCAAGCCACAAGTTGGGCCTTATCCAAGCAAGTCTCATACTTTGGACTATAAATCCTACTCAGAGACAGTTTACACCTGGTATTGACAATAGCGAGTGGAGCATCAGAGCTGGACAAGCAGAATGTTGAGCGCAAAGCAGCATATTCCAACGAGATTAGAGTTGCTTGACCAACGTGTGGAATATAAGTCTGGATAAAGCCTTGAAAGAATGTCTAATTGGAACTCTGTGTATGAATATAACAGATCGGACAGGCTTAAGGGCGTTGGCATCGGAGATTAGTTTATCGGTTTTGACTTACCCTGCCTCTCATTCAGAGCTCTATTGTCTATCTGGTAATTTCTGCGTCTTATCACTGTCAGGAATGGAATACTATGTATGGCAGGACTAGTCTTCTCTTTGCTTTTTGTTCTTTCCGATCCCTTGGAGAGAGCAACCTCCATTTGATCTTCAAGTTCTGCAAGGCAGTTTTTTGAATCCTCAACTAGGGGCTGTCTGGTATGAATGTGGCTTTGCTAGACTTGTGTGAACTCGTTGTTGATAACATCCATCCCTGCTAAGCAATACGCATTCGCTATTGCAATTCGCAATATTAAACTCAAAGTTGATAAAATGAGTGGACATTTATTTTATATAAAATTAAATAGACACGAAAGATTTCACCTTTTTATGCGATATTTCATTATAAACATCAGCTTTATATCTCAATTGAAGTCGACCTTGTTCATCAAACAACATCAATAATTCAACGTCAACGACTTTCATCAAACCATTCAATATCAGCTACCATGGCCAAATTACTTTCTGTACTTTTTGTATCTGTTCTAATCTCTGCTTCCGATGCTGCTTCAGGTTTTCTATTGAAATGCGATGTAGGGACTCTTGGTTATTATGCTTCTTCAAGACTACTCGCAAATTGCGGAACTCCCAAAAAGATCTTTACGCTCGATATGAATTATTGTTTGGAAAACAGCGAGGGCGTATTATGGGTACGTTTTTTGACTCTTTATATTTTGGGATCTTATACTAATACTAGACGATGAAATAGCAAAAGAGAGGGTATGTATATCTCTTCGACTGGAACTTGATTTTTTTTCCTTTCTAATATCTTGATATTATAGGGGCATGTTCAGAATTTCTTGCAAAAACTGCTATTTCAAATTAAATGACAAATTTTGCTGTACATGCAATGTTCCTTACGACGAGCCTATGAATACTTGCATTAATCTCGGTATGTTTCTTTTTAGTGGAATTTTATGTGTCTTTCTAACATTTGCAATAGATGATGTTATTGGGTTTAAAAATGGAATGTTGTATTGTTAAAGCTAAGAAGAGTCGGTACATGTACAGATTTTTGGGTTGAAAGCAAGTGATTTGGAGCTGGGGGGGTATTGGATGGATGAATTGTGTTTTGGCTACTGAAGAGAATAGGGGTACTCAGTGATGCATACCAATTTTCTCACTGCATTTAATGTACATTGGTCATTTCTATGTTGTTTCGCCAATATTCCATGTTGTTGCATTTTGAATTTTGAATTTGATGAGTGAGTAATATCTATCGTCGGAGCCAATGTACACAAAACTACTTTCAGTTGGATTTAATCATCATAGATTGCTCTCTCTATATCCATCGTCCCAAATCAACCTCCCAAATCATCGGGCGATGCAGTCAAAGTGTTCCCTATATATTCCCCGACAATCTTTAGCAACAGGTTTGTCTGATCAAACGAGAACAATCCATGGTTTGGAGAGCGTGGGATATCATGACAGAGTTCCTTCCACGTGATATTGGAGGCGGGAATGGGCTGGAATGAGAACGGCCCAGATTGGAGAGAGGTCGTGTGAATCTAACATGGAAACAAACGTAGCTGACCACATGATAATTCAATAGGATACCCAAAACGTACTTCATCATTACGAAATTGCGTAACCTTCGATGGTGGAAAGATGCAATGATGAGAGTGGTGCCCAATTACGGTTGCAATGCCGTGAAGGTAACCATTTTGTCGGCCAAGGGGAGCCTTCCAAACACGGGGCAGGTCACATTGGATGTAGACATTTACATGACTCATTCAAGTTCTTACAGGAAACATCCCGAATCCCTACAGGGCTGCAACAAAGTGATGAAATGTGCTTGCTCTCGTAGGTCCCTAGAAAGAATCAATTGTTCTATTATGATTGGACGGCTCGGTTAATGAGGGGCAAAGGAGAATTGGCATGCATACGCCGTATCAGTTTCATCCACTCATTTATCTTCAGGAACGACTTGTGTTTGGCAACAGCTTACCAAAATAGGGGATCAATTGAAGAATTAATAATCGAGCCGTCTCATATTAGTCATATCTGTCAGCTATACAAGTAAGGTTACATAAGTTCAGCGATCCTTAAGCGGTGATTGGAATTGAAGCACGCGTTACCCACAAGCTTAAGGTATCCTGATCCTGATCGAAGTAGCTGTTGTAGAATTATGATAGGCTTGATTGTGCCTCGCCTCAGAGCTTTATTCTGACACCTCGATATGGCAAGATTGACGTTTTTATCTCAGGCCGACGGTTTGGTGCGCAGAAAGACCCCAGGCGGCATGGTGGTCAGCGGGTCATGCTGACCACCATGCCGCCTGGGTATAATCATGAAAGCCTTCAAAAGATCACGACTTATCGCAAAGTGAATCTGATATTACTTTACCACAAAGTTCTTTTGCTGGAAAACATTATAATTGAAAGGTTCTATACTACGAAACTTACAACTTAGTTCAGCCGAACCTCTTCGTTGTGCTAAGCACGAACAAATTCAATCTCTTCGACGAATCATACTGGTTAAGTCTCGATGTCCGACCACTCTTCTTCCTCAGAGGCGAGAAAGGCCAAGTCATCGAAGGAAGCGAAAGTAAAATCACCACATCGGTATAGAATTTGTGGAACACCTGTTCGGACGGGCTGTAGGACTTGCAAGTAAGTGAAGCTTTGCGTTGGCACTCTCCAAGAGATCCTGACTAACCTTTGTCAAAGAATTCGCCGAGTCAAATGTGGAGAGGAGAGACCATTTTGCAAGAGATGTACTTCGACTGGGCGGCATTGTGATGGATATGAGGTCATCACAGACCCGAGGAAACAAAATGCAACAAAGAAGCAACTTTCTATCCACGTCGGTGTGCAGTTTGGTACTCGCGAAGATCCCCTAGAGCCGGCAATGTTGGATTTCTTTCGCACCTTTACAGCAGCTGAATTCGCCGGAGATTTCTCTACCGAGTTCTGGGAGCGGAGGGTGTTCCAAGCTGCTACCATCGAGCCGTCGATTCGTCACGGTATTCTTGCGTTAGGTGCCATCCATAAGAACTACACGGAAACTTATCAGCAGCCCCGGGCCGTCTCTAAAGAGCCAACGCCGACGCAAGCTTTCGCTTTCCGGCAGTACACAAAAGCCATTCAGATCTTGCGCGAATCCATCGTGCGAGAGCCTTACTCACTGGATATGACATTAATTTCATGCATCTTGTTTATCTGTTTCGACTGTCTCGTGGGCGATCAAGCCGCAGCGCTCGTCCATCTCAAATCCGGACTCAAGATCCTCGACGATATACACGCCACAAACGCACCTTCATCAGTTGCCGCACAATGTGCACGGGACTATTCGCCACTGTTACTAGTGCTCGGAGGACAGATTGCCGCGTTCATCAATCCCAACGCCGGAGTCGACCGTGGAGCATTTTGGGCAGCGATGAAACGAGCTGGATGCTCGACCTCCCAGTTCACCCCTTTCCAATCTCTCGAGGAAGCTCGTTATTCCTTACGAACGCTGGGAGCAGATATACTGCATGCGCGCCAAACAAACTGGAAATACGTGACCGAAGAAATAGTTACGAGTGAATTTGGTCCTATGATACGAAGCCATTATATGGCGTTGAAAAACTGGTCGCATCGGCTTGATGCATTCATTGAAAGAAGCGCCAACTCAGATCCCATCACTAGGCCCGTTCGTATTCGTGGCGTGTCAATCCTCAAGGCCCATCACCTCCTTTTCTCCATGAACGCCGCCGAACCACACACGCCGGCATGGAAATATGAAGAGATACTTGATCTGTCGGAAGTGCTGGTTCTAGAAGATAAAGCGTATTGGGTCTCGCAGCCAATGCCGAGATTCATGGTGGATACGGGTGTGATTGTTCCGTTGGTGTACACGGCTGTTCGTAGCCCAGATATCGAGCACAAGAAGAGAGCGATTGGGATTTTGGAGCAGGCTCCGGGGCGAGAGGGTTTGTGGGATACTCGGTGTGCGATTGATATTGTGGAGGGCGAGTTGGCGACGGCGGGAGGTCATACTCCGAGGCTTCGGATACCGTATTTTTATGATGAGGAAGGGAAAATGAGAAGGGGATGAGGGTTAGATCTGGGTAGGGCAAACAGTTGTCGATTGGTGAATATTCATTCCTATGATGTGCGCTGCTCAGTCGTTTGATCAGTCGTATATGCCTTCTTTCATCTGCGTGACACTGGTCACTGGAAACGATTTTCTCTATTGGGATCATACATTTTTAGATATATCAGGGGAGAGAATTCAATGTTATATCTTCGGGATCGTAAACCCATCGATATCGATGTCATTTCACTTGAAATACAGCCTTATGCGCGGCACAAACAATCCTAACAGCATCATGTAGGTCCAGCCAAGCGATTACGCCCCCAAGCCATCCATCCCATCACCCCAAACGCCAAAATTTCACCAACCACATCGATATCTTGGCAATTGGCACAAACCTACTGCAGAAGTATCGCAAGTTGAAATACTGTACTCGAAAATGTCTAGAATCTAGCATCCAAACAACCTCAGATTTATAAACACAAGCCAAGATTGTGAGAGACAGTAGGACAAAATCCATGCAAACTGAAGAATCGTCTTCTGTACGCCTACTTTCAAATTCCCCCCAGTACGAACCTGCCTGTACCCCGTACTGATCTTGAGGAATCGTCAGCTGCAAATTAGACCTAGTACTCCGTATGCTTTGGCGTAGGATCGGTGGGGGTTTGACAGGGGGTTTAACGAGCGAGGGGGTGGGATTGGTAGGTCGGTTTAAAGGTGATGTGGTGTGACATAAGGGGCTTTCTTTAATATACTTCACTTCGTATGTAACTTTGTGAGACATGTTGCTATTATTAACGTCCATGGAGCTTGCTAGGCTCTGACCTCCTGAGGGGTAGGTACTATGGATGGGCTAGATTGAGGGTTTTTGTATACAAATTTGTATGCAATGATTTCCTTCTTATAGATAGATCTATCATTCGCTAGCTAGACATGTATTAGTATGCGTTATGTTACGCCTCAACCAAAGCGTGGGATCTTTCCTAGGATTCTGTACGATTGTTGCTATGCTTACGGCCTCTTCTCCACCGTTTGAGAGCACCTGGTGGAGGGTCCGCCCCTCGAAGATGATTAAGGAGAAGACAGAACGATGATGAACCAAACCAACGGAACTATTAACAAAGAGCCAATTCTTCATTTACATACATATTCAGTAACTTTAACCTTTCACAGCTCTTCTTTTCGAGTTACGAGCCCAAAAATATGCTGTGATATGCCTCGCTGCCACCACATCAATTCCGTCTTCAACCCAATTGCGATGCGGTAGTCATATAATCATCGGGGTTTCAAAGTGAAGCTACGTCGCACCGCTTCCTCATTATGCATCTGGAACGTTATCTGCATCTGCAAATTTCCAACAATAGTAACCCCGAAGTCGCTAGCCGAGCCTTGCCCCCTTATTTCGGTCATTCTTCACATCAAAAGCGCTTCATTGCAAACAAACATTCTTTGATATTGTTGGAATAAACTTTGGGCAAAGTGGAGGCCAATAGTAGGTTTGAATTCAGGTTGTTATTATTGCTCGAAAGAATGAAATCTAAGTTAAAAATTGTTGCAATCACGTGCTGAGGGCTCGCTACGGCGTACCACTCCTGGCACACACTATATGTAGCACCTAGAATAGCACCCTAATACGATAGACTTGATGCTAGCCTTGTCCCCTTGCAATAAAAATAGTGCTATTTATGCCCCTATGGCCTACTTGGCATATGCTTTGTCAACACATTCATGCTAGAGCTTGGGTAAGAGGAGCTTTATTTTCATCTGATGTTTACTTCCAGCGTATTGAATGAGGCAATGGAAGATCGGATAAATGTTGGATTGTTCGAATGTTTGCTGATCATAGTCACAGCTCCAATGTTAACGACTCATCACCTCTACATCGTTCTCCGCAAAATAGCACGGAATATGTATCTTATTCTGCAGATCTTTCCGAAAGACAAGAAGCTCTACTTGAGCGATCGGAATCGACGACCCTGTTCACACCTTTCGAGGATGGTATATCTTCTCAACGTTTACTGGATAGTAGAGGCAGTTATGCCTTCAGTTTCAGTCCATCTCTTCCCTCTGCCCGCGATTATCAAGCTTTGCAAGATGTGGGCCGTGATAGCCTCACAGAGGGCTCACCTCCTAGTGAACCACGTTTGCGGAATGGTTCTGGAGTAACTTCGAACATGAAATCGATATGGGAAAAATCAACAGCGTTTGTAAAACCCCGCCCTCCATTTAAATTTGTTGCAAAATTCTCACAGGGAAGAGATGGATGGTGGAAAAAGCAAATGTTGGTAGATAGAAGTCTGCGATCTATGGCGGTTTTTACGTTGCTATGCGCGATTATTATGGGTGGTATCATTACGAGTGCTTATGTGAAACCTTTCTATTATCAGTTCAACAACAAATATAGTAACAGTATTGGTGGAAAGGATAGGAAGAGTTGTGGGAGTTTGGAGATTGGCAATGTCGTGAGTGAGACTGCTGTGCTGTGGGACTATGAGCATCGCTAATGAATGGAATGAATAGGCTGTTCATCTTGCTATCAATATTGCAGCCACGATGATTCTGGGTTGTTCAAATACGTATCAACAATTGGTTACAGCGCCTCAAGGTACTTCTCATCTATTTGTTCTCTAGCGTCAACCTTGTTTCTCTGCTTCTCTATATATACTCTTTTATTTCTTGATATAGCTTTGATTACTCGTACGCTCCCACAATCCCATGGTTGTCACGATACCCCCTTTTCCTTCAAGGTGTTTCCTTCGTAAGCAATTGTTGACTTCCCGATCTTGCAGTTGAGGAAGTACCTTGGCTGCTATCCAAGAATGGTGAGGCACGAGTAGGAACCAACTCGCCATGGAATATCAATCTTAAAAAGTCTGGAAAGGCGAAAGCTTGGGCATCATGGTTGTTACTTATTTGCACGTCAGTTGTACGTTTCATCCAATCTTTGTGTGAAGGGGGTAGGGTTATTGACTATTTTGTAGCCAGTTCACTTCCTTGCAAACTCGGTCATTGGACCGTCATTTTATATCGAGATGCCAACAAATATTACATACCTTTACAATGAAAACTTTACTATGGAGCGCAGCATGTTCATATCTCTTGGTGAGGAAGGATATAATTCTGCTTGTGTGAGTGATATTATTTGCTTGGAGCGTTTTGAGAGCATATCCATGATCTAGATGCTCAGCCAGGATTCCCTAGGACTTCAATTGCCGAGTGCAATGAGGACTAAACTGACGAAGCTCATAATGAATAGTGGATTGCTTTTAGATCTCGGTTTTATGTTCTGCCTGATAAACTGGATCAATTAAGTTGTCAATACAACGTTGATAGTCCTGGGAATTTGAGCAAGTAGTCCCTATGTCTAGACTCACATATCGAGCACATGACTCACACATGACTTGTAGCATCTTTCAAAACAGTTTTGATTACCTACAATCGGAATTGTACAGCATATAAAGGCACAGCAACTGCCGAGGAAGCCCAGAGGGAGTTTAATCTTTCGAGTACGGTTTACCAATATACGAAAGGAGATTGCACTTTGGATGAATCTGTTTTTTGTGAGTTGGAAGATCAGCAGCTTAAGAACTGTGGATTGAATGTTCGAGTGGAAGCTTGTTTCAGTATCTCTCTCAAGTCAAAGTTATAGAACGATATACTAACAATTTGAAGCGCTATTTGGATGTCTCCTGATTAAAGCCATATACATGATAGGCTTGAACTATCGAGCAAGACATAGGGTCAAAAATCATTGTTTGACCTATGGGGATGTAATATTTGCTTCTGTTATAGATCCAAATTTGAAGATCCATAACGAATGTCTACTCAATTCTGGAGATGGCTATCGATATAATGGCGCATCGGTGTCATAAACATTGCAAAGACCCAGTCCCTTCGCTCACTGGTGATGATATAGGTCATTGTCAGGTAAGATCATTTTACCGATACCGCTTGGTCTGGCATAATCCCTAACTTCGCACAGGAATGCAAGAATTTCAACGAAATCGACAAAGCCGCCGGTAAGTAGCTCCCAAAATGTTGCGCCTTCCACACCTAAATCTAACATACCTACCTGTTTCAGATCTACCACACCCAAGCATGGCAATTAAATACAAAAGATCTTTTCTTCCAACCTCGGCTTCACCGCCATAACACAAATGATAATCCTCACGTTCTGTTCCTTCGCCATGGTCGGCATCTCCATAATTCTGATCGCGCGCATGGCGCGTACTAAATCACAATACCACTTCCTTTGCGAACTTGGGGCTCCTGGAATGGTAATTGGCATTGATTGCGACGTTTCTCTCTCGGAAAACCTCAAACAAAACTACGGTACGTGGGGAGGATTTTCCTCCAGCACTGAATTAGGATACCTACCGTTTTATCAAGTCGGTAATGAATTCATAGCATCTGCTATTTCCAACGGCGCCCAGTTTGTTTTTAGTTTCCTTTATTTATTATTGATCTATAACGTCACGCTCATATCCATGGAACACGAATGGGGAACCTTTGAACACAAACGCAGGAAGCCACGTACTACTATCGTATCAGGTATTCCATTCGAACAATCCTATTTCCTCCAACTCCCCCCCAAGATTATCCTTCCCCTCATGACCTTTGCAGCACTCATGCACTGGCTCCTCGGCCAATCAATACCGACCGTGGGATCCATCTACACGGATAAAGCGTTTGGAGTCGAACGCTCGACATATTTTGTCATGTATGCAGCGTATCCGATTTTTCTGAGTACGGTGTTGATGGTGGGACAGACGGTTATTTGTTGGTGGACTTTTACGTATAGGAGGGAGGGATTTATGCCGCAGATGTATGGGAGTATTAGGGCTTGCTGTGCTAGTACGAGTGGACTTGAGGGTTTCGGGAGGGATGGGATTCAATGGGGAGATTGTAAGGTGTTCCTCTTTCTCTCTCTAGCTCTTGCTTCAGAGTGCTGGGTGTATGGTGTGTGTTTGTTCGATGATGGCTAATTCATCTTTTGTGTAGTGGGGATGGGTAGAAAGTTTCGACACGCGGGTTTCTCGGCTGAAGGTTAGTTGAGTCCTTTTCGTTTGTTCTCTCTCCCTTTTCATCCTATCTTCTCCCTCGTCAGGTATTAACCCATATCCCATAGAACCTGGCAGAATTATACCTGCAGAGCTCTACTGTTAATGTACTCGGATACAGGATAACCAGTTTTCAATCTTCAAGCTAGCAGGAGTTGATATATGAAGTTGCGAATGGAAAGGATTTGGGCGTTTTCTAACCTCATCATGATATTGATTATATAATAATATAACACTCGTAACATCATAATATGCCGATATACTAATATAAATCATATATTAGTCGATCACATTAGTTGATGGGACGGCCCATTCGGGTAAGGTAAGTTTAGCCACACTAACCTTAACCAAGGGGACTAGATCTACTCGATAATTCAAAGCCAGCAACAAACAAACAAGTGTCACGCAATCAATCGTAACAATAATAACTATCTATTTATCTAGATATATATAGACAAGCTTAAGTTATGTGTCTACGGTGAATTAATCAAGGAATATATGAATATCTAATTCAGATAACCTTAACCGAGCCCTGGTTAAATTCTAAAATCATGCATGGAACCTAATCTACTACGTCATTACGTCATTGTTGGTTAATAATAAGGGGTTGGGACGAACCTTACACATACAATGTGACCTCTAGAATTTTGTATGTTGGAGATGAAGATATACTTTTTTCAAATATATGTGATGAATAATATCTCAAGTATCTAGGTAGATAGAGTAAAGTCTTATTGTCTTGAATTAATTAACAAATAAATAGATTATATATAATATTGGTCATACTTCAGGTGAATATAGAAGATATAAATCCTTGATATCTACTCTACTGTGTTGTTATATGACGACAAATCAATGAATCACAATCACTGTTGGCCTTCGCCAATTTCCGTTTCCCTGTTTAACCCTACCTACCGACCTATTGATTGATTTTTTTTGGCTTTTTCCCAAGAGACAAACAACTTTCATTGCACAAAACCAGGATATGCGATCAACAACTTACCGCTATCTCAATTTATGAGCGTAAGGTTTTCTTGATAAAGCTTAAGCAAATTAAGCCCCTCTTCTTCGCCTCTTCTTCGCGTGATAGTTTTTTGAAATCAACGTCTACGATCTATATCTACCAGCTCATACCTCCCTCATTCAACTCTACACCTCTCAAGAAAAACAACAAATTCAACAGACACCTCAAAACAAACCACCGCTATATCCTCAATATCAATCGTCCAAAATGGCAACTGGATTCCTTCACCACGTCGGCACATTTCTACTCCTCCTGTCGGCGATTCTCCTCCTCATAACTACCATTTCCGCTCCCGTCATCAATGACATCGGAATCTTGAAGGTCAAGTTGACAGGTGGAGCCCAACATGGCAACTCGGTGATTTCATTTGGTTCTTTTGGATATTGTGTGGTGGATATGGATGCGTAAGTTATTTCTTTTTTCCACCTTGATTTTGGAGCTGTTTCTTTTCTCCTGTCGGTTTTGGGGTGAGGGATGAGGCTATCACGAGATGGATTCATCTTGGATTCCTTGGACCGAGTCGAATTATCATACTGACTGAGATACAATTAGACAAGGAACAGATTACTGCACCGGGAAACACATCGGCTACAACCCCGCATTTGTAATGTCTGGCATCGAACCCACAGACTTCAGCACCGCCTCCGAAAATACAGTCAAGGCCCTAACCCGGGTCATGGTTCTCCACCCCATCGCCTGCGCCGTCATGTTCGTTGCGTTTCTGCTTGCGCTGGGCGCCGGGGTCATCGGATCGTTCCTTGCATCGCTCGTCTCGGGCATCGCCTTCATCCTTGCTCTCGTGGCCATGGCGTGCGATTTTGTCCTCTTTGGCATTGTGAAGAATCATGTGAATCAGGATGGTAGTGGCAGTCATGCTTATTTTAGCGTGGGGATATGGTGTGTGCTGGCGGCTATGATTACGGGGTTCTTGGGGGCAGTGGTGGTCTTTGTTACGTGCTTGAGTAAGAGGATGCATGAGAAGACGAGTAGGACAAGTGTGGGTGGGAAGGAGTATGTCGGGGGTTCTGCGCCTGCTAGGAGACGTTTCTGGCAAAGAAGAAATCGGTATTAGATCTTGATGGCTTGGGGGGGGCAGAAGATGACTGTTGTTGGTGGGAAGTGAAGAGGGAAGTGAAGAGGGAAGACATCTTCATAAAGATGATACGACTGTAACGATATTTCTTTCCTTGTTATTTGCTTTTTGAAGCAAGAGATACCATACTACACAATATCACAGAGGCGCTCTGGTGTGCTTTAGTTTACTCTACGTACCTTTCATAGCAACGATATTTCTTGAGTGCAGTCATGATAATTCAATAGTCCGTCCTTACATTCAAATGGATCCGATACCCCGACGTGGTTTTATCAAAACAATCAGTCACCTCCCTCGTATTTTTCACTACCCAACATCGAGTTCATCGAGCGCCATCAAGCTTCATCCCATCACCGAATTCTATTTATCATTATTTCATATTCATATTCCAATCGTTCGTCTCAATATCCTTCCCCATCCTTGGCATCCCTCACTCAGCATCCCTCTCAAACCCTATCGTATCGACCCCTTTAACATCAACATCAACATCAAAACAATAGAATAGAATGTAAAAAACCCCACGCATTCTCCCCCTCCCCAAAACTAGCATCCCTACGTAAATTTATCTCTGAATCCTCATGATTCATCTTGTCCATCTTGCGATGGATGGTATTTGATGGGTGGGGCCAAGGGTATTGCGATTGAGATGAGGGTTTTGGTTTTGGTTTCGGGTGATTGATTATTGTCATTTTTGTTCGGCGGTGGTGGTGGCGGTGGAGGTGGAGGTGGATGAGGGAGGAATCAATACGTAATAGTAATAATATTAAAGGAGCGAATGACCTCGTATAGGGTACAACGGGGAGTAGGTGGACTAGATAGGATAGGATAGAACCAAGGTATTCGAACGATTATAATTATAGCACATAGAGAACTAGAATCTAGGAAGTGGGAGAGCTGAGCTCTGCTAGTATATATCTATTAGGACTAGCACCCCTCCCCCCCCCCCTGCTCGAGCAGTACGCAGAAAATCAAAACTTTAACACAATGTCGATATTTATCACTTGTGGAAAATCAGTGCTGTGTGTGATTGATTCATTTCCGGTCCATCAATGGATGAGGGATGTCTATTATCTATGCGATAGAAGAAAGTGAATAGAGAGAGAGATTACATCGAGGAAAGATGAATGATTTAAGGTAAGGAAGTGACGAGAGGATAATGTGAAAATCTTCTCATATATCCAGAGTTGGCAGCTACACCAATGAAAAATTATTGGAGATGGTGTATCGAGAGATTTCTCCTCTCTTGGCAGGCATTTGATCTCACGTTAGGAGTATAGAGGTATTGCTTTTGTTGTTGTAATTGTTGGAATTGTTGTTGTTGTTGTTGTTGCTGTTAAGAGAAATAGATTGATGATCTCGCTTCCGATCGCTTCGAGTTAGTGGGGTTTCTTGGTTTGAATAGGGGGATTTGTTGGTTTGTGCGTAAGGGTAATCTGTCGAATTAGAACTAATTGCAGGAAAAAAAAACCGATTGAAATTGGAGTGAGGATAAGAAGAAAAGTATAAAAAAAAAATATCAGAAATATATTTATGGGAATTTCTTTCCAATTTGATCTGTGGAATGTGTTCAGAGGAAGATAGATGAATGATAGATAGTCTGCCTAGGGGGTAGAATGATAAGACACAAAAACGATGCGTATGAGTATTATAATTTTATAAGGTATATCTGTTCTATTGGTCAAAAACTTTTTGATAATATTTCTCTATATCAATACGGCCATTGGGTAGTTATTGAGATATTGACTAATTTAAGTTAAGATGGATTGAAGTGGGTTGAAGAAAGGACTAAGGGATATTCATTGATGTGATACCTGTATTTTAACACCACTACTCCTAAGACACATGGATATAACATAGTCGCCTCTACATCTTTAATTTACAACATGTCAAAGTGTAATGCAACGAAAGAGAAGTAATATATTTATTGGATGCTATTTGAGCAGGAAATCTACAACTGTATTCTCCCTAAAGGAATGAATTTGGGCCTCTAGCCTAAAGAAGCGGCAGCATCAGAGACCCAGGAATAAAAAAAGAGAGACAGAAGTGCATCTTATCAGTAGATGAAATGAATGTAAAGCATGCGACGTTATATCACAAGGCCAAAAGCCGAATTGTCCTTGAACCTGAGAGAGCTCTTGACAGCAAAAATTTCCAGCGCTTTCCTCCCAAGTTTCACGCAAAACTAATCGGCCGAAGGTTTGGGGGCTGAAGATTCGGCCTCCTTAGTTTCTGCATCCGGTGTGCCCTCTTCTGTTTCATGCATGATGGCATCGGCCTCGGAGGAGTCGGTGAGTTCCATCGATCTCATCCCCGGTTGGAAATGGTAATTTTTTCGATTTCATTAGAATGAATATCAAAAGAGCCTGAATTACCATAGACATCGAACATTGTGACCGAAACATCATTCCACCAAGTCGCGGGCCAAATATCTTTAGGACCCGACGTGACCAAGAGAACAAAGCATAGAGCATTCGGATGTTGATTAACAACAATGTCTTGTGTCCAAGCCCTTGGATGCACCTTTCTATCTGTGTAATGAGTCAGGCCAACGGTCACGGTATTCTTAGGCCCTAGAGTCCGAATATAGTGCAGCTGCGGATCTCTAGAATGATAGGCAATACTATTTGCCATCCCCACAACACTAAAGTTCTCTTTATTGTGGCCAGTGGGGCTGGCAACCCTAAACGGATAAACTTTGCTTCTTAGGAAGTAATTTTTCTGAGCTCATCCACTGCCTTGAGCCGTATCTTCTCTCCACCATTCACAATTGGTTGTAGTGTATCTGATCTCTGTGACCGCTCGAAAAGCTATGTAGGAATCATTTGGGGCAGTACGTGTGGTAACCCATGTGCCATTAGGCTGCCGGATGCGTGCCCCGACACTCTTGACTTCAGCTCTTGTTGTAGAAACCCAATACCTTTGGTGCTGGTCCGTCATAGAACTACTCAACGGAGAGGGTGCTGGAGCAGTGTCTACTGGAACAGAGTCTTCTGGGGTAGAGAAGCTTGTAGGCATTGTATGCGAGTGGTCTGGATTGACAGTGACTCACAAGAATGAAGCTGGAGTTCTTACCGATTTCTACTATGATAGCCTCGGTCGCCCAATTAGAACAGTCACCTCCAGAGGCACGGCTTATGAGGCTGAGCAACGCCAAGAGTATACCATCCTTGGAACCAACAACGGATCCCTTCGGACAGAGACTGACGCAAAGGGCCTACAAACTCGCTATATCACAGGTGGTTTGGATAGGCTCCGGCAAGTTGAGCAACAGGACCCTGAGGACCAAGTCTTTCGGTTAATCCAAGAGAACAGCTACAACGCTCAAGATCAACACATTGCAACGTCTGAGATTGATTGGCTGAGAGGTTCGGACTCACCGGTTGAGCAAAGGATTCATAAGTCCATGGAATACGATGATTGGGGAAACGTCTACAGAGTGACGGAAAACTCTGGGTTGCGTACAATATCTCAAACAGATCCAATTACCAATACAAAAGTTGAAGGCATTGAAGGAGAGGGCATAACCAAAACTAAATTGAATCTCTTTGGCGCCCCCACACAGGTAGCCCTATATCACCGAGACGACACGCTCTATAGCAAAATCGAATACACCTACGATGGCTTGAATCGTCTTGTCAGCCAAGTTGATAACTTGGGTCGCACAACACAGCACAAGCTAGATTCATTTGACCGTGTAGTTGAAACCATCTTGCCTAGCTCTCGCGTGGTAAAAACAGAATATGCAAGCCATACCACAGCCGTACTGCCTACGTCAGTAAAACTCAATGAAAAGACCGTTGGTGAGCAATCTTTTGATGGCTTGGGTCGCATTACACGGAAATCTGTCAGCACACGAATTACCCGTCAAGCTTATTCAGGGACTTCACCTGAGCCTTCGCAGATAACCAACCCAAATGGAGAGCAATACAGCCTATCCTACCAGCCAGCTTTAAACGACGCAGTTACGCAGTTGAGTAGCAGCAGTCACCCAGATACTTATCGGTACGACTCTAAAACGGCTGCTCCGTTGCAGCTCAGCGGGTCTTTCTCTACCCACGATTTCCAATATCAAGCTTCTGGACTACTTTCCCAGGAAAACATCCACATCACTGAAGACCAGACATATACTACGCATTATACACACAGAATGTCGGGAAAACTGCAACAGTATACCGATTCGAACGGAAAAATACGTGCCACTCAGTATGATGCTTTTGGGAGACCTCAAAAGGTCGTGCAAGGCAGGTTGAGTGTATCCTTTGCCTACGACAATGCGAGCCGCGTGACCCAAACTCGTGTTGAGGACGCAGAAAAGAACACCACAATAAGGACGCTTCTGACCTACGACGATTTTGGTCGGGAAACCAAGCGATCTGTATACAAAGGAGAATCTACTTTGCTATATGATCTCAGCCAGACGTACAATGGAATCGGTTTCGTGGCTTCGCGCCGACAGGAGAGAGATGGTAGTCTGCTGCGGAGCGAGAGCTTCGAGTATGATGTCCATAACCATCTCATCAACTATCAATGTCGAGGAAGCCAATCCCCAGCTGACAAGAAAGGAAATCGCCTTCAATCCCAGAGCTTCGTTTTCGATGACTATGATAACATTGTTGTTTGTTCTACAGTGTTCTAAGACGGCAGTTCAAATGAGTCCGTTAATTCGTTTAGTGCAGATGATCCTACTCAACTCATCCAGATAACCAATACACACCCAAGCTATCCATCCCAGGTGAACCTGGAGTACGATGCGAGTGGCTGCTTGACGCGCGATGAAGAAGGCCGAAGATTGGAATATGACAACATGAGCCGCTTAATCCGTGTTCGAGATGCTGACAGCAATATTCTTGCTCAGTATCTGTACGATGCAGCCGGAAAATTGGTTTGCCAGAAAGTGCCTAACCAACCAGACACAAACCTCTTCTATCGGGGATCGCTTATCGCTGTGAAGAAAGGAGATGACCTGGTGAGTTATTTGTCTCACGGATCCGAGTATTGGGGAGAAACAACTTCTCAACAAGACGGGAGCACCCAAACTCGTCTGTGGGCTTCCGATGGTCATCAGTCTGTTCTCGCCGAGTTGGATTCTCAAACCCCTGATCAGATTCAAGATCAGCAGTACACGCCATATGGATACTCTGGTTCCGAATCTGGAGCCTCCTCCTCCATCGGCTTCAACGGACAATGGAAAGATCCCGTTACAGGATGGTATCACTTGGGCAACGGTTATAGAGTCTATAACCCACAACTCCAGCGATTCAATACACCTGATCCTTGGAGTCCATTTGCATCGGGAGAGATAAATCCTTATGCATACAGCTTGGGAGATCCAATCAATCGAATGGACCCTGATGGCCATTTCAGTATCTTTGGTATGAATTTTGGATGGAAAGATCTCATCATGACGGCGGTTGGAATTGCCGTTAGTCTAGGCATTGGCATTCTCACTGGTGGTGCAACCATAGCTATACAGATTGGTGTTGGCATTGCAGCCGGTATTGCCAGCGACGTATTGTCCGGCATTGTTGGAGATTTAGTTGAAGGAAATTCAATCACCTGGAAGAGTGTGGGCCTCGATGCACTGGGTGGGCTGGTAGGTGGAGTATTTGGCGAATCTGGCGGGATGGCCCTAAAATCAGCAATCAAGGGTGCCAAAGCCCTTCCAATGACTCTCAATAAGGTAGTAGGCCGGGCAGGCTCGTTCAACTTGATACAGGGAGTGGCTGGCAAGGCTGTCAAAACGGGTTTGGCGGCAACTGTGAAGAGCGGGTTGAGATCTACCGCTCGAGGGTTGATTATAGCAACGGTGGCATCAAAAACTTTGGTACCTATTATGGTCCCTGATGATCAGGATGAAGGGCAACAATCCGAAGGAGGGTCGTCGAGTTTACCAACCAACAGTGGTGGTGATACTAATTCAACCAATCCACTGGGGCGTTCCGGGCCTGTTCAAGTTGGTAGCCAGCCTTTCTATCTTGACAGAGGATCTTCCATAACGAGAGATATCATACGACCTCTCATGAAAGATAGCGATGACACCGCTATTTCAACATCCTTCATGGGCAATTATAGTGGTATAGATACTAGCGCTGGAAGGTCCGCTGTTGCAAATTTGCTTAATCGTAATGTTCGATTTACTTATGGACCATTTACGGATGGGCAATAGGTTTGATTTATTGATGGACTGCCACTTGCTCGTAGATTATTGGGCATCGAATGAAATCTCATCTCCTTTCACTGTCCCTTGCACCTTGCAAGTGTATGCCTCCAACTGTTGCTCCCCGGATTTCGATGAATTGTACCAGTAATCCACTGTCCCCAGATTTTGATGAATAGTTCCGGTAGTAGTACCCTGTTTTGCCTAAACAATCAATCTATCGTGTTTCTTCTAGACAATACTGTGATGATGATGCACAAGTTCTTTGCGGAGGTCTTCCGGCGGTGGGGCATTGTAATCGTGAATCCTACCCGCCCTTGGGATAGCAGGTGTCATGGTGTATTCCAGCCAGCAAAAAGACTTATTTTTTGGCATCACATCTCGTCCACTTCATATTGAGGATAGGCTAATATAATATTTGATCAGCTAAGCTTATGCTGACGTGATATCTTGAAGCCACCTGGAACACCGGTCTGGAAACCCCCCTCGGGATCATACTTCTTGCTCACTGCTTGCAAGCTGTATTCATCTCATCGCCATACCCACTGATTGGATCTTGATGGCCCAACGAATAATTAAAATACTTATAGCGATTGAACAACCCCGCACTCTTACTGAACTCGTCAACTTCCTCGATAAATCTTTTAGCCGTTCCATCCATGCGTGCATCGTCAAATGTGCTCTCCCAAGAGAAGGCCAACATGCATAGAACGAGAGAGCTCTGCGAAGTATCAAGACCTGTTGAGTTGCCTCCAGATGCCGTTGATTTGGCGGTAATTGAGCCATGGAAACGCCAGTATGTCAAGGTCCAATGCATACCTTTGACATCTTCCACAGACGCAGCCGCAGCCGCACTTTTGAAGAGAGCATATACGTTCTGCAAATGAGCAACAGAAAATTGAAAGGATGTAGGAGCAAAGGCCTGACGAACTCCATTGGCCTGCATTTCCTGGATATCTCTAGCAGTTTTGCCAAGGGTCGAGATCTTCATTGTATTTCTGTATTGGGGCTTGATATCTATGAAAGGTTTGAATACCGCGGATGTGCTGCCTTCTTTGATGTATTCGAAGTTTGATGCAATGGTGAATTCGTTTGAGGTGAAAACACTATGCTTAGCTTCATCGAAGCATATGGGTTCCAATCATTTTGCATACTTTCGAATTGCCTCGAAGTTCTCATCCAAGGTGGAGATTGGATATAAGACGAGCCCAGCCCATTGTTTGCCTTGCGGAAAAGTTGACCCCGGATAGCTTCCCCTCGAACCGAGACAAGATCCTCACTTTCGTCCACTCCAACGGCATCAAGATTCCGCAAGTCAATTGTGATACCATTGCATTGTCAATATTCGCGCGGCCTGCAAACGGACTGCGGCCGCCTCCTCTAACCGCCACTTTGGTAGCAATTTCGGTCTCGGAGTTGATGGCTCTCGAAGATTTTAGAACCTGGGCGACATCTTGAGCAGATAGATGTAGGGGCGATAATGAAGGATGGTTTCCGCTGTGCCTCCTGAAGAGTAAATAAAATAAGACTTCAAAGAATCGTCATAAACATCACTGTCAGGCTCAAAGACTTTCCCTTGAGACCTTTTGCAAGTGTGATGAAAATTGAAGAAATACATGGCTTTTGGGTGCAAATTTGTCATCGCTTGATGAGAAGGATGTGGTTTGGGCTGAAGAGTCTTGATGGAATCTGAACGCTACCTCACAGTTGCAACCAACTGCGGCGTAGACTCTGTCGGAGGCCGTGACCGATTCATGTTGCATTGGATTGGATTGGAGAAGGTTTAAACTGCCCCACTTCAACTTCTTACCTTGCAAACCCCGCGGAGCAATCAAAAAGGTACAAAAATAGCAAGTTGCTAACCATGAATAGACTTTTGTATCATATCTTCACCTCGGTACTTTGTCTATCAATCTCTTGACGAACAATGCCGGCCAGAGTCTATCAATCGCCTACGCATCATTCATCCTTGACTGTAAGTTGACTCATTCAAAGGCCATGACTAGATCTCTGCCGAACAAACTTCAGTATCGAGACATATAGAAGGTATTATCCGTTCTACTCCGCTATGAAGGTCACTACTTTCACAAATGCAATTAATTGAAAGCCAAAATGTTCGGAGACATACAGCCAGCACTGTTGCAAGCTCCAAAGATAGGAAACTTATCAAAATCTTGTCGTATCAAAAATGACAAGAATACTATCGTAGAAAAACAATATGAGCACTTGCCCAGTACAGTAGCATTTTGTTCACTCAAATTGATTAGAGCAACAAGACACCCAAACCAGCAATACAGAGTAGACATACATAGCCTCTCCAAACGCCCCTGCAAACGCCACCAGATACATACCTTGACTCCATACCTATATAAGCCTTTTCCAAGCCAACCATACATACATACACAATAACATGACGTTTCCTTTGCAATTGACCAAACCATCTTTTTCCCTCTCTGCCCTTCTCTTCGACCCTTCTCTTCGAGAGGAATAGGAAATAATGAGGCAAGAAAATGAGAGTTGAAGAAAGAAAGGTTGAAGATAACTATAAATTTATTGGAAGGGAACAAGACTAGCATCAAGGGTATCGTATTAGGGTGCTAATCTAGGTGCTACATATAGTGTGTGCCAGGAGTGGGTACGCCGTAGCGAGCCCTCTGCACGTGATTAAAACAAAATTAATAAATAGCATTGAATTTATAGAGTTAAGCGAGCAAATGCCCTATTCAAGAAAGCTGCCGTTTCCCGAAACAGAATATTAATTAATCATCAACATCATCTATTTCAGCTTCTTTATACGAGTGAGTACGTATGTACTCTGTATAGACTTAGTTATATATGTGACCGACAATGTGGTTCGCTCGCTAATGCGCACGTGCGTGCTGACGATCAATTGCAAAATCCTCTTCAAACGGAAAATGCCCATGCCAATCGATAGATCTCACACGAGTCACGCCCCGCCTTCATCTTCATCATTGTATTGTGTGTTCCTCGGCAGAGGCGTGACTGGCGCAAGTATGTATGTATGTATGTATTATATGCAGGCAGGCAGGTCTAATGGAATGGTGGCATTCTGCAGCCAAGTAAGTTCCCGATGTTGCGAGTACGAACCAATTTTAAAGTAAAGTCGCGCTGGCTTGCCATGGCCAGAATCCATACCCATACCCATACGCTAAGATAAGGGAGGAGAGGAAGGAGGAAGAAGGCCAATGATATTTCCTATATTCCTCCCTTTGGTGGATCCGTGATTGGTATGTTGAAGATTCCAAGAAGATTCCAAGAAGACTCCAAGAAGGCCTTATCGGATTAGCGTATGTGCTGATTTGAATAACTTTCTGGCGGCAGGAACGGTTGTATGGTGTGTTTTTTCTTTTTTTCTGAAGATGGGTACGAGGGCTAGTTTGGAGGCTGGGGCCTTGGAGGAGGGGAACTGGCAATTGGAGAGCGTCATGAGTTGGTTTATTGGGATGATTTTAAGATCGATTGTACAAGTGCGATAAGAAGGATACTGGAGCCTAGAAGCAAGTCTGAAGGACGTGATAAGGGTGGGAGTGAAGTGACTTCGCGCACTTGCACTGTACTGTGGAGAGACGTAGACTTGCATATTTTGAAGCAGAGGCATGCTCGCAGCTATCTGTATACCCCACGAACCTCGGACATTGTACTCGCCCAATCAAGGGATTGGGTTCGTTCAGCTCTACTAGCATTGAAAGTCTAATTGATGTAATATCGAGGAGTAATATCGGCGGCTCACGACTCATTTCATATATGTCTTTACATAAAGCAAATGTATAAGGAAGGGTATTGGTAGTATCATATCTTGATTGAAATCCAACAGTTAGTTGTCTGTCCCCCTCATCGTTTCATCTCAAACCGTGTGCGGTAACAGCACATTCCATCGTGCTGCTACCAATACATGTACAGTAACAAGTAGCCTCCCAATTCCCCGGCTCCTCCTCACCGTCACTGGGCCCGCACTATAATGGCTGGTGGGGATCTCAGCTAAGCATTTCTCATGGGGGATTGGAGAATAGCATCTCTTTCACCACTTGAACTCTTGTACTCTCTTATCTCCAGAGTTCTCCACTGGGTTATGTGCGTTCTTGCCCGCCATGCGATCCCTGCCCTCCACGCGCCACCAGAACAAATAGTTAACCCTAAATAAATAAATCGGATGGCGTAGGCTGAATTGAGGTTGTTCGTCCGATCACATGATTCACAATTAGCACTAGCTAGTTCATCCTCCCCCCGTCTAGGTTATGGTTATGCTAAATACCGTAACGTATTTTTAATTATCATTACCAAATGAACAAGTCTAAATGACTTGAAAAAGGTATAAACGTAATTATAATCACTTCGTCGTGTTAATTATATATAAACATATGCTAGCTAGCTTTAGCCTTAGCCTTAGCTTTATTTAGCCTTATCTAATCTTGGTTATCTCGTCTTGTTCTTGCTCCCTCCCAGAAACATGCCAGCACCAAGTCGATCCACATCACGATGCCAGGAAGACATCTTAACACCGACTGATAAACGCGATGGCTCAATCTTACTTATCTCTACAGAGGACCCCATTTCCCTCTCTCCCTCCGCTCTCCGACCACAATTTCGGTCGGGCTGACCGTTACCTACGTACGGAACACTACTGCACGAGTAAAAGTAAGCTAGCTCTCGCTCCCTAGCTAGCTAGCTTTCAACCCGCGCATGATTTCTCCCTCTCCCCCCAATGAGCAGGAGCAGAAGGCCGGACCAAGCTGCACGAAGACGCACACGCTCCCTCCTTAGCCCTTAGCCTTGCTTGGATTTGGAAATTTGGGAATTTGGGAATTTGGGATTTGACTTTTTGACTTTGACTTTTGACTTTGGATTTGGAATTGGATTTGGGAGTTACCCGTTATCATTTACGGAGCACGAGGCCCGATAGCTAAGTACGCAGTGCATTGTGGTTGGTTGGTGATGGCTAGGATGGGGTAGGGCGCAACGTAAAAGAGATACAGGTGAATCAGGTTGGGGGAAGGGGGGGGCTTCGTGTATAAGTACTCCATGTTACGCAGCGTAACTCAAGATGTCTGTCATCTTGCCCCCCCAACGTCCGTCCTTGTTTCTCACCCGGTGCTTGCAGCTTCGTCTTTTGATATCATCCTCGGCAGAGCTGAATCGAATTCGAACCTACTGTCCCTCTCTTCTGTTATCATCGTATCGTCACAGTCAACCCCGACTTTCAAAAAGGGTAGTTAATATTCATTATCCAAGATGACGCTCGACGATAAGGAGAAATACGCGACCGATGTGCCGCCCTCGTCACCCTCCGGCTCGGGCGACATCGAGGTTGGCCAGACTGGTCAATTGAAGAGACAGTTGAAGGGCAGACACATGCAGATGATTGCCATTGGCGGTTCTATTGGAGCTGGTCTATTTGTTGGTTCGGGTTCTGCACTGCATTCTGGTGGTCCGGCTTCGTTAATCATCGACTTTATCATTATCGGTATTATGCTGTTGCTCACGGTCAATGCTTTGGGAGAACTTGCCGGTAAGACAATAATAGCCCTCCATACATGGCTTCCCTTGATGGGATGGGATAAAGATCGCACAAGCTAACATGGACGTGCGACAGCTCTCTATCCGATCCAAGGTTCTTTCTATAACTATTCCGTTCGTTTCATTGACCAAGGATGGGGTTTTGCCATGGGATGGAATTACGCCATCAATTGGCTCGTCATCCTCCCTTTCGAATTAACAGCTGCCGGTATCACGATTGGATTTTGGACCGATCCAGACGTGACCGGCCATCCAACCGTCAATGTTGGAGTTTGGATTACGATCTTCCTCATCTTGGTGACCGTGGTCAATCTCTTCGGTGTGAAAGGATACGGAGAAGTTGAATTTGTTCTTGGATTGATCAAAGTAATGGCCATCATCGGCTTCATCATTCTGGGTATCATCATCGATTGCGGTGGCGTCCCAACCGATAGCCGTGGCTACATCGGCGCCAAGTACTGGGACAACCCTGGCCCCTTCCGCAACGGCTTCAAAGGATTCTGCTCCGTCTTCGTGACGGCCTCCTTTGCATTCGGCGGAACCGAACTTGTCGGATTAGCCGCCGCAGAAGCCGACAACCCACGCAAATCGATTCCCAAAGCCACCAAGCAAGTCTTCTGGCGCATCTCCCTCTTCTACGTCGTCTCGCTCTTCATCCTCGGCCTCATCGTCCCATCAGACAACGCGACCCTCTCCAAAGCCTCCGGAGGCCACACATCCTATTCCCCCTTCGTCCTCTCCTTCCGCCTCGCAGGAATCAAAGTCCTCCCCTCCATCTTCAACGCCGTCATCACCCTCTCTGTCATCTCCGTCGCGACCTCCTGCACCTTCGCCTCCACCCGCACCATCCAAGCCCTCTGCGCCAACGGCATGGGCCCCGCCCTCGGCGCCAAAGTCGACAAACACGGCCGCCCCTACGTCGCCGTCGCCTTCGCCCTCAGCATCGGCATCCTCGCCTACGTGAACGTCGCCCCCGAAGGCTCCACCATCTTCACCTGGCTGCTCTCCCTCTCGGGGCTCTCCAACTTCTTCACCTGGGGCTCCATCTGCTACGCGCACATCCGCTTCCGCAAGGTCTGGGCCATGAACGGCCGCACCACCGACGACCTCCCCTTCGCCGCCATGTTCGGCGTCGCCGGCTCCTGGATCGGCCTCGGCCTCGTCTCCCTCTGTCTCATCGCCCAATTCTACGTCGCGCTCTTCCCCATCGGCGGCAAGCCCGACGCCGAAGCCTTCTTCCAGGCCTACCTCGCCGCCCCCGTCGTCATCCTCTTTTTCCTCGGCTACAAGGCTTACCACAGGCAGTGGTCTTGGGGCGTCAATCTCGAACACATCGATATCGACGCCGGCAGGCGCGAGCTCGACCTCGTCGCCTTCCGCGCCGAATTGGACGAGGAGAGGAGAGTCAAGGCTACCTGGCCGTGGTGGAAGAGACAGTGGGATTTCTGGATGTAGATGTAGATGTAGATACGAGTGCGAGTTTTTAGTTTCTAGTTTTTATTATTTAGTTTTTTTTTTATACCATCATCATCATCATCATCATCATCAATGGCATATACACAACATGACATTATGACATCATGCCCCGGGAGTTTGTAGGTTTTGGGCGACGGGAATTTAGTTTAGATGACGATCATGATCACGATCATGATGGAACTCGGGAATCTAGAGCTAGAGCTAGAGAGAAGAATTGACTGATGCATTTTATGATGATTATTCTACCATAAATGAATGAATAAATAATCAATTAATTACCCCCGTTCAACTACTAACTCCTTTACCTCCCCCCCCCCCTCGCCTCGTCTACCCACCCCCCTTTCCAATCCATACCATCCATCCATCTGGCATTCAAAAAAAAAAAAATCTCATCATTCCCCATCAATATCAATATCAATATCAATATCAATATCCAAAATCCAAAATCCAAATGATAACTTAACCAACTACTCAATAAACCCATAAAACCAGACACAAGATACAAGACAAAAATACATACATCATCATATCATCAATCAATCAGTCAATCAAAATATCAATCAATCCTCACAATTGTTAAAAATCTTCGCTTCTTATTTTATTTTATTTTATTTGCCTCGCTAATAATTCATTTTTTATTCTTTCTTCTCTTTCTCTTTCCTACCCATCTACATCTTTGAAAAACATCGCATCGCATCGCATCGCTCAATTTGTATGCTTTAACATTTCTTATCCTACCATCCCATCCATCCATCCATCCATCCATCCATCCCTCTTCCTTCCCTTCCCTTCCTTTCCTTTCATTCATCCAAATCACGCCTTTCCTCCGTCCCTCCACCCTCCACCCTTCACCCTCCACAAAAAACAAGTCAAGATCAAGAAACGCCATCCCACAACCCTACAACCACCCCAAGTCCCGACCCGACTGAGCACTTCAATGTCGAATGTATTCATGTGTATCTTGTTTTTTTCTCTTCCATCTTTCTTTCTCTGCACTCCATTTCTATACCATCGTGAGCCCCCCCCCCCCCCCCTCAAAATACATTAAGTGTCTTTTCTCTACCCAACTCAAGATTAACCTGCCATATTAGACCTCGTAGTCTGCTCAGGTAGATTCTCGACCTGATTCGAGCCCTCAATTCTTCTCTTTGCTTCAGCCTTCTCCGATTCCGTGATATCTGCTTCATTCTTGCGCATATCTGGTGTATGTTGTCCCTGATTTGGATGATGACCAATCGACATACCAACACGTATCTATTTACCCAACATTAGTACGTTTCCTCTCATTCTACTGTACGGTGAGAAACTAGAATTGAAGACTTACCAAAGTTTCCAAAGCCTGACTGGAATTGCCCACCAGATCGTCATCATACTTCATAGCACCCTCTTCAAACAATAGAAGAATAGTACTACCACCAAATTTAAAGTATCCGAGTTCCTCGGCACGTTTAACATTCTCACCTGCCTTGCGAGTAATAACTGTACTTCCTACCATCATTGCTCCTACACAAATAACCATGACTCTACCATGTTCTAGAGAATCAATCGGGATGACTACACGTACATTCTCTCCATACACATCAAGTGCGGATCGAATAGCCATAGGATTGACCGTGTAATATTCCCCTTCAATGGTTTTTGGAGTGCCCATAACACCATCAACTGGAATATGGAAACGATGATAATCTTGTGGAGCGAGGCGGAAAATACCCAAAGAGCCGTTTGTGTATCGTTTTGCATCTTCTGGGTATGCACTACCAAGGAGTCTTTCAACCGAGAATTCGCGACCTTTAACCCAAATCTTGGTAGCTTCATCCATCCTATTAAAGACAACCGATCTACAATCGGCAGGGGAAACAATGATACGGGGATTGTCTGGTGCTGAACATGGCCGTGCATCTGGTTTGAGTTGACGATAGAAGAACTCATTAAAGTTCTTGAATTGTTCCAGTGGAAGCAGAACTTCACTCATATCCAATTGATGGAAATTAATGAATTTTTGGATTTCAGCTGCTGAGGCAGGATCATCATACTTAACACCCTGTTTGAAACTCAAGCCTCTAAGAAGCTTGCGAACTGGATTTATATTAGCAATTGTTTTACTAGGTTTTTCACTAAATTTGTAATAAATTCCAAGCATACTTCTCTTCTTTTCCATTTCTTTAGATTTCAATCCTTTATATAGCAGTCTGATCCCCAAGCGAACATAAACACTCATCCTCTCCTCATTGATTTGTCCGGTGATACGATCTTGCACAAGAATATTGGCGGAATTTGCACCAAGTTTGTAACCACCATATGAGATCTTTGTAATGACCTTGGAGTACCATTTGCGCTGTGCCTGACTGGTTGTGACGAATCCAGCCATAACCAGATTGTCAACCTGGCGCCAATCTTGACTAGCACAGGTAGCGATATGAGTAATGATATCAGCATCGGAACGTTTGTTAAGCCGAGGCTGATGACAGATGGGACATTCTCTAATCTCAACCACATGCTCTTCAGTTTGATTATTGAGATCATCCGAGTCCAACAATTCTCCTTCTTCACCAGGAGTGCCCAACTGATCGACAGATTGCGTTGGCGGGGCATCCCCCTCGGATTGAAATTGGCTGACTGTAATCTCTGATGGTGCGGAATCGGCTGTATCTGTAGATCTGTCTCCACGACTTCCACCAAGTTGATGAGGTATAGCATGCTTGATTGTTGATGCATCAGGCATCAAATTTCTCATCTTATTCCCGAGATGAGTATGGGGTTGCTTTTGCTGCAATTGATCTTCCAAACAAATAACAGCTTGATCAACGGTCAACTCTGAAAATTGCCCATCTGCATTTGGTGATTGAAAGCGTCTAAAGAACCCATTAATTGTCGACTCCTTTAGAGTTGAGCCGAGTGTGTCCAACATAGTCGTAAGCTCCACCTTACTGATACATCCACTTTCATCACTATCATATTGTCTAAGCATGGCTCTCCAAAACTGCTGGCGCAAAGCTGGATAAGGAGCATATTTAGCCTTGATGTACAAGACTGGACTATGCTTCTCCTCCCACTTTTCCGCATTTTTGAGCTTCAGGGGAACCTCGAATGAATGAAACTCAGGATCTCCCTGCTCGGGCGATTCTTCTGGTTCGGCAACTGGAGCTGGTAGAGCGTCATTCGGAGATAAGCCGGCTGGGTTGGCTGCTGGAACACTGGTGGGAGCGAGAGCTGGTGTAGTCTTGCCAGACATTCCCGCATTATTCATACTCTGGGTTGATGTTTCCTTCCTCATGATTGGGCGTCCCAACTTATTCAAACTTTGTGAGGATGCAGATCTCGACATTGGCAATTTAAAACGGGAGCCCTTTGCTTGAGGTTGTTGTACCGACAGAGCACTGAGATCAGGAGGATCTCTCATGGCATAAAGACCGGTTTCCGGGTCAGCTTCTGGAGCAGTGTCGGTAATATCCTTAACTGGCAATACTGTCGAAGCAATAAAGTCGTTTCCAGACAACTTGTCCCTGTCGATAACGGTAAAAGCAAGGGAATACGTTTGTTCATGCCTGAGAACCTGGAAAATCATCTTCTCATTGAAGACTGGATTTAAATTGTGTCGAATCACTCTGGTTCTGTACGTCTTCTTTCCCAAAGATGCGACGACGAAAGGATCCATATCGAATGATGTTCTGGTCATATTTCGCTCCGGGGGGAGATCCGTAACCTTTCCAATCTCCAAGAAAACAATTCCAACCACTTCGCTTTCACCGGAAAACTCATATCCAGTCAATTGCTTCTTCTTCCTCAACCCCTTGAGTCGCAATCTCTTTCGTCGCTTTTCGACATTTTCGGGTTTGGACGGATCGTCGGTTTCATCACTCGGCTCGGTACCTTCATCGAAATAATCATCCTCAGTCATTTCCGTGCCCGGTGTTATTGAACCTTGTTCTCTCGAAGGCGTAACCAAACCAGGACTCTCAACTCCCACCAAAGCCCTGAACTTCTCCAAGATTTGGGTAGAGCTCGCCCCAGGATTTGTCGTATCAAACAATGTGAATTGAAGCATGACGTCTCCGGAAACATTGCTATCCTTCTTCCCGCCGGGTCTCTTCGACCGCAGAGGGTACCATGTTGGTTCTTGTTCGTGTGAATCGTTGGAGAAAATATCTTCGAGTGCAAGGTCGAATTCGCCCAGATAATCCTTTCCAAATCTATCCTTATCCCAACAAACGCATTCCAGGAGTAGGGAATTTGTGCCGGTGACTGGCAATTGTAAAGCGACGTTCCATTCTGGATTTAATGTTTTCTGTATCGTATGAGTCGTGCTCTTCTCCTCCCCGAGTGTGACAACTAGATACTATCATCCGCAGATTAGCTCATGTTGTTCTTCCGATCATCCACAAGACGATAAGGAGCAAGGGATGCATATATGTACTTACAGGATCAGAGGTCCCGCCCTTGTCCTTTGCTGCCAAGTTTCTAGCCTGCCATGAAAATACGTGTTAGTATAGGTAGGTATTATTGGCATTGAACACATCATCAGGATGGATATTTGGAGGCCATTCCCAGCTCGCATGAACTGGGAGGCGAAAGTGGGATTCAATCCATTTCGTACCTTGAGAACAACGACTTTCAACATCAAACCATTGACTTTGGCGCCATTACCATCAGGACTCGAATCCCATGTATGACTTTTATTCTTCATATTGTTGTTGTTGTTGTTGTTGTTATTGTGATGGTTGTTATTTTTGGGGATTGGGCTGGGACTTCGAGAAGCGGTTTTGCTGCAAGTTCTGAGTCGACTCGGG
Source organism: Monilinia vaccinii-corymbosi (assembly GCA_017357885.1). NCBI lineage: Eukaryota > Fungi > Ascomycota > Leotiomycetes > Helotiales > Sclerotiniaceae > Monilinia > Monilinia vaccinii-corymbosi. The sequence continues at coordinate 3,354,629 of CP063407.1, read as the reverse complement.
AGAGAGATACGGACCATGATGGATGAAAGAGTAGCGCGGTGATTAAAACGAGGGGCTAAGCATGCGATTGTACTTGGAATCCAGCCAACCGAGAAGAAGAGGGAGACACAGCTAGAGCAGAGCAAGAAAACAAGGACAAGTTATACTTTCGGAAGAGAGATAGATACCGATTAGAAGAAGTAGCTCAAAACATTGGATGACAAAAGCCTCATCATACCTTCTTGCAATTCTTCCAATTCTTCCACCGAGTTGCAGGAGAGATAGAGCAGGAGTACTGGTACTGAAGCACTCGAGTAGATTGAATCAAAGTCAAGCTTCAATAATGATCCAACAATCTCTCTCACATTATCTTGGCCTTGACTTCATAAATAGATGACTTTGACTTTGGGATCTTTTACAGAGTACAGATAAGATTGGTTGATTGATTAATTAATTAATCTACTCAAGTATAAGATTGAGAGAGGGACAATAGACAATAGATGATAGATGATAGACAGGTGAATGAAGGGGTAAGGGTTAGATAATCGTACTTGATTTGATATAACTATCGATGAAGGGGTTGTATTCGTTAATTAACGGTTCATCACCCAAGTGCGCGTACCTACATGAACATCAATCTACTTCTACTCATCGACAGTTACTACAGTTTAATAACCATTAGGCTGCTACTATATATGCCTCAATCCCTTCATCCCTTAACCCTTCCCATCCTTCCATCCTTCCAACTTCCTTCCCACTTCCTTCCTTCCGTCTCCGCTTTAGCCTTACCATACATACGCGTACCGTACTTCTCTACTCTCGCCTTTATAATTAGATCATCAAACGAAACCAAACAAAGACTATCGTGATATACATCACGTGACCTATACGGCGGCTACTAGCGCGCCAGGCTAGTATCTCGGCCGGCATGCTTAATTTAAATAGCTTCGTTCGTAGCTGAGATTCTAGACCTTCTCAGCAATAGTACAGGGTGAGAAGAGGAAGGTAGAAGAACAAGCTGGATTGAGAGCACTGTATGTATATTGTTGATCTTCATCCACTTGCCTGAAGTTAATTCCAACAAGAACAAAACTAAACTCAAGCATGCATTTAGCCTCGCTTAGCTGGGTCCTTACACTGCAACTTGTTGCTGCATCGGAACGGATAACCGCATGCATCCGTATGTATGTACATATGTATATATGTGTAACATTATTAGATAGGGTTCAGGAGCTTGTACATCTTAAATATCTATCTAGTATTATTTGCTCCCTATCAACAACCAACCGTTCACTGCTCACCCACCCACCCCCTCAATTGCCGACCCATCTCCTTACCCTTGCATCTTTTTATATACCTTCCTTACTACCCCTACACCCATCCATCAACCTCCTCAAACCAAGAAGGAAAGAAAGAAAGAAAGAAAGAAAGAAAGAAGGATATATTCATAGATATAGTCAAAGAAGCTAACCAGCGCTAGCATACATACACACAGCCTCATACTGTAACTTTTATATATACATACATATCTTTATACTTTATCGGGATGAAAATCAAAGCCTAGAATCATATATATCCTATGTAATAAAAAGGTTTGAGTTTAAATTCCACCATCAGAATACGAAGTATTAGTTTATTATTTGTTAAGATGCGATGAACCGGATTTCGATATGCTAGTAGTGTATAAAGATAAAAATAAATATGAAAATATCAAGTGTCCTTGTTTATATCAAGGTTTTGCTGTATGATCCTGTGAGGTTGGATGTTCCCGCCCAGAAGAAGAATGGAATGGGATGGGATGATAAGTACACGGAATGCAACGAGGGGGAGAATACCCATAGATATATATACGTTAAGCGATGATATCGATATGGCGAAAATGGCACATATGTGATGGCTTAACTGGCTATGGATGTTTTTATGGATTGGAATTATATAGACAGACAGGTAGATAGCCCTATATAGCCCTCGCTCCGATAGATCTCGAGCATATCCATTCCTTTCCTTTATGAAACATACACATTAAACCCCGATTCTAGATTCAACAAAAGCGTTAGATTTCGGTTTTCCGATCTACATATATATAAAGCCACCTTATAATTACCTACTCGAATAGCAACACCCTTTACCTCCTCTACAATATATAACTCAGTACTTACTCGATCGACCGAGTTATAGATTGATTCTAAGAATCAAATCAATCAATCATAGGTCAGGTTTATCTTTATGAATTACAGTAGTACTCTTCTAATCACCATATGCATCTTCTCCATATATATACACTTAGCCTTTCAAACCCCCCTCCTTATTAACGACCAGAAAGAAATTCTCTCGTCTCATCTCATCTCACCTCCCATCCAATAAACCTAATCCCCTCCCTCTTTACAAGTACATAAATAATTATCAGAAAATAAGAAAAAGATACTATACTTCTAGACACACCGCACCGCACCCTTTAGCTCGTCTATCGATCTATCTCTCTATCTATCTTATAACATAACACAACTAACCCATCCTCGTACATAAATATACAAAAACATTTTAATTCGAAATTTTGAAATAACATCATCTATTTATCCTCATACTCACATTCACATTCACATCCATCTCTCATCTCTAATCCCAAATCCCCAAATTCATTTCCTCACCCCCCCCAACCATCACTCGCTAACCTTATAAGACCTGACTGACTACTTTCACTTAACCCCCCTTTATAATCTCCACCCTCGTTTCTTCTTACCTCCCCTTCCCCTTCCCCTTCTCCCTCATCTACCTCTGAGAGTACTTCCTGTACGTACCCACCAAATTCAAATCCACTTCTCATTTCTCTCCCACCCCCCAAATTCAGCTAGCTAGCTAATTCCCGCATACAAGCAAAAATTGACCTACTTGTAACTCGTCAAGAGACATGCATTCAATTTCTCAAAGAATCATCATGCGTATATCATATATACATTCACATCATAAAAGGCAAATATCAAATTTGACATCTTCTCGTCATGATCAATCAATCCTCCATCTCCATGTGTCTACCCTATGACGTGAAAATTCCAAGCGGAAAAAGATCCATTGAAAACAACAAACGGTGAGATGAAGAATTATCTTATCTTTGCAATCTATCGAATTTCTATTGCAACTAACTAGTTCCATATCTCGACTCTCTATAAGAATTCATTCCACCCATCTACTTTATCAAATTCATCATGCTCTTGAACTCATCAAATCCCAAAAGTTAACACCAGAACGATTTGTTCCTCCAACACATTGCAATTTGAAAAGGGGGGAATAAACGAAATGGAAACTAGGTCGTGCTTCTCTCTTCCTCGACCTTAAGCACGAACACTCTGCTCTTGAATAATAGATGGGAGGTTATCTTTAAGCTTGGAGAAAGATTCTGGCCACAAGAACATCTTTTCTTCCTTTGTCGGAGTAGCAGCGACATATGAAGGAACCTTGAAGAAAACATCAGTTCTTAAAAGTTTTGAGCATAAGAAATCAGGAAGACCTACAGCATTCTTACTCGAGACCCTTCTCCACAGGTTAGCCCTAGGGTTGAATCTTGCCGGCTTGCCTGCACCACTCGTCTTCCGGTGATCCTCCTCTGCAATCTTCTCCACCTCCTTCTGAATATCCGCAAAAGTATCAAACGGAATATACGCAATCTTATGCTCCAAACAATACTCCTCCAACCTCAACCCCCTTCTCGCAAATAACACATCTGCCTCTCTCGCCGCCGGCAAATCAGATACTCCATCCCCAATAAACACAATCAAGGGGATCGTGCCATCCTCGCATTCCAACTCAGCCAGCTCTCGAGCCTCTGTAATGGATATGGCCTTATCATGGCCCATCTCCGTATCATCCTTCCAGATCGGCTTCCACGCACTCCCATCCTCGCTAATCTCCGCCTCATTCGCCACAATGTGAATCCTCCTACTCTCCTCCTCTCCCAAGAACTTATCCAGCACCTTCCTCAACACCGGCTTCAACCCCGCACTGATGATATTAAAAGGTATATCGTTACCAATGCAAAAGCGATGGAATTTTTGAAAATCCGGATCAATCTCAAGGGATTTCTCCATCACGGCAAACCCATCTTCGAACGGGACCCGAAGTGATCCCCACATCTCTTCCGATACATCTCGGAAGGAGCGTTCGCCAGTGGTGATTTGGTCATTGAGTGCTCGGCGGCGTTCTTCACCGCAACCATGGGCGTCGAAGAGGATGTATCCGCTATCCTGCATGAAGATTGTGCCATCGAAATCTGGCCGAGATGTGTCAGCGTATGCAAGAAGAGAAGGAAAGACCAATGAAAGGATTGAGAGGAAGAGACATACCCGAAAAGCAAATAATCTTTCTCTTACACTTCACCATGTCTGGATCTTGCGTGCGAGAGCGTGACTGGTTTTTTTCTCGACCGCTCGATCTGTAATGGTGAGTGTCGTTGGCGGTACTGGCAGTGGTGGTGTATTGTGGTGTCCTTGAAATTGCAGAGGGCACGATGAGAAGTTTGGGATGAAGGGGAAAGTGATCAGTAGATATCAAGGAAAAAGCCAACGAGATAGGTTGGAACTACTGCTGTACAGGGGTGGGAATGGAAGGAGCAACTGTTGCAAGTATGAAGCTGTGATGAGCTGTTTGAGTTATGGAGAGGTCGATCGAGGCCTTTGGTGATGCGACAAACTAGCCATCTATCTCTAGGATGAAAATGGAATTGATGTGCATGATGCTGAAAAGAAACCGAGCGAGATCAAGGCTATTTCATACGTGTGCACGCAGATTGATGCATCTTCCGGTTCAATCGATCTTGGTTTCTGTCGTGGGAGACATATGCATGGAGTGCAAGCGTTCTTTCTTCGAGATACGTACGTATCCATACTTCGAATCCGTACCCGGTGACAGCTGGCCATGGGGCGTCTCCGGTTCTCTGGAGTTGACACGACATGAGGCGCATGCATGGCCTTGCATCACATGATCACTTGTCCAACGCAATCATCGATGCTGTCTCCCAATAGGAGATATGCGACATCTGTCGTGATGAGGATACCTCGTGTGCCCCGGACTGCCTTGAGCGGTTTCGATTTCGATTTCGATTTCCATCAATCATTTCAATGAAGGTTAATACTGGGGAAATGATGTCACGGCGCATGTTTGTGCATCTCATAATGATATCGTACAATAAAGTAAAATGTGGCGGCGAAATGAGATTATCATGAGATTATCGTGAGATGTGTCTACTGTGAGAAGTAGCAGATCGTGATGGGATTGAATGGTATACAATTCCAATGGTGTTCATGTTTATTTTGGGGCATTTCTGTGTACAATTCGATACCTTTCCTGCGATGTCTGTCGCCATTTGGGAGGATGCTATATCTATCAACTGCAACTCCCAGTCATGATATACTATCTCGCATAAACCTCTCCACACCCAATAAACAAGAGACGGTTCTCCTAATCCCTCGCTAAACAACGATATAGATTTCCCCAACGCCCCCAAAGATTTTCGTTTCTGCTAGCATGTATTATGCGGCCGCGACCTTTGCAGAGTATTTTGTAGCTGCCTTATCGAACAGTGAACTCTTTTCTTCCAAATCCTTCAGGAATGCGTGTTCCGGTGATGTCCTTCTCAATGAACTAAACGATGAATGTTAGTAAAAGTAGAATTTGGCTTGGTGTTCAAATCTCTGCTGAACCTTGAAATTGCTGCTCCATACATTGCTGAAGTAGCAATTTCAGGCTCGAGGATAATTCGAGCAAAAAAACAAGCATACCTCAACAAATCACTCGAATCCTTCCCTGAGATTGTATTCAAAATGATGTTGTTTGCGAGGACTTCAGAATTTTCTGGATCCTTGCTGAAAGCTTGTTCTAATGCCGCTTCTGCTTCCTCCAATCTTCCTAGATGGATTTCTGCGATAGCTTGTGCGACAAGAGTTTGAGTCGAAGAGGTGGATGGAGCTTGTGCGAGTTCTTCGAAAACATAGAATGCTTGCTGATATTTTTCTCCGCCCTGGATAATGTCAGTGGTGGGATATTTGTAGATTGAACGTGAGAAGACCTACAACTCGAAGTCCAACCCAGGACTCAGCCAAGTTAACCAGCAGACTATCTTGAGCCCACCTCCTAGCTTGTTGGACTTCTTTGATAGCTAAATCGGTACGGTTTTGTTCCAGGTGGATCTGAACCATGAGGGCCACGGCCTCGACTAATCCTTATTGTCAGCCCCCGGCTTGCTGCTGTGAGTGATCCAAGAGTAGATGACTTACGGCTGCCTTGATGCAACCCCAACAATTGCAAGGCTTCCTCACTCTTTCCTGCAGCTTGTAACACTGTTCCGCCCAATACCTGTACCGTCGCATTATCACTCGAATCCTCCGCCAGCTTCGTAATCAGCTCTATCGCTTTCTCTTCATCTCCAGTCGCGAAAAGAGCCAATGCTCCCACCGCCTTCAGTTCCACATCATCTTCCCCTTCTACAGCTGCTCGGACATCTTCAGCTTGTCCAAGTGCGATCTGAGCTCTGAGGGATAGAACGCGCGCTGGAAGTGCATTCTCCGGTGAAAGGGAGCTGGTATCGAAATCAATGGCTTCCTGGTATTGACCTTGGAAAAAGTAGTTGTGCAAGTTTAAAAGCTCGCCCTCTGCCGAAAATGGATCCATGGTTTATGATTGTTGTCTCTGGAAAGAATGTCGAAGATTGAGTGTGTTAACGTTGACGCTGCGAGAGATACGTGTTGAATCCGCTCGAGGATGCCGGAACTTGCCGAGGTCGTTTGAAGCTAATTTCAATGGCTTGAGGGCGAGGACCTGAACAATAGAGACGAATTGCTCCCTGCCATTTATTAAATCCAACCTCACAGCGTCCATACCCACCTCCGATGCCAATAGTAGAGGACGTACTTTTCGATCTTCTACTCTCTCATCATCCTTCACTTCCTCGAGCTCGTCCGTAGAGTCTTGGAAAGGGAAAGGGAAAGGAATCTTGGATTTGCTCTCAACATTGCCATGGACCTCCTCCTTCACCTCTTCATCAACCTCCCCATTCGCCTCTTCACCATCCTCTTCATCAGTTCGAAGTAGCAGTCTAATGTTATCCCAAAATGCTCTGGTTTGGATTTCTCCGCGGTAGTGGGACCGTCGTCCTCGCGGGACCCGCAGGAATTCTTCATGCATTCTTGTTAGAACAATCTCGTCTTCCTAGTTCATGGATCACAAGTTAGTTGACTTGGCCCCCAGGAGAGCTATCGCCCAGAGAAAATAGTGCGATTGGGCTCACCAGTTTCTTGTCCACATTCTTGTCACATTCTAAGCATCTCATTAATGGCCCGGTCATGAAGAAGTCTCGGTTTTTCTGTACCAGTCTCTCATATCCATTAATTCGTGCTGCTACTGTCATGGCCTGCAACAGCATGGAGTCGGTAATAAGTGGATGGGGCTTATCCCTAACCCCTCGACGTTTGCAAAGCTCGAAATTATATTTATCCTTCTCAGGCGACATCGTTTCACAGAACGTTGAAGAAAGCAGCGAGATGGTCTTCTGATTCTGTGAATAACGATTACTTTGGCTTTACATTCATGACTGGTATGTATTTTATATTCACATTTATGCCCTTAGCGTTCAAGATGGAAGATTCAAACATGAATCACAGCAAGATACGTTCATAATCCAGGCATTACTCTTCCATATATTTCCCTCCTTTTTTGTCGATACTTCTTAGGCGCCATGCATTTACTGGAAGTATCACAAGTTCCCCTCAATAGGAGGCGCTATCACGATATTCTTCTTGATTACATGTATTTCCAGCAAGATGACAAACCCAAATCTCCCAGAAATGACGACTTTACCTCCAGGATGGATTGGTCGATTTGATGATAATGACCGAGTTTACTTTGTTGGCCCTGGAGGGAAGTCAACGTATGATCATCCAAAGTATGGTGTGATTCCAAAACCATGGCAACTTAAGGTTGACCGATCTGTCTCAAAACCTTGTGAATACTATTACAACACGCAAACAAAGGCCAAGACAAAGGATAACCCACGTTTCAACGAGGATGTTCTAGGATCATCTCTTCTTAAAGTCTCTAGGGTCATTCGGGAATCTGCGACTGTAACAAGGAACTCCCAAGACGAAATAAAGAACAAACGACGTACACACATCAAGAAGATAGACATACGCCAACATTACGAAATCGTGCATACCATCGATAAGGGGGAGGGTGGTATAGGCGGTATGAACGGAGGGGTACATGTTGTGCGACACAGAGGTGTCATGACTGGGCTCTATGTCGAGAAAAGATTCAAGAAAGATGCATTGCAGCACCGACAAGATGGCAAGCCTGGATTCGGCATAATAGAGATTCTGATTACTCATAGGGTGATACATGGTGGCCTCGCTGCCTTCATCGAAGGTTTCATAGCCCCGGACATGATACACCCAACAAGTGCATCTTTATATCTCGAGTTTTGTGATTTGGGCTCTCTCAACGACCTCATCAAATGTTATGCTCAACGTGTACACACAAATGAGGCGGCTTACATACCCGAGCGTTTCGTCTGGCACGCCTTTTGTGGACTCTGTGATGCTCTGGCCTATCTTTGGGGTGGAAAGAGCTTTTTAAGTGATACAAATGCTGGAGGGACTGGGCCTGAAAAGGTCTGGAAATCCATCTTACATCGTGATATGAAACCCGATAATATTCTCATAAGATCCAGAACCAATCTCAGTTCCCAAAAATATCCTTATTTAGTTATTAGTGATTTTGGTTTGGCCACTGATGATACTAAAGACATTGCACAAAGAGGAGGTAGAATGGTTGGGTCGATTCATTACTTCGCACCCGAACTTCTCTGGCCAAGTATCCCAAAGGACCCTCAACTCCTTACTTCTTTCCCTCCCGGTCAATCTCATACATTCGAAAGCGATCTATACTCCCTCGGAGTATGTATACACAATCTTTGCAAGCCTACACACGAGAAGAGAGATGATACTATATGGCTGGGAGCATGGTCACATTTCAATCTGCAAACATATAGGAAGGCGGACACCAACTGGGCATCACTTACAACCTCTCGCAAAGAGGTACTCGATGTTGGTTCATTCTACTCACCATATTTAAGAAAAGTCATACAGAAAGCTACTCATTGGAGGCCTAGCCAAAGAGGCACTGCTCACCAACTCGCACCAAAACTAGTTGACATCGCAACTGCTGCTGGCTACGGGGAGGAGGAATTCAGCGAGAATGAGAGGCTTTCAGCTTGGGCGATTAAGGTCCATGACTATAATACTAGGTAATATATGGGGATGGAAAGGGGTGGAACTCTCCGATGTCGTGCTGGATATTTGCGCAACTCAGAAGTTTGGTGCATGGGTTTTGGTGGTGATTTGAGTTATTGAGGGAGGCGGATTTTTCTACGTTGCCAGATGGAGGACCCTTCTTTACCCTCCATTATGGCCATTCCTTTCACTTCTCGTCTTTGGTAAACCTGGATTTTCAAAGTCAAAAGTATCAAGGCTGGCACAGTGGAGCTTTCGATATTTTATTCAATCTATCCGTCTAGGGCTTCTTAGACTCTCCTACCAAACAATGAACCGAGAACATATTACTTTTGAAGACGTTGGCTATGCACAGGGAATATTAATAGATAAGGTAGCATCTAGAGTATAAAGAGTCAGAAGGTTATCAACATACAGTACTATATATACCTGATGTTATAGTTATATATGTTTTTTCCATGTCATGTGATACTGGTGGTCCAGATATTTGACGGAGGAGGTCTAACCTATTTGTCACGTGCATACTCACTGCCCACCTTCCTTCCCTTGCCGCTTTTCCATTTTGCTTAGTGCTTGGCAAAATTAAAGACTTCAGCCTCGAAAAGAGCCTTGTCAGGCTACGAAGCCTTACACGATAAACATCTTCCATCAATATCATTCAAACATCTCAATCAATTATCTTGACTCTAAGATAATCATAAAGATCTTTGCTTCTCATCTGTCAACTTTCTCCAAGTCTTTGAAGTCATTTGCTGTTGCATTGTTCGACGAAGAGATGGAGCCTTCCAGCAAGAAACGACGTCTCGCACCCAAAGTCCCAGAGCAATCTACTCAAGAACAAGTACACAATTCATCGCAATGTATCTGATATATCTTGCTAATTGAAACTCAGTCACCCCAAGCTAGGTACGATTATAAAGCTATGCCGAATCTACAGGAGCCCGCACCTTCGAACGAGAGGAGTGACTTCGAGTCTTTCGCCCGACATTTACAAGATGCGGCAATGCTCATCTATGCGCAAGCAAATAGATCTCCATACAAGGGCGTCACTGTACTTCTCTTGCGATGGGAAGAGGACTTAAGTGTCGAGCAAGATCTTCTGCTTTTGCAGAAGGTTTTCCATGAGCGCTTCAATTTTCGTACCGAGTCCTGGAACATTCCAAGTGGCCCAAATCCCAACATTAAACTTGTCAAGCAGCTTGCACAACATATTGAGTCAACTGTGCCTAATAATCTTTTAATTGTTTATTATGCGGGTTATGGGTTTGTGGGTTCGGATCATCAATTATATTGGGCCTGGTAAGATTTAGGAGCTTATCGAGCCTTGTGACTTACCGCTGATGCGCAAATAGCAATTCGCAGGAAGAATCTCCAAAATTCAAGTGGGAAGGTATTAAATACTTGCTTGAGGACGCGCAACCTGATGTTCTGCTTTTACTCGATTCTTGCGCTACTACGGATTCATCCGTTGCAGGAAGTCAAGGCATCAAGCAGGGTATTGCTGCATATAGTCCAGATCAGGCCACGCGCGAACCAGGAACACGTTCATTTACCTATCACTTGTCGGAAGCTCTTAATAAGCTTGGTACTGGCCGTCCTTTCAGTACGCAACGACTCCATGAGGAGATTATCTCACAAAAGCACACTGGATTTCTGGCCCACACGGGACTTACAAATGGAGCTGGAAAGGCAGCTTCGGCCAACGAGCGAATGCCAGTATCTTTCTCCTTAACCCCTGGATCATTGCAAAGTATTTCACTTTCCCCTCTTAGTCAAGTTCCGAGACCAAGTACATCGATGGGATCGTCAGCTGGTTCGCCAGAAAATAATGCCCAAGGATCGAATACTGAGGAACCAATCAAGGCAACTTCAAATTCTGATCTAACTTTTGAAGAAGTCAGAGCATTGGTCTGTACGACTTTTGTTGGAGAACCGAGTCAAGACATGGCATCCTTTAAGCAATGGCTTCACAATACTCCTTTGGCAGCATCAAAAATCGCAGTTGAGGGCATGTTTCACGGGCCGCCTACTATTCTCCTCGTTTCTATGCCAATTGCAGTTTGGAACGTGCTAGCCGCAGAAGGGATCTGCTTGTTCTTGGGCTACATCAATTCTCACAACATGACAACTGATTATCAACATTTGATTGGAGCTATTTCCCCTCTCAACAAGGCCGCAACTTCCAAGGAGTTGGAAGACGGTAAAATTTTACTTGAAGCTCGGGAGGCTGCAGCATCTACACCTTTGATGACAAGACATGAACCAGCTCCTCAACAAGAGCAAACTAGACAATCAGAAATTGTTCATCAAACTCCTTCTCGACAGGAACACTTAAGACAAGATCCAATCAACTCTACTCCTCAATCGATCCCTCAAGTATTATATCCTGATACTGGTGCTGCAAGTCTTCCAGAGCATACTGACGACGTTGAAACCTCCGTTGAGATGCATGAAGCAGCCGAACAACTTAAGGCCTTGAGTCATGTGCGACACCTCAGTCATGATAATCTTACTCCAAATGATAGAAACCACTCGCATATCACATCCGAAGATTCGCCGGGATTACGGAGTGGCCGGGAGGAATCCGCATCATCGCAGGACCAAGGTGAATCTGGAGCAGAAGACCAAACATACAACTTGGAATTCAATTCGCCTGCTTCCAGACCTAAGCCCCGGAGGTCGTCACAAAAGCAAGGTCCGAAGCAAGATACCCGATGCTCAATGTGTAGTCATACTCCATTCAAAGATTCTTCTTCCTTGCGAAAGCATATCGCTGCAGCACATACAAGACCATTCCCGTGTGCCTTCTCCTTTGCAGGATGCGCAAGTACCTTTGGCTCTAAGAATGAGTGGAAACGCCACATTGCTTCTCAACATCTTTGCTTAACATATTATCGCTGTTCTTCTTGTCCCCAAACCACTGTTGAAGGTAAAGGCAATGAGTTTAATCGCAAAGATCTCTTCACCCAACATCTTCGACGCATGCATGCGCCCTTTGCGATCAAGAAAGCGCTCGCCAAAGGCGACTCAAAACTTCAACTAGAGTGGGAAACTCATGTCAAGGAAATGCAAGCTTCGTGTCTGGTAACTAGAAGACAACCACCCCAAAGATCCGCCTGCCCTAAAGCCGATTGCTCAAATGTTTTTGAGGGCGCAGGTAGTTGGGATGACTGGACTGAACATGTTGGTAGGCACTTGGAGAAAGGGGAGGCAAATCGATTGGGTGTTGATAAGTTTTTGGCAAGGTGGGCACTCGATGAAGCTATTATTGAACCCAAGGGAGACGGATCGAATGAATACAGGCTGTGCGGTACAGAGAGAGAAGGTGGTGCTATCTTGGCTGGCAATGGAAATGCAAGCGGTTACTATTCAGATAGTGGTGGAAAGAAGGAAATGGACGGTGCCAAAGATGGGATGGAAAACCTTATGGGTTTGACGGGTGATAGTATGGTCATTGATGGCTGAGAAAGTTACCCTGAGGGGCTTTTATCCGGAATTGAGATGAGAGTAGACGAGGCAAGAAGCAAAAAGGTAATTTCCAAATTACATGTTCTGGGATGGTTTTCTATGTTAGTTATCTTTGGCTGATGTCGGATCAAGCTTTGGGGTGGTTGCTTTGTTTGGTTAGCAATAACTTTTCAAACTTTCTCTCTGTTTTCACGCGCGCACCTATCCACTTACTGTACTTGGTGAATGGCGATATTGTTCTTTTTGTATAGTCCACGGATGGATGCGCAGATGGGTGGACGGATGTATGGATTTCAGGAACAATATCTTGAGGATATCTGGGATGTATCCAAGGAAGGGCGAACTTATGGGTGGGATTGATTGGTTGACGGAGTCTTTTATTAGGATCATCAAATGTAAATGTTTCTTTTTCTTGGACTTGGACTTGAAATTTGCGTTATGTTGCTTTTGATAGATGAACCTGCTATTTATTTGACTTTGATTTTTTGTTTACTCCCGGAGCCTTTTCCTCGAATCAAATTTTAACCCGTTTGCAAGTGCATCATCAACAATCTGAATGAGTACAGTTGCAAGAAATTCTAGATGCCGCGTCATATTCCTCTCCGTACACCCACCAGCAATCACCTAGCAACCCGTCCTTTATAAATCCAAACTTTCGCGTAGACAACATCTCCCATCATAAGCTGTCTCGATGGCACAGTGGTTATAGTACATCACTGTGAATCAGATCCCTGGTTAGGAAGCGGGGTTAGGCCATGGGAGATGTAACAGTAATAAACCTTTGGGTTTTCCAAGCCGCCAGCGGGGGCGGCTTGGTTTTGATTTTGTCATTTTGTTTGCTTGAATAAACAGTTTGAATGGTTTGTTTTATTATTATTGGTTGTTTTTTGGGTTTGGGTGATGAGACAGCGTTAGGAAAGTATAAGTGGGTCGGTTGGACTCGGAAGTGATTTGGGGAGAAGCGAGATAGATGGATGTTGTCTACTGTGTGATCAAGACTGTTAATCTGTTGGGGATATTATATGTCCTGGTTTTATGTTTGGCTATTTGTTATAGTATTACTAGTATATATATGTCTAAAAGTCATCATTCCATCTCCCCTTTTTGAATCTGCGTAGCATGTCTGTTCCTCGTTATGCTTTGATGGTATCATACGCACTCCCACTCCTAATTCTCTTCCCCCAAACCCACAATACCCATGGCACAGGCAATAAGCCCATGACGATAAATGCCAGCAAGCTCGTCGCCCATGCAATTCCCAAATTCTCATAGATCTGCAGCGTGAATAATGGAAATGCCGCGCCTAGGATATATCTCAACAGTCCATTTGCTGCAAGTGCTGACGCTCCAGTCGACGCTTGATAAGTATCAATTAGATAATTTGCCGATGCTACATTGCATTCCTGTATCAGTTTATTGGTGTCCATGGAAAGAGAAGCGGGGATAGGAAGGAACTCACCAACAAAGACCGACAGGTTCCCCCACGCAAAAGGAACGGCCCCAATAACCGGCACGATCCAATGGACCCCCTCCCTCGCACTCCACGCAAACCAAAATAATCCCACCGGCAACCCAACGCTCCCCAGCATCGCAGGGTATAAACGGTATTCCGGCGCGACCAGTCCCGAGCGTCCTTCTTCGTGCGATCTCTTGACTGCGGGTTGGTATAGATATGCATCACAGAGCAGAACCGTGACGATGGCCAACAAGCATCCCACCCCGATGGCCAAGAAAACGAGCCCGCTCTGCTCGGTATCGAATGCGTAGACGCGTGCGAAAACGAAGGGGAACGCGGTGAAGAAGCTAAAGAGGACGGCAAAATTGAACGCGACGTATACACTCAGGAAGGCGACGATGGGCTCGGTCAAGAGCATGTGTATTGGACGGAAGAGGGTTACTGTTACGAGGTTTTTTATTTTTGCCGCGCGGGATGGCGATGCGGGGAGAGGTTCGTTTAGGGATTTGGCGCGACGCTTGAGGATGCGCGAGTGCAGGGTTTCGGAGGTGAGGAGAATGGGGAGGAAGGAGGCGATGGAGAAGAATATTAGGGTCCATTGAGTCCAGCGCCAGGATTTGCGGACTGTGACGAAAGAGCCTATCACGGGTCTATTGTATTGGAATGTTAGGTGACCGTCGGTACATTCTCTCACTTCCGCCTCAAAATCATCCATCCAAGCCACATGAAAAAAAGGAAACAAAAGCAAGCAAACTCACCCCAAAGCCGGCCCCAAAAATGGACTCATGATATACCAGGTACTTGGACTCGCTCTCCTCTCGGCGGTAAAACAATCCGCGATGCTGCCGGCGCCGATGGCTAACGCGGGACTATAGGCCATGCCTGCGAAAAATCGAAGGATGCAGAGACTCGAGATGTTTTGGGCGAAGCCGCAGCCGAGCGTGAAGATACTTCCTAGCGGGACGGACACGAGGTACACTGGCTTTCGTCCGAGGGATTCGGAGAGCGGGGCGGCGAGGAGCGGCCCGAGTGCGAGGGCGAGCACGTAGGTGGAGAGGGGGAGGGTGGCGATGGTGGAGGAAACGTGGAAGGTGTGGGATAGGGAGGGAAGGGAGGGGGCTATGAGCGAGGAGCCGAGAGTTCTGGGGAGGGGGCGGTTAGGATGGGTCTTTTTGTCATCCATGTATGTGAGAGAGAGAGAGGGGGGTACATACGCGGAGAACGATATCAAAGCCGGTGTGAAAACATGCCAGGTCTTTTTCCACGTGTGCCAATTCAGTGGGTTATCTGGATCGTCTGGATCGTGCCATTTCAACGGTGGTACTACTCTCGCTTGCTCTTCTTGCCTTTCCACATCCTTTTCCGCAGTATGAGCTAGGGGGGTTATCGCGGATCCTGGGACAACCTCGAGATGATTGGAGGAGCGAGAGGCTCGGGATGTCTTTCCGGACTCTGCCATAGTGTTGTCTAATATGTAGGTAGGACTTGTATCAGTAACGTGGGGGCTTTGATGTAGGTTTGACGAACGCTCATGGGTTTGAGGTTTGATGGTATGGAAGGAAGTACTGTATACCCTACCAAGAAGTGGCAAGTTTCTCGATTTTTGAAATGAGCCTCTAATGGTTTTAATACTCTATCATAACGATAGCTTGCATATAACAAACATATTATGACATTATAAATGTAAAGACGCACTCATTGTCTAATCAACCATCGCGTCTTTGAAACGGTTCGGTATATCCTCACCAATCTTTTCTCATCAGCCTCGGGATGGTCATCTCACCCAAGAGGAGGTACGTATATAATAGTAATTAATATATGACGAAACTAATTTTCATCCCTAGATTGCTCTAATAGATGATGACTGATCACAATGAAGAAGTTATGCCGAAACGCCTTTCTTTTCTTCTTGATTACTGATCACAAGCTCGGCAAGGGGTAACGAAACGAAGAGGTTAGACATTTTTCAAGACTTGGAACAAAGAATGCTGTGATGATTTGAGATATCTATTTGCAGCCATTGTCTCTTGGAACTGATCTGAAATCGCCAAGATCAAGAGAAACAAGGGACTGGTTTTCTAAACCTAGGTTGTTTATAACATAGGTAAACAAATCTTCGCATAATCAATCTCATTATCATCACCAATCATCCAAATTCAGAAAATGCATCCATCTTTCAGTCAACTTCAACTCTGCGATTTCAAAAAATCTCCCACTTCCTTGGCTAAGATTTCATGGGTATGATAGGTGATGTGACCTGTGTTGTACCAGAAATAATCTGGGATGGCTTGACATCCGTAAGTTGCGTAGTTTGCTGGAGGGGGGGAGGGGGGTTGTTAGCCGGGTATTTTTTCTGATGTTTGTGTGTCTATTTTTCTATTCCACCATATATACATTCCTTTCTATTTATATATATATATATCGAGAGAAATGTTAAAGGAGAGTAACTTACTGTCAATATCAGGCGCATTGTAGCGAGGACAGTAGCCCGTGGTATTCGTAATACCATAAGGAGCTGGATTATCAAGTACAGACGAGAGAAACGAGAAGCTATCGAAGACCATAGCTTTAGTGCCAGGGTGTGTGGCGGAGAAATTGAGGGCCGTGGTATTGAGGATGTCGTTGTAGGCGTTGAGCATGGTTATATTTGGGCGAGGACCACCTTTACGGATGAGATTGAGTGGCTTTTTGGGAAGAGAGATTAGCAGGGTGGTGGATGCAGGTGGGATGTAATGGGATGAAGAGGACATACGGAACGCTGTAGTGGGGGCAAATTCATAAAGAGATAATTGCGAAATCCGGCTTGGTAGATGGTTTCAATTGCCGCAAACTCGGCGTCTATTATACTTGTATATAGAGAGGGGAAATCTGTTGCGTTGCGGGAGGGGAATGTGTACTTTGAGGTGTCGCCGATATCATTTATTCCTATCCAGATTGCTACTAGTGTTTTGGATGGATCTAGGGGGATTACTGGAAGGGCGTAAGTTGCCCATTGGAGAATCTGATTTTCGAGGGATACGGTGTAGTTGTGGTGCAACGGTGTACTGTCATTTGATATTAGCAAGCTTCGCTTCAAATGGATAGGCATGGAGAAACGCACTAGGTGGTAGAAACATCCGAGCCGGCGAATGCGAAATCCCATAGCTGTTTTGTACATTTTGATGGGAGCCCGGAGAAACAAGATGTGAGATATTCTACCCAATTTGGCCCCCCTGCAGATGTTCCAATCTGAGTCTAGCGTCAATAACTTGCAAAATCTAGGATGAGCGTGTTACATACTTGGTTCTGAACAATCTCATTACTCAAGATTTGAGCAGGAGTATAGGAGAGATGTTGAAGATCCCCGATGAAGGAGTAGTTTTGTAAACCATATGTACCTTGGACGTAGGTATAGGAATCACCAAATGCGAGACTGATATGGACGTTAGAATTTGAGATGCAGGTTTTATGGTTGTATATCCCCAAGGGCGGAGATGAATATGTTTGATTCGGTTGTAGAACTGGGGGATCCAGAAATCCGTTAGAGATACTCACAAATACTTAGTATCCTCCCAGCTGAAGGAAGTTGTGTCATCCGCGGTGGGAAGTGCCCAAGCAGAGCCTCCTATCCCAAAAACAAAACAAGAAGCAACACTGAACGTCTTCATATTGGCGACTGAAAGAGCATCAATCTATTGCTAAGACCTTGATCTAATCTAGGATCTTCAAACCCCAGGTATCAATAAAAACAAGCGATAGTTCAAGTTGATGTTGAGAGCGAACGTTTTAGTAGATCTAAATCAAAGCTGCCCTCTTTTCTATAAGATATCGGTTATTTTGGTTGTGATATATATAGAGAGAGTTTAAATGGGTTTACTATTCCGAAATTAACCCTTGACCTTAGATAGATTTAAATGATGAGGCGTACAGCCAATTGATAATATTGATGCTGTTTGAGGCTAAATATCAAGGATAACCTTGATTCACAATTCAGAGGAAGGAATATAAAAAGCCGTTATAGAACTTCTTGATACGGTTGTACTTGCTCTCTCGTATAAGGATATCCTCGCTGAAGATATTTCCCGAGAGATGGGTAGTATCTGCATATCTGCATATGCATCTACCCGCCAAACCCCTTGATTGGCTTGAATGAACGTTAACGAGCTCGAAATGCCAAGGGGACGGAGAAACTTTTCCCGAACCCATGAACTCGCCTATTCAAGTTAGGCGAGAAGGATAAACGCCTAATGCTGTAGTCACTCGACAGGAATTCGACACCTATGCAACCACAATATTGTGCTTGTATGATTAACCAACCGATAGACGATACAAATACTTAAAGAAGGGTGCAATAACGTCACGATAACCAGCTTACTCCAAATATCAATCCAACCAACCAACCAGCCCGTGATGCGCATACCCTAAACATAGTCAAAATTCCACCATAAGAAAGGGGTCTTCTTCCATATATCAACATATACACCTTCAAAGCAGCATTACCACAAAAAATCAGCATATAGCCAATTGCAAGCACACCCATCAAGCTCTTCCCTATTCCAATCGTCAAAATGAAACCAGCCAAGCAAAACGCAAGCAAGCAACATTCATTCTCGCCCGGCCTGCGCCACCACTAGACACGTGCGCAAGAATAAAATCACATGATACCACATCATCGTCCAATGGACCCGGGCCCCTTCGTTCTGCCTTCCCTTCCCTTCTTCCCTTCCCGACTTTCCACTCCTGCGAGCGGAAGGCGAAACGCGGGGAAGCCAAGACAAGTCAAGTAGGAGTAGGCCAAGAATGCTTAGCTCTTCGCTTTGAACTGAACTGAACTAGTACTGTCCACACAAAGAAGTTGAAAAAATATGTTGGGGATCAATCATATCACCAAGAGAGTGCGTGCCATAATGAGATAATGGACATCGGTTGTCATGTTGTGTCATGTGTGTGCGACTCGAGAGTTCTTGGCTATTCCGCCATTGCGGTTTCCTTGCCACGCTTAGGGAAGTATGTATACACAGATTGGGAAGGGACGAACGATATTTTGGGGATTTTAGAAAGGAAGGAATATATAAGGATGTGTTAACCCGCGTTCTTTTGTCTTGATCTTTTGTGTATTCACCGAAGATTGATTCCCTAATATTCCCTTGATTAGGCATAGAAACTTTGGGTTATTTTCTTTCATATATGGCTACCAGCGAGCATAACATTATATATATATATAGATACATACATACATACATACGTTAACCAACATCCGGCGATCGGTTAGATCCCAATATTAATAATGTCTTCCCCAGAAAAGCCCTCCGAGTCCTACACGACCACTCCGCATGCTTTCCTTCTTGCTCCCCAAGACGCCGCATCTCAACTTTCCACCAACCTCGAGACGGGTCTCACAGCCCGCCAAGTCCACTCCATACAAACCTCGCATCCCCCAAACGAACTCGATACCGGCGGATCAATCTCCTGGCACAAAATCCTCATCAGGCAAATCTCCAATGCGATGATCCTCGTGCTCGTTTTCGCCATGGCGCTTAGTTTCGGCGTAGGCGACTATACCGAAGGAGGAGTGCTCGTTGCTGTGATCGTGCTCAATGTCACGATTGGCTTTTTCCAAGAATTTGGCGCGGAGAAAAAGATGGATTCTTTACGAGCGCTGTCTTCGCCATCGGCTTCAGTTTTAAGGGATGGATCTGTCATTGTCGTTCCAAGTCTAGAGGTTGTGCCGGGCGATATTGTACTCATGAAGATGGGTGATACGGTGCCGGCGGATTTGCGCATATTTGAAGCCATGAATTTGACGTGTGAGGAGAAGAGTTTGACGGGCGAATCGGTGCCAGTGGAGAAGACCACGTCGAATGAGATTTTGGTTCCTGGAACGGAGGAGAGAGCGACGAGCGAGGGACAAGTTGGGATTGCTGATCGGAATAATATGGCATATTCCACCACGACGGTTATCAAAGGTCGTGGAAGAGGTATTGTGGTATTCACCGGAATGCAAACGGAAGTTGGAAAGATTGCGGCGTCAACTACGAAGAAACAGCGCAAGGAAGGACGTTCAATGAATTATAGAAAATACGGAAAAGCACAGCCGGTAAAGGGGGCCGCTAGACGTACTTACGATTTTGTGGGGAGGTTCTTAGGACTCACGGAAGGTACACCGTTGCAGAGAAAATTAAGCAAGGTCGCGTATATCCTCTTCGGGTGCGCAATTTTACTAGCAATAGTGGTATTTGGAGTGAACAGATTCAAGGTTACCGATGAAGTAGCCATTTATGCCATTTCTACAGGTATTGCTATCATCCCAGAATCTTTGATTGCGTAATTCCGCCGTTCTTCCTCACTTGAGATTCAACAGCTAATATTGTTTTCAGAGTCTTGACAATCACGATGGTTGTTGGAATGACAGTTATGCGGAAAGCTAACGTTGTTGTTCGAGATCTATCGGCACTCGAAGCACTCGGCGGGGTAACAAATATTTGCTCCGACAAAACCGGCACACTTACTCAGGGAGCTATGATTGTCAAGAAAGTATGGCTCCCAAGAGTTGGAATTTATACCGTGAACAACTCCAAGGACCCCAACAACCCTACTGAAGGCACCGTTACCAAAGCTCCAATTATGTCCGGGGATTTGCAGACGCCATCCCCTAGCGAGAACGTTGTCATGGACTTTGATAATCAGCGTAGTGCTGCTGCCCTCCAATTCGACATCCCAGCTGAGAAAGCCGCACGAGATCAGAATAAGAATTCTTCGTCAAGACAGGATGAAGAGCCAGCTGAACTCACACCAGAGCTCGAAAGTTTTCTTCATTCTGCAGCACTCTGTAACCTTGCTACTGTCAAAAATGAAGTGGTTGAAAGCGAAAATACGAAAAAATGGCAAACTACTGGTGAGCCAACAGAAATTGCCTTGCAAGTATTCACTTGCCGGTTTGATTCTGGAAGGAGAGTGCTGGAAAACAAGGGATGGAAACAAGCCGCCGAATTTCCATTCGATAGTAGCATTAAGAGAATGTCAGTGATCTATCAACGACCAGATGGAGAGACCATGGTGTTTACAAAAGGTGCTGTTGAGAGGGTGTTGGATCTCTGCTCCTCAGTTGGAAGTGGAGATACGAACGAGATAATGACGGAAGACTTAAAGGAGAGAATAATTAAACAGATGGATAGATTTGCTGAGCAAGGTCAGCGAGTCCTCGGAGTAGCGGCTAAGCCCTGGACAAGGAGCCTCTCATCGGAAGACAAGAACGGCGAAGATGATGCTCTAAGAAGTGAAGTAGAACAAGACCTTACACTTCTCGGTCTTGTCGGAATTTACGATCCGCCTCGCGACGAAACCAAAGATGCTATCCGAGAGTGTACTGACGCTGGAATCAAAGTTCACATACTCACAGGAGACCATCCCTCCACTGCTAAAGCAATTGCACAGGAGATTGGAATTATCCCAAGAAATCTTGGAATATTGCCAGCTGATATCTCTGCATCTATCGTTATGAAGGCTACTGATTTCGACCATCTTACCAACGCAAAGATTGATGCGCTGCCAATCCTTCCATTGGTTCTCGCTCGTTGTGCACCAGATACAAAAACACGTATGATTCATGCATTAAGAAGGAGAGGACTATACATGGCAATGACAGGTGATGGAGTGAACGATGCGCCAAGTCTTTCCGAAGCAGATGTTGGTATTGCAATGGGCATTGCAGGTTCCGATGTCGCAAAATCAGCGTCTAAGATCGTACTCCTCGATGATAAATTCAACAGTATCGTATCAGCTATCCGTGAAGGTCGTCGAATGTTTGACAATATCCAAAAATTCGTGCTGCATCTCCTTTCTTCGAATGTTGGAGAGGTCATCTTACTTATCGTAGGTTTAGCCTTCCAGGATGGCAATAAACAATCAGTATTCCCACTGAGTCCGTTACAAATTCTGTGGATCAATATGATTACTTCCAGTTTTCCAGCTTTCGGACTAGGAAAGGAGAAAGCAAGTTCTACTGTCATGAAGCGCCCGCCACATGACAACAAGAGAGGTGTTTTCACCAGACAAATTCTTGTCGATATGGTCGTGTACGGCATCCTCATGGGAACATGTACACTTGGTACTTTCGTAATTATAATCTATGGCGTCAATAATGGTAATCTTGGCCACGACTGTAACCGCAAATATGGCGATACGTGCGGACCGGTCTTCAGAGCTCGGGCAACAGTTTTTGCAGAGCTAACTTGGTTGATTCTCATCTCAGCATGGGAATTCAAGTCTATCCGTCGAAGTATTTTTCGTTTGGATGCAACCTCTCAGAGCTCATTCCCGTTCTTCAAAGACGTGTATGAGAACCGTTTCTTGTTCTGGGCAGTTGTCATTGGTGCACTGTCTGTATTCCCAGCTGTCTATATTCCGGGCTTGAATACCTCTGTTTTCAAGCATGTTGGAATTTCCTGGGAATGGTCTTTGGCCGTTGGGGCAGTTTTTATTTTTGTTTTGGGAATTGAAGCGTGGAAGGCAACGAAGAGATATTTTGGATTGTTTGAGCAACTTGATGAGGAAGAGGCTGCGCGTGATGGGAAGCTGGGATTGCGACAAGGTTTCTTTACTTTCGCAAAGCCGACAACGTCAATTGGCAGGTCTTCGCTGGATCAGTATTCTATCAAGGAGAAAGTTGCGAGAATAGGCAGTGTGGATGCTGCACCGACGACAAGATCGATGCTACAGAAAGAGTCCCGAGTAGGGACTGGACTCAGCGGTGATTCAGTCGTATGACTGGTCATTTATGGCATAATAGCGTAAAAGCGTTTAACGATACCTAGGTAGTTTAATGATAAAGTAATCATGTTACAGCTACCAAAACCTGCCGATTTCGATATGATTTAAGCTGGATGGTGATGAATCAGCACGAAATGTCGCTAAGCTGGTTTTTTTGGGAGAAGATATGTAGGGCCAACGATATGTTTGGAAAGGGGTATGGGTTTGTTATCTGGCCTAGAAGACTACCACCAGAATAGACTGTCAGGACTCGCCTTCATATTAGTTTTTATCTCGCACCAGGTCCTTTTGATCTAGATAAATGGCTCCACTAGCTTCACCAGCGCACTAAACTCCCAAGAGTCGGCACAAATGCTGTAAATGCAATAACCGTACGAGCTTTTGGGTATCCCACTTGGGGATATTAGAAATTCCACTGCGAAACTTCAAGCGGAACTAATAGAACTAGGTCGAATCCGCAACAGTCCTCCTCTAACCCTCTAACCCAGCTAGTTGGAAGACGCACTTGGGACCCATCGGAGCAGCCAAAGTATGGATATATTCCAATACCCTCAGCGCCCTCCCACAATAGCTATCCGAATCCGAAGCAGAGACTCATATCGAAATCTTCAGAAAAGGAAGGTCTGCCGGCTCCCTAAATTGGTATTGCCCCCCGATTCCTATCCCCTGTTCATACATAATTTAGACCTTGGCTAAACATTAACCAGGTACAAAGTTGCAGTCCGCCAACATCATTGAAGAGGATGATGCCAAAATCCCAAGAAGAGCACGTATACCAGAATTCTCCAATACTCATAGTAGTTTCCGATGAAGATTATATTACTCGAGCGGAGATGGCTTATCAGACGGCTCCAAAATGGCTCCGTAATTTTGAAATCAAAAAGTTTAAGAGTGTGGTCATTGAATTCTGTTGAAGAGGGATGAGTTGTCCGAGGCATTGTTGAGGTTCGCCGATAGGCTTTAGCCCAACTTTGGGCTCGATAATGAGTTGCTTAGAGTATATGTATATATATGCACATTGCCATTGAGAGCTTCGTATTCTAATCTTACAAAATGAACGTTCTGCAGACTTCCATTGTTCGTAAAAGTCCCATTCTATGACCTAAACTAGCTCCTGGTTCGTCAGCATGACTATGGCAAAATTCGATCTTTCTATATCCGAAAGATTTGCAAACATAAAGAATGGCATACGGTTTTCACCCAACGCAACATACTTAGTCGCTGATGGACCTGTGCTAAAATATCATCCAACAGACCTTTGAAGGGGCCAAAAAGACACCTCGCTTTACTCGTACAGCCACCAACCAAATCAAACAAAATATAGGATTTCCTCCCCTGATTTCGAAGTGACCATTTCGCTTGCAGAATTCAAATTTGATGATCGTAAGAAAGTAGTATACACCCACTAGGGAAAAAAATGACGACACTTGAAAGACCTTGAAAACCCCGAAAACATCTCCAGACAACATGTCGACATAAGATCATCATTACAAATTCTCATTACCTAACCCCTCTAACTGCCACCTCTCACCCATGCACAAGCCCCCAACACAAAAACACAAACCATAGCATCCCCACTAACCGTCCCCCAAATTCTCTGATACCTAAGCACCGCCCCCAAATAGCCCTTCCATGGCTCTGGCAAGAACCCCATCACCGTGCCCATCATCCCTGCTGGCAGTGCATTCCCCTTCTCCAAGTAAAACCTACTGGTCAACAACACCACCTCGGCCGTTGCAAAGATCCAAAAGAAATGCACGCTGTCCGCATTCAGCCCATTATTCGTCAAAGCGGATGCCTCGCGCGCGTATTTCGTGCCCGTGAATGATGTCGTAAGTGCTATGTACAAACCGAGCGATAGGGCGAAAGCAGCATGAACAACGCGCCAGATATAGGCATAGGGGTCGGCCGCGGCAGCTTCAGCCTGGCCTTGCATTCCCATGTCCGATATGCCACCTTGTCCTTCGCCGGGTGGCCCACCCATCCCTCTCATCATCTGTTGTAGCACTTCCATCGTGGGATCGCCTGCGCCTTCCTCGCCGAGTGGGCCCATACCCGGGAAACCTGCAAAAGGGTTTTGGCCAGGAGCCCCTCCGAAAGGATTCTCTCCTGGCTCACCACCTAGAGAACCCGGATCCATACCAAGCATCATTTGACGAAGCTGATCATCATTTATCTGTTCTTGCGCCCTGCCATTACTCTGAGATCTCGGGAGAGGTGTGCGGGATTGTGGTTCATAATAATGATTTGAAATATCTACTTCCTCCGGGTCTGCATGATCTTTAGCATTAGAAGCTGCTTGGGCCTGGGCAGGCGATGGCGATGGAGCTTCATCTATATTGCTCATTAGCCGCGATACAATACCGCCAAAGGCTGTCTAGAAAGAATGTGCATACCTCGAGATAATCCACCACCTAGCCCAATAATCTTATTAAGCCTTGCATTTCCACCATCCCTAATCTTTGCTTCTCTCTTTTCTTTTCTGATGCGAGCTTGTCTTTGGGACGGTGTCTCAACAGCTGGCGCCTCGGAAGAATCTGCCATGTTTTATTTGTTTTTGGATGGTAAGTATACTGATGAGTTGGATGAACAGTGATATCGTTGATGCTGTACATGTAAGCTTGGGAATTTTTGGTGGGTGGAGTCAAAGCTATAGACTGGTTAACTGGTAACCTTACCAACAGCTACCCACAGCTATTAATTATTAGGGCCAAGGACTAATTTGGAGCCAATTCTCATATTTTATTTTATTTCATTCTATTTCAAGATGGGAAATGTTGATATATATCTAGGAAATCCATCCAAATCCACCCACTGCCTGATTTGATTGGGACCACGTTCACTATTTACACATCTCATCAATTTCTAGAGCACACCGGCATGGCATGGCATGCAAGTGCAAGTACAAGAATAGATAGTATTCAGAAATCAAGGGGACAAGAGCACTATTATAAGGAGCAAGTTCTTATTCTAGCAATATTTTTGATATCCACATGCTACGCTCTCATCTCATATCATCTACTCCGCCCGCCCCTAATTCTAATTCTCATGTAAAATATTCTCTTCGACTCTTAAGGAGTAACTTTGCTCATACTAATCAATCGTTTGACGCCAACCTGTATTTCTTATTAGTATGTGCTTTTCTTGAAACGAGAGAACTGCAAACTTACCATCCAGTTGCCACACTCGTCTGTCTTTTCACGCTGAATATCAACTTGAATCCTGCCTGCTACATCATAATTTCCGGATTGAAGTGCTTCCGCCAACTCTGTCAATTTCTCAATTGTATGGGGCTTCACAAGTTCCTCATTATTCAAGTGATCAAACAATATATTTAGGCGCTTCTGAGTGTCTTTCACTTGAGGGGCAAAGTTTGCTGGAGCTTTCGAAACTACTCTTTGCATATCATTGGTGAAGATGTCGACCATTCTCTGAGCAGATGCAGGGATATGGGATCGATCACCAGTAGGGTGTCTAGATTTTGCTGGAGCAGCTGCCACAGTAGAAGCCTTAGGGGCTCCAGACGGCGGGCGAGAGCTACCCATTGGAGGTCCCTGTGGCGGCCCTTGAGGCGGTCCTTGATTCTGGAATTGCGCAGGTGGTGGCTGGCTCTGGTATGGTGATTGAGATGGAGCGTACTGATTAGGTGGAGCAGCTGATGGTGGTGCATATGGGTTAGGTGGAGGTGGTCTCATACTTCCTTGAGGAGGTGGTGCGACATTTGATGGCGGTGGTTGAGAGTATTGCTGTGTTGCTGTAGCTGGAGCGTATCTACCTGTTGGTGCAGCGCTGTTGGGCGGTGGATTATATGGGGAGGCTCCACGAGGAATTGTAGATGGTGGGAATGGTGTATATGGTGATTGAGCAGGAGATTGTGCTTGTGGAGTATATACGCTAGCCGTGGAGGATGGTCTAGGAGGTGGTGCGTTTGCCAATGGTGAAGTAACATGAGGTGGGGCTGACCCCTTAGGAGGCGGGGGAGGAGGTGTCGCTCTTGAAGCACCATATGGATTGGCTGGAGGTGTCATTGAAACGCCTTGCTGATTAGGGAAGGGATTGGCGACAGGGGTACTTCTCCTAGCAGTAGGAACCTTTGTTACGAAAGGTGTGTCGTTCCAATTTGCCATGTCTTTAGCTTTGGATGGAGGTGGAGCTGATGGAGTTGTGTTTCTTGGAGGGGGGGCTCCGAATGATTGTTGTGGCGCACCGTAGCCAGCCGGAGCTGCCCCGTATGCTCCGTATGAAGGTGCATAAGCTGGTTGAGATAGTTGTGTTGGTTGATAACCTTGTGGTGCGTAGGCATTTGTTGCAGGTGCATATGGATTCGAAGCATTTAAATTGGGTGGAGCATAAGGATTAGAAGCTGGTGCAGTTGCCGCAGGTGGAGCGTATGGATTTGGGGCAGATTGGGTTGGAGGCGCCATGGTAACAGGACTTGGTTGTTGATATGCAGCTGGTTGGGCACGTGTAGAAACTCTTGAGCTTGCTGCTGGTTGTTTGGTGGCAGCGGTTGGGGCAACCTTTCTCGATGCACGCTTAACTCGATCCCTTGCGACCTCTGCAGCGGGGTACTGAGCTGGAAGGAGATCAAGATATCTCTCGGCGATCGAAAGATGTCCATGGGCCGCAACGATATCAGCATACTCTGTATATTTATCGTACAGGGCAGCCAACTTCCAATCTGATGTCAAACTTTGCTCAGTATCCTGGAACTTGGTGACATCGCGGAATACCGTGACTTTCTCGATAAAGTTTTGAAGTGACTTTGCATGTACAGAGAAGGTGGAATCGCCTTCTTGTTCTTCGATGCCATGTTTCTCATTCTCCTGAAGTTCCGAAATCCAGATGGTAATGACCTTCTCCAGTTTTGAGCCGACTAAGAAACAGAAAGAAGCATCCTTTGAAGCGCCGGATTCCAAAAGTCTATCACCAAGTGCCTCGCAGAGATCTGGAAATTGAGCTGGGTCGGCATATGTGCATAACGTTGCCATCGACTCTTTCCAGTTCACTAGGTCGGCATTGTATACAATATCCCATAAGTTTTTACCAATCACCGAGGTTAAAAGTCGCAGGTAATTGGGTCCTTGTGCCTTTTTGGCTAGGTATGCTGCTTGAACCTTGTCTAACAATTCTTTTCCACCACAATTGGCAATGATGAAAGCATCAGCAATACGATCCTCCTTCAGGCAGAGAGTCATCGCTTTTTCAAATTGGCCAAGTATCAAAGCTTTGGTAATTTGCTTTTCCGAGGCCGAATCAGATTCGGCAAATAGATGGAAAGGATTATCGGTCTTGGCCCCCTTGGTTGCAGAGATATCAGTTAAAAAGTCATCCCCTTCAGCGCCATCGAAAAGTGTAGATAACCTGTCATTCTTTGCAGCTTCTCCATTGGCATCAGTTGGAGCTTCTTCCGGGTTTTCTGCATCCTCTACATCAAGTCCTGATACACCAGTCGTGATTTCATCAACTTCGGAGAAGCCAAGGTATTCAGTAACTTGTTTTCGAGGGTTGGCCGCAATTAATGTCTCAATAACCTTCCAGTCTGCCTTCTCTTCCTCTGTCTTGGCCTGCTCAATATGGGTTTCGCAAATGCTCTTGATATCCCCAGCCTTGAGGGCATTTTCGAAAGATTCGGTAGCAGACCCTACATCTGAATCAACTGTGAATTGAGAAATCTGGACCTTGGAGGCTCTAGGCTTTCCTGTGGCAGCAGCTAATAAGCTAAAGCTTACTAATTTACCACCAAAACCGAAAGATGCTCCAACTGGTCGTTCCATCCATCTAGGGGCCTTGCTCAACGAAAATGAAGCACCCTGTGGCTCAGTTTGGGCCTTGGTAAAAAAGTCCTCGCCATCAACGGGGCCTGCAACGGGTGCTTTGGCGGTGGTAGAGTTCGTATTTTGTAAAGTCTGAATGGCTATCTTCCCATCAAATGATGCAGTGGCAGACAATGCGGGGTTGTGGGGGTTGAATCTAGTTTGGAAAGTCCAGTTGGTAACCTCAGGAAATTCTCCATATTGCTCCCCAGTTTGAGGATTCCAGATCAAAGTTCTGTTATCTTTGCCGCAAGATATCAGAAGATCGGCGTCCTGCTGACACCAAGACAACGACAAAATTCCTTGGATATGCCCTTCAAGAGTCCGCTCAGGCGCATTTGAGTTCCTAAGATCCCACAGAAGAATGACTGGTGTAGAATCGTCGGGTGTAGCAGTCAAGAGCTTTGTCGCATTGTTCGGATCCCATGCAATTGCTCCCACTGCTTTTCGATTGTTGCTCAATTGTAGAGAAGCCTTCTTGGTCTTCAAATCCCAGACTGTGACGTATCCCCCACTTCCACCAGTTGCTAAAATATGAGGAACCTTTCTATTCCATGCGACGCATTCGAGATCATCCGATCTTGCTGCGGCTGTACCCAGTCTAAATGGATTCGAGATATCGTTCACGTCGTAGATGAATAGCTCGCCCTTAGAACCTGCAGTAGCTAGAATTTGTGGTTTCAATGGGTTGAACTGGAGAGACTTGATGGCTCCCGTATGCTTCGTCGTTCTAGACATGAAAGCATCCTCAGCTCCTTGTATAAGTTTCTCTGCATCCCATAAATCTAAAGATCCATTCTCGAGTGCGCCTGCGATTATGCCCCGCGGATGGTCTGCATTTGCTGGTGCCCATGCAATATCGTGGAATCTAATAGCCAGAACAATTAGCTTATACGTCCCAAATCACCAAAACCCAATATGCTCCACCTGCTTACCTAGAATCTGTGCTAATACTAGCAACAGGTTGTAATTCCACTCCCTGCTCATCATTATCCAAGCTTAAATCCCAAAGCTCCAGCTTCGTCTCATCAGAGAAATCTGCATCAACCGCCCCAGCTCTTGTCCCGGTGACTACCAAAGGAGACTCTGGGCCTGGAGACCAGGCAAAGGCCGCAGTCCTGGGGATTTCCCTTAGACGGACCATTGTCTCGTCTCTGTTTACTTTACTATGTATCAACAAGCCAGATTACACTGCAGACGATTGCCGCAGCTTGCCTTTTCAGCCGGTTTTCTTTGCTATGCCGGTTGGAAGCAAATGTAAAGATTGTATATTGAACGGGATGCGTAAAAAGTATGAAAGTTGTGATGTGTTTATTTGTTTCGGGGAATATATGTGAACACCTTTCTCCATAATCGGATGGTCTGAGCGAGATGAACCGCCCGAGGGGTTGTGAACCTTGAAAAGACAGCTTACACGTGATCAAAAGCTCCTTCTATCGCGATTTGACATTTGAAAGCTTCATATACACGGAAAATTACTTGCATTGCCAGGATCCAATACTTAAGAAGCGACAAGATGACCGATCAAGCACGTTGGAAAGCTACTGTTTATGTTGGTGGACTCTCCCACATGGTCACAACCGCAAATCTCGAAGCCGCATTTTTACCCTTTGGAGAAATAGCAGATGTATCTATACCGTAAGTCTCATGCATTAAATCTCAGTGTTCTCATGCTGATTGTTTCTCAGCAAAGCAGAGGGACCAAACTCAACCGAGCCTCATCGAGGCTTCGGTTATGTAGAGTTTGAGGATCCAGAAGATACCAAAGATGCTATTGACAATATGGACCAATCTGAACTTTTTGGCAAGGTGATTAAAGTCAATGCGGCTAAACCCCCTAAGAGCGCGAAGGAGGGTCTAGGGAGTAAGACGGCTTTGTGGGAACAGGTAAGATTACAGGAATTCCATATTGTGGTATATAGCGATGATATAGGCAGCTACTGACGCTCGACTTAGGAGGGCTGGTTGGCTGAGAATGCTGTGAGCGAGGAGGATAAACTGGCGGCTCAACAAGCAAGAGCCGGAGCTCAAGATAGACCTGATGATCCTATGCAAGGTCTAGAGGGTTTGGATGTAGCAGGACCAAAGCCTGCTTGAAGGACTATGTTCATAGAATATGGGTCATGAAATGTGTTTACTGGGGAGTCTGGGAGGGATAAAGCAGGAGTTCAATCGGTAGGAAGAAAAAATGTAATTTCTTTTCAGGGAATGGGGTGGTGTTGTTCAAGTATGATATCATCAGGTCTACAAACTTTGAATTCAGGAGAAATAAGGGCCAGTTCTGTACAACTCATTCGAGATTCGGCCAATGTGTGCGTTCTAATTCCTTCAGTCCTTGCAATATCGACAGATGAGCTTTTTGCCCAATCCCACCAGGTATCTTTCAGCCCTCCCCCGGAATCTTGTAGGCCAGTAGTTTACTCGTTTCTGTTTTGGCGAGAGAGACGCATTTGCTGGTCAACAACGAATTTTTTGCCCAAAGAGTAACAGCCGAATCCGACAGCGACACTGACAACAACTCCTTCATTTGATATTAGTGTAAGCCCTGGCAGTGTTCCGGCGAAGGGAAAGAGTACCTAAAGGAACCAACTCGGGAGGAATCTTTCTCCATTGGCGCAATCGTTGAGAGATGGTGTGGGCTATTGGTTTGGGTATCAGTCTCGATTCCTGTCTACCCAAGACACATCCTCCAAATTCGTATTCTATTCAGGTCCTCCCAATCTCAAGATATCTCAAGTAGTCAATCGTGGGGTAAACGTACCGCTATGCTCCTCCTTCTGTGAACCAAAAACATTAGCCTTTCCACTCTCAAACATATGATCACCAAACAGACAAACTTACGGGCACAGGCGACCACATCTTCTTGGTCGGCTGGAACATTCTAATAGCAGCAGTAGGATGCATCTTGAACTGTTGGTCAATATTCAAGTCTTCTTGATTTAATTACCACTGGAATTGCGTGGTCTGAAGTTTACGAGCATCTTCATCTCCGCGCTAGCGAACTCGGTCTTAGCCGACCTTATCCCGAAAAGAGAAAGTGCCGGGTCATTCCAATCAACCTCACATCGTCTCAATTGACTACAACTACAACCACCACAACCACCACCACCATCACCACAACCTCCTCCCTCAGAACCAACAAGCAAAAATGTCTGGAGAACGCGAGACCAAACCTTTCAAATTCGTTACTGGTATGTGGTTCCCGGGGACCCGCCCATTGTTACAATAAATCAAAAATGGTCCGATTGCTAACTGTAGATTTGTGAATAGCCGGTATGCAATTCCTACCCTGACGACATCTGCGAAAAGGGTGGGCGACTGATGATAGAATGTAGGATTCGACGCTCGATTCCCCAACCAGAACCAAACCAAGCACTGCTGGCAGAACTATGTCGATCACCACAAGTGTATCCTAGCCAAGGGCGATGAATTTACTCCATGCCGCCAAGTACGTTCTGCGACTGATTGCAATGAGAGATATATACTGATGGGGGGAACAGTTCTTCTTGGCTTACAGGTCTTTGTGTCCAAGTTCCTGGACTGAGAGATGGGATGATCAGCGTGGTTAGTATTGGAATCTGAAGGGAAAGAGAAGGCACGATTTGGCTAATACGAAAATTGCAGAAAAGGGAACATTTCCATGTCGTTTGGATCAGTAAGGGATTGAATGGTTGTAGATTGGCATTATGGGGGGGATAGAGCAGAAGACGTTTGCAACGGATGTGTATCATACAGTCATCATACGAATTGATGAGAGGCATTTCAGCTTGATCAGATGTGCTTTGATTTACGATGGGGCATTCTGTTGGCATTTTGAGTTATGCTTTTTTACGATCTATTCAGGCTTCTTTTGAAGCTCTCATTCGGTCATATCTCAACAACGCCCCAAGCAAGACTTGTGCTCCATTTCTGCAGTCTTCTGTACTGCAAGACTCGGCCGGATTATGGCTCACACCATCTCTGCATGGTAAAAAGATCCTATTTGATATCAGTGATAGTACGGTGTGATTAAAGAGTCGGGCGTTACATGGGGGTCGGAGCATGCCTCGAAATATAGACGCTAAAGGATTTTCAGTAAGGGCTGCATCAAGCTTTTTGACACTCTTACCTATCATGTCCAGCGCCTGGTACCATTCTCATGAAAGTATTTGAAGCAACTCCAGGCTGATCTCCAGTATCAAAAGCTGTTCCAATGAAATCTCCGGCACTTTCTTCCACACATCGGATACAGTCTTCGTTGAAATAAGTAGCTGGGGAATCTGCATCCATTTTCCAATCCACTGTACAACCTTTACCTCTCTTTCCGCTAGCGCCAAGAGTCGTTAACAGCTCACCGCCAGCAACCAACATGAAATCTTACCTAAGTTCTGTCTCAAATCTCAGAAGCCTTTCGTCCTATGGGCATCTAATATCCAGGGAGAACTGTAGGAATCCAGGAACAGTATTAGTTGATCCAGGTTTCAGTGTGAGCATCCCTAGCAGATGTAAAAAGAGTGCTTTGGAACTTGCTTGAGAGTGGGGGCTAGTAACCTGTTGATGCTAGGCATCCCAATTCAGCAGCCTTGTTGTGACTATGGAGGATGAGTTTTGCAGCTGTAAGCAGAGCATTTAAGCGGCTTTCAAAATCTGTTGTACCTATAAGCCATCAATCATCCCATCCACACTCACAACCTCATCATTATATTCTCCTATAGTACAACATACCAGTATGACAATCCTTCCCCCTCACCGTAATTGTATGCCACCTGTAAGCCTGCACGCTTGCTACTGTTCTAATCCTCTTAAGTATCGGCCTTTGTTCAATATGCAGCTCAAAATGTGCACCGATTGGATTCGAGGAAGCGCGCCCCTTCTTCTACAGGCGGATGGGGTTAGAGGGTTAGGGTTGGAGAGTACCATTGGTCCTCTATTTGGTTTAGTAGATGATTTATACCGGTGCTATGGAATGGCACACATTCATCACACAAGTAGGATATTCCGTCTCAATACTCGAATCATTCATTGTTCCATCATATCGTCCTCCGGTCGGCTGCTCTCATTAAAGGCCATATCTCAGACTATAGTACCTATGTACTCGTACTATTGTACATGAAGGGAAGCATACCTGCGTATCCAAATATCCAAATGACTCCCAGCATACGAAGCAGGAGCATCTTTTCTGCCTGGTCTCACGGCGAATATATTACCTTCATGTAACCGTCATGAGTCCAACATACACCACGGGACGAAAATATTAGAGCAGGGAAAGAAAGGAGAGGGGATTTTACCTACCCATAGAATCAATCTTCACATCATGTCGCAACCAAGTGCTTCAGTAGTCTGTCTCTACAACCCAATCTCGAGCTTTCTTAACGGCATCGGAAAGTGCGAGACGGGACACCCCGTGATCGGTTTCTTCGCCGAATATGTTTATGTATCAGTGGGTGTGAGGTAATATAGGTAGGTTGGAAAGATGGGGCTTGAGAGGGGTATAAAAATTACGATGATGAAGGAATGTTATATGATAGAGTGGCCTCCTTAGGGCGAGCCGCTTGGCCTATAGGTGTATCTGGAGATGCCAGGCAGGAGGCTCGACTTTGTACATATTCCTCGATTTCCAAAATTGGACTAACGGACTTGCACATAACACCTAAAAGCGAGGAAATGTTGCAACTGGCTTTTGGCATTGGCCGGAAAGAAGGGTTTTAAGATGCATGGTTTTTGGAATGAGGGTAGTTCGGAGTTGAAAGTTAATCATTCTTTAGTTCAGTGTAAAATGAAAATCGCTAGCAAAAGGAAACCGCCAATATCTTCTTATAATCCATAAACCTGAACGCCACGCTGTGATACAAATGCATACGAATTCTGATTTATTTGGCCTTCCCCTTACCTTTTCCTCGTCCATTTGCACGTGGTTTGGCAGGGGCTTTAGCGGGAGCCTTTTTTGATGCTTCTGTGGGAGCTTTCACTGGTATCCTTGATCGGCCTTTGCCTTTTGTTGGAGCTGGAGCAGGAGGCGGTGTTGGTTCTTTAGCAATTTCCTCAACCTCAACCTCATATTTTTCTTCTGCTTCTTCTTCCTCCTCCTCCTCGAGGACTTCAGGCTCCTTGAATTCAATTTCATCCTTTTCGTCGTTGTCGTCGTCGTCGTCGTCGTCCTCCTCCTCATCGTCGCTCATAAACTCATCATCTTCATCGAAACCAAAGAAGCTCAAAGCCTTCGGTTTACTGGATGCTGATTCGGAAGGTGGAGTCGTACCATTGAAGTCTGTACCACCCATAACCTCATCTTCTTCACTCGCAGAACCATCAGTTCCCGAGCCATTACCTGAAGATGTTGCCAATAAATTGTCCTTGTAATTTCCAGCCTTCATGGCCGCGATGACAGCGTCACGCGTTCTTTCACCAGCTTCCTCTTTATCCTCAACCCACTTGCCATCAACTTTCCCTTTCGTGCCATTCTTGATCTCCTGCTCTCTTTGCTCTGCCAATTCCACAACTTGTTCCCATCGTTTTCTCCTCTCTTCCTTCTCTTTCTTGGCCATTTCCGGTTTGATGGCGAGATATTCAGCTAATGCTTTTGCTTCATTGACTGTTCTCAACCTGCGACCATCCAAGTTTCGACTTGATCCATTTTGATCACCCTGGCCCTTCTTACGCTTAGATGACATACGACCTCCTGCCGCACGAAGTTGAGATCCAAAACCTCCTTTGCCACCACATAATCGCGCTGAGAGTCGCAACGACAGAAATTCATCTTCTGGACAGGAAAGTAGATCTGATATCGGGGAGGAGGATGCGGCAGAAAGTAGTTTATTTGAAATGGTTGTGAGAATCAGGCGGCGATCTTGGGATGGAATGCGCTCGTAGAGTTCATCTTGGAGCTCTGAAATGGTCGTCGTGCTTGGTAAAGGCAGTGATAGAGTCGAGGGTAAGTTCAATCCAGGGAACGATGTCAACAAAACGTTGACAGTATGAGAAACCATATTGTCGGCTTAATGTATGATGACTGTCAATAGGCCTTGGTTTTCAAGAGCTTCTCTTCAAGACTTTCTTTTTGCGAAAATGTTGGCTATCCTTTGATGTAATAAGGAGGATTGAGGTTCCTGCGATAATGATAGGAAACCAAATAAAGTGGCTGTGCCTCCAATCACGTGTAACAATCCATACACTCAAGCTTTCAGCCACCTTTTCGCTTGCTAGCGCTCCCACACAAAATCAAAGTATTCAGATCTTCAATAGACTTCGATTTTTTTCCCCAACACCCCTCTCGACATCGACAACTTTTTTCAAGAGCACCTCGAGCCAATCGCCAAGATGTAAGATTTTAATGGACATCATGACTTCATTCTCACAAGACGACTAATTAAATTGATGTACAGGCTTATCCCCAAGGCTGACCGCAAGAAGATCCACGAGTACTTGTTCCGTGAGGGCGTACTTGTCGCAAAGAAGGAGTACGAAAACAAGCACCCCGAGATCGATACCCGCAACCTTTACGTTGTCAAGGCCTGCCAATCGTTGACCTCGCGTGGATATGTCAAGACGCAATTCTCGTGGCAATACTACTACTACACCCTCACCCCAGAGGGTCTCGACTACCTCCGCGAATGGCTTCACCTTCCCGCCGAGATTGTCCCAGCGACACACATCAAGGTCCAAAGATCCCACGCTCCTCCTCGTGGAATGATGGGTGGTGATGAGCGCGAGCGCAAGCCATTCGGTGGCCGTGGCGGACGTGGCGGTGGAGAGCGTGGTGACCGTGGTGATTACCGCAGACGTGAGGGTGGTGGTGAGGGCAAGGAAGGTGCTGCACCAGGAGAGTTCGCTCCTCAATTGTAAGTTCAAAGTATCTCCAGCACATTCATTGTTGGTAAAATTCTAATCTTTATTCTCACAGCCGTGGTGGATTTGGACGTGGACGTGGTGGTGCCCCAGCCTCGTAGATGTATTCTACAATTTTCTTACGCTTGCTCGATGATGCATCCGACAGAAATCCCTCATAAAACACTTGTATTGTTGGACGACTGGACAGTAGCGCGTCAGGTCGAGTGAAAGTAATCGCCGGGGGAGCATAGGTCGAAGGTGGAAGTTGACACTTCAAAACTGTCAGGTAGCATAACGAGCTTCTTCCAATACCCCTTCAATTTATTTCGATGTGAAAACATGGCAATCTCTCTAGGCCCATCTTTTCTCTCTTGCTTTCCTTTTCATGAATTCATATGAACCGAACATTGAGTGATGTCAACCCCACACAAGCTACTCCAAATTTCTATGAATTCTTACTACCATGATACGATACGACTACTATGTCAATGACGATAACTACTTGAGTTCACAATGCACACAAAATCATCCTTCAACTCGACTCAGATCAATAAAAAAATATTCAATTCCATTCTATTCATTCATAAACTTCAACTCCCCCCTCTCAACAAGGCTAATACCCCAATTTCCTATTCCTCCGTATGTTAACCTAACAATTTTACCAACCCTAGCCAGCCAGCCTTATTCCCATCCATCCATCCATCCATCCATCCGACTTAGACACCAATCAACTTTATCAAAATCTCCAATAACCTCCTCCCCTACCATACTACCAAGAGATGCCGTGGCCCCCCCTCAACCTCGGATCATATCCTTCCCTCTCCATTGCACCACCATCCTTTACCTCCCTTCTACTCCTCCCACCCTGTCCCTGTCCCTGTCCCTGTTCCTCCATTTCAACCGCCCTTCCTTCCGGAATGCCCAAATCAATTTCCCTCAAACCACCCACATCCCCCTGCTCCTGCACCAAAGCTTGCGAAACCCCCCTACTCCTCTGCGTCATCGTCATCGTCACCTCCCTCTCCCTCACATCTCCTCCACCTCGACTCCCCGTCCCAGTATTTCCAATAACCCTTCCCATCCGATCCTCTCTAAAATCCATCCTCTCATCTCCATATTCACCACCTCTCAAGCCTCCTCCAACAGGTGCCAACTTACTCGTAGTAGTAATCTTCTCCTCATACCCATACTCCCTCGCATCATCCCCACCATCCCGACTCCCGCTCAAACTCCTCCTTACCTTATCAACCATGTGCTTCCTCTTCTCCTTCAACCTCTTCTCCACCTGCACCAAGGTATTCAAATTAGCATGTCGAGCCTCCAAACTCTGTTCATCAATCAGAAGATTCTTCTTCCGAATCTCGCTCCACCGCGTCATGCTTCCCAACTCCAGCACACTCATCCGGCGCATAATATGCGTCGGATTCCCAATAATAATCGGCTTCCATTCTTCTTCCTGCCCGTTCCCCGTGTTTCCTTGAATATATTGCTCCCTCTTCATCGCCTGATACCGCTCCAACTCGCTCGTCTTCGAATCCGGGATAATCTGTACATCTTGGAAGCGTGCGAGCACACAGATAAGAAGGATGGAGAGGATGAGGAGAACACCGCACATGACGCCAGTGGCGGCCTGTTGGCCTAAATGTCGTTGTGCGACTCCTCCGATGCCGCTTGCCATCGCCGCGATACAGAATCCCATACCTTGAGTGATGCCAAAGGCAGCGCACACGCGCGGGAAACAAGAGTAATTCGTGACTTTGCCTTTACTGCCGCTCCTCGGGCGCCCCGTCATGCCAGGCTGAAGATCTGAAGTATCAAACGTTTCCATGATGATGCCATTGCATTCTGCAACCGCGAGGTTCGAAAGAAAGCCAATTGCCGCAGCCCATATGATGGGCAGCATGAATGGAACTGGTGGCCCCGTGGATGAAAGGGTATAAGCGAGACCCATGAATGGCAGAAGTATAACAAAAATTGAGCGTCGAACGAAATGGGAAGATAGAGAGACCTTCTTTTTCTTCAAGGTATCATCGTCACTTTCCATCCCTTCTTTACGTTCTCGGCTGAAGATTCCTGCTTTTTGAAATGGAACAGACAGAAGCGCACCGAGGGGAATTGATGCCACACTTGCACCCACATATGGAGATTTGAATTTGTAGTACTTTGAAGTCAATGAACCGAGAAGCTAGCCATTATTAGCAGAAAGACTTATTTTGAGGGGGGGTTCATAGAATCGTACAATCATAATCAAAATAATCTGACCATAAATCCACGCCTGATAAAATGCTAGAAGCAGAAAGCCCGGCTGGTGCATCATGCTCTTGGTTAACAGCAAACCATGATGAAATTCCTCACCCCACCATTTTGGTCCCGTCTGAACTCTATGCATCTTAACCTCGCCCTTGGCTAACCTTCTCGACACCTGATCATCTTTCCTAACTTCAGTAACAGATCGTCTAAAAGCAGAACGTCTAACTTCAGGACCAACCACATTTAGGACCAAGACCAAAGCAAGAATGGCAATGCTAATATAAAAGCCCCAGGCAGGCGTCAAGAAGTTGATGATAATTGCACCGAGCAAGAATCCAACGCCAATAGACCCGACATAACACCAGGTCCATATACCCAGCCAAAGACCCATACCACCGCCATGACGCCTGACATCATATTCATCAACATATTCTTGATGAGGATTAGTACTTTGCAGCGAGGCACCAAAAAGGTCCATTAAAGTAGACAAGAAGTTCATGTTGGCAAAGCCAAGTGCAAAGCCCATAAATGACCGAGAGAGAAGTAGGCCAATTCTCCAACCGGCCAATTTTGGATTTCGAGTTGCCCCAACAGCCAGGGCTTGAGGGAAAAGTAGTGGCATAGCGAGTGACATTGAACCAAGAATATATGGCTTTCGGCCGTGCAAAAGTGGAAGAGGCCAAAAGAAGGTGGTCGGAATGGCAAGACCCAAGAAAAAGAAGACATTTCCAAGAACGGTATAATGGTGCAAGTCCACAATCGCATATTGGATGGAAGGAACCTCGCCAGCATAGATACCAATTACAAGGCCAACAAGAAACGTACTTAGACACGTTATGGTAGCGGTGAATCTCTTTCGAGAAGGAGACCAATCTCTGGCAATGGGTTTTCTCTTGTGTGTTCTCGCCAAACTGAACCCTTTATGGTCTTTCAAACTGACATGCCTTTTGCCCTTGAGATTGAAAAAATGGTGGCTCATATTCAGGTTGATGTTCATTGAACGATTCGAGCCGTCTCGTTTCAAACCGGGGCGTTGTTCTCGTAGATCCTGCACTTTGTCTCTATCCTCTTCACCCTCACCACCATTCCTACCTTCACCTCCCTCGCCACCTTGTGCAGCCTGTCGAAACTGAGTTTGAGCTCGACTTCTTAGTCGACTCCGTGGCTGGCTTCGAGCTGGTTCACCCTTTCCTTCAACATGTTGCATAATGTATTCATGATGAAATCCTGTCTGAAAATCAACAGTCTCAGAGGGATACGAGCCATCAAGACTGTTGGACACCGACGATTTACCACGTAATGCAGTGACAGGGAGCTTTGCTAGTGTGGCTGCATCCTCTTCGTAAAGTTGCTTTCCGGGACGCATATCTTCACCACTCTGCGATTGCAAGAGACTAGGAGATTGGTAGACCGTATGGCGCTCGGATATGTCTTGCCAACCAAACCCGCCAGATGTGGTTGTTCTTGATGGTTTCTATTTCTATTAGTATTACTTCGATAACACATCTTCTACGAAGGGTGTTGCAAGGTAAAATGAACTATCCTAGTTGTGACATACCTCAAGATTGCCATTACTGGGACTGGAATCGATCTTAATGGAACCAGATGGAGAAACCCCTTCAGTGCTTGCCCTTGGCATACTGAGACGCTGCGTTAGTGGTTTGGGTCTTTTTGGACTACCTGGAAGGTCCAAAGCATTTAAGGCTCTAGAGCTATCCCAAGTAGTACTTCGATCGCGTCCTCTGAAAGGCTGATCAGATAATTCAGGGTTGTTATCGATCGTATTTGTTATTTCCTGCCCCTCCGATGGAGCCTTAACCGCAAGATCAGCGATAGGTGCCTGTCGCATATTTTCATCTTCGGTAAACTCGTCATCATCGGTATTGCCCTCCGTACTTGTGCCAGAATAGCTTCGAGCACTTTCA
Source organism: Monilinia vaccinii-corymbosi (assembly GCA_017357885.1). Lineage (NCBI taxonomy): Eukaryota > Fungi > Ascomycota > Leotiomycetes > Helotiales > Sclerotiniaceae > Monilinia > Monilinia vaccinii-corymbosi. The sequence continues at coordinate 3,313,906 of CP063407.1, read as the reverse complement.
TGAGCACTTGGCATGCTTTCAGCGCTTGATAAACCTTCGGCTCCAGGTTTTCTCCGACTTATCCGGGAAACCGAAGACCCCCCTTTGTCCATAAATCTGCGACCACCCTTGAGAATTGCAGCTGCATTACTGAGGAGGTTTGGCATACTGTTATCATCGTTCTTCTCAGCAGCTTGTCTCGCAATGAATAAAGCTTCGTTGAGAAGTTTTTCAAGATCATTGATAGTCTTTGTGAAGGTTGCTGCCACGGCTGCCTTGTCTTTCGGATCAGCAAAAGTGATTCTCGGCTTCGTCTCGAGGGGGCTTGGTGTGGCTCCAAGAAAAAGCTCCTCTACCGGTGCTGTTGGTGCTGTAAACGACCGTTGGGGTCCACTAGACTCACTAAGGGCTTCGGCGCGCCGAGAACGTGGTGGTAAAGCGGTCAATCTAGGTGCATATGCATCGTTGCTACTCAGTAGCTCTCTGAGCCAATGAACCGTGTTTTTCCTGGTAATCGTCCTGTCGTCAGAGGTATTGTTGGTGGTAGAATCTTCAACGGACATTAATCCTTCCTTAGACCCACGGCGTTGAGGATCTTTTTGAGATAATCCAGCAGACGAGTTTGCATTCCTACTATTGGAATTCAAGACACGGTTTTTAGAAGAGTCCCGTGGAGGAATAGAATCGTAGATGGTGGGGTTGGCATTGGAAGATTCCTGTCTTCTATTTCCGCTGCTAGAGGAAAGAGGTATTTCTTCCATCTCACCAAGGTTGATTGGAAGACCTTGAGGTTTAGCTTTTTCCTCCTGGGTAGGAGAAAAGTCGATTCTTGATACCTGAGCCGCCTTGTCATCAAAGTAAGACTCGGGTATCGGTTCTGGTGCCGATTCTACTGCTGGTTCGCGATCCAATTCGGGAGCCAGTTGGGGAGCAAGGTCTGGGGCTTGAGTCCACAAAGAGTCCCGTCGTAGATATTCGTCGGCAGTTTTTGCTGCTTCAGCTAGAGAATTCGCAACAAGCATTCTGTATGCATCAGTTGCCTCGGCCTTTTCAATTCCAGGGGGTACACCTATGTCCTGCACAGCATTGCGGACGGCTACCCTGACCGCGTCCTGAACGGCGTCTTTGACTGCGGGGAGAAAACCCCAATATGATGCATTCAGAGGATCCACAAGCGGAAAATCCTCCGAGATATCTTGCCGCTGTATTTCTTCAACAGACTTCAGATCCCCAATTTTCTTCGCACGAGCCTCATTACGCTCAGGAACACTAGGTTTATCATCAGACGGGCGGCAAAGATTCTCCTCTGGTTGTGACCCTTTGGGAACGGTTATAACCGCAGTCAGTAAAGGTAATGATGGGCTTGACTTATCAATGTAGCCGAGCTTTATACATGTAGGTGATATTTCTTCTATGACGAGCTTGTCTTGTGGAAGTGGATTATATCGGCTTGCAGACTGCTCTTCACCATTCACAGGACTCACTGCGGATACCTTGGCTGCCGCGGCAATATCGGCCAATATTGACTCGAGTGGTATTTTTATGCCCAGGCTCGGTGTAGCAATCTGGGTCGGCGCTGTAATCTTTTCTGTCATACCATCCCATGACGATGTTACAGGTGTCAATACAGGTGGGACTGGTAGCCCGGTGTCTATTGGCGCGACTGTGGTCACAGACGGTTTGAGTAAAGAATGGCGGACAGAGGCTCTGGATGCTCCAGATAGTAATGACGGTGGACGTGATTTAGCACGAATTGATCCATTCGAAGGAGACCGGTCTCGCTTAGGTGCAGCCTGTCGCGCCTCGTCCTTAGATAGTGAGATGGTAGCTTTAGCTTTCGGCCCCGGCAAGCTGAAATTGGTGACAACTGCTGAAGAAAGCGGTCGAAGAACGAGTTCATCAACTGCAATCTCACTGGCCAAAACATGGGGAAAAGTGTCAACCGAGCTGACGCTGCTTCCTCGGGTTGGAGGTGGGGATCCTTCAGTACCTCTCGGATTTGTTATAGTCGCTGTTCTGAAGGAAGATTCCGACTTCATATTATCTTTGGCACGACTGACATTTGATTTGGGCTTGTAGCTTGAGGACTGCCCCACATCTTGTTCGTCTTTGGCATCGTTTAGTACAACATCGAGGTTGGCCACATCTTCTGTGGCCGTCCTTACATCAAGTTTGAATAATTCCTCTCTTGACCGTGGAATAGGATCGTGCAGAGGGTGATAGACGTAATGTTCCTCGCAATTTGGAGGACATTTTGGGGAGCAAGCGATCTCTGGCTGACCCTTAACTTCTTCTGGGGGGGACTGAGGAAGTGCAGAGAATCTGGATAACTTATCATCGGCTATTCCAAGTGCGGGGCAATCGATGGTAAGTGGCTTCTCACAGTTCTGGCAAGGTGGTTTGCCATCTTGGTCAGAAGTATCCTCTGTAGGAACCTTTTGATATATGTTTTTGTTTGAAAGACACGATGCAACAGCGATTTTCGAACTGCTGGGCTTATTAGGCTCCTTAATATCTCGTACCACCAATTTAGGAAACCGAAAATATTTACGCCTTGGCGATGTTGTTCCGAGCAGCTTTGCATCGATGGAAGGATCTATCTCAGCAGCACCGCCGTCGATGCGAAGATCGTTTGCAGAACTCGAGCCTCGTAGTCTGGTTGTGCGTCCGTTCGTATACACGCAAGGGATGGAGTTTTGTCGAGATCTTGGAATACGTGGGGCGTCGATATCCATGCTACCGTCAGAGCTATGGAAGTTGCGGGCCTGTGGCTCCACGTTGAGCAGCCCAGATTCAGATCGTGCACCTCTTACTGTCTTTTGAGGAGTAAAGAAATCGTCAAGGCTTCCGAAGGCCCTATTTTCGTGTCGCGGAGGGTTACGCTCGTCAGAAGGATGTGGTGTTCGAGGTGGACGGCTTGTATTGCGGGATAAAACGAGTGCACGGATTCGAGAGAGGATATCTTCCTCAACACGGCAATTCGTAGGATAATCAAAACCAGTACTCTGTGCAGAAGATGTCCTCCTGCGGCCGGTGACATGTACTTCAGCCGGCCCAACGGACAGAGAGTCCATTGGTCGTTGAAAGAGCGAAAAATGATCTAAGGATACATAAGGTAGCTAGCGAATGTTATAGGATGTTTGTCACAGATAAATGTATTAAAACGAGTGTAATGAATTCTTTTTTGACTGTATATAAATGAGCGTGAAGCTGTATGGATTGAGTATAGGAAGCACGGAAGATCAATGAAGAAGACAATACCAAAGGAAAGAGTATTTGAGGTTGCTGCCATACCATGTGACGTGACATCTTCCATGATCTAAGCTCAGCTCAAATGGCACCTTCCACTTTGGTTATCCCAACACTTGTTGTTTCTCACTTACCTCTTTCTATGCGAGAGTGTCGATCAAGTGGCTCGCTCATATTGTCGTCTATGGAAAATGCAAAAGTCTCGAACAGTCATCCATACCTGCCTGATATTGATGGTGGAACTACAGGTTACCAAAAGGCAATCTCCTAGCTATACCGAGCTATACATCCTCACCCCCATTTTGAAAGCCTTCGCTGACATCTTGGTATATATCAAACCTCCTCTGCGTTTCTATCGGAATCCCCTTTCTCGTTTCTTCAATTTTTTCTGCATTCAGCTCAGCATAAACGATCTCCTCTTTCTCGGCAGCCTCAACAAGCACCTGGGCCATTGGATCAACGACCAAGCTATGCCCCCAAGCATGATAACTAGCAGTTTCATCTCGGGCAGGACTGCACAATGCTACATAAAGCTGATTATCCATAGCTCTTGCTTGTCCTTGTAACCTCCAATGAAGAGGCCCAGTTGTCGTATTGAAAGCACCAGGATATATCAATGCAAAACATCCCTTTCGCGCAGCAATCATAGCCAATTCTGGAAATCGAATATCATAGCAAATCGCGACTGCTATCTTGCCGTATTCTGGCAGATCAATCATAGTGATATGGTTGCCAGGGGAAAGGACCTCCGATTCTCTAAATGTGATCTTCCCGGGTATATCGATATCAAATAGATGAACTTTTCGATGGGTAGCCAACAAGTCACCGGATGGGGAGAATGTCAACGAGGTATTGTAATGTTTTTTTGTGGTGGGAGAATATTCTGGAATGCTACCGCCTACCAGGTAGGTTTTGGTCTCTGCGGCCATCGCCCTGAGGGCGTGAAATGAGGGCGACTGTTCAGGGGTAGGGGGAGAAGGTAGGAGAGTATCCGCGTATTTGGGGAAGTATTGAGTACCGTAGGGGGAGTTGAAACACTCGGGGAGTACGATGATTTTTGCACCAGCAGATGCAGCTTCATGAACTTTTTTGCGTGCATGAGCAAGATTCTGAGATTTGTCCGCGCCTATTGTCACTCTGTTAGCTTCCTGTAGTGCACCATGATGAAGTTCGTTGACGAATATGGCCCAGGAAGGACGAACCACTAGCCAATTGTATCAAGGCAATCTTGACCGGTTTCTGAAGCAATCGAGACATGTTGCGTGTAGCCTGTCTCGGGTATGAGATTGCTTGTGAGGAGGTGAGCTTGGGCAGAAAGCGTAGAGCGGTTCTGGTTATCATATCACGATATGTATTTGGTAATGGAAGACCGTTGAAGCTCCAAGTGGAACTCGATAACAACTGCCGACCCCAAGGGACGTGCACTTCCAAGTTGTCTCGCGGCTATTTCCTGGAGCCTTCATTGATTACCTAATCCATAATTATATAAATTAATTATAACTTTGATATAAAAAACAATGGTTTATCGATTATAAATATCAAATTTAAGGAACGAGCTCATTCCTGGGTATCGGAACACTCTTCAATTTGGACATTGTGCATAAACGGTTTCAGTGGGGCCTCAAATGAGAAAACATGATTTTTTATCATTATTCGTTTATTCATCTTGATTTTGACATCTCCTTGCTAAAGTTGTGAAGTCCGCAGACATCAGCAATGCCTCAGATGTGTCTATGTTTTATGCCTAAAATTTGTATTCTTAACGACGAGAAGATCAACTCGGGTCAACACCCTACTTCAAGGCAGCACGGACGAAAGTTGGCAGAACAAAGCTTGCTTCATGGATGGCAGCGTTGTAGTAGCGGCACAACTTCTCTTCCTCCTCTGGGGACCATTTGCGAAGTGGCTTTTTGAGGTTGCGATTGGCGTCCTTGCAGCAGACCATGAAGCCAATTTGGCCAGATGGGTAGGTGGGAATGGTGGTGTAGGCGTATTCGACGTTGGGGAATACTTCCTTGCAGTCCTTCTTCAGCTGGGTGATCAATGGGAGGTGGAGCCATTGGCTCTCGCCTATAGAAGGAGAATATTAGCCATTAAAGTCTTGGAAATACAAACAGCACTAGAAGTTGAAGCACAAAATGAAATATACAACCTTGTGTGGTAATAACACCACCCTCCTTAAGGGCACCAAAAAGCAACTCAAAGTATGGCTTTTGGAACAAGCTTGCCGCTGGTCCCTCTGGGTCGGAAGAATCGGTGATGATAACATCGAATTCGTTCTTATAATCATCCAAGAACTTGAATCCATCACCAACGTGAGTCTTGACCTTGGGATGTTGATAGCCGATGGCCAAGCCAGGGAGGTACTTCTTAGAAAGACGAATGACGGCCTGGTATACAACGTCAACATAGAATCGACATGAACCCTGGATATCCGAGACCCACCTCATCAATGTCGCAGAGGATTGCTTCCTCTACAGAGTCATGCTTGACGACCTCACGCAAGACACCTCCGTCACCTCCACCAATGACCAAGACCTTCTTTGGGTTTGGGTGGGAGTTCAAGGCCAGATGGGTGATCATCTCCTGGTATGAGAACTCATCACGCTCCGTGGACTGAATGACGTTGTCGAGAACCATGACGGTGCCATAATCGGTGGATTCAAAAATCAAAACATCTTGGTATTTGCTCTTCTCGTGGTGAAGGACGTTCTTCACCCTGAGGGTCATTCCCTGCCCAGGCCACATCTCGGAGACTTCGTGGAACCAGCCATCTGCAACAATCATCATCAGCTTTCGGGTACGTTTCTGCATATTGTGCGTGTAGCATGTAGCATGTCGCATGTCAAATGCAAGCCAAAGAGGCGTAGGAGTCAGCCAGTTGGGCATTGCCCGTTTACCCGTCGGGTGTATCTGACTCCAGGGATGTGTCTCACTCTTTGTAGAACACAACAAAGTGAAGCAGAGTATGAGAAAACGAAGATCACTCGGACATACCCTTGATAGTGGGGTGGGTAATCTCTGACATTTTTGCTACGGACTTGGAAGAGAGTTTATGTGGTGAGAGAGAGAGGAAGAATGGCCTTTTCCCTAGTTGAAAATTTGACGTGAATTGGAAGTGGAGGACGAAGAGCTTGGTGATCCTTTTAAATGCCAGGAGAAGAAATTTCTTTTTTGCATCACGATTATGGCCGCCGAGAAGATCGGCCAGAAATACACCCCACCTTGCCTGATTGGGCGATTCTGGGAGGGATAAATGCAGAGGATCAAGCGGGAACCAATCAGCCATGTAGGATTTGTGGAACGTATAGCATTTTTACGTTTTTATATCTTTCTGCTATTATTGGACGCTGGCTCAATGCTGACTAAGATGTCAGTCATAGCATGTAATGGCCAATTGTATCGTGACTGAGCGAATACGCAGTTGGCTTACCCGCCTGCTAATGATTCCTTGTGTGATGCGACCTCGTGCTGTTGATGATAAGCACCGGCGCCATGATCGGGCTGTGGTGTTTCCCCAACCAACATTCCCATCAAACACTTCGCCATGATTGACGTTCAAATGCTTTTTCCTCCCCCTCACGCTGTGCTTCACCAAGCTGACGACACGGGGGCGTGGACCTCTTCGTGCCCCCTCCCCCCTTTTTCTTTCCCTCAAGCGGCAATTCCACGTTGCTGCCCTGTACATCCACCTGCACCTCGGCCTTCCATGGAGGATGGCGGACCACTTCCATATGGTCAAGACCTTGGATGCGTATCAAACGGCCCGCTGAGGTTATTCGGATCGCCCCAGGAGTGGATCGCGTCTACTACATGCCGTACACCAATGCTCGGCTCCGAAGTATCATCTCATGCATAGCATTTCTCTCGCTTTTCCCGCTTGCCCCGCTTCCTTAAGGGTTAGTCTATCCGAGACTGTGTATCCACCAAAATATCCCCTGATCGCACAATATTTGCCTTTTTCGGAGATTTTTGGGCCAACTCATCTTATTTATCATCAGCGACAAGTGCGTCCCGTAAATATTCCAAAACCAGAGAGTGTGTCTATAGGCCGTGCCGAACTGCTGCCAGCATTCTGATCGAAATAGAAGAAAATCCAAGCGAGGGGTCCAGCCAAATCCACACCCATCCGGTCTGTTCCCTCTGCTCCGTATTCCATCCGTCCATCCAAGTCCATCCCATCACATCGCCGTCAAACCGCAAACCTCAAACTCCCGTTTCGCCCGTATCAAGAGAGTGCAGAGAGGGAGACCCAAGACCATTCCCAAAACAAGCATAAGATTATCAAACTCAAATATCCAAAAGCTTATCCCGTGAAGAAAACGTTGCAGCGCACTCAAAATAAGGAAGGGCATGTATCCAGTTGGCTACCGTATGTAAGGTAAGGTAAGCTCTCCTTCCACACAGTATTGGCTTATCAGCAGCGACGTTGAACTCAATTGAAATTCTATTATTCAATCCAATCCAACTCAACTCAACTCAACTCCTCTCTTCCATCTTGTAGTCTTCTAATCTTCTAATCTTCTAATCTTCTAATTTTTATTCCAGGAGTTGAGCCAACCTTATTACGACGGTTGTACCTCCTCATCCCATCCATCCAACCAATATACCCGCCCGACAATACCCCCCAACTCAACCCATCTCACCTCATCTCACCCATCTCACCCATCTCACCCATCTCACCCATCTCAATCTTTTTTCACGGAAACTCTCCTTTGCATAAATCTTGTCGGATTCCGCCTCTCAGCCGTAGATAGCATCACCTTTTGCTCATTCCTTCGGTTTCTCCAATCTCTTCTCCTATCATCATCCACAATTGCTTCCCGGCTTTGGCCCTTCATGATGTGTTTCGGCAGCAGGGAGGATGTCGAAGCCAAGAGGTCTAAAGAGATAGATGCTCTTATCCACAGAGATGAAAAGGTTATGCAGCGACAAGTCAAGCTGTTATTACTGGGTGAGTAATCCCATCCTGAGAACCTCATCGCCCGCACAGGATTGTTGGGGATGACAGATGCTAAGCATTCTCATGTGCAGGTGCGGGAGAGTCGGGAAAATCAACAATTCTAAAGCAGATGAGAATTATTTACACCAAAGACGGCTTTTCGAAGAACGAAAAAGAAGAATGGCGCATCATCATCTTTCACAATATCTTGGATGGATTGAGAATGACGATAGAGGCGATGAAAGATTTCAACATCCCATTCGAATCCGAGAAGAACTCGGTACGTCTTGCGCGCCAATGATGGCCATTTTCAGACTTTCAATTGAACATCTCGGAACAATTGCTAATCACATCATTCATAGCAATATATCCCCATGATTACCGAAGAAAAGGACCTCCGCCCTTATGAGCCAATTCCTCTCGAATACCTCAAAGCATTCAAGGACATGTGGGCAGATCCAGGAATTCAAAAGACAGTGAATAGAGGAAACGAGTTTGCCCTCCATGACAACCTGGGCTAGTAAGCTTTCCTTTGGCTCTGCGAAGTTTACATTTCTAATTTGCTTCCCCAGTTTCTTCGAGGATCTAGACCGTCTATTCACCAAGGAGTTTGTCCCAACGGACCAAGATGTTCTTCGTGCGAGATTAAGAACGACTGGCATCACCGAAACACATTTTGATCTGGGCTCCTTACAATACAGAATGTTTGATGTTGGAGGACAGAGATCGGAGCGAAAGAAATGGATACATTGCTTCGAGAATGTCAATGCATTGCTCTTCCTAGTTGCCATCAGTGGTTACGATCAGTGTCTAGCTGAAGACAAGGATGGAGTAAGTCTTGTACACAGCCGATCATTACAGGCCAGTGACAGCTAACATTCTATAGAATCAAATGCAAGAAGCTCTAATGCTTTGGGAGTCGATTGCTAACTCTCATTGGTTTAAACACTCTGCATTGATCCTCTTCTTGAACAAGATTGACTTGTTCAAAGCAAAGCTTACTCACAGCCCAATTACTAAATCTGGGTTTTCGGATTTCCAAGGAGATACCAAAAGTTGGCAACAGACGTCGAAATATTTCATGGACAAATTTGTTGCCTTGAATCGAAGCCCTGGACGGGAAGTTTATGGGCATTTTACAAACGCCACCGACACAGATCTCCTCAAAGTTACCATGGCATCAGTACAGGACATGATCATCCAGAGAAACCTTCAAAAGTTGATACTTTGATAATCAACCTCTGTATGTTCGGAGCCAAGCACTCGAGATTCCCCATTCCAGCACACGCATGGCCCCTCCACACCTGAACCGCACAGAATCCCGTTGATATAAATATGACCTCTTGCTGCGGTGGATATTATCAGTCCACCTTGAAAATTTCGCATCGCATTTGTTTCTACAAAGCGTCCCAGCGACGTAGGCGAAAAGTTCCATCACGCATCACGTATGGAGTAAATCTCTCTTCACCCAAATACCCACCAATTTCCTTTCAACTTTCTTCTTTCTTTTTATTCTAATTTTACCATGTGGAGCAAATGAGAGATTTATGGACGAGTTTTTGAAAATCAAACGGTTTGTATAATAAAATCAGCATACCTCAACCGATCAGAGATGTGCTCACACACGATATCTCTTCATCCTAAGGATAGGCAATCGCAATGCATTACAACTTCACAAATCTGGATTTTGTGTAATTTCGGACGACTGACGAGAGAAGGAGTTTTCAATTGCATAGCAGGGAAGGCGAATGAAGAATTTGATGCAGTTTTCTCAATGATGGATATTGGTTGATTGGAATGAGAGAAAAGAATTTAGGAATAGGAGATTTTATCCTCTTTTTTATTTTTCATCCTATTTTTCGATGCTGTCAAATAAATTGGTTGATTTTGCCCTCTCTCTCTCTCTCTCTCCCCCTGGTGGCCGTTAAATCTGTTCTTAGATTTCTTTTTTCAAGGGGGGAAGATGGTTCGTAGCGAGAGAGGCGAGAAAGTGGAGGGGGGGATTTAGGGCAACCCTATGTGTCACTGCACTGAAGGCAATTGGCAGAGGGGGGTATGGAATTGGAGGATTAGGATATGATGTCGAAGTGGTTATGATGGATAGAAAAATGAAATAAGCCATATACCCATGCAACCCGTGGTTATTATCGAATTTGTTTCACATGACATAACTTTTGGCTTTTCGCCCCCCATCTTCTCGATATCGTTGGCTCGATCTTGGATGGAAATGGCGACATTTATCATGAATTACCTGGATGATGGATGTTGGAATTCCAAGTTTTCATTTATTTTGGTATCGTATGTACCCGTACCGTACCGTACCGTACCGGATCGGATCGGATCGGGTTGGATCCACATGAATGACCGTGCGTATCGGCGGGGTGCCATACGGGGTTAGGTTCTATGGAGGGGGTATATATAGAGAGAGAGAGGTGAGATGAGATGAGACGAGATGTACTTTGTATGGAGGGGAGGGGGTATAAAGGAGAGGGAAAGCGAAAAGGGAAGGGGGAAGGGGTGTATCTATCACCCATCCCTTTATCTTTATACGTATATACCAGCACCGGCACCGGCACCAAACACCAAATATCAACAGATGACAGATAACAGATCGCTCGCTGCCAGCCACGCTTTACCCCCTCTTCTGCCGGCCGAACATCGGCATATATGGTAAAGGCGTATTGCACCGCACGCAAGGTTCTCGATGTGAGATCTCATCTACACTGCACTGTACTGCTTGGTATCTATCGCTACTTTATCTGTGTATAGAGTAGGAGTAGGAGTGGCAGTAGAGCTCACGTGCATAGCGTGCATACTATACTTGGTAATACATACCATCCACTTACTTCTTCGCAGGCGCAGCAGCTGTGATTGTGTATACAATCACAATAGCGAGTCGGCATCCCATCTCATCTCATCTCATCTCCCCTCCCCCCTCTCTGATTTGCAAAGGTATTGAATGCAACGATATGATCTTAGATGTTGCATATGTATGAGTACGGGTGCATGATGGTTTCTGACTGATCGACAACTGTATTGTATTGGAGATTAGATGGATGCATAGATGGGTAGAATTCGCTCGCCTACCGTCTCGTATATAGACGAGAACAATTACGACGCTTGCTACATACCTACTCTACTCTACTTCGTACAGAGTAAAAGTTAAGCTTAGGATTAGCCTCGAGCACCACCACATCAACATCAATCAATCCACTCCAACTCCAACTCCAAGAAAGCTTTCACAGCCAATTGGGCAGAGGGAGAGGGAGAGGGAAAGGGAGGGACTCCATTTTACATTCTACGTTTCTCTCATATCTTACTCGTATCGTAATGATCAATCGATCGATTTCTTCCTTCCTATCCACTCATTCATTCGTTCCCCCCCAATGCTAATGCAAATGCTATCATTCACATCATTCACCATACTGGTATTATATTGCCATTTCATCAGTTGCAAAACATACACGCACACACGCACGCACGCACGCTATGCAAATGCCAAGGTCTCAAGAGTGTCCTTCCTCCCTCCCCTCCTCCCATGACTCTCCATGGAAATTGAACCGGGAGTTTTCCTTCCCACGCCGCGCCGGCTCGCTCCGTTCATTTTCGTCTTCATCCGTCTGTGTACAGGGAAGAGAGAGAGAGAGAGAGAGAGAGAGAAGAGCAAACCTTACTCCTACGCCTGCCTGCCTATCCCTCCATTCACCATGACCAAAAAAGAAATGTGAAGCGAGAAGGAAGAAAAGTATGGCAAAGGTAGCTTATCATGATTCATTCAACATTCCATTCTCCCACCACTCAAATCCTGTCCCAATCCACCCCTCAACCCCTCCGTAAATCAGAAGATTGACTCCACACGTATTTGTCAAGCTTAATGCGCGTCTAGTTGAGCAGGGTGGGAATTATGTGATTCCCATATAAGTAATCATTCCACGAACCAAGTTCCTTCTACCTTGCACTCCCCTCAGGTAAAATCCTACTTAAACTCCTCAGCACCTCCACCATCGGCACATCCCTCGTCCCCACAAGTTCCCTCTCCTTCCTCTCCCGATCCTCCAATCTCACCGCACTCAGCGCCAATATCTTATCCGCCACTCTCCCTACTACTTCCCCAAAACGTTCGATTTTATGTATTCCATCCACGAAATGATCTACCTTCCCTTCAATTTCTTGATGGATGACTTTTAATCTTTCCGAGACGTTTTCTCGCAGGGATAGAGACGATAAGGAGGTGATGAGGGAGAGTATGGCGGATTGTTCAGGGTCGAGGAAAGTGGAGTCAATAAGAGAAGGAGACAGAGGATTTGTGTCTGCATCTGTATCAGGAAAGAGTGGGGGGAGGGGCGCGGGAGGCTTCTTGAAGGACACCCATTGCGCCTTTTCAATTTCCAGCCTGTAATTTGTTAGCACGTATCTTGAATTCTAAAAGGGGATATCATACTGTTTAACTCGAGCCTCTAAAGCCTGTATATTTTCTTCGGCTTCAATGTTTTTAGGATTGGGTTTTTTGACTACTTTTGTTATCCTAGCTGGTTGTATTTCTACCCGATCGAACCAGTTCGAAAAGGTAGAATTGGTGCCGAAATCTTTTAGAAGAGCTTCAGATATTGCCCTCGCTACACTCATTAGTCATATCCTAAGACTCCTTCCTATGTGAATAAAGTACTCACCTGCCAATTTCGCACCACTATCTGGATCTCCATGCGCAGGCTTTTCCGGCAAAGCCCTCTCACCTGTCCAAGTCAAAAGCTGTTTCATCCTCCTCGGCTCGGGTAATGCATCCTCAATATGTTTGTAAAATTGAGACGTCTCCACCTCTTTGTGGGGTATCGCGCTATACCCACTATCAATGAGGGAGCTTGCCCTCCTCCCACGCATACCCAAGCTACTCCTCCTCTGACCCGTCCCACCCTTCTTTCGTAATTCCTTGTTTCGATTTATAATTGGCGTATCACTGAACGGCAGGGAGATGACCGTAGAGTGTGTATTATGGGCTTGAATAGTTGACCTGTTCGATTCCTCGGGTGCAGGTGCACCACCAATCATATCGATACCATTTTCATAATCCCTACTTCCATTTGCGATATTGCCGTCCCCATTGTGAAGTTTCTCAGTCGATAAACGCGTACTTTTCCTAGTTCCTCGTGTCGGTTCGACTTCGTTCCTGGGTTTCTGTACCTTCTCTACCCTTGATTCTTTGGGCGTAGAGGGATTCGTTTTCGGTGCCCCTCTCGATTTCTTCACAGGCGGCGCTCGTGCTGGTGAAATATTATGGGTTTCACGTTCATGAACGACCTTCTTGCTCCTCCTAGGTACCGTCGTTGTTACAGGTGGTGCAGCCTCCGGTATGGGCGCTGGTACCGATGCTGCAGTTTTCGCCTTCTTTGACACACGTGTGAATTGAAAATCTCCATCTTCTTCCTCATATCCTGTATTTGTGTCAGTAGCGCCCTAACAAATGCGCAAAAGTCCTCCCTCTCCATCCTCCCATCCTCCCATCGTCGCGAACCCAAACAGTAAGAAAAATCCAAACCAACCAGCTAATCTCTTGCTCCTTCTTCGTGCCGCAGGTTGTTGGGTCATGCTCAGAGTTTCTAGAGGATTTCGAGCTCGTACAAGAGTAGTCATTGATGTCTAGCAGCGCATCTGCCTTCTTGAATTTCTCGTTGTTGGGGAGACCTCAGCTTTGGAACCAGTGAATTGATTATATTTCGCGCAAGGATCGCGTGTATCTTCGCGTCAATGGATAGATATCGGGATTGGAATTGAGATTATTCTAGATTCAATGTCATCGTTGGGATGAATAATGGTTGAGTAGTTCGTGGCGGTAGCTTCATGCGGGTTGTGTTTACATTTCGCTAGCGTGGAGAGGAATATATCATGTGACATCCCCGACATCTCGCCATGATTAAATTCCTCTTGATGTAAATACGAGTCAAGATAACATCTTCTCTGCATTCATCCAACGATTCTATAGGGTCTTTCCTATACACCACGCTTCATATTGAAAGTTGCAAGGTCGACATCAAACACCCTATCGCCGGGAATCAAAGAGACCAGCCACATTCATAAGCAGATCTATTTATGTTGAGGAGTGGAAGAATGTCTAAAACCTAACCCTAAGAAAAACGAAAGAAGAAAATCAATAAGCAAATAAATAGAAAAAGAGCCTTCAATCCGTGGGCCTCCAATGCGTATCCGTGACATCCCTCCCTTGCGAAACTGACACCCTCGACCTCTTTCAAATGTAGTACATTTACCCCCTTTGCATCTATAACTAATCCGTGGCAGCGTCAGAAGCCCCAGTTTCATTGAAGCCATCAAACACCAAAATCCTTAACATTATGTGATATAGTACAGATACATCTAGGGGTAAAGTGTCGAGACGCCCTGGCATGTGGACGTATACTCGTCATCTTCGATCCTGAACTTGAGCTCACCTTCATTGAGATGCCCAGTGAGTACTTAGCCACTCCCAGAACGATATTGGTTGGAAATTGACTAAAGGATTCAGATTGACCTGGGGAAAGTCGTATCTCCTCTGCTCAGTGGCCATCAATTCCTGTATGCGAGCAACTTTAGCGTGGTCTTGGTAATAGACTGCCTTTTCGAGGCTTGCCGATAGTGTTGGAGCTGCAATCACTGTTGTTGCGAATGGTTCTGTTCATCCGATTAGCATTAGTTTTACATGTTTCATCAGAAGCCGACTGATGAGCCCTTACGTCCTTTGACAGCCTCAGCGTATTGCACGATCTCCGTCAAGGTTTTCTTATCACCCTGCATTCTAAACTCTTCAGGCCACATCTGTTGACCCAAATCAAGAGCTGCAGTGATAAATCTTGCCACATCATGCACAGAAGTCATGGACACTGAAATGGGCTGCCCCGCAACACTATATTCCACGATTTCTGCGATATTGACCTCCATGTTCATCAAATAAGAGCCTTGATAGCCGAGTGTAGTTGAAGCGCCGATACCCATCGAAGCTAAACCTCCTCGAGCAAACCGTTCATAGAAAACCCCACAACAGAAAATGGTATATTGCATTCGATGACGACGGTTTTGAGCCCAATGTCGAAGCCTCTCGATACTTGCAGCCCTTCCATGATCTGAGGGGTCATTCATTGGCCGCCCTACTAGTTTATCTTGGTACTCGGCGGGGACGAAGCGTTGGACACGAGAGTTTGCGGCTGCGTCAATAAGGTTGATTTGAGGGACCCCAGAAACTGTTGAAATGACGACATCCACGCCTCGAAGATGGAAACGAAGATCATCCTGATTGTCATAGTTGACCACAGTCACTTGATATCCAAGCACATCTAAACTTGGTCGGGCCTAAAAGCCAGGTCAATTTTCATTTCAAAAGTTCAATTTTCAGGTTAACTGACCTCTCTTGACAATATGATGAAGGGATGTACTGTCTCGTTGATGTGATGAGCGATAATTTGGGCCAAGCCACCTGAGCCTGCTATTGCGATTCGCGTCATGTTGTTTGCTATTAATTGTTACCATGTTTACGTCTTTATGGAAAAGAACCCAAGAGTTTATCTGGAGTTTAGGCTCTCGTGTCTATAGAAGTAACACAAACGAGAAGGGAAAATCCTGTAGTCAGAGGGAGTGAACAACCATGAAGACCGCGGAGGTAACCACTCACTTGATGAGTCGGAGTACTTGCTCCAATGTCAGTGGATGGGCTGGTAAAGATAGCAAGTGCTATGAAATTTACCATACATTTTTGCAGTTGGCCTCATCGTCATTTGCAGCGGATCTATTGCAAGATCAGAAAAGGTTAACTCGTTAACCTGACCACTAGGTTGATGCAAGTTGGGAGTTGACACCCCGGGACCTTGGCTAGCTTAGCCATAACTAGGAATGGAAGCAAATATTTAGTTTCGACAGCCATTTTCAAGAGCAAAAGAAACTTTCTTCCACAACAAATAGTCCTGTAGTATCCCATTTCAGATATGCCCACATATCCCCCAAAAGGCACAGCGGCAGCCGGCAGAAGTTGAAACGGATGACATAGATATATGAATGGCTGATAGGATATTACAAAACAGATGCGGCTGCGGTTGTTTCACTTTAAACGCGAAGTACAATTTGTTGTAATGCCGGTGACAGCAGCTCTTTGGAAGTTTTCCAGAGATTGTGATTCATGATCATTGCCTGCATTGCCGGTAAAGATTAGACATAAAAGGAGCTGTGAGAGGCTGGGCGTTGTAGTGCTACCCATACTACATTGATGCGCTGGCCCCCTGCGTTTTTAAAAGAGTGTGGCCCAGCGATGGTAAAGATTCGCGGAGGATGAGAGAGTGCACAGGCTCCAGCTGAATTGGTCATTGGATGAAGATCAGCCCAAAAATTGTCGATCAGCACACTTCATCTCGCATATCTCGAGAACTGATCCGGCATTCAGATGAATCATCTTCATTGGCTCGATTGAAATCGAGGAGCCTCTGGGATGTCAAGCCATGGAAAAGCCGTTGCCACGGGAAATGAGAGATACGCTATCGTCGTATCAGAAGGTCTGCCATCAATCATACTTATGAGGCTTGCGGAGATATTTACGTGGGTCATATGCAGACAGTTCAAGTAGAAGTAAAAGTACGAATAGAAATGTAGCACTGGACAACCACAGAAATAATCCATTTTCGGAGAGCAAAACAGGAAGATCCTAAGGACCCCAGAGGATGGTGATGTTACTAAATGAAGATTACTTGAAGATGGAATCTGCATCCTTGGTGTCCCTAAATATCATTGGGGGCGATGTAAACAATACTCGGGGGCCTGAAACAAAAGATGATGGAAGAATTTGAAAATGCCAAGTCTCGGGTCAATTCAGAAGAGGGACATATACAACGAATGGTATTTTATAAATAGATGACCGACTAGATAATTTGAGAGCAGTTTGTGGCGGCCGTCGGTGTCTGCGAAATGGGGCTTCGATAAGGCTGAAGCAATGCAATGCATTATTGATAGTTCATGCAAGTCGCGACCATGGCTTAGGCTGATCCCAGATTGAGTGAGGCCCAAGAATTCATTGATTGGAGCGGTGGGATATCGATTTAGCCAGTGTTGCAGGATATTATGTCAGATTCCCTCGGTTGAGGCTCTTGAAAACTCCCCCCTATAGGTAAATAAACGAGGCACTTGTGTTTGTCAGGGAGGAATCATGGTGATTAACAACGCCAGAAAAAAATTAAGATGCTTTAAAATCCTAGAATCCCAATGACAGAATGAGAATGAGAATGAGAATGTAGAGCTGGGTACAATTTTAGTTCCTTGCGGTTCCAGCTAATTGAAAACATGTCCATGGTGTAAATAATTCTCAATAAGGAAGGCTTGATTCTGCCACCGCCACAGAGACACTTTCCTCTTTCGAGACACTCATTCATGTTTTCCTATATTCACTTTGACGTCATGGTTCTCGCCCCCGCTCAAGAAGCCCAACGTTAACTGGCCGATCCCGCCGACTTTCCCGCCCTCTTTCGCCAAAAATGGCAAGCTCAAGGTCCTACAGGTCTCGATCCCCTCCTCATAAGGTTCCTCCACGAGATAGGGGCGTTGCAAATAGTGATTATTACCGGCCATCATATGCCGTTCGCAGTGCGAGCAAATCTTCTGAGTCCAAAGGCCAAGCCCCCTCCGTTGTATCCGCTCATATCTTTGGAGAGTCGTTAGATGACGAAGAGGTAGCTTCTTATCCCATCTCTCTATATATACTGTCGGTAGTTTCTGCCTCTGACTTTTCCAAGACACCAGGTACCAAATCCTGGGCCGAACTTGCTAGTTGCAAACACAGAGAATGGACTGCTCCTGCTGCTTCTTCTGCCTATTCTGATTTACCAAGCCCAATTGAGGAGTCATGGGCGGAGATGGCCAGTCGTAAACACAAGGAATTAATGGCAATAGAAGCGTCCAAAGCGGCCGCTTTGGCGAAAGTTACACCTACAACGCCCGCAAATCCCAGATATGCGAGATCTTTCCTTGGTAATAGAACAAGATTAAGAGAAATAGAGGGCCTAGATATCCAGCGTCAAGTCTCCTCATTGACTTACCCCCGAAAAGTAAAAGCTGGAGCATTACCAGTGGAGCCAAAGGTAAGTATTACGATGGAAGCCAGTAAAAAAGCTGTCATGTCTTCATCATTAGCTGAATTATCACCCCAGGATTCGAGAGTTTACTCCAGGGAGCCCATTTCTGCTCTGGAGCTGGGCATGCACGCATCGAAGCAAAGTCTCAGTTCTTTCCCCTTGCAAGATTCTCCAGAAAACTCATATATCACAGCTGAGCCTCATCATCCTATTTCCCCTCCGAAAGTTCAAGTCAACACAGAGACATTAAGATCAAGGCTCCAAGAGCTTCCTCGCGCTTCCTTCGCAAGTGAGTTGCTGGTTCCTGGCACGACATTTGAAATACCCAGCTAATACCAGAGGACAGGCGAGAAACCGAGACCAATTCGAAGCATCATGGATGAGCCATTCTTCGACGATGATGCCTTCGAATCAGAACCCAATGTAAGCATATTATCGTGCGGAAGAATGCAAGATGGGGTATATATGCTAATCAAATGTTTGGGATGTAGGATTTTGAGCCAGTGGTGCCGACTCATTGGCAGGATTAACCTTCTCTGCTAGACCATGTTCATCATAACTTCTGTCATTTTCTTCGCATACTAGGTGGGCTTGATTGAATTATGGATGTTTCATTCCCTTCGCATACAAGCTGGTTCTTATACAAAGGATATTGGCGTTTTTGGCGTCTTTGGCGCAATGCAGGGGAGCCACCAGTCTCGGATACTATGCTGGATTTTACGGAGCCATGCGATGCTCACGAAGGTAAAGGCATCCATCGAGGTGCAGTGTCGTTCCTTGGTGCTCTAATTTATGCCCATTTTATCTTACAAGGCCCTCGTTGCAATCCAGATCATTTAGCTGTTCTATAATTTCAATTCTTCGTCTTGATTTTCATGTCTCCACAAACATTTTTGGTTTCGTCCATGTCCCATCGTCTCAGCACCAAAAACCAAAATATCACACAAGTACTGGAGTCAAGCAAACGGACCAGAATTTATATACCCTACTGTTTGAAAGGAAAGCGAAAGCTTGATGCGAGAAATAAATAAGACAAAGTCACACACAGATCTCGCACAAGGAATATAATAATGTTACTTTCAGAATCAATGTATAAGTAGCTACTAGTAGTACATTAGACGCGACTTATCTCCTCCCTCTGACCTGACCTGACTTGAATGCATGCCATGCATGATAAAAACCCCATAGTCTTCTATACAAATACATGCGTTGTAAGAACCAAATTTAATAAACACCTCACTCCCTAACTGGTACTGACTTGTACCAGCAAAAAACTCCCATAATGCCCGATTTAACTCCTTCCCATATCGTTACTTACTTTCCCTTCCTTCTTTCCTCGATTACGGACTAGGTAGGGAGGGTATTGTATTTTCTTTTTTGGCGACAAAAGAGATAGAGAGCGAGAGATCATATCCCATTCCATTCCATTCCATTCGATCCTATCCCTTTCATCCCATCTATTCCATTCCATTCTCCATCCCATCACTCATAAATTCATACTCATACTCATACTCATCATACCAACACTACTCATACATACTCACAAAAGAAACCCCAAAAACGCAAACAACAAGAAATGAACTGAAATGAAATGAAAGAAAAGGGGGGGAAATGAATATGTACTAAAACGGAGTATGTCCCAAGAGATAAGGCCCCCCTCCTCTCCCTCTCTCCCTCTTCCCCTAATAAACATTCTAGTCTTTTTATTCCTTACATCTCCTCCTCTGTATCTAGATACGAGAGCTAGAAATAACACCTCAATGTAAAGAGTTTCATTGCACATTCAAAAATAAGTCATTGCCCCTCCTCGTCGGCGTTAACTTGGGTACCCAGCCCGGTGTCTGTGGTAAGACTCGGGAATTATTATGGTGGGTATCTATGCTGATGATATGACCCGACGCGTCGTTTTTGGTGTAAATGGTGGGTTTGCAATTTATATCTGTGTGGGACATAGGTGCTTGCCCCTGAGCCCTAATATCCGACACAGTAGTCATCTGCGTCAGCCTCGAGTCAAAAGTAAGATTTCGAGTTTCGTGACTGTAGCTCGAGGTGACTTCGGGGTCTGGAGCGTTGTCTTTGGAGTTTAGAGAGTGGGCGCTGTCTTTTTTTAAGATGCTGTTGATGGCTTGGGGATGATAGTGTGGGGATTCGAGGGAAATGGGCTCTTCGTTTTGGGAAGTGGAGGGAATGACTCTCCATTTATTTTGTGAGGGTTGAGTATTGTTGGAGAAAGAAGAGAGGGTCAGAGGAGGCGGTGGTGCGTGTCTTTTACCAACACCTCCGCTCATACCAGCCGGACTTTTATCTCTTTGTCTATTGTTTGGTGGTAGCGGTAAAGTTATTGAAGGCGGAGGATTTCTTGAAGCTAAAGTGATAGGACTGAAGAAATCACTACTTTTGCGGATCGTGATGGCGGAATTTTGAGAGCCGGGTGAGAGATAATTTCCAGGTGACAGGCCTAGAGATGACATTCGCATTTTCTGAGCAGCGATCTCGGCTTCTTGCCAGGGCATCCTGGTATGGGCCCTAGGAGGGCGTGTGGGAGACTCGATGGATATGGGTGGGGGAGCGCACGTGGGGTTGCGGGAATGGCGGCGGCTTGAGTTATTGCTGCCTTTGATTCGGGGGCCTTTGATTTGGGGGTATTTGACCGGAGATTTACCGATAACATGCTGGCTGTCGGAGGGAGATTCGACGACTGGACTGAGATTGGTGTCGCCGGCAAGCTCTTGGGGTTCGGGGTTGATGGAGTCGATGGTTTCGAATGATGTCACCGACCCTACAGAGGCTCCTGAAGTGCGTTTTTGATCGTATGGCCCTGCTGGATTGTGGGCAGACTTTCGAACGACGCGACGGAATGAAGGATTGGATTGCATCAGGGAGTTTAGTCGGTCAACTTCGGCTGACGAGGGACGCCACGTGCGGGGTTTCGCAGAGCATACAGAGGAAGACGCTGTGAGAGGATCCTTAACAGAAATGTTGCGACTGACTGGAGGTTTCATTGCATTCTCGGGACAACGAGGTTGTGAGAAGTTCCTTTGGATATTAAGGGGGTGTACGTAGAAGTTGGATTCTACTGGGGGATCTTTGTAGGAATTGATGATAATTTCGGTTTCATTTGGCGAAAGTTCACCTTTGAGGTAGTGTGCGGGATTAGGCTGTTGAAGGAATTTATCGTTAGACATGAAACCAGAGGAGGCAGCATTCCATGGTGCCTCAGATGCTACAGCTGTGCTGCACGTGTCTTCATCTTCAAATTGTGTACCCATAGATTGCCGATTATTACCCGCTAGATTTGAAGGTTGCTGATAGGCAGCAGGGTGGATGTTGTTGGAATTTTGCTGGAAAGGAACCTGTAAGGTGAGGGTTGGTCTTTCGGGTAAAAGTGGAGAAGGGCGACGTTGGAATACTTCTTCAGTGCAACCCATAGGAGTTAAGAGATTACTTTGAGGGCATCCGGAGGTCATTGCGAGGCCAATACCTTCCGGTATAGCATTCCTTTGAGAGAAGGAATCGGGGCTCGGTTGGTCCCTCCTTATTAGTGGTACTCTTGGAGGCATTCGAGCCCCCAAAGATGATCCTATTGGCGTTGGCCCCCAGGTCGAAATAGAAGCTGGTGATGGGGCCATTGGGTTCCTTATACCGAAGTGTGAATGAGATTTGATGCTCATGGAAGGTTCTTGTTGAAATGGGAGATACCCACTATCTCGATTCGATTGCCTTTTTCGTCTCATGCAGGCAAACAATAATATAGCGACAACTGCTAATATGATGCCACCAACTCCTGCTACCACGATTCCAGCTATTTGTGCTGTAGATAGGACTGGTTTGCTCTTATCTAGTGATGAAGAGAAACTCGTGGCAGATGCTGATTGTGCTACTCCAGTCCATGATTTCGAATCAGTAGTCGAACTTGGAGTAGCTGTAGCTGTAGCTGCAGATGCAGTTGTGCGTAGAGTTGTGATTACCAGCCCACTAGCACTTGTCGTAGCTGCCGGAACAATTTGAACGATATTAGAGCCTGATTGTAGAACGAGAGTTGCTGTGAGAGTGCTGTGTGTGTTTGGTATCGCACTCTTGTCAGAACTACACATGTTATATGCCTTTAATACCGTATCATCTACCAGATAAATCAGCAAGATTTATTGAGCCAACCTCAATAATCACTCACTAGAAGAATCATCTTCATTACAGAAGCCAATGCTGGCCTCTGATATTATACATTGTACTGCCCCCTCTCCCGCTGTATATGTAGACTTGCTGCCTTTTTCACACAGGCAATTCAACGTAGGTGTGTCGCCACAAATACTCGCTGGAAAGTTGTCTTGTATAAAGGATTCAAAGCAGACTTGAGCGCATGTTGGAATGAAACGCGTTACTTGAGATGATAAGGAAAACTCTGCATTAACACAATTCGACAATGCGTATATGAATAGGAGGAGGCACGATGGTAACATTGCCATTCTCGGAAACACTGTAGGAGTGGGGAATGTCAGCATTGTTTGTGTATATAAATGTCCCATATGCTTATGGACTTTTCGAAACTTCATGAGGCTTGTGATCATCGAAGAGTCGAGGTCATAGTTCCTAGAGTCAATCAATCTGTTGGACACAAAAGTCCCAGACTGTGGTCTCAAATCAGGTGGCATATGTGTGGGAAATAGAATAGCCTGAAATAGATTCCACTGACCTCGAAGATGGTAATAAAGCACTTTTCGAGTCGCCCAGCGTCTCATACATCATTATACTACGAATCTAAGAGAAACTTCAAAGAAACCCATGACACTAATGATACTGAAAGAGAAAAGGAAACAAGAAATTTCAAGGGAAAAACTTGACAACAAGGAGATCGTGAGAAACAGAAGGAAAATTGAAATAATGATGTAGAAAATTCCCATCAAGAGAAATCAACTATATGCTCATACAACGCCGAAAACACCCCGCGCAGCACCACCTTGAAAGCCAATAGAAGTCTTTCCAACGGCCGGCCCATGGGCCTGTTGAGCCACGATTCTCCATGTAAGAATTGGGAGACTCTGCATGAGACTGCCGCTGGCTTCAAGATACAACATAGCCGCTACCATAATAGTCGACCCATGTTTGATGTGATGTTAAGCCACGTTACCTGTATGGTGGATGGAGTCTAGCTATGCAAGTAAGCGCCGAAGAAGTTGACCCTGGCGCTTACAAGGTTAACTTCACGTGACTGACTCTGTGTGAAGTTGGGTCGAAACGATGTCGATGAATTATCGAGAGAGGAGAAATATATTTCATCGCCGTTCGTGTTTCTCTCTGCTTTTCGTCGACATAAGTAGAAGCATCAACACATGTTGATATTCTACACTAATATCGTACATTGATGTCTTGCATCTGAGATCATTGCCTTGTAGTCAATCACTTCATGGTTGGTGGTGGCAATGTTCAAGAATATTGGTGGTTCAATGGTTTTATGGCACTTGATACGTGTCAAAATGACGATGTTTCTTCATCATAGCTTTCTCAATTCGTTATGCTGCAGCTATCTTTTGTGATGAAATCATTGATTATGGTCATTTACTCGTGATTCATCCACGATTAGATTTTTAAAGGCGTTCTTCGCGGCTGTGTCTGCAACCCAGGATGAGGTTACCTCGCTTGCGCAAATCATTCCTTGAGAACATGTCCGCAAGCAACTCGACCCTCCCCGTCTAACATGAGCTTATGCATATATGCAAACGCCCGCTTGTCCCCCAATATTGTGCCCAAAGCAAGCAAGTACAGAAAAGATAGGAATGATTGTATGATCCACTTGAAGAGATCAAGACTGTAGGTTGGTACCAGCACGGCTTGATTTGATGACTTTCTTCACAATCTCCTCCGTCTCATCCCAATCGTCTTGATTGAGCTTGATGAGGTCAATGTTGTAATGCTTTGCGATTTCGTTGAGTGCATCGTAACTTCGTCTATCGAAAACGAAGCTGATACTAACACCGACACGTCCGAATCTGCCAGTTCGACCAATACGGTGGAGATAGGTTTCTGGGTCAGGCTCCGAATCCGATCGGCCCTTCATAGGGATGTCATAGTTGATGACCATTGAGACAGATTGAACATCAATACCTCGGGCAAGAACATTTGTAGTGATAAGAACCTTGGACTTTCCTAGTCGGAAACCCTCAAGTACTGAATCTCTCTCTGAACCCTCGAAGGCCCCGTGAATGGCGGCAACCTTGTGACCTTCTTCAATCAGGCGATCTGCAATGCGACTGGCAGTATCTCTTCGCTGTAATACTGGTCAGCATGACTATCGAGATAGTGTGTCCACAACGATATACCTTTACAAAAATGATCGAGGAGCCAATTGTCATCAAACCATAAAGCTTGACCAGAATCTCATATTTTCCATTCTCATTTGGACAATCCATAAACATCTGCTTGATGCCGGATACAGTGAGTTCATCACGCTTCAACTTGATCTCATTTGCATTCGGCGAAAATTGTTGGGCAAAACCGTAGACCTCATCGGGGAAAGTTGCAGAAAAGAGAAGAATCTGCTCGGTTCGAATCATCCTAGCATCAATTAGAACATGATACCGAAACGCGAATAAAAAAGACTCAACTTACGACTTGACCCTCATGCACTGGTCTCCGAGACCTTGCTGATCCAACATGTTGTCTGCCTCGTCCAAGCATAGAATCTTCATCTGAGACCCATCGATCGATCTTCTCTTGATCAAATCCATGACCGTACCAGGTGTTCCCACAATAACCATTGCGTTTACTTTGGCACCTCGTTCCACCGCACCTGGAATAGCTGCCTGTACAGTCAAGCCATCAACAAATTGTCCAACACTTCTAATGACACCCTCGATTTGACGGGCAAGTTCACGACTTGGTGCTAAGCACAAGGCTTGTGGCGTAGTTGGCTTTGAAAAGTCGAGACGGGATAGAATGGTGATGACGAATGCGGCAGTCTTTCCCGTGCCTGATTGTGATTGTGCGATCATATTTCTCGGGGGATTACTGAGTAAAAGTGGGAGGGCTTTTTCCTGAATCTTGGAAGGTTTTTTGAAATTCATCGCGTAAAGACCGTTAAGAATGGCGGTGTCACTGAGATGAGCTGATCAGTTTGGTTTCTGCAAAGGTGAGGCTTGCACTTACATTCCCAGCTGCTCAAATGACTCGACAGAGTATAATGGACTAGATTGATCGCCTTGAATATCGCTAAGCTTGACCTCAACTTCATACTGACCATCCTGAAGAGTGCCACCTCCTAAAGGTTCAGTAGCGCCATCAACCTGCGCCTGCTCTAAACTGCTTGCCTCGGTTTTTTCTGCGGCTGGCGAAGGAAGCTCATCATCTGCCCATGAAGACATCTTGAGCTCTTCTTTTGTTTTGTATTGTCGTAGAGATAGTTTCAGAGAGAAGGAGAAGGTTGTTGTATTGTGGAAGAATGGGGAATTGGGAAGACAAAGCCTAAGTATATTTCTTTGTGTAATGACGAAGTATCTTAGAATCTCGAGTTAGCATTGATTGATTGTATTTGCTTCTTATGGCCATGGCGGGGTGAAACTACAGAGTAAAGCTTGGAGGAGTCAAGATAGCTGGACTAACTTATAATTGACTAGCGTAGTTTGAGTCTTTCCCTTCTAGAATCAATCAACGCCGCTTTAGAAGACATCTACGAGTAACGTGACTGTCCATTCTGCCTGAAATCTCAGTCCATCATCTTGAATTAATTTGGCGGGGCATTTGTGCGTACGAGTTAATTATTGTCCGACCTGATGACATAAAGCACCTTCATATTCTTTCTGTCATTCTTTACTTCCCTTCCCTTCCCTTCCCTTCCCTTTCGCTCTTTCACTTCGCCCATGATCCTGGCATTACTAAATTATCATTCTGAGATCAATTATGGCGGAGGTTGACATTGCTCCCCAGTTTGGCCTTGAGCTGAAGGTTAGTGAAAGCGCATGATCTAGTGAACGAGTATCTTATCTGAGTTTTGGTGTCGCTCTAGGATGGATTCAAATCGGCGAATAATTGGGTATCCAACGGAATCAGCTGGTTGGACGACATCCAAGCATTCTACCGCGAGAGAAGCGCCATTGAGAAGGAATACAGTGCAAAGCTCAACGCTTTAGCAAAGAAGTATTACGAGAAGAAGACAAAGAAGTCCAGCAGTTTAAGTGTTGGTGATACGCCTGCTATGACCCCTGGGTCACTCGAGAGGTGTGGAATATTATTCTTGACAATAGTGGTGCAGCTGTTAATCAACCCGTATGTAGTGCTTCATTAACAACGTGGACCACACAACTTACTACGCTCGAATCTCGCGCAGCGGAACACGATCGCTTTGGAGGGGAGTTGATTACGCAGGTCGCAGAGCCACTGAAAGTACTTGGAAGTCGTTATGAAGAGTTACGGAAACGCCACGTTGAATATGCGGAAAAATTGGAAAAGGAGAGAGACTCCACATACGGGGATCTGCGCAAAATGAAGGTGAAGTATGATGCTGCATGCCAGGAGGTCGAGAACAAGCGGAAGAAAGCCGAGTCTTCATTTGATTATTCAAAGACGAAAGCACAAAATGCATACCAACAACAGATTCTCGAGATGCACAACGTTAAGAATAGCTATCTAATTGCTATAAATGTGACGAATAAGCAAAAGGAAAAATACTATCATGAGTATATTCCGGATCTCCTCGACAGCTTACAAGATCTATTCGAATCGCGCACAATCAAACTCAATGGTATATGGTCACTAGCGGCGCAACTGGAAACGGGAATGCTAGAACGTAGCACAGAGTTTGTCAGTCACTTGTCGACAGAGATATCAAGAAACCAGCCTGCTTTAGATTGTATGATGTATGTCAGACATAATGTGGGACCTTGGCAAGAACCTCCGGATAAGCCATTCGAACCAAGTCCTGTATGGCATGACGACGATGCGATGATGGTAGGAGATACGGCAAAGGTTTTTCTTCGAAATGTCCTTAGTAAATCAAAACTTCAACTTGGAGATCTAAGGAGAGAAGTGGATAAGAAACGCCGTGAAGTTGAGAGTACCAAGCGTGTGAAACAGCAAATTAGGGAGGGTAATGACGAAAGGGATGAAATTGAAGTTGTTAAGGCCATTTTTGCTTTGCAAGAAGAACTGCATCAGATTGACCACAAGAGGTTAACTGCAGAGGTTGAAACATCAACAATCACAGCAGCGGTTGGGGATGTCACGTTAGGCTCAAAGAGCCACAATTTCAAATCTCAAACTTTCAAAATACCCACAAATTGCGACTTATGTGGTGAACGCATATGGGGACTATCAGCGAAGGGATTCGATTGTAGGGATTGTGGTTATACGTGTCACGGCAAATGTGAGATGAAAGTTCCAGCTGAATGTCCAGGGGAGCAGACCAAAGAGGAGAAGAAGAAACTAAAGGCAGAACGTCAGGAAGCTGCAAATGCCATCAAAGCTCCAGGTACAGGTCTCGCAGATAATGTTGCAGAGCGTCCAACTATGAGTCGATCTAATACGATGAATTCGCTAAGCTCGGGTTATGCTGCTGATGCGAATAGATCTCTTTCGGCAAAATCACCAGTTGAGGAAATAGCCCCAGATGCTACGATCGACAGAACCAGGAGCCTATCTTCAAGTCTTAAACCGGGGATTTTAAAGAAACACAGAGTTGTGGCACCTCCTCCAGCAGCATATGTCAGCGAATTGCCAGGTAGCAGTGTATCCAATGGATCGGCATCGAATGAACCGAGAGGAAAGATGTTATACGCCTATGATGCCAATGGTAGCGAAGAAGTCACAGTAGCTGAAGGTAAAGAAGTTACCATTCTCGAACCAGATGGTTAGTTTCCCTTCAATCCCTCATCCCCCACAAGAACCCACTAACCAAAATCAGACGGCGGCTGGACCAAAATTAAATCTGGAGCCAATCAAGGCCTAGTCCCCACCGCATACCTCGAGATCCTTCCTCCCTCCTCCTCTCCAGCTCCCAACAACAGACCTGTCTCCGTAACCTCCACCTCAGGTTCTTCAATCTCAATGGGCAAAAAGCAAGGTCCAGCTGTAGCACCTAAAAGAGGAGCTAAGAAGCTTAGATATGTGGAAGCGCTATATGAGTATACGGCGCAGAGTGAGGCCGAACATAGTATGGTGGAGGGAGAGCGGTTCGTTCTGATTAAGGAGGATCCCGGCGATGGATGGGCGGAGGTCGAGAAGGGGGGACATGTGAAGAGTGTCCCGGCGAATTATGTACAGATTGTTTAGATGGATGTTTTGAGATTGGGATCGCATGGGATGGGATGGGATGGGATGGGATGAGTTGAGATGAGATGCGAGTGAATAGAAGGGTGGATCGTGGATTATACATGGTCGATATAGAGGGGACGACGAATCTAAAGGCAATTCCAATCGTGAAGTAATGTATGGGAGGAGTCGAATCATCACCCCGACGGTATAAATCCTTTACCTACACACCTAATCAATACCTTTTTCAAAATCGAATTCGTATAAATATGATTTCAACGCCATGGGGTTAGGTTAATCATAATATGGATGAGAAGGGAAAAGAAGATGCCAATATTTAAGGTTGGTAGTATAAATGAATGAGGAAACTTTATACAGCGGTTAAGTATAGAGGTTGGAAAGGTAAGCATTGTAAAAACTCTAAATAGGCTTATATCTTTTTGTAAATGATAAATCAGAAAGCTTGATTAACTATTTTACATAATAATATCAATGTTGTTTTGATAAAATATATTGATAATATACATCGCACTAACTGTAAAGGGTAAAGCCTTAAATAAAGAGTAAACTGTCACACAAGCACATAAGGTTGATCATTTCCCGAAAGGTCTGAAACTTTTCGGATTTGACTTCGCATTTTGACTCTTTTTCGTCATCTTATTACGTACATGACCATTTCCATACGACCTCGGCTAGTGAAGGAGGGCTGTAGACCTGTATATATCACCCTGCAACGGCCCTACATTCAATAAAACCTGTTTTAGCTTTCACCTATCAAACTTTGATACGTGCCACATCACCCAATGCACGCATAAGATTTTGAGGAGAGGGGAAACCTTACTTCGAGTATAACTTTGCAAAGCTCTCTTTATTGCGAGGTCTACAGCTCTCTCTTGACCTCGTAAAATCAACCACCTTCGCTCTCAAAGGAGCAAAATGATTTCTATCTCTATCCATTGTTCCACAGTTGGGTGCATAATCACACCGCACACACTTGATGGAATCTGGCACGTTTGTCAAGGCCGGTGACGACGCCACTGTGGATGCGGGCACGCAATCAAGAGGTGGTGCAGCTCCCGTGAAACGAACACGAACCTCCCTCCACCTTTGAATCCTTTCGTCAAAGGACAAGACGAGCTATGTATTGTGGAAACAGTCGCCCCTCGTTCCACTAGCTCTTCAGGATCAATCTCGCGCCTGTTCCATATGGAAACAGGTAGATCCAGACGGAGTGGACGCAAAATCGCTTGAATAACAGCAGTATTTGTCTGATGATCTTGCCAAAGGATTCATCGAGCCAAGTCAAGTAAGCCTCTTTCGCAGCCCCCGTTCTGTCTGTCAAGAAAGCTAACGGAGGCCTACGATTTTGTATTGACTATCGCAAGCTCGATGCTCCTACTCGCAAGGATCGCTATCCCTTGACTTTGGTCGAGGAGACACTCGCGCAACTTCAAGACACCAAGATCTACAGGTTCCAACGCAACTACAACTACAACATGACTGAGGAGGACTTTCGTCTTCGAGTTCCACAACAAAGCTCGATATCAGACAAGCCTTCCATCGCATTCGAATGGATCCCAAAGTCCCTGTTTCCTTGCCAGAGATACACAGCAACTATACGAAGAAACGGAACCAAACGGATCAAAAAGAGCTCGAAGAATGATCAACGACAACTCGATCGTCGAATTCCACAGGAGAAAGATCAATACTAGACCTCAGCAGTCTAACGGCGACATGCACCCGACAGAGAATACGTCGACAACGAGATCCTGTGACAGTTATGAGCTCGGTTTGCGTATAAGCAATGGGTATCACTTTTTAGTCTAACAGGCTTGCGCGAACATACGAGAGAAGAGTAGCAGGCACGACGCGGAGTGTTAGGAGCGGCCAATGCCGGGAAAGAATCGCCCATTGATCAACTCCTGTTACCATGACATATATCTCAGAGGCCAGTACGCTTCGTGTCACTCTTTTGCTCTTTGTACTGGTGTAGTGGATGATGTTCCCGGTGATCTCAAATAATCCTTGCGAGATCGTTTCGTTTGCATACGTCGACAATGAGATCAGCTTCACGTCTGTTGGGCGAGAACCTCCGGATCTGTTGCTGTGGGAACATGGCCCAAGTGTGGAGCCGGAAGACTTATAAAGTCAATGGCCTCTGCTGATGCCATAACATTGTGCAACGCGCGTCCCAATGCATCACTCACGCTAATGCATCCACTTGGCGAGCCCTGGAGTCTTGCCTTCCCTGCCCTGGTGACAAGTAGGAAGCTCATGTCTGGACCGACCTTATAGGCACTGCTTTCATACGGAGCCGATGATATCGTTAGTCCTCTTTCTGTGGAGCTTTTGGATATGATACATGCCGTCAAGGTTTGTA
Organism: Monilinia vaccinii-corymbosi; assembly: GCA_017357885.1. Lineage (NCBI taxonomy): Eukaryota > Fungi > Ascomycota > Leotiomycetes > Helotiales > Sclerotiniaceae > Monilinia > Monilinia vaccinii-corymbosi. The sequence continues at coordinate 3,283,026 of CP063407.1, read as the reverse complement.
TACGGTAACAGACCAACAATCAAGGCTCTAATGACAGCCGAAGACCAGTTCAAGAAGCAGTTCGAAGTCGAGAGGAAGATCACTCATCTTTGAAGGAGGCCCCCTACGTGACTAGGAGCTTCAAGCCGGCGTTTCTACACCGATATGCGACTAATGATGCGTATCGGAAAATGTTCAGCCGGGTGTTTCTCCATAAGCTGTGCAAACGTTTCAAATCGAAGGTTGATCCCGATTCCGAGGCTATTCTGAGCTTCACTCGTCGCTATAATCAAGTTGTGTCACGATTCTGACGTCTCGGCCGGCCTAGCCGCCGCTCCGGCGCACGTGCTTGCTGTCACGGCTCACGTGCCTGACACTCCAGCTCACGTGCTCGATTAGCGAGCACGTGCGCTTCATGTAAACTATATATGACCCTGTTAATTCAGCTCTTTTACGGCACAAGCGTCACATTATTTACTACTCAAATACCAAGTCGTCCCAGCCATTTGGTGGCTGTTTAAAATAATACCTACGTTTTAATACCTTCTTAGAAACGCTCTCACACGAACCGAGACCGTCTTTCCACAGGAAGAAGATCGATACTAAGCCTAGCTTAACGGAGATATCACCTCCCTCACTTATAGAAGTTCTTCTGCTCCTTCCTACGCTTCTAATATGTTCCGGTCCCCTCCTCAGAAGTCGTACACCGACGTCGCTTCCCCTGGCCAAGGTTCCGCGCCAGCGAGCTCAGCGTTTGCGCCGCCATGCACTCAATCGCCTTCTGAATCTATTACGAACGTGACTACTCGAAGCAGAGGTCGAGGAAAAGGAAAAGAGACGAAACCGGCGGCAGAGCCTCCCTCGAAACCCGCCCTCTCTCGCGAGCCTACCTCTTGCACGCCCGCCCCCAGCGAGCGTGATAACGAACTACAACAACTACGAGAGGCCCTCAACGCCCAGGTTCCCGAGAATGAAAGGCTACGTTCCGAGGTCGCACGTAGCACTGCTCCAGTTATACCTCCTTCTGTTCCTGCCCCTACTCTTGGCGTTGTTCTCCCCTCCACTGAAACCGATCAACACTCCGAAACAGGAGGTCGGCATAAGTCTCGGAGGAATCGGAGAAAAACTCCAAAATTGCCACCCCCTGGCAAACCTAATTCGCCTGCTCCCAGCTCCTCACCGTCTGAATCTGATAGGAGCGAGCAAATTAGAGGTGGCCAGCCCCACGAACAGCACAGCAAGACCCACTCTCGGTCCCCTGTTCGCCACCATGCATCTTCAGACCGCTCTTGTTCCCCTGCCTCCTCTCGCTTTTACCACCCAAAGCCTACTAACCTTACAAGTAAGTTGAGCGACGGCATAGAACCTAAAGCGAGTTTGTAGAAGATACTAGTCTTAGAACGCCTCGATATTTACGCCAATACTCTTAATACCGAGTCGGCCCGACGTGCGTATGTTATGGACCAAACAGAAAGCGAAGCTCAACAACACCTCCATGCGTTGTATATTCAAATCCCTCGTCTTACCGCCAAGGAACTGATCCAACAGTTAGCTGTAATTTACAGCAACCCTGCGGAAGTCGAGAGAGCCAGAACTCAATACAACCATTGGAGGATGCCCAACGGTTCTAACACTCGCCATAGCCACTTCGTGGAATGGTATAGGACCTTCAGACTCTTAGCTACCCAAGCGTCACAAGTTGCGGTCCAATTGATTCAACGCAAGGCATCGACGGAGAGAGAAATGGCCGAGATATTCCTGAAGAGCCTCAGGTCCGATCAGCCACAAGATCCCTTCGCCGAGTACTTGGACGGGGATGCTCACAGAGATAACCTCATTGTGTGCAGCTGCATGTGTAGCTGTGATCGACGGAAGGCGAATTAGTCGAAATTTCCTCCGAAACCTACCTAAAGCGACCTCTTCCAAATGCCTCCGGAGCAATAAAATCAACCTCAAAAAGCCGGAGATGGTAAAATGGAGCAAATTCATCAACATTGAACGCGCACGCACAACGTTGAGCAATCAGCGCTTCCGGCCCACAAACAGCATATTCAACTCTAAACAGATATTGAAATTTGCTTCAACTCTTCCACTTACGCCTCACTATGAATTTAATAAAAGTACAGAACTCAATCGACAACACGAGGAGATCGCTTTCCTTCAATCCATAACTTTTGAACGCTTTGCCGCTCCCGCCTACGTTTCCACTCGTCCAAAACTGTGACGCTTGTGCCGTAAAGAGCTGATTTAATCAGGGTCAAAAGATTCCTTAGGATTTACTACTAACCTAGCTAAACTACGGAACAACGCTCCTATATATATTTTACATGAAGCGCACGTGCGCCGGAGCGGCGGCTAGGCCGGCCGAAACGTCAGAATCGTGACAAAAACCTTGCCTCCCCGACCCCGAGAAGTTCAACGGAGACATTCACAAGTTCGATACTTGGCTTCTTTCGATTCGAGCTAAGTTACAGATAGACAGTATCGCAATCGGCAATGCAATTGTTCAATTTTACTGTGTGTTTTTCAACCTCGAATCTCATGTTCAGGCTATAGTGCTTCTGCAACTCTTTCTTGATCTAGCCACTCCCTTCGACTATAACATGATCCTCGATCTACTTTCTCGCATTTATAACAACCCAAATAAAATACAGGAAGCTAAGGATAGGTTATATATTCTCAAACAAGGCAGAGATTCTATATACACCTATATTGCAAACTTCGAGAAAACTCTATACGAAGCCCAGGGCCAATCGTGGTTCGACTTCAGGAAGATTTCAATCTTCCGAAATGGACTCAATCTTGGTCTAAAAACTCGCTTTAATCAACAACTAAACCTTTCTTGTTCCTATATGGAATTCGTTCAAATCATACAACAACTCGCCACACGCACGAGCATGCCCTCTAGCTCTACTCCAAACCTACTCCTGTTCAGATTCTACCTCGTCACCATTCAACTAATCACCACAATCCCATAGACGTTTCGCAGATCAATTCTTTAAACGTCCTTGACGTAGCCTCGAACACTCCGCCACTCCAGTCTCCACCACGTTTAGAACACTTTGTTACTCGTATTCATGCTCCAGAGTTTACATCTAAGGAGCGTACACTATTCCGAAAACAGAACAAATGCGTTCGATGCGGTAGCCCCCACCACTGGGTAAAACAGTGCAATCTGAGTCCGCATTCTGGCATGGTAGATGCCCCGATACTAGCAGGAATCGAGTTGGCAAAGACAAGATCGCTACGATCATCAAGTCCTTCAATTACGGAAGAGGAATTAGAACGAATCGACAAAGAAGGGCTAGGTACAATACTCGACGGTAGATATCTCGACGAACGTATCGAGTTAGCCGCCGAGGCAACCGACGCTTGGCATTTGGCAGAGACCCAATTTGAATCAGAAATTTGAGGTTATTTTCCACTTATATCATTCGTTTAACAGCTTGAGGGCAAGCTTTCTTTGAGGGGGGGGTAGTGTTACGGTATTACCGTCACGTTAGTTAGCTCTCCGCGATCGGACCTCGGTTGGCACCCGAGAGGCCAGTATATTGATACAGGCTCCGTGGCCAGCGATCCATATATATATACTCTCTCTAGATTCCATCGTGGTTAGCTCTTAAGTTGAGATTCTAAGTGTTGATCTCATAGCCAGGAGTAGGTTTGGAGTAGAGCTAGAGGGCATGCTCGTGCGTGTGGCGAGTTGTTGTATGATTTGAACGAATTCCATATAGGAGCAAGGAAGGTTTAGTTGTTGATTAAGGCGAGTTTTTAGACCAAGATTGAGTCCATTTCGGAAGATTGAAATCTTCCTGAAGTCGAACCACGATTGGCCCTGGGCTTCGTATAGAGTTTTCTCGAAGTTTGCAATATAGGTGTATATAGAATCTCTGCCTTGTTTGAGAATATATAACCTATCCTTAGCTTCCTGTACTTTATTTAGGTTATTATAAATATAAAAGAATAGATTAAGGATCATATTATAGTTAAAGAAAGTAACTAGATCAAGAAAGAGTTATAGAAACATTATAGCCTAAACATGAGATTCGAGATTGACAAATATATAGTAAAATGTCAGCATAGGTTTCATCCCGCATCAGGTTGGTGGAAGAGCTCCACTAAATCACTCATCAATATACTATATTCTTCAAATACCTCCTATATTGCTATAACACCGCTTGCCATGGTCGCGCCACTTGCAATTTCCACAACAGGAGTTGTACACTCCAACGACGCGGCGACATTCCAAAAAGGGCGACAAACCACGACGGCGGCACTGTAGGCAATGTCCGACGACCAATTCACCACGACTTTGGATAAGGAGCCCATTGATGTACGACATACGGCGTGTCAATATTGTCACGCCATAGCATGCTGAGGTCTATTTTAGCTAGCTCTCCACTAATCAGTAGTTCAATGATCTTCAGCATCTAGATCTATAGGATCATCATTCAGCTCACCGGCGCTCAGTTGAGTATTAGATGCGAAGGATATACGTTTAGTATGATCACGAGATCAAGGGATTAGATGTATATAATGATCGAAGTTCTACTATTAGAGAAGGGCAAGCAATAACACAATTTCTATGCCCTTTAATACTATTGCCTTATTCTACCCAATCAGATTTCATCATTCTTATATTCGTAGCTATCGTATCTGTTCGATGGTAACACGACCCGGGACGGCAGGGATATCGATGCCCGGACGATCTAAGAGGGATCGTTGTATATTGCTATAGACGAAGAGGGCAAGGATACATCATCCGGCTCATAGATCACGAGCGACTGGGCCTAGTGGGCGGCAAGGTTTTGAAGGGCCATGGTCCTATCGTACGATGAAATGGATCAGCTTTGTTTATAGGGGTAGGATACGGAACTCAACTTTACAGAAAAGTATGGCATCAAACGGGTCGTGATCTCAGCTTACAATTCAAAAGCCAATGGATCTGTAGAATGTAGTCATCAGCAGCTCGAAAATGGCTTATCCAAAATGTTGAGTGCTTATGTCGGATACGTGGCGTGTCATTCACGCTTATAAAGGGCCATGTTCATACTGTTCTGCAGCTAGGTGTATTGATCTGTTGGAGCTCGAACCATGCCTTTGTGCACGGTAATGTCAAAGACATTTTTGGAAAGGAAAAAGATTCGACTCTGAATGGAGTGATGACGGTTTATGTGTTTCACGATGTGGACAGCGACTATGTGGTGCAAGCATATTCATTCAATATACTGTCGACGGAGGCAAAGGAAAGCACTTGGGTGGATCAGGCGGTTATAGCTTTCGGGGATGGCAAGCTGTTCGATAAAGGTGAATGGCAATCGCTGTTTACAAAAATCGATAACAAAGCTTTCATGAATGCAGCAGAGCAAAGTAGATTGAAATGGGAAGAAACCGGTAATGATAGAAGCATTGATTTGGCTCCTGGTGCGGTGGTAAAAATAAAACCGGTCCATCGTGGCACAGCTTTATTATATATTTCTGCGGTCCCTCATACAGCGGTCAAATTCGATGACGAAGGCAAATGCCTCCCTACGCTCGAAAACGGCATGAATTATGATGAGCTGAGAGTAGTCTTATAGAGAGCTAGAGCTACTATTCGATATCAATGTGACGAATAGAGGTCAGTTCTTTACAGCGAGGTTTCCAGTAGACGTCGTTGTTCCAAACATGCATCCGATAAAGCAAATATTTGTCGGAGCAATCCTGTGGGATGATCCCATGGTGAAGAAAGAAGCTATACGATTGTTAGATATGCCTATCAAAGCTTTCACTGAATTCTACAATGGACGAATTGCAGAAATCATGAGAGCTTTCGATATAACCATGGAAGAGTTTGAGGATAGGGAACGTGGCTACGGTGCAAAGTCTTTCTTTCGGAGTTTGGGCAAAAATTATAAGCCAAAAGATGCAGATGACGAGTTCCTACCAGAGGAGAGTGAGTATGATGATGAAGAAACCCAACAAGCTTTTCCTTTACAGATTCAACAACCTCTGCAATCTGAAAAGGAACCTCAATCAGCCCCTCTCCCACAAACTCAGCCAGAACAAAACCAGCCCGAAAGAAATCCCAAAACTCCAAAACAAGGCACCAAAAGGAAGCTTTCTCCAAGCAGTCCGGCACAGCATACACCAGAACAAGATCCTTCTGCCAGAACTCCTCCAAGGCAAAACTCGAAGAGGAAATTAGGGAATACTCATTAGCTCAGAAATGTGCCTCTGATGATTCTCCGCGGCACGCAAAAGATGGAAAGGTATTTGATAGGAAATTAAGCGGTATAAGAAAGAGATGTTGAATACAGAAAAGATTATAGCGTGAAGCGATATATTCAAAGATACGGAAAGCCAATTGCAAATTGAATAACTTTCTGAACGAGAACCATGATATAAGACCAAGTCTTCGAGCTAATAAACTGGCCCAAGAGCTTCAAGGCGAGAAAAGCCAGACTGATAACTTAAACTGCGATCTTCCAATTTGGAAAAGCTCTACTCGGTATATATATACTTATACGATGCGATAGAATGAAGCGAATTTTGCCATCTTCGATTATACTCTCCAAACTCAACCTATTCTAGCTGATTCGTTTGCTTTTATAACCTTTGCTTTTATCTCGATCCCGGCTTTTAGCACTGTACTCAAACACGCAACATTCGTTAGCACCGAGCCCGACCTAGATCACTTCGTGGATCAAATCCAGAACAAGATGAAGGCACGGAAGTTTATCCCAACGTTAACGTATATTAATATTATATGAATATAATATGTGTTCATTCATACTGCACTGCTGCACTACACTTGTAGCTGAGAGGAAATGGCGCGAAAATGAACATCCAGGTGGTCATAAAGGGAGATATCCACTCATTCCTTTCGATATATCCTTTCGAATAGCAGCAAGCATACCAGCAAGTGGCCAAGAACGAACGCTTCAAGGCCCTTGATTTATGAATTGAATAAATTATATCCCCTGGGGAATATCGCTTGTATAATGTAATGTATGACGTCTCAAGTTTCCATATCACCTCTATTTCTCTTTGGCCCCGCATTCACACCTACGATGATCCTCTCGTTTGTGCTCCCCACTTCTCCCTTCCCATCCCCTTCACCCGGTGCTTCAAAGACGCCGTCTTTGAGTTTCCAGCCCCCTCTCTGCATCTTCTCCCATTCTCTCCCCACCTGATACCTCACCAAGCCCCCTGCCGCATTCGCGTCTTCTTTACTATCGTGACCATCCGCCTTACCTTCCGTAAACGTAAGCATCTGGATATTTCGATTGAGGAGCGTCTGCATGAGCATTTTAAGTCCATTTCGATATGGAAGCCCCGCCTTATGGGGAAATAACAATGCAGTGTCTATGATGGTCGGATGAATGAGACGAGTAGCGTTAAGATCATTTTCGAGACCGTGCCCGATAATGGGGGTGGAAGGGGTAAGGAAGGCGAAGAGGAGTGAACGGGCGATGGCGGGGGAGTCTACGATTCTGAGTTTTCCCTCGGTTGGAGAAATGGGCTGGGCGCTGGGGAATGAGTAGGGAATCGCCGATGTAATGTCGTGAGAGTAGACACCGCTGTAGCGTGAATTGAGATCGAGGATTTCGCCATAGGGACGAACGAGGATGTCGAGGAGGGGGGATCCACTGGGCCAGGAGGTTGCCGTCAAACGGATGAGTTCGAGGCCATGGACCGTGTAGCCCATTTCGCAATCCATGCAGACTGGCTGAGGGGAAATAGGAGGACCCGAGTTATTGTCGGGGGTCTTTTCGAAATTTAATACGGCGGCTAAACGCTTCACTTCGCTCACTTTAAAGACGTGATGTTCGGCCGTGGTACATCCGGAGGTATCTCCAATGCTCTGATCACAGCATCGCCATCTCTTCTCGCGTTTTCTTTTGGGCTCGAGAGAAGAACAATCTTTCCAATAGGGCTTTCCGAAATGGTACGTGCAGCAACCACCAGATGCGAGTATACCGTCTTCTTCACGGCGGCCAGGGAATACTTGGAAACGTGTTTTGCAACGATCACATACTTCCCAACCTTTTGATGCCTCCATACCACTTTTTGCCTTTTCAATTTCTGCAGGCGTTGGAATGGTTGTGACGTATCCGTGTTGTGTTAAATTGTGTATGGGGGTATACAGTCTCGGGAGGATGGCCAATTCTTCTTCTGCACTTAGACCTGTCTCGATGGGTTTTGGTGGTACATCGGGTTTCACAATTGGAGTATCTGAAGTGGGTGCTCTTGAGGCTTTCTCTTTGGCTATCTCTTTTGCCCTCTCTTCTTTCCATTGCGTGACCGTCATTCTCTTGTATACCATGATCTTATTCTTGACAGCATTGGAGTAGATGGTAGGAGTCTCACAAGCCGCTTCTTCCATATCCAGAACTCTTGTGATCAATCCTTGATCTGAAAGCACAAGTTCTTCTTCTTCATTGTTTGCATCTTTAGACAGTTCAGAGTTGAGACGTTTTAATTGGGCATATAGAGTTTGCACAAGTTGGAGCCGAATATTGTGAAGAGCTGGCGCACTTTTACGCGCACGTGGCATGAGAGGCTCTTTCTTCTCGGGATTTTTGACTGGAGCTGAAGTTACATTTTGGACTTTTGGTGTGGCTGATGCCGTTGGCTTTTGGGGTGTGTCTTTGTGAGGACCGGCAGGTGCAGTTGGTACAGATGAACTGTGTTGAGATTTGCGACGCAAAGGTGGTGGTGAAATGTCACGTCGAGCGACTGATGTGGGTGTGGGTTTTGATGTTTGGATTGGAGTGGGCTTGTTCTCAACCACTTTCTGTGCAGTGGTGGCCGGCTTTAACCTTACCAAGGGCGGCGGTGGCTCAGTGGTTGGTGTTGCCCCTCTCTCACCATGATCAATCTTCTGGCGCTTTCGTTGTCCATCCTGATCTCCATGATTTCCAACGGCTTGTTGAGTCGTGTCTACCTGTCCGGCGAGGTGAACATGTGAGAATATGCACCTTGGGATCAAGCATTTATCCCGGTTTGGGCATTTGATTTGCGAGAAAAGACTCGTCGTGGTGAACATGTCGAGAATTGGTAGAATGGTGAAGCTGGTATAAAGGCGTCGACGCCGACAAGGCAAGTCTTGTGGAAGATATCACGTGAAAGACCAGCATTATTTAATATTACTCTATAAATACTAGTATCTATTTATCTATTTATCTTATTTATCTTATCTCTAAGGTACTCCACTGGAAGTTAATCTTTTTCATTATCATTATTATCTATCTACGAGTATATAGAAGTATGTAGAAGTATATAGGAGTATATAAGAGTATCTTCCATTCACTTATAAATACCTTCATTCGTTCATTTCTACTTCGTCCCTCTCTCCTCTCTCAAACTAGTCCGGTTTGGATATACAAAGAAAGGTTTTATATTTTATATTTTATATTTTATATTTTATATTTTATATTTTATATTTTATATTCATATTTTATATTTCATATTTCATATTTCATAATCCATCCCCCTGCAAGAAATATTATTTGTTAGTGGTCGGAAAGTGTCTCAAGAAGACGCTTCCTCCTGCTAACATCTCAACACCCCCCACCGTCGCATTGTTACCCTTTTCCTTCTCTTCTTTGGACCGGGCCTTCTTCAGCAACGAAGCTATGGATTATACCGGTAGCAGCCGTGATGCAAAGCATCTCTGCGTGCTTGTTCACGGGTGAGTGTGTCGGAGCCTTCCTCTCCGCGCGAATGATTATATACTGATAGGATGGGATAGACTTTGGGGCAACCCAGTGCATTTGGAAACAGTCGCGAAATCTCTACGAGCAAAACACCCTGAAGATCGCCTCCATATCTTGGTGGCCAAACGCAACAGCGGTAGCTTTACATATGATGGGATTGAGTTGGGTGGCGAGCGAGTAACCGCAGAGATAGAGGAAGAAGTCGAAAAACTCGCTCGAGAGGGACAAGTCATCACCAGATTCTCCATCGTTGGCTATTCTTTAGGTGGCCTCGTGGCCCGTTACTCTGTTGGCTTACTCTATAGCAAGGGTTTCTTCGATAAGATCAAGCCAGTGGTATGTTTGTCTACTAAATACGCAAAGTCACGCTGGATAATCCTAACCAGATTGTAGAATATTACGACCTTTGCTAGTCCTCATCTTGGAGTACGCACACCTCTCAAAGGAACTCTCAATCATGTATGGAACGTTTTGGGAGCACGAACTCTATCGGCTTCCGGCCGACAGTTATTTACGATAGACAAGTTTAGAGACACCGGGAGACCATTACTTGAGATCCTCGCAGATCCAGAATCAATCTTTCTCAAAGGACTTGCGAAATTCGAGAGGAGGACCTTGTATGCGAACATTATCAATGATCGAAGCGCGGTTTACTATACCACTGGAATTGCATGCACCGATCCATTTACAAATCTGGATAAAGTCAAGATAAACTATGTCGAGGGTTACGAGGACGTTGTTCTAGACAGACACAATCCTGTTTCTTCTTTAGACGAAGCCGATATAAATGCCGGCCAGCGGCTCACGGCCAGGGCACAAAAGATGTTGGGAAATCTTCCCTTGATTGCTGCAATGGTCATATTTATTCCGTTCGGTGTTGTCGCATTTCTCCTAAACTCTGCTGTCCAGAGTGTTCGCAGCAACAAACGGATTCGCCTTCACGAACAAGGTCTAGCCGGAATTCAACCCAAAGATTATCGATTCCCTCTTCTCATAAATGGAATGCGTGAAGCGGTAGAAGATGTCTACGAGAATCTCAATGCTACACAAAGTAACGAATATCTCAACACGCCCTCGGATTCGGATTCAGAAGAGGCACCTTCCTCTCCTTTAGTTAGAGAGCGCACTAAATCCTTCCATGGCGATATCGTTGATCCAGAGAAATCCGATGCCATAGCTCATACCTTGGCATTGGCACCATATCAATTCAAAATGATAGAAGCGTTAGACAAGGTAGGTTGGCGAAAGCATCCGGTATTCATTCATAAGGTCAGGCATAGTCATGCAGCCATTATTGTCAGGGTTGACAAACCGAGTTTTGATGAGGGGAGAATTGTGTTGAAGCACTGGTTGGATGAGGAGTTTATTTTGTGAGTGAGACCCAACGGGAGGGAGGAGGTTTGTGTTAGATTTAGAATCTCGTAATGTTTTCTTAAAGGATAAGATACCTCAAAGGTTGTGGTTGAGCGTTGGCGTTTTTAGATTAGAGCATGAAGGTATTTGTAGAATTATGTGTTAGGTAGATGAAATAAACATGAAGTGATCATGAAATTCCCAATTGCAATATGCTCCAGCTCCAGATGAAGTTTCCAAATTTTCACGTGTTCCCCCGCAAAACGGCTTTACGCGAACGCGTTGATGCAGCAATTTGATCGCGTCTTCCATAAAACGTTTTCAAATCATTTTCAAAACGTGTCAACCACAATTTCAATCTCAATCTTCAACAATCACAGCAACAGCAGCAGCAACAGCAACACCGACCTGGGTGATTCGTCTCAATATGGCGCTCATAGTAGATAAACATCGTCCTCGTACCCTCGATCAACTTACCTACCATGATGATCTTTCGGAGCGTTTGAGATCTTTGGTGGGTTGCTTTGCTTTCTCCTTGTTGTACGCGGTATATACTTGGACGCAATGCAATCGTTCATACACGACGCACACTTGGTTCAATGGCAATAAGTGCTCACAAAATCCCCCTCTAGGCACAATCCGGCGACTTCCCTCACCTCCTCCTCTACGGACCCTCCGGCGCCGGCAAGAAAACCCGCATCGTATGCACCCTCAAAGAACTCTACGGGCCGTCGGTCGAAAAAATCAAGATCGATTCCCGCGTCTTCCAACTCTCGTCTTCATCGCGAAAACTCGAATTTAACATCGTCTCTTCGCTGTATCATTTAGAAATCACCCCGTCGGATGTGGGAAACTATGATCGCGTTGTTATTTCTGAGTTGCTGAAGGAAGTGGCGCAGACGCAGCAGGTGGATCAGAATGCGAAACAGAGGTTTAAGGTGGTGGTTATTAATGAGGCGGATGGGTTGAGTCGGGATGCGCAGGCTGCGTTGAGGAGGACCATGGAGAAGTATAGTGGGAATGTGAGGTTGATTCTTGTGGCTAATAGCACGTCGGGGATTATTGGCCCTATTAGGAGTAGGACATTGTTGGTTAGGGTGGGAGCGCCGACTGAGAGGGATATTGTAAAGGTACTTGAGAAGAGTGGGAAGAGGGAGGGGTGGGGCGTTAGTAGGGGGTTTTTGGAGAGAGTCGCGAAAGAAAGTGGAAGGAATTTAAGGAGAGCGCTTTTGATGTATGAGGCGGCGCATGCACAGAAGTATGTTTTATCCACCCTTTTTTTCCCCTTCTTTTTCCCCTTCCTTGCACATATTGTATTCTTTACTGTTATGTATACTAACATCCCTCAGCGAAACCATAACAGACAGCACCCCCATCCCACCCCCAGACTGGGAAGCACTCCTCTCAACCATCGCCCACAGCATGACGGTTGAACACACACCCGCCCAAATCCTCAAAATCCGCGCCCAACTCTACGATCTCCTCACGCATTGTATCCCGGCGACAACGATCCTCAAAACTTTAACGTGGAAACTGATGCCGTTGGTTGATGATGCCTTGAAGAGTGATATTGTGAAGTGGGCAGCGTTTTATGAACACAGATGTAAGGCGGGCACGAAGTTGATCTTTCATTTGGAAGCGTTTGTGGCTAAGTTTATGAGGGTGAGTGAGGAGTGGTTGATGGCCTTGGAGATTGAGTAGAGGGGTGAGTGAATTGGGGGCCGGGAGAAATGGGTGGAGGTGGGATGTGGGCAGGGCAGATTTGGACGATATTGAAATTATACAGAGTATAGGTTGGGTTTGGCGTTTGGGCTGCGAAAATTGTAATGGAAATGACTACTGATATCTATATACCGAGTACAGCACAAGTACAATGAATGAGGAAAAGAAGATGAAAACTAGGAATACTCGAGTATATCCATACTACCAACGTATCTAGAAATATAAAGATTATCTATCAAATCAATTGAAGGTGTAAGCGTGTTGTGGATAAAAGAGATGAGGATTTGACTCAGTGGTCGAGGACCACTTTTGTATCCTCGATGACTAAGCATAAGCTAAGCTAGTCAAGGGATGCTGAGTCATCTACATGACTTGTATGGTGACAGAAGGGGATGCAATATAGTGATGCAATACCGTAGTATGTATCTCCCGGAGGTATCCAGAATACGTACTTGAAAAGATATAATTATAATCTAATTAGAATTAGAATCAATTATCAATTAATTACAGATAATAGTTTGAGAGATATATAAGGATGTTTATTGTCAACTTAACTATGTACTCCGTATACCAACTAGATTGCGATTGCGATGGCGATGGCGATATCCTGGAATGCAAACCCTGAACATCTATCTATCTATCTATCCAGACATCCAGAAGTTACTTCTCGTTCGTCAACCGCGCCCCCCATCTGGATCGATCTGCAACATCTGCACCTAACAACCTGCACCTGCACATCTCCAAAAACCTCAGGCTCTCGAGTTTTTCGTTTAAAAAAAAAGGGGGAGGAGGGGGGGGGCAATTCATGATGCTGCAGCAATCGAGTGAGTGAGGTTACATACAATACAGCAATTGAAATAAATCCAATCCTCTCCTCTCCTCTCCTCTCCCTCATCTATTATATAATGTAATGGTACTATACTGTATTTTACTCTAGTTTCGCTCCTACAGCTACAGCTACAGCTACAGTGGTGGTAAAAGTAGTAGTAGTAATACAATCATATCTTATATAACATGAAAGCGCTGTTGTCGACAAGTTCAAGCCAAAATCTACCTACCCATCATCAAAAGAAGTAGCCAAGTTGGTTTCAAAGAAGATCATGTCGTTCTCATCTTCACCAGAAAGAAAAAAAGTCATTTCATAAAAGACGCCAGAATAAGTGCCATGGTTGCAATGCATCCATTGAACTCCACCCCCCCTCAAATGCCCCCTTCCCAGCCATGCAAAGCACCTAAACCTCAAGAGAAGATATTTCTTTCCATGCATATTAAAAAAAAACAACATCTATCATCTCCTTATATCAATCCATCTTATCCCTCTTGGGCTCTTACATATTAGCCTGTGGAGCATTCATCCTCGGATGTTGCAAGGTAGCCAGATTTTGCAGTTCAACCAGCTGGCGCATAACTTCTGCAGTTTGAGCTTGTTGAGCTTGTGAATTTCTCTTCAGCTCTTCATTTTCCGCCTTTATTTTCTTGATTTCCTCGCGGAGAGCCTCAAGTTCGTTTATGTCTTCCTTGCTGTTTCCGCGTTTCCTTTTGATACCCGTTATAGCTGCTTGGCTGGCATCTTCTTCTGTTTCCTCTATTGCTATTTGCGACGTGACTCCGTCTGTATGCACGCGTCTTAAATGTTCGTTTAAATTTTCTTGTCGAGAAAATCCTTTCCCAGTGTGTCGTTTACAGTTGGGATGAGGACAATTGAGTTGTTTTTTGGGGCCACCGTGTTTTCCATGAACTTCTCTTTCGTGACGTAGGAGTCCTCCAGAGTATGTAAATCCAGGAAGCTTTTCGCAACCAGTTTCTTTACATCTATAAGGCCGATCATGTTTGTCCATGTGCTTGCTGGAGAATATCAATAATATTACTAATAAAAGTAGGAAATGTGTGCTTACCTCCACTCGCATTTTCTGTTAAAATCTTTGATCTCTTCGGTACAGCCGGCCCAAGTGCAGTAGAATCTTCCATTTGCATCCTTTGTCACCTCTCTATCAGGTTTTGGTACTGGCTTTGACCTTCCGGGTGATGGCGCTTCCTCCTCATCTTTGGGTAATTCTGGCAGCTCCAAAACTTGATGTTCTGGAGTTTCCGTCATGGGTTGTGCCGTATAAGGATTCTCAGACATCGGAGGTGGAGGACTTGGGTAATGAGGCTCATCGTGTGCTTTGAACTCATCTTGTTCTTGAGTTTCGTGCGCCATCTGCATGGGATATTGTGTATCGGGCATAAATGCTCTGGACTCGTAGCTTAAACTCATATTGTTGTTTGAACGGGCAGGATCGTAATCGTCAAAGAAGTTGGGACCTGGGCGTCGATGATAGTTTTCAAGAAAAAAAGGTTTATCGCGACTAGGGGGTGAATGGAGACCTGGCGGATCTTCGTAAGGGGTTTGGTCGCCACGTTCGTACAGGCCGGCTTGGTCGCTTGGAGGTTGATTATTGGATTCTTGATCATGCAATTGTCGATATCCTTGAACTTGAACTTGAACTTGAACTTGAGATTTGCCTTGTGCGCTAGAGAGGTGTGGCGAAGTAAGGTTATCCGTACCAGCCACGCTTAGTAATAACAATAATAATACCTCCTGTTGATCTTCGGCACCACCTTGAGCTCCGGATCCATTCTTTGCATTCTTACGCTTCTGGCATTCAAGTTTGCGTCCTTCAGCTCGATCGGGGGAACCAACGGTTGTTATATCAGGTAAGACGTTGTCACTTCTGTGGCTGTGCGAGCTAGGAGGAGGAGGAGGAGGAGGAGCATCTGTATCTGTATCTGACATGGCTAAAAAGCACCACCAGTAGAAATTAGAAGATATTCAACCATCACATGTCATCATACAAGGATTCTGTGTGTGTGCAAGACAAATCTTCAATCGTGACTCACCTTGTCGTCGTGTTCTGTTCTCGGCGCAGTTGAGATGGTGGTTGCAAATCCTTGTGCTATTCCAAGTCCAATTGGAGTTGCTCAGGCGTTCTAAGTGGTGGCCCTAGGATTGATCAAAGACAAGTAGGCAGACTGCTGATGACGGTTTGTTGATCCAATCATAAATCAAGCCTCAATGACCGTAGTGTAGTGAAGTGAAGTGAAGTGAAGTGACTTGAGCTAAAATTGTATGCAAAGTTTTCATGGACCAAAGAGAAAACCGACTATCACGGCCGGCCTCATTAGTGTAGATGGATTGTAACAGTAACCGATATGGAAAAGATAAAAAAGATCTTTATCTCTTCAACGCCTTTATCTATCTTACCTGGTATTGGCATTCTTCATCAACAATAATATCTGGAGAAAGCTCAATTACTCAAAGTGGATATGGATAACAGTGAGTAATCCGACCCGTACCGGTGCAAATCCCACGAGCATAAAGAATCTGCAGGAGGCGTTGGAGATAGAGCCGTCGTACATATCATGGATCGTTTCAGCCAAGTGCAGGCACAGGTAGGCAAAGTGTAATTCGCCCTGAGGTTGATTGATGTTGGCTCGAAAGGCTCCATCGGATGGCTTCCTGGTTGGGAGGGGAAATTATACACCCCGGTAACAATCACCCATCCTTGATCGGCCAAACATTTAGGAAATTCATGCTGCTCACCGAGTGGTAGATAATTCTTCGCTCTTGAAGACGAATGAAATGATGATGATGACTGCGGGAGGCTATGGTTCTGCTCGTTGCCAACACTCGATTCGCGTATAAAACATCCAACACACTCTCCACAATGACAAGATGGAGAGTTTAACTCCAGACCATAGCCATGTCGAGTTCAGAGGGCGTTGGCCTCCTGGCCACTCAAGAAACCATCCAACACCGAATAGACGTGCACGGCGACCAGGGCCTATTTCAGGGCGAAACTGAGGCTGGCGTGGGATCAGAAAGACGGTTTGACTGGGCTCTATTGGCTTAAGTTTAATAATCAAGGCGATCCTAGACAGTAGAAAAACTTCAAGACTTATGCAATTGAGGAAGACTCTCCGAGGAGGGGGGATGGAAGAAGAGAGAGTCCAATCGTTACACGAAAAGCGAAAGGAGAACAGCTTGAAGGAAGAGAAGAGACTCACGTGCTCTCTGATCAGTCCATCCATACATTTCATAAAGCGTGATGTAGGTTGAGTATTGGTGCGAAGAGACTGCATGTACTCCATGCAGCGTTGCGCTTGAGCTGGTGTGAAGATGGAAGGGGAGAAGCCGTTAACATCATCGCTCCTCGCATTCAGGAGTGCCAGTCTTGCCTTCCAACCCAAATCGTAGAAGAGAACAGAATGCAAAAATATATATGTATTAAAAGAGGTGTAAAGATATAACATCCATCCACCTGAGCCCATAAAAATGTGAAGACGAGACCAATCTATACTAATCAGATCAACCAGGCAACACATATACCTTAACCTGACTTGCTCACAAAAGAAAATACAAGTCCCATCGTCGCTTTGTCTCGTTATTTCATTCTATACGATACGACATGGCTCGAAGAAACTCAGCATCCCCCTTGTACACCGACATCTCATATCTTCGGTGGGGGGGCCAAATCTTCCATGCATCGAATATTCGGGCGCCAGCGATAGTCCCTAGGCATCAAGCGATGCTTATCTTGATCGGCGAAGAGGATTTTTCTGGGTGTGACGGATATGATATTCTGACATTGGCGTCACATTTATGCAGCCCTGCAAGGCTTTGCCGCGGGGAGGGGAGGGGGTGTCAGAATAGACGAGTGGGCTGCTTCTTTTGCTTAGATGCACAGCGCAGCCTCATTCGAAGATTCAGAGAGAGAAGCTTCGAACATCTTGGTGTTTCTCTGTTTCTCATCAAGAGTCAAGACCAAGTGGAGGAGATTCGTACAATTGAAATGAAATGAAATGAAATGAAATGAAATGAAATGAATTGAATTCGAGAGAATGGCCACTCAGGCATTTATTTGTTCACGCCAGGCTCATATACATATTACACCTGAGGCGGAAAGGGTTTCGTTCATTATAGCCAGCCTTATATATATAACGGTACCGGTCACATCAGCGGGCTTAGGCGATTTTTGTGTTTGTATTGTATACATTCCACATCTCTCTAGCTTTACAACCTTACAGTTACTTCTTCACCTCACGCATCAATACAACGGAGGAGTGGCTCGAGCATGGTATCATATCATTACTAACAAGAGATTCATGATCATACAATTCCTACTTTCCTCTGTCTCTTAGCCCATCCTTCACCTCAAATCATCGGCTCACTGGCCCACAAATGTGAATCCCAATTCATTCATTTCATCATAAAGGCAATATGCATCATTAAGCTTATAAAGTGCTCTATCATATTATGCAGCGCGAGCTCCTTGAGAATGCCGACTTTTGTAGTCTAAATCCCCAACGCCAAAGTGATGCATGCATGCTTTCAAAAATCATATACGATACCAAATCTTCCATTGTACAATTCCGGCACGAAAGACCAGAATGGTGAAATGGATGAAATACCGCTTCGAAGATAGTGGTAGACAATTGGCCAGATGTCGTGTTGAAATAGTTGACAATGTACACGTGATATTATGATGTGCCATAAGACTTCATCATAGTAGCATCATGCACATGTAAACACATTCCAAATTGAGCACCCAAGCAACGGCTCCAAGAAAGATCAGTGATGACCACGTGGAGCTCCTCTGTCCCGAGGAGGTCCACCTCCGCCACGGCCGCGGTAGGCTTTTCCACGACCCCTGCCTCCGCCTCTAGAAGGGGAATTTCCAGGTTTCTGCTTTGGCTTGTTTCTCTCTCCAGCACCACCGCTACCACAACCTCCACGGTTCCCAGAAGGTGCTCTATTATTTGGATTCCCACGAACATTACCTTGAGACTGGAAAGATTCTTGATTGGAAGATGGCATTCCACCAACTTGAGAGAATTGAATCTGACCATTTCTGGGACCCATGTTGACCTTCGGATGGATGAAACCCTCTTCATCATCGCTATCATCCAGTTCGATGGGGTCATTGGCCTTCCCTTTGATGCTAAAAGCTTTCTTTGCACGATTCGGAATCGAGAGATCATTACCTCCTAAAGGCGCGGCATCATTACTAGAAGTACCATTAAGATATTTCTCCATGTTGGATTTTGACCAAGTAATTCCACCAGAAGCAGGTTTACCATTATGTAATCCACATTCAGGACCAAAGTGACCTGAGCGACCACAAAAGTA
The DNA here is from genome assembly GCA_017357885.1 of Monilinia vaccinii-corymbosi. Taxonomy (NCBI): domain Eukaryota; kingdom Fungi; phylum Ascomycota; class Leotiomycetes; order Helotiales; family Sclerotiniaceae; genus Monilinia; species Monilinia vaccinii-corymbosi. Next base: position 3,264,102 of record CP063407.1, on the reverse strand, counting down.
ACAATATGCCGAGATATTTCGGACCTTTTTAATCTCATGAATGCCAGGAAAGAAACTTCTCCAGATGAGATGACATTTTACTTCATGATGGTTTGGAGATTGGCATGTAATACATTTTATATCTTCCTTGGCAACACGCAACTTTTCGGGACACTGAGAGGTCTGATGACCAACTGCTCGACACTTACCACAGACTATAGTCCGAGGGCAAGCTGGAGTCAGATGATCACCCTTGCTGCCACAAGAACTGCACATTTTATCAGGACATACAGCTCGTTCGTGTCCACCGGAGCCACAGATCAAGCATCTCCTAAGGGCGACACCATCAGTGGTTGGAAAATACCTGAGAATTGCAGCACGATCTTCTAGAGTTTGATCTTGGCTTGAGCCAATTACGTGCAAGGCCTCAAAGACCTGGCCAGCATCAACCTTAATGGCAGAACCGCCATCTGAAGTGAGATGCGTTCCACTTCCACTTCCGATTGTAGAGTTGGCCAAACGATGATTATCCATTTGCACTGCATTAGCTCCAGTGACAACTCTGCGATCCTGAGCAACCCGCATGCTATTTTCGCCTTTAGATTCTGTTGTAACATTGGAAGCAGAGCTATGGTTCTGTTTAATGGGAGCCCTTTTTCCAGCTAAACCATGATTGATCATTGCCGATGGAGCATTCGTCTCATAATGATCAACCGCATGAGCTAAGGTGGGCTGTGTAGGCTTGCTGAAAGTTATTGCTGGAGCAGTGCTTGATCTCGATTCAATAAAGTGGGCTGCAGCTTGTGGGACCTGGGTAATTTTCTGGCTGATCATCTTGCCACTCTTCTCAAACTTTTCGGGTTCGTTTGATTTGGGCTTGACACTCTCCTTTGAACATGCCCCAGAGCCGACCCTTAAAAGAGGAGCATTTTCTGGATTTTCGAGTATATCCTTCAAGGGAGGAGATGTACCCACAAGGGTTGAGACAAAGGGTTCTTTCTGCGGAACGTGGTTGTAGAAATAGGTCAAATAAGCTTTGAAGGCAGCTTTAGCACGCCTGTCTACAAAAACAGATTTCGGACATTCATTGTTTGCCAGAATGCCACGAACAATATCAGGATAAGTGATGTGTTCAAACTTGATGGGCTTGCCTTCTACATCAAGAAGTTCTTGCAATTTGAGGTCACGGCCGTTGAAAGAGTAGGTTCCTACAGGCTGATCATTCTTGATTGGAGTGGGGTAAAATGTGAGGCCATCTTCGATATACTTGATGCAGTTCTGTTCAAGTCCTTTAGGTATTGGCCAGCCATGAAGATCTATCAAGGCAGAAACCTCCTGGGTGAAAGCATTCATCGCGAGGAAGAGCTCATTCTCCGGTAGCTTGCCTAACTGCTTTCGCGTTGGGATCGAATTGTTGTTGGATGCATTTCGGGATCGTCCAAGATTAACCTTGGAACTCTGTGAACTGAAAGAACCTTGCTCATCAGTATTTGGGCCTGGGTCTGATTGCTTTTGAGATGAAGACGGCTTCTTGCTTTGGAAAGATGTTCGTAGCCCACCCTGTACACCTTGATTCCATACGACTGGCCGTCCAACATTTGTCTCAACCGGGGCAGCTTCTGCGGGACCATTTTGCAATAGTGAGGATGTGAGATCGGGCCCAACTCTAACAGATGCAACGGCGGGTGCCTCTGCAACCTGCTGCTTTGCTCTCTTTCGAGGTTGCTTGGCAGACTCATCAGAAGAAGAGTCAATTGATACAATTTCTCTCCCTTCCTCCGAGTATGTATGCAAAGCGCGTTTTCTCCCCGCCACACTTGATCGCGAATCAGCCGCATCTTCTGCAGCTGGGCCCATTTTGGATAGTGTTCCTGTGGCAGACGAAGAATCCAGATGCAACGTCCGCGATACTTCGGAGGCGTGTAGGTAGGATGCGTATTATTGCGCGCGGGAGGTCCTAGAAGAATTAGTGGAAGCTGAGATGTTGGAGTATGGTCTTTGTAGACATTGTTGCCGCCTTGCGTGTCTCAAGAGATGAAAATAAGTTTGGAGTGAATGGCTCGTGCTTCAATCCATCTCGGGTGGGACTAGAGACAAAACGGTGGTATTTAAAATTGATTCATTTCTTGACTCCTTTCAATGAATGGGTTAACCTTGTTGCAAGGCGATATTAGATACATATTATGTTATATATATATATCATTATATATCACGATATATCTCATATATAGATCAGATGTCGAAGCTTAAAGCCATTTATAGAAAACAAGATAAACGGATCCGATCCCCGAACCCATTTCTTAAAATGACTACCCAGGTAGGTAAGATTGCAAAATTGCCAAATTAGAAAATTACATACTGTACCAATATTCTCTCTTCTCTCTCTTCAACTGCACTCTATCAACTTCAATCACTCCCTTTAAATCCACCCCCCTCCTTCCTCCCCGCCTTTGTTTATACAAGTCCTTCATTCTCCTTCATCCACGAGCCTCATCTCACATCCTCCTCGCAACTACAGCTTTCCCCTCCCCTTGAACATTCTGATTATTGATAATTCCGCTCCATCCCATCCCATTCGGTTCCGCGTATCTATCCTTCCATCTAAAGTCTCTCGTGTTATCTATGATACCTCACTCATAAAGTAAGCCCCTAAGTTTCTCAAAGTCGCCTCCGACCTTGCGAACATTGCATGCATCCCTCACTTGACGACGTTGAGCTCATCGCTGAGATCTCGTTGATAGCTAGGAGCAACAGCCGCCACCAATCCTTACTGTATCTATTGCCTGATTCCGATCTACACATCAAGACGCTCTCTCCTTGAGCGTCCTCAACCTTCAAAATTCCTCCCTCAACCACCGCCAAGCTGTCGTCCCCATTCCTCCTCCCTCGTACCGTCTCTTACGACGCGAGCTCAAAGCCACCTCGTCCGAGTGGTCCATATCGAACCATGAGCGATCATAAAGTTGGTAGAAGGAGGCGGTCGAGCAGTTTGTTATATCAGGAGCCCCCAGAGACGATTGAGCATATGAGCGATCAAGCAGCATTACCAAATTTGAATGCCAACTGGGTTAATGCAAAAGGTCAGAGATTCTTGGGGGTGGATTGTCTGGAGTGGAAGCATACATGGATAACATGATACTTTTGCCACATGTACGTGAATTACATTGATTATCATCATACTAATTACTTCTTGAAATAGGTGCCTGGACGATACATCTGGTCTTAATCGCATGCCTCAAGATTCTTTTTGATATAATTCCTGGTGTTTCCCAAGAGACATCTTGGACATTAACAAATATATCATACATGTTCGGTTCTTTTCTCATGTTTCATTGGGTCCGTGGTGTACCATTCGAATTCAACGCTGGAGCCTACGATAATTTGAACATGTGGGAACAAATTGATAATGGAGCTCAATACACACCTGCGAAGAAGTTTCTCATGAGTGTCCCAATCGTTTTGTTCCTAATTAGCACTCATTATACCCATTACGACCTCACTTATTTCATCATCAATTTTCTCGCCGTTCTCGGAGTTGTGATACCAAAATTGCCCTATGTAAGTCCCCTCAACCTCCCAAAAATGACGACCAAGTTGGAATCAGAATCAGAATATTGATATACTTTTTATTGTTAGAGTCATCGAACTAGAGTTGGTCTATTCTCCGGAGCGCCAGAGGAAAGTTACAGATGATACTGATCCCAAGTATGTGGGTACATTATTGCATACAATTAGGCGTTTGTACGATATCTTGAGGTTTTCACTTTTTTTCCTTCAGATGATGATGAGAATACACTGGTTAACACAAAAGAAACCCGGACCCCGGAGAACTGTATCTAGAAATAGGGATGGAGTTTAGGTACACTTACAAATCTTGGCTATTTTCGAAAAGTGTTCCAATATGGATTTGACTTTCTTCTTGGGGTTTTAATGGTGACGGTGTTTTGTTCTTTGCTTAATAGCGTCGTCAATCGCGTTTCTATTTTTATCCCAAATGGAATTCTTGAAGTCATCAGAATTCCGGTTTCTTGGGAACCAAATCTGACTTGCCTGGTGGAGAATAACGAATACAAGTTCATTCTAGGTCTAATTGTCTTTGTCACCCTTTACTCTTCACCACAAGCGAAATCTTTGAATCACCAAAAAGTTCTCGGATCATTTCGTGCGGAGGAATACACCGCTCCACCCTGACACCCTGACACCCTCAGACCCTCAGACCCTCAGACCCTCAGACCCCTTTCCTGGCCAATCGAACGCTTCAGCAATGAACACATATGAGCGCAGCTCGATGAACAACATCCAAAAATAACAAAGTCTAAATTGACAAGTTCCTCAAGCTCCAGAAAGCGTTGCAAAACTTGACCCTTGGTGCATCGAGAGACCCACGGAAAGCGTCCTAGTTCTAGACGGTCCCCCCCTCGACTAAAATTCACCTCATCGCGATTCATCGTTCTCGATTTTTACGTTAATATACCCTATTGAGTCGGTACTGTTACTATTGATGGGCTAAATGGGGCAATTTGTCAGATTATTTTCCATGTAGGTACTTTTAAGTTGTTGGGAGTTTGGTGAGAGGTTCCTTCTAGGCAAATAGTCCGTCATGTTCGATTTCTGGGTATTGATTTTTACTTGATGATCTATGGAGCTGATACTCGCGAGATTGACTTGGTTGGAGATTGGGTGGGTAAGTTTGAGCGGTTTATCGTGTAGATTCGATACGCTACGGAGAATATTGAGAATACTACTCGAGTACTTGCACACTTCTTTGGGCATCTTCAAGTTAGTGTGTTGAAGCTAAACTGAGAGTCAAGGGCATTTTGATCAATATGATTTCCAAGGGAGCTTCAAGTTGGGGTCTGGGTTGGAAATCATGCATTGTGCTTTGGGATTCTTTGAGTGTTGTTAGGCTGAAGATGGCAAGTATGATCAAGGGTGGGTGTAGGATGGATGTATAGCCTCAGCTTCATAGATCTCAAGATAGATCACCTTCTCTACCCTCTCCTCCATCTCCTCCCCACACACCTACGTGAATCCTTCTTTCGGTGTCTTTGACAGCTTCGGACGTATTATTGTTAGTGTGGACCTGGTGGATTGAGTTTCAGTCAGGAACTCTTGGCTACCGAGACGACAGTTCGATTGCTGTTCACTTATGCATGATATAACATGACAGCAATCGCTTATCTAAATACATAGCTAGTGGCTTTTGAAATCTTTACGTAGGTGAGAACCTGGCTGTCAAATATTCTTAGCTTGAAATTATAGTTGAGCCATCGATAGCTTCTAAAAAGAACCGGCGGATAGTCCATGAACTACCAATGTAAACTTTTGAATAGTGCCTATGCACATCAATATCGTCATTTTCGACATTCCTCGGGTTGGATTATATAACCATGACGCATTTACTGAAGAAAACTAAAGAAGCTAACTTTTGGTACAGACAAAGTGCGTATAAATTGATTGACTCTCCCCGTTTCTCCTCTCAGTCCTCATCACCCACGTCTCAAGCCTCTTCAGCTTACAACATTCGCAATCTTCATCAAAATGAAGCTCGATTTTGCGCAAGTAGCTGCAATTCTCGCATACTCCAGTGTCGCTGTCGCCGACCCTCTGGTTGCAGAACGTGGTGATTCCACCAATAATGCTCATGTTAGCCAAGCCAATACTGGAAATGATAACACCAACCAGGCAAATTTCAACCAAGGCTCTCTAGGTGATCATGGAAGTGTCAACCAAGGTGCTGTCAACGATAAGTTTAGCCTCAAAGATGCTCAAGGTATGAAACCGCCCCCTTAGTTTCGTTACCCAAGTCATGTTATGAACTAAATGTTTGCAGGCAACGCAATTGCCAATGGTGTTATCATTAACCAAGGCAATGGCAATGGCACATACATCACTCAAATCGTCAATGCATACGCTACCTATCTCGCAGGTCCTACCATCATCACCGAAGTGAACCATCCTGCCACTACTGTAACAACAGCAGGATGGTTCACTATCACTGCTTGCCCGGGAGGTTGCACCATCGTCAACAAAGTTGACAACAGCCCACCTTCTGTATACGCAGTTCCACACCCTCAAACCACAAGCCCTGACATGTCGAGTGTTACTTCATCCATCATATCCAGCACTTCTCATACTGCCCCAGCTAAGACTCCCACTCCTGTTATTTTCTCGAACCAAACCTCATCCACCGAATCCAGCACTTTTCATACTGCTACAACTAAGACTAACACTCCTGTTGTCTTGAAACAAACCTCATCCACCTCATCCACCATATCCTATCACGCCAGCTCATCTGTCGTCGCGTATGGATCTGGACACGTATCATCCATTCGCGCTTCCCTCTCCACCTCTTACCATTGCCCATCTGCAGTTTGTACTCCTATCGTTAAGACCGTTTACGAGTTGGTAAGCAAGTCTACTGCTGTTGCCTCTTCTGCAACTGAATCTGGGTCTTATGGCAAGAGCACTCCCGTTGCTTATAGCTCCAAGGCTTCTAAAAGCGCACCTGCTCAAAGCTACGGCACATCAAGCACCCATTCCGCTGTATCAACTAGCATTGGATATACTAATATGACCTCCACCAAAAACGGAGGAACCGCAACTGCTCAAAGCTACGGGACATCGAGCACCCATTCCGCTGTATCAACTGGCACTGGATATACCAATGTAGGCAATAACTATCACAGCAATGGGGGAACCGCAATTGCTCAAAACTACGGCACATCGGGCACCCATTCCTCTGTATCAACTGGCACTGGATATACCAATGTGGGAGGTAACTCCACCAAAAATGGAGGAACCGCATCACCTGACACTGGATATACCAAAAATGGGGGAACCGCACCATCTGGCACTGGATATACCAATATGGGAAGTAACTCCACCAAAAATGGAGTATCCGCATCATCTGGAACTGGATATACCAATATGGAAAGTAACTCCGCCAAAAATGGAGGAACTGCATCACCTGGAACTGGACACACCAATATGGAAAGTAACTCCACCAAAAATGGAGTATCCGCATCATCTGGAACTGGATATACCAATATGGAAAGTAACTCCGCCAAAAATGGAGGAACTGCATCACCTGGAACTGGACACACCAATATGGAAAGTAACTCCGCCAAAAATGGAGGATCTCCATCATCTGGCACTGGATATACCAATGAAGGAACCCCATCAACTGGTACTGGATATACCAATATGGAAAATAACTCTGCCAAAAATGGAGGATCTCCATCATCTGGCACTGGATATACCAATGAAGGAACCCCATCAACTGGCACTGGATATACCAATGTGGGAAGTTCCTCCACCAAAAATGAAGGATCCGATTCGAATAATAACGGCACTCCTTCCAACAACAACAACAACAACAACAACGGTGTAATTACCAACCATGCAAGCGGAGTAACTGTTCCTTACAAAAACGAAACTACTTCAAACAACAACGGTGGAGTTACTGTCAACACGAACGGAGGAACTACTTCCACCGACAGCAGTACTACTGTACCAGATACAACTACATCTAACCCAACCAACAAGGTACCAAAGGTCTTCCAGGGTGCAGCATCCAGCAACAAAATCAGCGTCGCCGCTCTCGCTGTCATCGCTGCCGTTGCCGCAGCTTTGTAATCACCTCTTGTTCATCATCGGAGGGATGGGTAGTAGAGGATCTTTGGGCAAATGTATTTAGGAAACGGAGTTTGGGGCATTCTACTTCTATTCGCGAGTATCTTATAGGAACCTCTTATTCGATGCGATCCTCTCTTTAGGTCTGGTCAAGGTTAACACATGACTTTAATGTTAATGTTATAACCTTCATACTAATAGCGAATGATGGATGGGTGGAGTATATGGGAAAGGTCAAGTTCAAAGTTCAAAGGTCAAATTTGAAGTTAACTTGGCTAAATGGCCGGCGTTTGAGGCGTTATTCTTTCCAGAGTTCCAATTCGTACGAGTGTCTTCTGGGTACCAGTACAGCCAGTACAGTATCCTTACTCTATGATTGGAAGCTCTGGAGTGGTCCGCGAGCATCTAGGGATTTGTCCTAGATGCAAGTGTAGTGCTTCACGATCAGACCATTTGAGAATTGTCATGGGGTTTTAAGATATTTTTGGTTGGGCGTTGGACCACTTCTCATCGTTGGTTCGCGAGTGTCTTCCAGGAGATGCGAATACTTTCAATAGCGGATCGAAGCCTTTGCTTAGAACGATGAAGGGGGGGTTTGTGTTATTGGGTGGGAAAGTCCCCTTTCGAGCTTTCTCCCAGGGAAGGAACAAAGGAACAAAGAAAGAAAGTCTGTCTGGAAAGATCGAAGAGGGGGAAAAAAGAAAAGCAAAAGACGCAAAAAAACACTTCAAAAGATACAACAACCAATCGACTTGGGCGACATCAAAAACATATGGAAAAAAGATGAGGAAAAGATTGCAAAAAAATGGGTATATATCTAACCAGAAAATCTATAGTGAAATAAAAATATAACCTTCAAAAATAGTCCTAGTGACTCTTTTGATGTTGATGTTTTTGCTTTTGCTTTTGGTCTTTGCTGTTGTCGTTGCTGCTTTTTTTCTTCTGCTTTTTTTGCTTTTTGATTCTTTTAATTGAGTATCCCCCACAGTTGGGGGGCATCCAATGTTTAGTGTTGAGTGTTTAATCTTTGATTTTTGCTGGTTTTTCATTTCTCATTTTTCCTTTCTCGTTTCTCGTTTCTCGTTTCTCGTTTCTTGCTTCTTGCTTCTCCTCTCTAATGTCGAAGGGGGCGATGAGTGATGGGGTAGGGAGAAGACATAGGGTCAGGAGGGGCCTGCCAGTTCCAAAAGTGCGCAAAAGAGGAGTCATGAAAGGATATTCGAAGTCAAAATACTAGTCGCAGCCATGGCTTACTATAGCCACATCATCGTGCGCTAGTAATTTCACTTCATCGTACAACCAAGAGCGTCTTCATAGCGATCTATACATCAAGTGGGCGAGGGAGAGATAGATCCCTCAGGATCTTGATTCGAGTTCAACATGGAGTTTCGACTTGTCATCATTGTCGTTCTCCCGTCTCAAATCTACTTTCTCGCTCATGGAACCTCGAATCACAACGCACTTTAACATACTCCAAATTCGACAATTCACTTCCTGGATGTTTGTGTATATACCTAGCTTCAACTCTCGACATCTTAGCAGGTTCTCGGCCTCAATGTCCTTCTTCGATCGCTTGAGCTTGCTTTCGAGCGTGAGAAGATACGCTTACTATACGCATTATCCAATTTTGGATTCGAAAGAACGATTTTGGGATGATTTATCCACATACATACTTTTCTTATGAATCTTAAGGTTATCTACCATCTTACGACCACAATGTTCAGTTGCTTCCTCGGACTGAACCGACAATTTTCACATTTGGAAGGTAGTGCAGGATTATCAGCATATGTGTCGTTCTGGCTGTGGGGTGGACTGGTGGGATGTGTGGGGTTGGGATGTTCGCACTCTCTCGTCCAATCAACTAATCCCCGGAATATGGGGTGCTATGGTTTACCTGTGGCACCTTGCAGGGGTAATTGGTTGGGACCTGTCATACCCGGAATATAGGTATTATACTGTTTGTTTTTTTACAATGGTATAATACTCCGTACTTGCAGGGGCAATGGGTTAGAGGGGGGTAAGTCGAGGGTGGGGTGGCGGGGTGGCGGGTCGGGGCGTTCTGTGGGGTTCCTGTGTGTGGGTGTCTTTTCTTTTCCGATGGGGTGTTTGGGAATGGTTGTGTAGGGGTTGGGTGTTTGGGATGGGGTGTATGAGATGGGGTTGTATGGGATGGGGTGTTTGGGGTGAGGTGTGTATAAATGGGATGGGTTGTATGGGAATGGGTGCATGGGAATGGGGATGGGTTATATGGGAAACGGTATATGGGAAGGAAGGCGTTTGAGATATTGGTATTTTTGGGATAAGGGAATTGGGTTGAGGATATAGGAAGTACAAACTCTAGATTAGATGTCCGCTAGATATATCTAATCTAATACTTGATACCTCAAGAACTTGGCTTTGATTATAAGTTTGGTTGTGATTGTGATATGATGTGTATATATGTATATCCCTTTCTTGCCGAGGGGTTGTTAAGGGATAGCTATAGAAAAGCGACCCCGCCCTAAGTCTAATTGATGAGTAAGCATCTCGGGTAACCTCAACTTATCTCATCTCTCAGTTGCAATTAATCAATCGACTTACATACAATTTTCTTTTATCAATATCTTCGAATTCAATACCGTCCATGAACCTTCATCATTACCGTCATCCTATCATCATTCGAATCTCCATAATCAATCCCACTATTGTAACTTTAGATCTGCTACAGCTAAGGTACCGGTCCTGGAAGAGGAGTGGAGAGCCAATTGGAACCCCGTTTGGAACCGTCGATCATTCGCTATCTTGACATCGATCCACTTATTCAATGCATATACGGAGGAGTATATAGGTCCTTGGGCACAGTAGTGGTGCCAGTATATATACCCTTTTAGCTTCAAATACCATCCATCATCCATCAGCTTTCATCTACTGCCCATCATCGCAAACGTACTGGGCCCTCGACAAGACAGAAACAACATTAGGAAGCAACAAGCAGAAGATGGCACCATTAGGACTAACTATCCCCGCCCTTACGATTCAAAAGAGAACGGAGGAGGAGGAAGCACCAATAACAAAAGATAAGATGGTTGAGCATGTTCACGGTGGAGAGGGTTTAACCCCGTTGGAGGCTATTAGTCATGGAGGTGTGGTTATGTCTGGTGAGATAGGATGTTTTTTTTATATGTTTTAGGTGGTTGCTACTGATTTCTGAGAAATTGGGGTGGGTCGTGGACGCAGAATTCGAGAGTTTATGTATTGTTGAGATGAGAGTTTGAGGTTTAAGGGGGATGGAGATGATGATTGAGATGGAGGGGGGTTGAGGTAATGCCTATTGCATGGTGATAGACGTGGATAGCTTACTTTACAAGTGCGAGATGAGAGCATTCTTATGGGCAATTAGATCTGTTTGCCTGCAGTTGGGTATGCAGAGTACATTCTGGCAGCCATAAATAGCTCTCTCCGCACCAACCCAAGTCATGCCCTCTCTCTCTCATGAACCTTTCCCCTTCTCGTTTGGCTTTCTCATCATGTTCAACTTCATCTACTGACAACCCCCCAGGTATTCCAACATTCCCAACCCACGCTGCTCATCGCCGTCATATCCTCATTCATATGGCTGCTGTCTTTCGCGATTTTTCCCGTCGAGGTTTCACAGAAGGCATGTCTGGGCATATCTCAGTTCGAGACCCAGAGTTCGAAAAATATATCTGGATGAATCCTCTTGGTAGACATTTTGGTCTGATGACTGCGGGTGATATGATATGTTTAGATGTAGAAACTGGAAAGGTTGTTGGAGGGAATAGGGTATGGATTTTCTTTTCCAGAGAACCAATATTATTGGTCGAAGGGAATGTAACTAACAAATGAATAGTCTCGTCCCGCCAATGCTGCTGGATTCCATATCCATTCTGCAATTCACAAAGCACGTCCAGATGTCCATGCCATTTGTCACGCACACACAAATGCTGGACGCGCATGGTACGTTGAAGAATCCAACAAGGTTCCAAATCTTGTCGCTAACAAGATCTAGGTCCGTATTTGGTCGTCCGCTCGATATGCTCAACCAAGATATCTGTGACCTCCACAACAGCATCGCCGTCTATGCTTCATATGGGGGTATCGTCTTTGCTTCTGAAGAAGGTGTCAACATTGCCCGGGCCCTTGGTCCTCACAACAAGGTTGCAATTTTGCTAAACCATGGATTATTAAGTACAGGATCTACAGTTGATGAAGCTGGATTTCTATTCGGGTTGCTAGATAGAGGATGTGAGATACAATTAAAAGTCGAAGCCGCTGTTGGAGGTACTAGGGATGAAAATGGAAAGTTGAAAAAGGGTGTGCATGTTATTAGCGATGAGGAGGCGGCGTATAATTTTAAGATGGCGAGCGAGAAGAATGCACTGTACGCGGAAATTCAACCGGATCTTGAATTTGAGATGGAGATGGCTGGACCGGGAGTGGTGGAGAGAGGAGTTGAGACACAAGTGATAGATCATGGGCTTTGAGAGGGAATGATAGAGTTGGTATTGATTACGTCTCTAGATGCATCAGAATATAAAACATTTTGTCTTTCTATGTTGCAGTCAGTGATAGTCGCGCGACCCATTTAGTTAGTCCACACAAAACGAACAAAGAACAAAGAAGAAGAGACGTCTTTATCCGAAACAGAAAATTTCTCGGCCCCAAAGAGATGGATCGAGAAAAGTCTACAGTTAGGCTTTCATGGGAGCTAGTCTGGTCTCAGCCATTTTACGAATTGTCCCCGAATGAGTTGAGTGAGGTTTTATCGTATAGACGATTCTTGTTCCGTCACCATCACCATCATCAACCTTCAATTTGAGATTCGCTTGAACGTTCTAGATTGCGAGAGTGAAGTGAGTGAGACATGTAAGATATGTTAAACTCGAGAATTGGATAGATGCTGTAAAGTTTAAGTTGAGGGAAAAACATCGTTGTTGATATCTGAAAAGATCTTTGTGAACCCATCGATGGATGGATTTACTTGCAGTTGGCTTTGGCAGGGTGTAGGGTAGGGACATGAGACCGGTATTTCTTTGAGTGTGTAGCGCTTGCTGGCGATTCAGGAGGTTCAAGAGATTCAAGAGATTCGATGCTTTACTTTTGGACTCATAGGGATTCGCTCTCGTCTTGCAGTCTGGAAAGTTAGCAAGTGGTAATCAATCTCACATGAGAGATTAACCTGCTAACGTCTTTGATTTTAGGTTCTGTAGACCCACTCGAGGTTCGAAGTTATGTTTTTGATGGCTGTGATTTCGAAAGGCTCTCTGTGGATGAGTTATCCGAGATAAGAGCTAGGGCCTGAAATGGGGAAAGGGGAAAAGAGAGGGTAGGAGAGGGAAGTTGGTGGTTTAGTCATTCCTTCAAATTGTGGTAAGGTGGGAGAAGAAGATTTAGATGCTTATCAAATCGGAATAAATCTGGAATTGATATTTGAGTTCATGAATCTGATCAGAAATCTCAACAATTGTTGTTGTAACGATTCACGTTGATGAATATAAGGAGCTTTTCGTTAGATGGCATACATGTTCAACTTTTAAATAACCACATCGAGTCCTCTCCAAGAATTGGGAATGGGCTGCCATTCCTTTCTCCACTCAACTCTGTGTGTATCAAGACTTTAATATACTCCGCCACTGATCAGCTATCAATTCTAGAACTTCTAGATGCGTTTCATTTTTATCTTGAACCAAGGTATGTACCATGCTTGGGCGATAACGAACGAACTCGCCGAAGGTACAAACCACAAGCCTTAGTTTGTAAGACTTGTCGATAGTTTCTGATTGAAGTACAGGTAGATGTATGGAAAGAAAAGGCCATATCAACTTCCTTCTCAACCCCCACAAATGGGCTCGGGTTTCTCTTCAAGCTAACACTTGTGTTCTTGAGGGAAGCTATGGCCGGGTAAATATTCCGGCAAGGTTCGAGGTGGGATCGAGAGGGGGTGGCAGATATCATTGAAGCATGAAGTATGAGATTCTCGAGTTTGATCTCGCCAAGAGATGCAATGTTTGTTGGATATTCGGTCCTTTTGGCAAGTCAGTTGCTAATCGATAACTTCAAACTTGGTAGAATATGATATATGCAAGGTCTTCTCGAGTAGATCTCACCAAGTGCGACATCCATCTGGGGTACCCCACGGGGTCGTATAACCTTGTCTGTACCTTGGAGCCTCCGAGGATACATTCATCCCACAATGCCTAGTTTCCCATGGGCTGAAATGCTCATCTGTGAGGGCCCGAGATAGATTGGACTGTGTGGCTGCTGCAGCTTAGTGTCAGCTGGCGAGGCAGATGTGAACGAGGCCGGATAAGATGCAGTTGGAGTTGCATTCGGAAAGTATGGCGGATAGATAAAATAACACATTGTATGATGCAGATTTGCCACGTCTACAATATCATATATCATACCATAGATATATAGATCTCTCTATAATTCGGACCGAAATCTTGACGTCGAAAATAAAGAAATGATGACTAATTAATATCATGATCATTTGATTTTATACTCTTTTGCGTTAGTCTTGTTGTAGTAGAGTAACCTTAACCTTACAACATACAACATACAGCACTCGACGACTGCAACAGCTACATACCTTACCGACTCCACGGTGGTCAATGATGTGCCAGGAGTAGAACGATGCTCGAGACGTCCTTACTTGCATTGAGGTGGATCCATCCATGCACATATACGTCGGAATTCCGAACCAGAGAATACCACAGAGTGAATCGAGGTTCCCTTGATATTCGACTGCTTGGTCTGCTCTAATTGGGTATCGGATTCCCAGGCATTCCTCTCTCATTCCGTTCTGATATCCGAGACACATTCGATAAGTATCAAGAAGATGTCGATTTGAAAAGACCAAATGAGCAATATCCACATTCCACCAGGAAGGATTGATGCACAGTCCGATTCTGGGATCTGTAAGATTCCTCTTGGTCGGTTGCTTTGCACCACCTGAACAGATCATAAGTTTTGGAAGCCTTTCTCAGGAAAATATGCTTGCTACCATTGGTTTCTTGCAAAGAATCGCCAACTTAGACTTCATTTCAGCCGAGTTTCATGTTTGGTAATGAACACAATGAGCTTCTAAAGTAAAGGGGTTCACTTCTTTCACCCCCTTCCAATCACCATCATAAGCTGTACGTCATATTATTGTTTAGAGAGTTATTCAAGGGGGTGGAATGACCTTTCTCATTCACCAAATATATCATACCTTTCTTTAAGATTAATATATTTCCATCTCTCCTTACTCATTTGCCTTGCTTGATCTCTCACTGGCTCGGTTAGTCACACAGAGAATGGTTCATTTTGCTTTTCATTGTAGTTACCATTGTGAATCTTGCAATACTTACACCCTCAAGTTTTCATGCTATTTATATTAACAACTTCGCATCTGTGACACTTCTTTTCAATTAGATCTTCTTAAAGCCTCAAAGCCATCTCGATATCATCAGCTGCTTTCACACCCTTCAGATTAAACCGTTATGCTCTCCTCTTATTGTCGATCTGAATCGTTCAATATGCAAACAAATACCTTGCTGCAGTTGGCTTTGTGCCTTTTGACATTCTTCATCAGCCCTACCTTTGCATTCTGGCGTTTGCCGTGTAAAAATCCAATTGTGGTTCAGAGAGCTGATCCTGTCCTCTCTCCAGGTAGTGTCTCTGCTCATGTCCATACTATCATGGGTGGTAATGGTTTTGGATTTTCTATGGACTACGCCTCTGCACAGGCATCAACATGTTCGTCTTGTACTGTCAAAGAGGTAAGCATCAACTGAATTTTAAAGCTTTGTTCCCTAGCTAACAAAAGAAGGATCTTTCCAATTATTGGGTTCCAACTCTGTATTACAAAGCTCAAAATGGTAGTTTCATCTCTGTAGGCCAAAATGGTGGTGCCACAGTTTACTATTTGTAAGTTTTTTTCTCAGCCCACCTTGATTAAATACTAAATTTGGATTGCTAGGCAACGATCAGATCCATTGGATCCTGAATACGCCAATGGTCTTTTGGCATTTCCAGAAGGCTTCCGTATGGTCGCCGGCAATCCATACCTTCGATCATTCAACTCGAGCTCTTTAGAACAAGCTGCCATTACATATGTATGCCTCGGTACTAGTAATCCTCAGACGAACGGATTCCCGAACTACAAATGTCCTCTTGGACTCAGATCACAAGTCTTTTTCCCATCATGCTGGGATGGTGTCATTAACAACTCTTCTACATATGTAAATCATATGGCTTATCCTAGTGGCACAGACAGTGGACATTGCCCTGATAGTCACCCAAAGCGCTTAATTTCTATTTTCTACGAGATTCTCTGGAATACTCCCGACTTTGCTGATATGGTAAGAAAGATTAATCTTCTTATATAACACATTCCATACTAACAACCAACTTTCTAGTGGTATGGTGATTCACAACCATTCGTCTGGGCTATGGGAGATCCTACCGGTTATGGATTTCATGGTGACTTTGTCAATGGTTGGAATGTGTCAGCATTACAAAAAGCTGTCAACACATGTACTGATCCAAGTGGAGTCATTGAGAAATGTGCTGTATTCACATTCGAAACCGATGATTTTGCAAACAGTTGCAGAGTTCCTCCATCAGTTCATGAAACAATCTCTGGTGTTTTGCCAGCACTTCCTGGTTGTAACCCAGTTCAGAGTGGTCCCGCAAATGCCGTTCAACAAACTGGATGTGGTGCTACTACTACGATCGGTACTCCCATGTGGCCTTATACTGATGTCACTAAAACAAAAGGTTCCGCATACCTTGGTTGTGGCACTGATACTGCTGGTGCAGCTAGAACCCTTCAAGGCACTAGTTTTACCAATAATACAGGCATGACAATTGAAAGCTGTATCGACTTCTGCAATAGCCATGGCTTTAGTATCGCTGGTTTAGAGTATTCTACTCAATGCTTCTGCGACAATACTATTCTTGCTGGTAGAGCTCCAGTCCCTGGCCTTGTTGGGGACTGTGCGATGACTTGCTCTGGCAACAGTGCAGAAATTTGTGGGGGACCGGCTTTACTTTCACTTTATCAAAAGTGTCCAGATCCAAAGACTTGCGCAAATGTTGTGTAAGTTTATCTAAATTTCCTTCTCAGAAACTTCTGGCTAATCAGATCCTCTAGGTATCCATTCAATTCTGGTCTGAAGAAGCGCGAATCCGAAAAGAGACGTGAGAGACGTGAGAGACGACAAGAACGCGATGCCAAGTGAGTTAGGCACTTCTGCTACCACCACATTGAGTTCGAAATCTTTCGACTCTGGAACCAAGGCTAGCACCCCAATCAAGTTCGGTATCTTATGACTCTGGCACGAAAGTTACGTCATTACAGCAACATCCGCTACTTTGGTAACTGTCATCCCAACAGTCTTGAGCCCCTTACATCATACTTTGTTTTTCGTGGATACTTTCTCTGGAAGGATGGTCTTTTGGAACATGCGTTGAATTCTTTCCTCAAAGTTGATTGACGGGGATGCCTATTTGTTACTTGCTGAGTTTGGGTTTAATTTGTTGATTGGGTCTTTCTTTCAGGCTTCATTCAGCTCTGGCCGTGGGTTCTATTCTTTGAGCATATTCGAATCCAATTCACTTACGTAACCTTACTTCTCTGTCTTGATAATGGAATCCGTGATACATAGCTGCTTGGTGAACACCTCCTTGATATCGAGTATCTCTTCAAGCATCACGTGCACGCCTCCTCTTCACCTTACATAATCACGCATCTCATTGACCAATCAAATCCTCTCGGTACATCCCCGGATTCTATCAAGGACAGCTTTCAACTTGCCCACTCTAAGCCTGAGCGCATGATACCCATATGCATGCCGGTACAAGGTTTCCTAATAACTTCTAATTTCATGATCAATATTCTTCTTCACTTGCAGGAAATCTTTGGTGGCTGTTACCTCTGGACTTTATTTCCTTTTTCCTCCATCCCCCCTCTTCTCTGGATTTCAATTGGAATCTGGCTGCAGTCTCAAGTTGAACGAATCGAGGATTGAGATTGAGAATTGGGAATCGAGAGTTGAGAGGACCGCTGCGCATGCGAAAGTTGCAGAGGAGGCTGATTGAAAGGGAGTAGTTCTTATATAAGAGAACCATTGTGTATGCGCAGAGGAAGAGGGGTCTCGACGAACCTCCGCAAACATGAATGGATTTGCAGATCATGGATTGGATGAGGCGTCATTTGGGGATAAAGGGGGGATTGTGAAGGCTTTTGATGCTTTTCGTATGTTTTCTATTCATTTCATCCCTTGTGTCTCTCGGCATCTATTTATTTCCAGGACTATTAGGTGCTCCATGGTGTTGATACACTCTCTTACTTTCACGCGCACAACCCACCCTTGAAGATTATATACTAACGAGTCTTCCCCTCAAAAAGCGAAAGCAAAACCTCAATACATAACGCAAACATCTGGCGGCGGCAAATGGACCGTCGCCATGATGTTCGTCTCGTTAATCCTCCTCATCTCGGAATTCAGCCGCTGGTGGGCCGGCAATGAAACGCATACGTTTGTCGTTGAGAAAGGAGTCGGGCATTACATGCAAGTAAACATAGACATCATCGTAAAAATGAAATGTTCCGAACTACATCTCAACGTCCAAGATGCTGCCGGCGATCGTATTCTCGCTCGTATTATCCTGAAAGAGGACCCGACGAACTGGCAACAATGGGTTGATGCAAAGGGGGTTCATCAATTAGGAAAGGATGAGCATGGGAGAGTGGTTACTGGGGAAGAATATCATGAAGAGGGGTTTGGACTGGACCACGTTCATGATATTGTTATACTTGGGGGGAAGAGGAGGGCGAAATTTGCAAAGACGCCGAGGCTTAAGGGAGGGCCCTCGGGTGGAGATAGTTGTAGGGTTTTTGGCAGTATAAATGTTAATAAGGTGCAGGGAGATTTCCATGTCACTGCGAGAGGACATGGATATCCGGAGTTTGGACAGCATTTGGACCATTCTGGTTTGTCTTTTTTCCCTCCTTCTACCTTTCACCTTTTCCTGAATATGACTGAATGTTTTGTCGGGCACTTACTAACGAAAGGAAATAGCGTTCAATTTCTCCCACATAATCAACGAACTCTCCTTCGGTCCTTATTATCCTTCCCTCCAGAACCCCCTCGACCGTACCATCTCTGGCACTCCAAACCACTTCCACAAATACCAATACTTCCTTTCGCTCGTCCCAACCCTCTATAGCGTCTCTCCCTCCACCTTTTCCTCCTCCTCACATCCCACCATGTTACGAACAAATCAATATGCCGTTACCTCACAAGAACATGTTGTAGGCGAACGCTCCGTTCCCGGAATTTTCTTTAAATATGATATTGAACCCCTTTTGCTCGTGGTGGAGGAGAGTCGAGATGGGCTTTTGAGATTTGTGGTCAAGCTTGTCAATGTGATTAGTGGGGTGTTGGTAACAGGACACTGGGGATTCACGATTACAGAATGGGCATTGAAGGTTTGGGGACGAAGGAGTGGGGGTGGAAGGGGAAAGGGTATGTTGGATAGTGGTAAGTATAATGAAGATTAAATGGGATGGATTTTTGGAGGCTGGGAAGGGGAAGGGGAAGAAGAAGAAGAAAGAGAGAGTGGGCGAGAACCATGATTGCATCAGTATCCAGCGTGGAAGCGAAATACTATGGAAAAAATGGGCCCATTGAATCTTGAGACGAGCAGATGAAAACAGCGCGAGAGCTCAAGAGTCGAGAAGGTAGTGAAAGAAACATTGATCATTGATTTTCTATTCACATTTCGGAGTTTGGGAAGGGGGCAAATTTGTATTTGAAAGGGTAGATTAGATGGCTTCTTGATATATTGTAAATATCACGTTCCTCTCCCTATTCGTGTTCATGTTCATGTTCATGTTCATGTTCATACCCCGTCTTCCAAGGGAGTTGATGATATTAAAACTTACTCCTTACCGTGCAGTGCCGTGTCGTGCCGTGCTGTCTCTCTACTTCTTCGTCCAACATACCTACCACCTGTAAACATAACCCATCGCAGGGCCAAGATCACTACACCACCCACCACTGAAGAGAAGAAAAAAAGGCAAGCTTCGCTTTCAAAACCATCACCATCACCATCACATACAATAAATATCTCAAGGACATTCGTTTTATTTAGTTGTTCAGTATTGCCGGCCTAGCAAGTCATTCTTTCAGTATTCCACCCGCCAGCCATGATTTATTAAAAGGCCACCCACCAGCCCCTCTCATTATCCCTACCTCCTATCATAATCATCAGTCCCCGCCCCCTTCTCCCATCCATCCCTCATAATATTAAAGTGTGTGACCCCCAAGCTTTTTGCATAACATGACATGTAAGTCATCCATCCCATCGTGCATTGAAAATCCCCAGGTCATTCGTAGAAAGAAAGAAAAGCAAAGAGAAAAGGAAACAGCTCGCCGCAAGAAGAAGAAATAAGAAAAGTGATATCCCAGACAATATACAAACATAAAAGATCCCTTGATTTCATTACCGGCCTTTGATTCTGTGGTCTGTGAGAACCGCATCATTCGTGGAAACCATTCAATCCCCCTGATCTTCCACAGCACCACGAAATCCACATCATCCCCTTCACTTCGGAGCCTTAACCGCCAATCCAACACCCAGTCCCACTCCCAAGGCAATAGCCAAGATGATAATAATTGTAACCAACAAACACCACCACTTTAGTCTGTTTCTACGTCTGGCATGTTCATTCGCCTTGTCAATTTCCGTATTTCCTCTATCGACATCTTCGGCGGTTTTAATGGCATTTTGTTCCGTATGTTCGACGACAGGATCTTGAGCTTCAACTATTTGTGCCATATCGGCGAACATGGCTGCGAGATCAGTGAGTGTAGCTTCGATGCGTTGAAGTTCATTATGACGGGCGCGTACGGCTCCGAGGACTGAAGAGGCTTGACCGGATCGATTTGACTTGAGCTGGAGAGTTTGTTAGTACCACCTTGAGAGGTAGAGTTACGTTCCGAGGATATGAAACAAAGGGGAAGGAGAAAAATAAGTAGAATAGAACGTACAGCAGTTTGAAAAACACCTTCTGAACCCCAATCCATCTGACTGGCTTCATCCACTTCCGCATCCGTAGCTTCAGGATTAACAATACGATATTGTCTTCCAATCTGACGTCTATATTCGTTTCTATAATTCAACTCCTCTTCCCGGTACTGTTGCAATTGATTTTCAAACTCCGTCTTCAACCTCTTGGCCTGTGTGCTCTTGACATTCTTAGTTCCATCTTGTGTTTTAACCGCATCGGCTTCCAAATATTTGATTTGATCGCGAATCTTTGTATTTTTCAGTTGGGTCTCTGTGACGAGAGCTTCGAGGGGGGCGGTAGAAGAGGAATCGGGGGAAGAAAGAGCGCGCTGATGAAGAGTAGCGATTTGAGAGATATTGGAGGAGAGAGATCGGATTTCTGATTTGGCGTAGTCGACGCGGTCGAGGAATTCTTGTTGCGCGAGGACATTATTGCTAGGGGGTGGGATAGCGCCGGGTGCGCCGGGTGCGCCGGAGGAATAGTTAGATGTATTGGAATGCTCTGACAGTTCGTGGGAGAGTCCCGGCTGAGCTCTGTAACCCTATTAGAATGTTAGCATTTCGAAATTCGTTCAGATAAAATGAGAACAATCGCTTACACCTCCATAGCCCGCTTCCGCAGCACCAGAATTTTGATATGGATTTCCACCCACTCCTTGATATTGTTGAGTGTACGACATTATTGATATTGAAGCAATTGATACAAATATCAAGACTTCGGGCTTTCGATGATTCGCGATCAAAAGAATAAGTAAGAAAGGATTGCTGGTAGATGAGGATGAGGATGAGATGTCCGTCCTTGTCGTTGTAATAGGAAGAATGAAGAATGGAAATATTCTTCAAAGATAAAAGACCGAACGACGTTAGTCACATGATCCTATTAATCTCACTTGGGGGGTTGATATGATTCCGATATTATATTCACCAATATTGATGAGAGAGATATATATATATATTTATTAGTCATGCGACCTGGGTTATTGAGTTCATTGCCGTTAGTTGGGATCAGCCGTTTAATCACTCCACCTACTTACACGCACTAAGCGACAATGAGTTAAAACTTATTTAAGCGACAATTTTAAATCTTAAATTCAATTAAGATTTTTCTTATTTTGTTTGTTTTTTTATCTCTGACCTTTCAAAAATCTTTGACAGGTAATTAAATTAAGTACAAAGCAAGTAAGTTCTCGCGGAATATGCCGCTTACAGTAAGATTATGTCATCTCAATCTGTAATTCAGCTCGAATCTCTTACCGCCACCAATTGCAACACAATTCGTATCCTCACAATCGAAAGTGTTGCTTCCATTGAGCAAAGTATTTTGAAGAATGGGATCAGTGCCAGCTTTATCATCAAGGGGCCAAAGGGTCCATCACCATATTGAAGTGAGAAATGAGAGTGATACCAAGTGGTACCATATTGAGGAGCTCGGAACCTACCAATTGGTATCAATAGAGTAAGCTCCCTCGCAGGATCTTGAAGTAGCCGAGTGTGCACAAGCGGCAGGGGTATTCGAGGAAGCGGTCTTCTCTCGCGGAAAGATGGGTGAGCGAGTAGCTGGAATAGCAGATGCAGATACCTGTGCAAAGAATGCAGTGAGAGCAGTGAAGACTGTAGAAGACTTCATAATTATGAAGTAAGCAACAAAGACTGATCTTAATAGGAGGAGGTGTAGAGAAGAGACTGTGATGATGAAGTCATAGTAAGGAAGGATGGAAATTACATGGTGAAGCATCTCGACTCCATAAAAAAGTGAAGCCAGTAAAGCTCAGGCTGTCCCATCAGCTACATGCCTGCTACATCGCTTAGTTTGAGCCGTCGGCAACATCTGAGCGAAGTTTGTTGTCGAGTCTCCCATATCTTGCTTTGATGCTTTGCTGGGTCACATTGGATGGAGATGCACATGCACTCTCCCATTTCCATCTATGTACAATATACCTCCAGAAAGTTCGTTTTTGTTGCTAGTGACGCAAGCAACTCAATATCATTCTACAGTATTACGACTGTATCTCTGCCCTTATATATCTACTTCACGTGATCCTCTATCGTAGCTATCCCTTGTGACATATGACTTCGATTTCAAACGAAATTAACATAGAACTAACTAATATAACTTCAATTTGACATCGAAAGTAAGATTTATAGATGAGTCCAAGGAATACTTTAGCTCACCCCAGCGTCTTGGGTAGCACAAGGTTGAGTAGTATCGTACATATAAACGTGAAAGAAGAACCAAACTGTAGAAGTGGAATAGTTGTCGCTTAACTGCTTTAACCAAGGTCGTACAACCTACATCATATGCAAACCAAAACGATAGATTCTGAGAATGCTTGACGAATCGGAATTCCTACAGTGACAACTTGAAGCAGGATCTCTTGTGTTGCTCCTGTAGTCAATGTAACCCCAAGAGCCAAAATTTACTGTGCGGATGTTCGAGTCTATTATGGTGATAGTATAAGCTTTGCATTGTTGCACTTGCCCCTATGTGGAGCACAGTACGCGATGAATTGGTCAACTCGGTTACTCACATGACCTTCAAATTGGCGACGGAAAAGTTCTATCAGGCGAGTAAACAGTGAAAGATGACAGAAAGATATTTGGTCGACGGATAGGCTTGGTATGAATCAGATCCACACACACGATGAAAGTTTTGGGGATATTCAACGATTAAGGAGGGGCCGAGAGATAAATATGCCAGCCTCCGAATTGGATTTATAAGGATACTGTATTTCGGAACCTTTCATAGAAGGAATCTTTCATCCCCTTCGACCGTTTGCTCAAAGATGGATAAAGGATGGATGAAACAAGTCGGCATTAAGTTTGGCTCATTTCCTGTTTTGAGCGAAAGAGAATTAGCATCTTTGCTGAGTGGAATATTCAGAAATCAAATGTGATCAAAGTTGAGGACAAACAATATGATTGAAGATGTGTTTCTATTTACCTACACCGCCTTCATTAGGTTTAACAAAGAAACCAGAATGCATAACAAGGTGTCTGAATTGAGGGATCCAAATGATGCCCAACCACAAATTGTTCTCTTATCACAGTTGTACCAACGATGCATCAACCCCTCCTTGAAAGGTTCTCAATTGTTTCATTGCCGATAGACGAAGCATGGAGAGTCGCGGCGACCATATGGCTGCTACCACTGCTCTCCGCCGATATTGCATTCTTTGTCACAATCTTTCGTAGATATGTCGACGGAGAAGGACCTAGAATGGCATTTTTTTGACCCACGGAATAGTAGGTTGAATCCACCAAACTCCACGCTAAACAAGCAAGCAAGCAAGCAAATAACCATTTCCCAAGCCTTCACAGGTAGTCCTTCTTCTTCGAAGTCCTCGTATATTGGTTCATCCTCCATTCAACATCACATCCTTATTCTCCAACGTTCCTCCTCTAATCTCGAAGCACCTCATTGTCATTCGAGGTCCAACTTCTGCGAGTTCGACACTTTGATAACCTGTCTTGACGAAAACGTGGTGGCGAACTTCAATACTATCTTCAATATTTTTGAATGTTACAACCCTATTTCCCATTTTTGTCTTGTTCGTAATCGCTTCTCTTGGTGGAAAGATATGCTTCAAAATTTTGACAATTCGAAGACCTAATCTCGATGTAAAGCCTTCGAAGATCAGATGAGGATAAGACTCGCTGACCGTTCCACGGAAGCTATTCGGGATATCATGCCGCAAAACAACATTATGTAGAGAGAAAGAGATGGTGGGACCATGAGGAAAGTGGGATAGGGTCAAGGCTGTTGGTGTGCCACGATGTTCATGAAGGAGGATAATATCGGAAAGTCCAGATGCCTGAGCAGATGTAATCAAATTTGGCAAGATAAGATTTCCTCGATTCAGGCGGATTGAGGTTGGTATCAACAATCTAATCTCTTTTGCAAATGCAGAGAGTCTTGAAGAAGGATCTCTCGACGTTGTGACAAGTACTCGAGGGTCGACAATTCCTGAAAGTTGCGCATATTCATCATCCAAGTCAAGTTCCTCATTTGCCGTCAAATCTGGTCGTGATTCATCATATTTATAGTCTTCTCGGAGCTTCTTATCGTTCGCGATGGATGGATCTAAAGGTTTTCCAGAGGCCAAAGAAGCTCGAAGTTTTGCGCGCTTTTCACTGATCTCAGCATCTCGGAGCGTTAGGGCTCTTCTATAGAGGTAATCTCGTCGTTTTCTGGCTTGTTTGCGCTGTAAAATCTGTATTAGCCCATGCTGAATTTGAAGATACCGTAACATATCTCACAATCATCTTTAACAATTATGCGAAACCCAAAAGAGTTGGTGGTTTTTTGTTGCTTCGAATTATCAAATTATGTCGTCAAGTAGGAGAAGAAAATCCTTTATCAGCCATCGGCACGCTAAGCATCTAATTGCGGCGGCCCGTCAATTATATGTGAAATCCAACATCCCACAATCAAAATAGAAGTAACCTTACTTCACCAACTGACAACCAACTTCCACCTGCCAACTTGCAACACCTGAGGGAGCAGAAACCCAATCCTGGACCAATTCCGTATTAAACAAACGATACCTGTCTCTGGCAGCAAGATTAGTGGCGAATTAGAACTACAGTCCAGGTTTCGATAATGACTTGAAAGTCTCATTCAGTTTCCGACACAACCTCCAATACCTGCCTTTGCGCCGACTTCCTGCCACAAAGGTTACTTTCAAATACAAGAAATTCTTTCCATCTACTGTAAGTACGAATGGCATCTCCTAAGTCTAGCAGCTTCTTACCAGATGATTCCTGTGCCCTTGTTTTGCTATTCTCTTACGCCATGGCTGATGATGATGTTGGCAACCTTGTGTAGTATCGAGACATACTATCATCATGGAAAGCGCTTTCGCCCATGTAGGAAATCACCTTATATCCGATTCTGCTGCTGCAATAAACGCCGGTGCAGATGATCTCTCAAATATTGATCCGGATGAAAGCTTGTTATATGGGCAGTATGGTGGTCGTGGTGGCTTAGGATCCAGCAGACGCAGAAGTGATGATGATGACAACGAGACCGAAATATTCGATGACGAGGATAATGAGAGTCTTGCAAGTGTTCCAGTCGATGGTATGAAAACCCTTGGACTTAGGGGTCTTGAGGATGAGAAAGAACTACCAGCATACGCATGCGCGTAAGTTGAATTCTCAACAATCTGGATTGTCCTGAGCTGGGCTGATTTGATGTATAGATATTGCGGAATTCACTCTCCAAGTTGTGTTGTAAAGTGCTTGGGATGCAACAAATGGTTCTGCAGTGCCCGAGGAAATGCTACATCTTCACATATCGTCAATCATCTTGTTCGCGCAAGGCACAAGGAAGTTCAGTTACACCCAGAGTCGACCCTAGGAGATACTGTACTCGAATGCTATAACTGTGGTATCAAAAATGTTTTCCTCCTCGGCTTCATTCCCGCGAAATCCGATACTGTTGTCGTTCTTCTATGCCGTCAGCCTTGCGCTTCCGCACCGTCTTCAAAGGATATGAGTTGGGATGTATCTAAATGGCAACCTTTGATTGAGGATCGATCTTTTCTATCTTGGCTAGTCTCTCTTCCTACGGATGCAGAGCAACTTCGCGCCCGACATCTTACCCCACCGACGATTGCGAAGTTGGAGGTTATGTGGAAGGACAATGTAGATGCTACCCTTGCCGATTTAGAGAAGGCTGCTGGAATTGATGACGACCCGGCCCCTGTCCTTCTCAAATATGATGATGCCTACCAATATCAGAATGTCTTTGGACCATTAGTAAAAATTGAGGCAGATTACGACCGGAAACTCAAGGAAGCTCAATCTGAGGACGGCTTGATTATTCGTTGGGATTATGGTTTGAATAACAAACATTTGGCCAGCTTCATTCTTCCCAAAATTGAGCTTGGTGATGTAAAGCTCGCTGTAGGTGACGAAATGCGACTCAAGTATAAGGGCGAACTACGACCTGCTTGGGAAGGTGTCGGATATGTTGTTAAAATTCCGAACAATCAATCTGATGAAGTTACCATCGAACTCCGAAAAGTAGGCAACGATAAATCAGTACCAACTGAATGTACTCATAACTTTTCCGCCGACTATGTCTGGAAGGCAACATCTTACGACCGCATGCAATTTGCTATGAAAACTTTTGCTGTGGACGAAATGAGTGTTTCGGGATACATTTTCCATAAACTTCTTGGCCACGAGGTAGCTGCGGCTCCAATGAAGATTCAAATGCCCAAGAAGTTTAGTGTTCCTGGTCTACCAGAATTGAACAGCAGTCAAATTAGTGCCGTCAAGAGTGTATTGCAAAAGCCTTTGAGTCTTATTCAAGGACCTCCAGGAACTGGAAAGACAGTTACATCCGCTACAGTCATCTATCATTTGGCCAAGCTCAATGGTGGTCAAGTTCTTGTATGTGCTCCTTCTAATGTTGCGGTCGATCAACTCTGTGAGCGTATACATCGAACTCAACTCAAAATTGTTCGTCTTACCGCCAAGTCCCGTGAAGATGTCGAATCGTCTGTTGGATTTCTCTCTTTGCATGAGCAAGTCCGCATGAATGATAGCAATCATGAATTGGCCAAACTTACTCAATTGAAGAGTGAGTTGGGAGAATTATCAAGTCAAGATGAGAAGAAGTTCAAGGCATTGACAAGAGCTGCTGAACGTGAGATTTTGAGTAATGCTGATGTCATTTGCTGTACTTGTGTTGGGGCCGGTGACCCAAGGCTTGCCAAAATGAAATTCAGAACAGTCCTCATCGACGAATCTACTCAATCTGCAGAACCAGAATGTATGATTCCACTTGTCCTAGGATGCAAACAAGTAGTTTTGGTTGGAGATCATCACCAACTGGGTCCCGTCATCATGAACAAGAAAGCTGCAAAGGCAGGTCTGAACCAGTCACTCTTCGAACGTTTAACTTACCTTGGTCTCAACCCTATCCGACTAAATGTTCAATATCGTATGCACCCATGTCTGTCTGAATTTCCATCCAACAGGTTTTACGAGGGTACTCTACAAAATGGTGTCACAATGCAACAACGAATTCGTCGGGATGTTGACTTCCCTTGGCCTGTACCTGATACGCCTATGATGTTTTGGTCTAATCTTGGTAATGAGGAAATCTCCGCTTCTGGTACTTCCTATCTTAACAGAACTGAAGCCTCTAATGTCGAGAAGATTGTAACCCGATTTTTCAAAGCTGGAGTGCAACCTTGTGATATTGGCGTCATCACTCCATATGAAGGTCAACGCAGTTATGTTGTAACGTCAATGCAGAATGCGGGTTCTTTCAAGAAAGAGCATTACAAGGAGGTTGAAGTTGCTTCCGTCGATGCATTCCAGGGCCGAGAGAAAGATTTCATCATTCTTTCTTGTGTCAGATCTAATGATCATCAAGGTATTGGTTTCTTGAGCGATCCTAGACGTCTCAATGTAGCTTTGACACGTGCTAAGTATGGTCTTGTCATTGCTGGTAATCCAAAGGTTTTATCCAAGCATCCTCTCTGGTATTTATTATTACAACACTTCAAGAAACGCAACTGTCTTGTCGAAGGCCCACTATCAAATTTGCAAACCTCACTTCTACAATTCAGTCCTCCAAAGGCACATTACCGAGGTCCACAACGTTACCAAATGGGATTGCCCAACAATGGTCAAAATGGAAATGGCAAAGCACCCCCACTCCAGGATTTCACCGAAACAGGTTCAATGATGAGCTCTGCCTTGGATGATGTTTCTTCGGTTCACTCATCACATCTTGGTGGGGTGGGTGTTGGATCTGCTTATCCTGCAGGCTTTGGTAACTTTCCTCTCACCGGCCTTGACATTTGGCCTGGTCTTGATCCACGAGGACCACGTGCCAATGGCCAAAAAACACGTGGCCGTGGACCTGAGAGCATCGCTGGAGAATCTGTTGCCGCTAGTGACTTCACTGATGTCACGAGCAGTAGTGTTACAGATGGCAGAGGCATTGCTCAAGGTGGTGTTAGTCTCGGTGCCAGCGTTCACGAAGGACAGAAGCAAACTAGTTTGAGTCAATCTGATCGCTTGAAGCGATACGTCGAGTCAGGTGGCCGCATTGCTGACTATAAAACTGGCGATGCGGGTAGTGTCTTTGGTACGAGCTCTTTGTTAAGTGGTCGCCGATTCGATGATGACGAAAAGAGTGTTTCTACTGCGTTTGCCAGCCAAATTGGGGGAGGTTATGACTGATTCTACGTTGATAAGGTCCATTCATCACAGGACATCATAGTCATGGTATACTAAGGATATTCCTTCCGGATCAACAGATAGCTCTTCGCTACTCTGTGCGGCCAGCATCCAATATCGGATTTCATCAGTCTATCCTTCGTTGAAATTCGACCTTCCAAGTTCCGTACCTACAAATTTAGGGCGTAACCACCTACACATATATCATGTGTAAGGAGGTTTTCACTTTAAGCATTCAATGCCAACCAGGCAAGCTGCTAAAGTGTGGGGTGAAAGAAGATGAGAGTGGTGCCAGGTTAAGATTGTTTATGGCTTGCTTTATAGGGGAAGAGGGTATTTTGACTGCGGCGGAAGTGGTTGTGCCAAACGAGGGAAAGAAAATTTTTGGTAGTGAGGTTCATCATCTTATCTTCTTCACCATGCCATATTGTGCTATTCATTTCCTCTGAAGCCGAATGCTTTCGGAGAGAAATGCTATGGTATTGGATTTAGTCGATGACCAGATACGTAAGCCGGATAAATACTGGCACATTTGCAGTATTTTATGAATTTAAAACCTTAACTATCAAGTTCGCAGGAAGATGTGAAAATATTAGAAATGCAGATAGTATCTCCGAGTTTTTTACTTTCGCGTCCACCTTCTCTATGATGCTCCTGAACCATTCATGTTATATACAGTACATATATCTTCACCTTTCCCCCCTCCCCTCCCCCCTCCTCCAAGTCACATTTCTCGCGAACTTTCGCGGAACCGACAGTGACATTCGTCCTGTCAAAAATCTTCCGAGGCTTGCCCCTCAACCAGCACTAACATCTAATATAGTCCTGCTAATAAAACTCATTTTGAGCTTCTCTTCATTGAGATTCTCGCCCGGTAGTAACATCCAGTTCTACCAAAATCACCTTTGAGTTACTATCATTGGGAACTCCTCCGGGAGATTGTTTGCCTTCCCCTGGAACACAATGTACAAATCAATCCCCAAATAGATTTAGGATGATGTTATGGAACTTTAGCGAGAATTGAGCTAGGGCTTCTGGCTAGCGTTGAAGTCGGACGGATTGGGCGTTGGAACTCACTTGAAGCTGGACGAGGAAGGGCCCTCTTATGTTTGGAGTGTTTACTACCTATGAGAGAGCGAAAGTGGTAAAGATCGAAATCAACAAGTCTCGGTGCATTAAGGTCTACGCAGTCTATGCTCACCAGATTCCTGTTGCAACAACAAACCTTCCAATATATCCCTTTCTTCCATCTACAAACTTTTCTCCACCGTCTCCAATTCCCCGATAACCCCGCGCCACTTCGCCCATTCCGCATCTCCTCCAGGAATCCCTCCCACAAGCGGTAACCTTGTTCCATCCTTCTCTCCCAGCCCCAGTATCCTAGATACACACTCTTTGATGCCCACGGTTCCATGCTTAACCACGATTTCCTCTACTCCACTCACCTTCCACTGTAGCAATCCTCTTTCCCTCCTCTCTTCCGCGGTCAAGTTTTCCTTGACACTTAATTCATAGAGTTTCACTACACTCTTAGGGAAAAAGCCAGCACTACCATCAATAGCTCCCTTACATCCAATACTCATCGCCGGCAGCAATTGCTGCCCCAACCCAGTAAACGTATGGAAGTGCGAATGATCTATATGAGGAGAAAGTGCTATTTGAGCATGATGTGATATATCCCCATGCGAAAGCTTGCAGCCGACAATATTTGGATGCGCCGCGAGCGCGGTAAAGGTCTGAGGGGTAACGCGAACCGAGTTCGAAACGCCGGGATAATGGTACACCATGATCGGGATCGGACTTTGATCTGCCACGGCTCGGAACCACTATTTTTGGGGTACACGCATACGAATTAGCGATGACCCTGTCAACACACACATCACGGCATCATGATCATCACACGCCGCCCATCACCTTTTCCACCCCCGCGAACTCCCCGATCCCAACCGGAAAAGCAACAAACTAACCTCAACGACTCCCTCCTGCGTGCTCGCTCCCGCGAAATATCCCGGGACGAGCACCAACCCCCACCCACTCCCCGCCCTCTGCGCCTCCCGCAACTGCATCACGACCTCTTCGATATTTTGACTCGCCGTTCCCGCAATGACGCCGACATCCGCAAACCCCGCGCGATCCAATGCGTCTCGACACCCCTTCAACACCGTGTGCCTCTCCGAATTCGAAAGATGCACGGCCTCCCCCGTACTTCCCAATGCCACCAATCCCTTGATGCCCGAACGCGCAAGATGGATGGAGTGCGCCGCTTGGGTTTCCGTGTCGAGTGGTGAAGCGATGGAGGAGTAAGAGGGAGAGGAGCGGGGGAGGAAGAAGGTGGGAACTGGGACGTAGACTCCAGGTGGTGGTGGTTGTGCCATGTTTAACTGTAGCTGAGTTTTCGAGGAGATATTTTGAAGATTTCCCTATTGACTAGGAAATGTATATCTATGTTTTATTGGACGATGTTGAGAGCTCTATTGAACTAGATAGTCAAGAAACTGTATATATATGTATTCGGGGTATTGATACACGAGGGCCCCCACTAGGAATTTATTGACCCGAAGCGAGATATGAAGGGGGTGAAAGTTCGTGAGTCAGGGTTATTGCTTGACTTGTATTTTTTGAATTCATCCTCAGCTTAGACAGACTTCGATCCAACATGCTTTCTTCTACTGTATCCCATCCTCCCCTTACTCCCCAATCTTATAAGCCTTGACCGCTGTTCCACTCCAAATCATAATCTGATCTTCCTTACTCAAGCTAGCCAAATAACAAAACCTCATCACAACTTCCCTCCATTTCCCCCAAGCTCCTTCAACTCCAATATTGCAAACTGGCCAGTCAGATCCAAACATGGTTCTGAATGGCCCAAATGTGGCAAACACCACTGCTAAATATGGTTGCAGGGCCATGACGATATCGTCCACAGGAGCGCTCCTTAAAGAATCAGGCATTTCGGAGAAGCATCCACTAAGCTTCATGTATGTCTTACTGTATTTGCTGAGTTTGAACATTGCGGTACGCCAGGCAAGGAAGGAGGGGTCGGTTTGGGTATTGTAGATTGACAAGTCGGGTTTGCAGAGGTGATCTGTTTAAGGAATGATGTTAGTATTGTTCGAGTAGATCAATGGAAAAGTAATGCAACTCACTAATGATAACCGTAACTTTCTCTTCTTCCGCAACTCCCTCGTGAGCTCTCTCCAGCATTTCCATCGCTTCCTCTAATTGCCATTTTCCACCATGATGCAAATCCACCGCCAAATCAAATGCAAACCCCTTCCTCCCAAGCCACTTCAAAGACTCGATAAATCCTTCCGAGAGCATCGTTCCCTTCTGCTTATCGTGGACCAAATACCTAAACCCCTTAACCAACCCCCAACCCCCTTCCGCCTCCTTCTCCACCTGCTTGACATATCTCTCCAAAACCTTCTCTCCACTCGGCATTGGCGCCCATGGTACAATCGCTTTACAAAGCTTCGCATGCTCCGCAGCATGTCCTTGCCCCTCGATAGGTTGACCTAATGCCACTCGTTTGATCCACGATACTTCTTGGAGTGGTATTGCCCAACCCGAACCATCCAGTTCCCCGCTCTTCACGTCATTCTTTCGATCCGTTTCGAGGAAGATAAATCCTTCGATTGAAGGAGCAGAAGATGTCGCCGCTGTATATTCATCAAGAGAATGTTGTTTGTACAAAGGATGGGTGGGAGTAACCCAAGCAAGAGTATCGACTTCGCTCCCAGGGAAGAGATGGATATGTGAATCGAGAATGGGGTACGAAACTGGCGGAGTTGAGGAGGGATCAGAAGCCATCTTTTCTCTTCTACCCTATCCTATCCTGTGTGGATTCAATTTTCGATATTTCGAAGAGAGTAAATAACTTGTGCTATCCGAAGACTCGCCGCAATCTGGCAGCACGTATAAGTATCCAGTGAAAGGTAGGGTTTGTGGTGGAACATCAGAATGCCAGCCATGGTCAACGCGATGTACAGCATAAAATAAAGATAAAGACCCCACCCCATTGTTCAGGACACGTAAGTAAATACGATATATATATTGATAGATCTATACCCATGCTTTCTCCTCCTCCTCACATTGACGGCTTCATCTCATGCTCGCGTCGATGGCTCTTCCCATTCGGTTCATGATTCTTGCCGTTGATGTGATGTGGGAGATCTTCTCTTACTCTATATACCAACCTAAACTTTTACCTCTGGTCAAGCTTAAGCTTCAAACCGGGTTGGAGTCTGAGAGGATTGCTTATGAGGGAAGTGTGTGTGTAGGCAAGGGTAAACGAGCAGAGTAGCCATGCTATTAACAGCGCTAATGCTAGTTCAGTCTTCATCATCATCATCATCATCGTTATTATACTGCGGGTTAGCTGAAACCCGTGGACAAGCCTGAGGCGAAACGGGAGTAGAATTGATTGAATTGAAAGTCAGGGGAAGCGCTTGGTACCTCACGCAGTTGAAACCCTACGGCCAAGTGAAGGAATGGTAACGTTTCGTTTCATTTCGTTTTTCGGGATCGGGATCGGGATCGCTGTCGCTGTCGCTGTCGCTGTCGCTGTCGCTGCTCCGGAAGGGTTGGTTGGCTGTTCTCTGCTTTCTTGTGCTTCATGAACACCTGACGTAGTTGGCTGTAGCAAGAATCGGCAAGATGGAAGCCTTTTTCCATTTTCCATTCTCCCCCCGGGCCAGGAATCCGATTAAGAAGTCAATGCATATGCAATGCGGGTCCCGGTAGCATGGGGCTATCAAAGTCCGCCTAAAATTAAGTTGCAACATTTGGGATATCCCCGACCTCTTTTCGCCAATCTCTCCCCAGTGTCCAGACATGTGGAAGGTAGTTCCCCGCCCAGCCTCTCATGTGGAGGTGAAGATCCTTGAGGCGTGAAACGGTGTCGGACAAGTCATCAGGATTGGAGGATTGGAGGATTGGAGGAAGGGAGGAAGGGGGGATGGGACATTGTGGATGAAGGAGCGCGCAGAGCATTTGGCTTCCTCCATTGGCTGATAGCCGAGGATCTTGCTTAGTAAGCAGCAACCGATCCCTTCGTTATCTGTTGTGACTGTAACATGGCCAAGTGGATGGATCTCACATCAAAACCCAATTTGAGGCACAAATGAACGGCGGTTAAGCGTGTCAAGGTAAAACTACGTCATGGTCTGCGGTCCAGATCCCACCTTGAACGCCCTCCCTTACGAGTCAACCAGCATGCAACCTTAACCTGCCTATTAAAGCTTCGGCTCTGATGATTTACGGCAAGTCTCGAAAATTCTGCACAAGGATCTACGAGAATGCGAGGTTAGACCATCCGAGCCGACGACTGAGATGGGAACCGCTTGATACGTATGCGTGCATGTCCCTCGATGTCATCAACGTCGTCATGCTGAATACTTCCCCATGATAGAGTTCGATATCGTCAATGTCCCACTTAAATCCATAGCCACATCCTCTATCCAGCACGAAGCAAAGAAGACGGACGGACCTCAACTCGCTCCACCTCACCACTTTGCTTTGAAGCCAAAAGGGACTATCCCCCCTAAGAAGGGTTCCCGGTCGAAAAGCATCTCTCAACTGTTGTCTCGTTTCCCTTCTTTCATATTTGAACTGCTACAATCTTATCGAGCAATAGCATCGCATTCAAGTGCATTATACCTCAAACATTCCAAGCCGGCATACGCATACGCATAATATTAGACCCACTCAATTTCAATTTCCCTCCTACTGCCACTCCCAACAAGCGCGCGCAGTTAGCCGCAAGTCACAATCTAACTGTACCAACGGGCGAAGTAATTCACCAGTCTCAGGTCGATAAAGCCTCCAATCTAACTTTCCGCTCTTATTTAAAATGGCGCCTTCATCCACCCATAAAGCACATTCCGCTGCCAGACCCAGACCCGGCATTCGAAGACTTTCAAGTATGACTACCACCGCCAGAGAAGTCGCATCCGGAGGACCCGTAGTTGTCGTTCCTGAGAGATTAATGGGACATCATTTGTCAAGATCAGCTTCATACCAAGGAGGAATCTTCGCCGCTTCGTTGGAGAATGCCCGAAACGAACTTAATTATATAAATCTTGAGGACGAGGGACTCTCTTCATCAAGTTACCCCGACTCCCCCGCATCTCCACTCACACCAGCCGAGATACCTACCGTCGATTCCTTTGCCTTTGCTTTCGACATTGATGGCGTCCTCATTCGCGGTGGCAGACCAATTCCAGAAGCTATTGAGGCTATGAGAATGTTGAATGGAGAGAACGAATATGGAATGAGAGTGTATGCTACCCCCAAAGAGATCAAAAGAACCAATTGCTAACATACCTTTAGCCCATACATCTTTTTGACAAATGGGGGTGGAAAGACAGAAGCAGAACGTTGCATTGATCTTTCAAGGCAACTCGACATTGAAGTGTCGCCTTCACAATTCATTTGTGGTATGTAAAGCTTCGCATCCTTTTGATTTGCAACTCAAATACTAACTTTTCAGGTCACACACCCATGAGAGAGATGGTCGAAAAATACGAAACTGTTCTTGTCATAGGAGGTGAGGGCGAAAAATGTCGACAAGTGGCCGAGGGTTATGGGTTCCGTGATGTAATCACCCCAGGTGATATCATCAAAGACAACGAACATACAACTCCCTTCCGCAGACTCACTGCCGAGGAACTGAAAAACTCGCGCGGTGGTCGTGATTACAGTAAGACCAAAATCGAGGCCATCTTTGTCTTTGCCGATAGTCGTGATTGGGCTAGCGACGTTCAAATCATGCTTGATCTCGCCATGTCCAAGGGGGGATACATTGGTACTCTTTCCGAAACATTTGATGAAGGGCCACCTATCTACTTCTCCCACAGCGATATTGTTTGGTCTGCGGCTCACGAAAATGTTCGTCTCGGTATGGGTGCTTTGAGAAAGATGACCGAAATGCTTTTCAAAGATCTTACCAAGGGTAAAGAACTTGAAACCATCGCTTTCGGTAAACCACAAATCGGCACTTTTGAATTTGCCACCAGACTATTACAACAATGGCGCAAAGATGAACATGGCTGCAATCGTCCTCCCGAGACAGTTTACTTTGTCGGCGATACCCCAGAGTCTGACATCAGAGGTACGAATCAATTCAATGATAAGGCCAAAAATGAATGGTATTCGATCCTCGTACGAACTGGAGTTTTCCAAGAAGGAACTGAGCCAGCATACAAGCCCAAGGCCACTGTGAATACCGTGCTGGACGCGGTTAAACATGGAATGAGCAGAGAATTCAGCAAGAAGTTGAAGGAAAACAACCCGCGAGGATTGGCACTCGAGGATTTTGGTGGGTTGAGTTTAGATGGAAAGTCAATAATTGGAGGCAACGAGCCAAAGATTGTAGAGCTGTCCAGTCAAGCTGTCTCATTAACAGCCACTCCTGAGGCTACTGATTGAGTGCTTCTCATTTTTGGGGGGACCTTATGATAGAAATGACTCGTGAGATGGTTCATTGCCTGCCCGGTACTTCTCGTATAGATACCCAGATACCTTTCATTCGTTGATTGGGATTGATCTATCTATCATACGAAGAGGTTTTGCTAGCTCGTTTTCACAGGTGTTAATATTGGGGAAACATGCACCAGATTGTCATGGATGGATAAATGGTGGGAAGGGGGGATATTAGATGGAGTTTTGGGGCCTTTTGGGACGTTCGATTTGATAAATCCACAATATCCAGAAAGCGGCATGTGCAATTTCTTTAGAAAATTCGAAAAATGAGACGTATAGATGATGAAGGACATGAGGGCTGGGTGTATATCTAGAGGGTTAGGTTAGATCGATATATATTGTGCAGGAAATTAGATCGTGAATGCAATTTTGATTTCTACATTATTTACCATCATAATTGCGCGCCGCACTACGAATATGATCATTCCAACTTCCTCTACTCTGGGACATCAAAAACCTCAATATTGGGTGCAACTAACTGTTGGTACTAGCTAGCTAACTAGTAACCAAAGGGGGTGAAAAGGGGCTGCAGGATCACCACAAAATACCAATGCTAAACCAAGGTTTGTTTGTTTGTTTTCGCTCTTTTGCTTACTTGATTAACACCGGAACTAACAAACTGGCTGCATAGTGGTGGCATCGGACCTCATGAGGGGCTGGAAGATCGTGGCAACATGATCAAGACGCGATTGGTTCTGTCCTCTTAAATGCCAACATCACACTTTGATTCAAGGGACATCCTACGAAATCTTCCACCTGCTCCATTCTCGTCTCTGGAACCTGGACACTTTCAAATTCCTTAAAGACTGCTACGAGTACCGCTTTCATCACTTTGATCTGTTAGCACCAAATAAGATCTCAATGTGCATATGAATTTCACTTACTGCGCATGATCAAATGATTTCCAGGACACATTCGTCCACCACTGCCAAATACCCAAAACCATCTCATCATTTCCTTCTTAGCCTCCGGTGTTGCATCCAACCATCGATCTGGATTCCACTCTACAGGATTCGGGAAGACATTTGGGTTTCTATGTAAAGCGTATGCGGAGGAGGCAACTGTGGTTCCACCCGGTACATAATAGTCTCCAATTTTAGCACCTTGCGCCGGTACTTGACGAGTAAATGGTCCCCAGCTAGGAGGATGAAGTCGCAATGTTTCCATAGGCACAGCATCGAGTACTGGAAGTGCATCGATTTGGTGTGAAGATGCAAAGTCTAGCTCCACTAAAAGTAATTCCTTCTTTAGACGTGAAACGATAGAAGGGCGCCGCGCGATCTCACACATGAGATAGCTCACAGTGATAGATGTTCCCTGATGTGAAGCTCCGATATGATCTAGCGTTTCTGCAGCAATGACCGTGTCTAGCTGCTCGGGAGGAATGGTCTTGGAAGCCTCAAGCTTTTGTCGAAGCTGTGCATATAC
Source organism: Monilinia vaccinii-corymbosi (assembly GCA_017357885.1). Lineage (NCBI taxonomy): Eukaryota > Fungi > Ascomycota > Leotiomycetes > Helotiales > Sclerotiniaceae > Monilinia > Monilinia vaccinii-corymbosi. The sequence goes on along the minus strand of CP063407.1, from coordinate 3,226,314 downwards.
TACTGGATGATATTTTGGGTCATTGACTTCTCCAGACTGAAGGGCGTCGCTAGATCGGTTGACCAATGAAAGATTGAATTCCTCCATTGCTTCACAAGCGGGAGACATTCCATCAGGCAACGGACTCATACAAAAAAAACTCATCAACTTTGTGAGATTTGGGACATCTAATCGCCAAAAGAGCTCACTGAGGCCTAATTCAAAACTTGGCAGAACAGTTCTCTCGTCAGAGTTCTCAATAAGATTGGTGGAACTCTTGAGACCAAAGAAATACGCGGTTATTAGATCCATGAACAGGGCCTTGTTCTCTTGGAAGATATTAACTGGTGCACCATTTTCCGCCCAAGTACGCATCTGAGGAATATATCGATCATAGATGATAGTCCTCAAAATTCCGGTCAAAGTTTCGGATGCATGGACGAAGGTATTCGAAAAAACGCGAATTATCATGCGTTTGCGCTCAGTATGTATTTTGTTCTCCCTCGTGGAGAACATAAGATGATGACTACATATGTCAAATCGGTTTGAAAACAGCTCCAAAAGTAAAAAAGCACGAATAAATGCACAAAAGTATCAAGAAGATGTGAATAGATACCCATAATTCATAAACGCCGTATACCATTCCCCCTTTTCAAAATCACCATCATAGATCGTTTTCACGCCACCCTCGACACAATTCACACTTAATTCATATGGCGCGACTCGAACCACAGGCCCATACTTCTCATGTGCAGCAAGTCTTGCTTTATTTTCGTTTTTCCGTCCTCTATGCCAAAAGAGCCAAAGGCTCGAATATGGCGCCGAGAAATGTGCATTGGGGATTCGGGATAAGGGTGACAGAACGGAAGTTTGAAAGTATTTGATGAGCCATAGAGATGAAGCCACGGCTACGACAATGCAAGCTGTCAAAGGTGTCATGTTTATCCTATCATGTGTCTCGGATCAATGATGCAAATAACTTGACTGACAATTCGCATTGGAGAATGACGACCGGAACGATTTGAGACGAGGAGGGGTTTGAGAGATTTATATCCTTCATCATGATCATGATGGAGAGCTCAGCAGTCTTCTGATTTACGGCGTGGGGATGCTTGGCAGAGGTGTATGAATTAGTATTATATACAAGTAGTTCTAATCCATATAGAGGTGCAGATGCATTGGCGATGCAGCATGTCGTTCAATTTCAATAAATTCATGTAAGTAAAAAGCTATTATAGATTCGGATGTTATGATCGTAATCGATCGACATATAAAGTATCCTTAGAATTAACTACTAAAGAGCACGAAGTGCTAAAGCTTATATGCTATATACATGATAGCCAGCACATGGTCGCAGGTGCTCGTATAACTCCCCGTTCTACCAATCGGCGTGCCGATCGGTCATATTTGTATTGTAGTAAATAAGTATTAACTAGATATATATAAGAAAGAGAATTTAATGTTTTTAGGTTTGAAAGTTTTTGGTTTCAATAAAAGAAACTATTAGAATAAAGGTCAACTGTGTACTATATAGAGTATATCTGGTGCACTTTTGCTCTTCAGAGCGTGACAATGGTTTGCTTTAGCGAGCTCCTATTTGCAACTCCTGTAGATAGGATCAAAGCGGATAATTATGTTTTTTCAGAAAGAGCTATAGGAATAAACGCGAATTCTCGCGTATTCTAGCCTGTTATAATCGTTGTCTTCTTAATTGTATCACTTGATCCAAACCGGAAATACTTGCAGCAGACCAGCCTGGGCTGGATTGGCTAAGTGAAATTTACGAAGAGTATTTGAGATCGTCAGCGGGGTAATCTTTCCAAGAAACTTGATATATAACCTTGTCATAGTGGAGCTTAGATGCCATTGCTAAAGATATTAATTGGTGGGGGGGACGGATTCACTTGTCAGGGAAGTCTTCAGGAGAGCTTTTCCACTGGAAAAATGTCATATACGCGTCGATTCGGGCAGTGCGGAGCGATAGGATTGTTCAATTTGTTCTACAAGCTCGAATTCCCCTGGAAGTTGTAGATAATGTGACCAAAAGAGTGTAGATAAACTAATGATCGATTCTTAGAATCTACAAGTGTTTCATATATAACTTAGTATCATACGAGAGAGGGGGGTTAAATGCCTTTCATTAGTCCCTAATGCTGACTTGGCAATCTCATTGACTGAATATTGTTGGAGAAGCTTGCTTAGGGCACAACCACTTTGCTAGCATTCAAACACACAACGTAAGCCTCCTTTATATCTTTACTACTTTGTCTGCAAATTATTCTATGCTTTCAAAAGTACCTATGCCCATCCTGAAACTATTAATTGGCAGAATAAAAGAATTTATTAAACGAATTACACTGACTCCATGACTTTCACAGTATTTTTTTATCGTACCCGTTTCTGCTTATTACTTAGCCTTCGCGTATGCCCCCTTCTTAAGCGATCTCCCAGCTATAACCACAAATTCTGCACCAAGACCAGCGAAATGTACTGCCGTTGCATATCCCAATCCAGATTTTGCACCAGTAATACGTACGGATTTTCCTGAAAAGGTCTAGGGTGGTGGAAGTAGAGGAAGGTTGACCTTCTTATTCGAAATGATTGATAGGAACGATGGCTTTTGTTTAAGGAAAGAGGCTGGATAATGGATAATTTGGAATCGTTAGTAGAATCTATTGTTATAAAAATAAATACAAATCAAATTCGAACATGCAACAGGCACAGCTCTCGGAGACTTTGGGCTCGGGGCATGGATCAACATCATGGCGCACTGTCACGCCAACTGAATTTCTAATCCTCACAAAGAGCCACCATTGCCCTGAGCTGAGTCTGGAATATAAAGGATCACTCCCGAAACAAAAGCCCTCCGGATAATAGACTCTTACATGGGTTTCTCTTGCGGTATGTAAAAGAAAGTGATATCTCCCTCCTGAAAACCGTAGCCTCGTCCCCCGCCTTATCAGCCTCGCTAAAGCATTTCCACGAGGCCCCTCGCAAAAGAAATATTGCTCAACATCTCAAACAACCCAATCACCTCACAACCTTTTCCCAGATCCGCAATTTTGTCACTCTTGAAGAGCTGTTTCTCCCAAAATGCCACCTTCTTCCACACAACCTCTCCTTCTATCCCCAGCCGAACTCTCTTACCTCCACACCTCCCTCTCTCTTGACCCTCCAATTCGCCCCGATGCCCGCACATCTACTCAATTCCGCCCTCTTATCGCCGAATGCGATGTCCTCCCCGGTACAAATGGTAGCGCGCGCATTTGTTTTGCGGATGGTACTGAAGCTATTGTGGGTGTGAAGTGCGAAGTTGAGAGGTCGCGTCCGACTTATCAGGCCGCTGAGTTTGGCACTACGGCAAGTGGTGACGATGAGGAGGATGAAGATATGAGAGAAGCGATCGAGAAGGAGGAATCCGAAAAGGAGCAAAAGGGCGAGAGAGAGTGGCTGGAATTGAGTGTGGAGATTCCGGGATCTAGGGATGACGATAGCATGCCTGTTTTTATGGCGGCCATGTTGAGTGAGGCCATTTCGGCAGATGCGGAGTTTGTGGGAAGATTATGGATTAATTCAAGATTTCATTGGAAGATATATGTTGATGTGAGTGTGTCTCTGTCTATCCATATTCATAGGCCTTTGCGAAGATCGACAATTGCAAAACCCAAAGACTGACAACACCCCAGATTTTATTACTTTCACAACCACTATCCTACCCATTACCCCTCCTCTCTTTAACAACCCATCTCTCACTCCTTTCAACCCGTCTCCCCCGCCTTAAATCTGAAGGCGATGAAGATCCTCTATTTGATGACGACTGGGAAGCTTCCGTATATTTATACCCCCGAACACCACAATCCTCAAATGCTCGTCCCCCAGTTGCACTCCTCGTCATATCCGTAGGTGATAACATAATTTTCGATCCTAGCAGAGAGGAACTTGCCGTTGCCGAAGCTGTATTAGCTATTACTATTGGAGAAAGAAGACGAAAGGGTGGAGATGTTGGTGTGGATTATAATACTGGAAGAGATTTAAGATTATTGGCTGTGAGGACTGTGGATTTACCGGCTAGATTAACGGCACCTGGTGTACCGAATACAATGAATACTGCTACTGGAGGTGCGGCGGCCGAGACTACAGATTTAGCTTCTACTCAAAGGGAGACAATGAATGAAGGTGGCGTGTGGCAACCACCGAGAGGAGGAATCAAGAGAAAATTGGTCGCAAAGATGATTGCAAAGGTCATGGAGCATGGAGGGGTTGCAGAAGAGGTATTAGATGGTTTGGAGACTGTGGAGTTGGCCTAGTTGCGGGATCCTACAAAGAATCTTCTACAATGATACCCTTCTTCTCCATGCATGTACAACATATCGTCCTATATCGACTTAATGCTAGAATGGAGTTGTAATCCGATTTCAAAACAAGTTGGTATCAAAATGTACATCTACCTCTCACCAAATCCCTAACCACTTCTTACCCGAGAATTGTTTCTCATAAACCACTCTCTTCTCTCCCTCCTCTCCTCCAGCTGTTTCGGCAATCTTAGCCTCTTCCTTCTCTCCCAACTTCATTCCTGGCCCCGTAACCTCTTCATCAGCCTTAGCAGTCCAACCGCCAAACCCTGTATCCTTATCCAATCCATGTGCCTTTCTATACGCAGCTCTCTTTGCAACATCATCCACCTTATGTTTTCTCCTCTCCATTGTCTCTGCAGTCACATGTGCTGTATGCAGCTTTAAAACTTCAAGGCATGTTCTGGTAAATGCTATTGGGTGTAAAAATAGTTGGGACCACTCAGGTAACATGTCTCCGAATGGGGAGTCGCGTTTGAAGTTTGTTATCCAGACGCCCCCTGCGAGGGCTGTAAGTGTACCCTGAAGTGGGGGTCAATGGTCAATCTCGTGGTTCAATGAGGAGATAGGAGTAGGAAGGGGAGTAAAGTACCAATGCGATCCATATATGAATGGATTTATTATTAAGAAACCAATGCATAAAAGTGCCTTCCGGGGGCATCATGTTTGGATATTTCTTAACGCTTTGTCTGGCAATTTCATCCGCGCTCAACTGGGGACCTGGATACCGGGGAGGATCTTTGCGGATACGGGTAGGATGGGAGGGAGGATTGAATTTGGAGGGTTTCTCGAGGAGGGGCCTTGAGGACTGCTTGGATGCGTTGAGCTTGGATTTGGCGGAGGCATTGCGAATGGTAGACTTTGGAGATAGTGAGCAGAGGGGAGGCCGCCAAAGTGGGAGAAGAAATCTGGGGATGGATGTAGTTGGCGACATTGTGATCAATGGACTGAGTGAGTGAGTGACTGATAGCTATAGAGTCAACAGAATTAATTACAACGTTAACCCACCAAAGCCAAATCCCGCCACAATACGAAGTTGACCCACAATTCATCATCACGTGAGTCGCATCCTCCGTATCATTCCGACGTGCGCCACACCTACTGACCATTTCCTATTCTTCTATTGGCTGGAGATGCTCGGGAAAGTGTGGCTCGGTATGACCTCGTCAATTTCGGAATCAAATGCAGGCAGCGGCTGCATATAAACTTTAATAATTTTCTTTTTCCTTCTCATTATCCTTATCCTCATATTATTTCGGATTTCTACACTTTCCCCTCACGACCTCCTCACGATAACGAAGCAACTTTCGTTGATAGTTCCTTTCCTTTCACTTCTTCTACATACATCCTCTTAATCAGACAAAATGGGTTTCAAGCACGGTACGTTTCTTTCCTTCTGAACGCTTTATGACTTCCGGCGGATGTGAATCCATCACGTCGCGATGAAAAGGAGACTGCCGTTGGGAGCGAGCCAGGAAATGCGAACATCATCTTTGACTTTCATGATGGCGGTGGCGGTGATACTGCTCTGGAGGTACTTGGGGTGTTCAGTCAAGGGCATACTCATAATTTCAATACGGGGAGAAGTTGTGTTCTTCATGCCTCAACCAGAGAAGTCGACTCAATCTGTCACTGCCAGGCCTCGAGAGCTGCTGTCCTCAAAGCTTTTGCAACCAATTGTGAAGAGGACAGTATCTCCCTACCTCTCTCGCGATCTTGAATCGAGTTCAAACCATACTCGCCACCCTGGCTTTTACCTGAAACGTTTTGACAACACTCATGAAGAACAACCACTTACATTTTGTTTTTCCAGGAGATGCAAAGAAGGGTGCCAACCTCTTCAAGACCAGATGTTCTCAATGCCACACTCTCTGTGAGGGTGAAGGAAACAAGATCGGTCCTGGCCTTTTTGGCCTTTTCGGACGTCAAACCGGCGCCGTTGAGGGATACTCATATACCGATGCCAACAAGCAAAAGGCTATCACATGGAACGAGGAGACTCTTGTACGTTTTCCCATTGCGCCACCAGAAATATTAAAGTTGAAGCAATTATTGACATAAGGACACAGTTCGAATACCTCGAGAACCCAAAGAAATATATCCCGGGTACCAAGATGGCTTTCGGTGGATTGAAGAAGGACAAGGACAGGAACGACTTGATCCAGTACGTTTTATTCCCGATCATGCTCAGACTTCGAAACGTTTTCTATACCCAACTACTACTATGATGATTTTCTTATTCGTTAAACTTCTTACGTCGATCATGACTATGAGGATAAAACATTATATTCCAATTGTTCCTTCTGAAAGTTCAGCTACAATCTTTTACATTTTGAGACATGCCACTAGCAGAAGCTAACATCAATCGTCACAGATACTTGAAGGAGAGCACCGCATAGAAGAATTGACGCCCATTGTATACATAGAATTAGACGCAGCGGCTTGTACTCTAGGTTAGACAAATGTTTACTGGTTAGAAAGGATTTGGGTCGAACTTTTTCGACTGGCCAAAAATACAAATAACAATACTCCTCTTCATATCGTTTCTCATAAAATCTAGCTGTGATATAAAGTAGGTCTCACCAGGTAACGTCATAGTTATCAGTGGATGAAATCATGCAACGAATCAAGTGAACCGCGTTGTCTATTCATTAGATCTCATCTGAAATTTGCAAATCCCTAGATCCTTGGGGTCTGACTGACATTCATGATATGTGTTGATAATTTTTACGTCTGACCGTCACCCTCTAGCGACCTAACCGCATACATAGCATAGATGAGAAAAAACTTGGCATAGCATTTAACTCTAGTCTTTAACTTCTACCTATACTCATCTATCAAACGCCTCTTCCCTCCCATCTTGCTACTTCATTGTCCTGGCTTAACCAACAGCGAAATCAATATGAGCCTTCTCCCCAGGCGTCGCACATAATCGCGCTCCCCCGGTGTAGGGGTTAGGCAGTTGTATCTCCACCAGATTTAGATTAGATGGCCGAATAAATCTTCTCGGCGCCGGTTATACATTGCATATTAGCACCTAGCTTGTTCATGGTTTCCAACCATTCATCATAAGGGTCGGAGTCGAAGACTATGCCGCCGCCTAGGGGGTTTTGTTAATTTACGCATGTCGATGAAGGGTTCATGGGCTGGGTTATTTGCAATGGGAAGCTGGGAAAGAGGGAAGTTTGAACATACCCGCTTGCAAATAAGCAACTCCGTCTTTAATCATCATGGTTCTCAGAGCAATACATGTATCCATTGCACCCTCATCCTCATTTCCATGAGCATCTACACTTCCATATCCAAAATATCCTACCGCGCCCGCATATATCCCTCTCTTCTCCCCTTCCAATTCAGCTATCAATTCCATGGCTTTAACTTTTGGCGCGCCTGATACGGTGCCAGCTGGGAAGATAGAACGGAATGCATCAAATCGGGTTTTATCTTTCCTCAACACTCCCGATACTTGTGAAACCAGATGTTGCACGTGACTGAACTTTTCAACAACCATCAATCTATCTACACGAGTAGTTAGGGGATCGCATACACGGTTGATGTCATTACGTGCGAGATCAACAAGCATGACGTGTTCAGCACGATCTTTGAGGGAGCTACGCAATTCCTCGGCGAGGGCTTCGTCCACTTTTGGATCCGGGTTGCGTTTAACAGTACCCGCGATGGGATGTGTTATCACGCGGCCTTCTTCGGCTTTGACAAGCAGTTCTGGGGAAGCTCCTACAATTTGAAATTCACCGCAATTAACGTAGAAGAGATAGGGCGAGGGGTTGACAGTACGAAGGTGACGGTATATATTGAAGGGGTGGAGAGCAGTTGGTCTTGCGAAGCGTTGCGAAGGTACTGCTTGAATAATGTCACCGGAGGTGATATGAGTCTTGAGTCTTCTGACATGATTCTCATAACCCTCTTGACCGATGTTGGAAGTATATTCGCTGTTTAGTTTTATAGGCGGTTGGACGGGTAATGGGGTATCCTGCGATTCAAGAACGGACACAACTTCATCAATGATTGCGTTTGCTTTCTCATACTCTGTTGGGATTTGAGAGAAATCCTCTGGCACTTGAAGGTATGTGATAACTTTCATCACACCATAGAATCGATCGAATGCGACAATGGTATCAAACAACATAAAGAGTGACTCGGGGACTTTGAGGACATCCTTCATCGGTCGTGCAGTTTTAGGCTCGAAGTATCGCACACAGTCGTACCCCACATATCCAATGGCTCCCCCTGTCAAGGGTGGGAGCTTTTGCCCTGGAATTCGTGCCACTCTGCACTTGGACAACTCTGCCTCGAGAGCTGGCAATGGATCCGCTTGTTCGCCATGTCCTTCACCCGTTTTGAGGATCTTTCGAGGTCCAGCTCCTATAAAGCTATATCTGCCAACCTTTTCCGTCGCAGCACTTTCGAATAAGAAGGAATGATCGGACTTTGAATGTGCGGAGACCTTGAGGTAAGCAGCCGACGGTGTAATGAGGTCCGAGGTGATTTCCTTGTAGATAGCAACCAAATTGGGCGCATGTGGCTTTCCTTTCGACTGAGAAAGAGCATGCGATATTTCCGCCAACGAGGGCGAGATATCCTAGTTGCTTGTGAGCCATCTGATCGAACAATTTTGGAGGAGTCACATTGCATATTTCGACGTACCCCAACGACCATTTTGGAAGAGATTGGATGGGTAGCTGGAAACGAGAAACGAGAGATGAGAGATATTGATGAGGAGAAGCAGTGGAAAGTTTAAGAGAAGACAAGACGGGTGATATAGAGGGAGGGCATTTTTTAGGTTTATATGGCTGTGTTTGCTTAATACTGAATAGAGATATGTATTTCCTTGGTTAAGATAGAAAGTTACCCTCACATGACTGGGCGAGAGAACGCTTTAACCTTATGCAGGCTGCGATTTCCATGGTCCGCGCCTTGGCAGGAAGAAGAAAGCGGTGAACGGCCAGAAAGGGCAAAAACGATAACATATCGAGTTGGGCACCGTTGGAACGGGATTATGTAATTGGCCCTTCCCGCTTATCTTAGCGTCCGCGTCTTCTTCTGCTCTCTGCGCGGGCGGCACGATTCCTCTTGGACACCGACACCACGACGAGGAATTGTGCATTGATTATGCAAAATGCACTGCATAAATGCACACCACGTGAAATGATCACGATCACGATCACGATCACGATTTCTTGGCCAAGGTCAATGTTCATGCATGTCATGTAAGACAGCACAGGACCGCACAAGCACAGTACCCCAAAACATGAATATCCTGGGTCTTCGTCGCCCTTTCATCTCTCCTCTGTCACTTCCACCCGTCGATGCTTTGTCGTCGCCCTCGTCAGATCCTTCGAATCAGGACTCGCAGGACAACAAGGATGTGCTACTCCAAAGGCTCAATGACCTCGTAGTCAGGCTGTCACATGATGATGCGGAGGATGCTGCCATCACGGCATTGCACAAGAAGGCGGATGAGATGGAAACTCTGCTGAGAGTGGAATATGCTATGGATCTGGATGCAAAGGCATCTCACAGAAAAGCCAAACCACCGCCGCCGGGGAGGGATTCGAATGAGCTGTTTTGGGGCAGACCACTCGCCCCCGCAAGGAACAGCTACCTACGACGGCCGAGTTCCCCTTCACCAAGGGCTCGCAACTCTTCATACGACAGGACTGTAGTGGCAGTCGCAAAAGCTGCTGAGATAGCAACCTCGGCCGAAGAACTGAACGTAAGGCTTGCCCAAGCTGTCGGGGAACTTCAAGCTTCGAGAATCGAGAGTGATGTAAGTTTGCATGGATCGGTCAACTTTAAATCGCCAGATACGATTGCTCATGTATTGCATGTAGAAGATTCTCGCCTGGCACGTCTCCAAGTTCGGCATCTGCACTCAAGAGATCCGTCATTTAGAGGAACAAATTTTGAATCTGTAGGTGTTGATTCTGATTTGGTCTTTTCCTTGTTCCCTCAATTTTCTGGCCTTTGATTTTCTTTCGACTAAGCATTTTTTTTCCATCCACCTAGCCAGGAAGAGCTGGAAGACAGTCAAGAACTACTCCGTCGTACCCAAATCGAAATGCAAACCATGGTAGCAAAACATGCGAAAGCTCTAGAGGATATCAGTTGGAGGGAGGATTGGGATGAACTCAATCAGGATATGGATATGAGAGGTAATAGTAGTATAGGATTGTGGGATGATGCCGAGTATCCGGGCGAATAAAATATCAACAGCTTGAATGATTGATGCTCGACAATTTGTTGGAGATGAGTGATAGCTTTGGCTCCATGACTGGACTGTGCAGTGATCTGTCTCTTGCCTGGCAGTTAGAAGGAGGTACCAAACAGGCTTTGAATTTAACAGTCCAGGGGAGTCTGATTGGTGTTGCAGTATTCTCACTTTGAATGTCTAATATCTAGGCTAAGTGGCCGCTGGACAGGCAATCTTCTTTTGCAAGCTTTGATTTGCTCATGGACTTGATGAATTTCGATTTCTACAGTGCCATGGCTCACAACGCCAGTTTGTCATGAGAATCACTTCAATTGAGTTGGGTGAGTTGATTTTACATGCACGTGCGGAGTTGGCTATTGCATCACTACCATCCGTTCATACAATAATGTTCCTTTACGTATACTTATTCTTTCAAAGATCAACCACTCGCTGAGGTCTATGGTTGGATAGGCCTTTTTGGTCCTTTATATTGGGTGAGAGGCGACTTACGGCCAGAAGCCAGTCTGGATGGTAAGGCACCATCATGTTTGGGAAGGAGAGAGAAAATATTTTTCTTTTAATCTATTTGGAAGCTCATTTTTACTTCAGCGTATACTGACTGATGAAAGATTGTTCGACGGTGGATTAAGAGTTAGAAAGAGGAGGCTTTGCCAAGTACAAGAAAGTTGCTACAATTACCAACGACTTCAGTTATCAAAATCAATCTTATTATATAGTAATGTTGTTTTTACAACATCATCTCATTCTGAACTCAATCGCCTATATGAAGCTTATTATACACATATGTTCAAGATTATTCATCCTGCGTACCTGGCACCAGATCTCCGATGATTTCGTCACGGTGTGCTGCACTCTTCTAGTTGCTAGTACAAGTTGATATCGGCGCAGTAGGACCGGACGGTAATTCCTATATCATATATACTGATGACTAGGCAAATAGGCAATGAGTGCATTTGATCCTCGACGTGAATACTTGAGTAGTTCCAAGCTTGCTATCGGGCAAATTCTGGGGGGAGACATCACCTCATCTTGCTCCCCAAATGTAATAGGCAGAATCCCATACAGTATGCTCACTATATGGCTGTGACCTGTAGCTTTGTCAACTTTCCGTTTCAAGAAATCGCTACAGGTTCCTCGTTTTCACAGTGAGATTGAATCGCCAGATTTACGCATATTTTAGTGAGCGGTTTGACATTCAGGATTCAAAGAGTCTCGAGTCTCTTGTGGTATTTTAGTTGGAGTATAGATAGACTGAGGTGGTACTGCATTATTCGCGAGGTGATAGTAATGCTATTGATATGACAGTGAAAATCAAGGCCAGATATACATCTCAGTTGATAGTAATGGTATACGAATCAAACTTATAACCTGAACGTGTCGTTGAGAATGATCACAATGCTGAGAACCCAGACTATATCAACCCTTTGATATCCTCCGAATCTGGATTAAACATACGCTAACATACTTTTGTCCCATCTGATTATTTGTGGTCAAGCCCCTATTCGACGAAAAGCTATATTCGCCGTCATCTAATCACTTTCGTCGTGTTGCTCTCCTTCCACAAACTTCCATCTCGCCATCAACATATACTTGTTTCGATAAAAAATTTGAAGAGTAGAAAATTCCACAAATGCTCAACCTTATCCTAATAGGTCGTACTTGCTGGATTGAGAAAAACCGTGGTACGGGGTTGCAACTTTCATGAATAGTAGGAAGCTTCTATACCCTGCTCTCTACTTTTGATCAATCTTTTCATGGAACTTCAGATCTAGTGAGTCTAACCACGAAGGGTAATTATTGGTTATTGGATTTCTGGGACGAGATCCCTTTGGGTTCATATCTAGCCGTGAAACCATTCCAGTGAATCCTCCTCCTCAGCCCTGACTCAAACACTTATATGTGTTTCGGACTAGTTCATCGTCCCTCTATGCCAGCAAGAATCCCATTCATGAGACTCCTTTCATTACATTTACGTAGGGCAAGTATTCGAGTATATGATTCCGGATTGGCAAAACTGAATATGACATTGGTTAGGAGTGATGCAGGTATCGAAGAGGAATTGGCTGGCAATTCAACAGAGACTCTTCAGCTGTAAGTGTATAGTCATCACTTTTCGCTTTATGCTTGTTGTTGTCATTGCATCTTATCATCACCTCCCCTCCCTAATTCGTACCCCTCGGTTAAGTTCACCTATCGCCTAACCCCCCCCCTCTCGTCTCCCCATCCTCGCCCAATATAATAACATTCTAGCTCATCAGCAAGAAATTAAGCAATCCACTAATCTAAATAACCTCTATCGCATGTCCAGGTGCTGAATAACGCCTTCCCTGATTGATGTCACGTCGAGCGCAACATCTCCACGTGTAATTCCTTGCGAGACGACATACAGAACAGCCTGGGGTCTTCGAGTTCGTTCTTTCGTGCTTTATATAATAGAGCACAAGATGAATTTGATCGGATTGCGGAGTGCGTTCAAATTATACACTAGTGAATCTTTTACTCATCTACTAGTGTCTAAAGAATGCATTTGAGATCCTTCCAAATTCCTACTTGTTTCTCACTCACATATACAATTCTGTTGCAAATGTAATGTAGAAACCATATTCTTGATTTGACCAACAAAAGCACTACCTATGAGAAGACGACTACGTGCAAATAGTGAGCATGTTAGTGAATGTCTATCATGAGTATGGTAGGCCCTCATTCACCTAAAACCATCTCACTTGGCTTCAGCATCGTCGAGTCCATGAAAGAACCCCCAAAGAATATAGAGAATACTTCGTATATAATGCTCAAGTATCAATAAAAGTATGCCTGTTTTCAAGATCCTATCCAATTTGATCTCATCTCAAACCCCTCCCTTATTGGCATCATCTCCTTTTCAACTCAATCCATTCATGCAAACTCGACGTCGAGTCAACACTATCATATCATCAAGCCCCATCCCCCTCTCGAATAACAAAAACCTGCCAGTGCTCCTCAAATACCCACCGGGATTCAGCAACAAAGCTGATCAACGCTATCCGGGCCTGCTCCTTTTCCTGTCGCCGTAAAATACTATCCGTCATCAGAATATCCCAATCCTTGAATAGCATCTCATGGAGAATCGCAGCTATTCATGCATCACGTGAATACCTTCTTCCCGGAATCATCCACAAATCTCCCCTCCTTTCACCTCACCTCACCTCATCTCATCTCATCCCGTTCCTCCCATCATCCACCCTACCCCGCCCCCTCCTCCTACAAAGAGAAGCCCACCTCCAAGCCCTCACGCACGCACAAACAGTGGCCGCCCCAATCGCAAGTCCCTAGCGCCTATCAGACTCCCTCTTGCGAGTAAACCATACCATCTCCTTACTGTACTGAACCATTCCCTAGCCAAGTGGCTCAAGGTTTGAAGAGAGAGATGTACTCTGTACAAGACGGGTTGTGAGGGGTAACGACATGCACCTACGCACTCAATACAAGGTTTCAATTTCTACCCCTAACTTCAAACACCTGGTGCACTCGTCAACTAAAGTTCATTCGACTTACTCGCCTTCCCGTCCCATGCATCTCATCCCGCCACCACGCCCAGCCAATTTGACCCCCGCCCGCGGTTGATTCAGCTCGTCTAGCAGAACTAAAGCCTATGGGGGATTGGCACCCCTGTGCAAGAAACAAGTGGAGGTTATATATCTCTTAGGTAACTATAAATCTCCACCAACCCAACCGAGCGAGAGAGAAAAATTGTAGTTTATGGTGACTGACAACCTGATAGAATGTTTCCAGTGAGTGATTTGATTTTCTCTGCTTTCGGCTTCTTTTATTGAGTTGTAATGCTACTATGCATGAGGATTTCATTGAATCCTCATTCATCCACCCAGTCTGTAGCTCTGGGGGACTCTTGATATCTCCATCTTCTGATGCTTCTCCTTCATAATGATCTTACACTTCGTATTGACCGCCCCTCCCTCATCCCAGCAGATCCTCAAAGCACATCCTTCAAACCAGTACCCCATGTTCCTCCCCCCAACACCTCCTAAAAACCCTCTCTCTATGACTAACAAGATTTCCCCATTTCCTCACTCCTTCCCCTAGCCTCTTATCCCCCTTCTCCCATCCTAACCCCTCATCCCCCAACAACCACGTATAAGCAAAGACACTTGCATCAAAGATTCCCGGTCCATCCCCAGCAAACCACTTCTCCTCCCCAAGCAACAAACTCAACGCCTCCCACGCCCTATCCGCCTCCCTATAAATCATATCCTCATCAATAATCTCCGCACTTTTCCGCAACTCAGATTCGGCAGCTGAGCGCAACTGATGTGATGTATAGAGGCGAACTAGCGGGGCGGAAGAAGCTGGATTTATGTAAAGGGGTGTGGCAATTTTACGAAAGTTTGTAGGAGTCAAGTAGAGGGCGTGGAGCTTGGAGTATTAGTTCAGAGGTCTGATGTTGAAGGGAGGAGAGGTACACACCCAAGCATTTCGTATGTTATGATCGAGCAAAGCTTGATAGGCTTCCAACCTCCTACTCTTCGGTTCGCGCAGTCTTTTCCCCTGTTCCCTTGCATATTTCACCAGACCATTGCTTGGGATTGGTAGGTAATCATCTTGTGAGGAATTCGATTTGATGGCTGGCAAGAGGAAAGGTAAAACTCCAGTAGGTGAAGCATGATTATTTGAAGAAACGGTTTTATGATCTACTCCTGCAAGTTTTAAGAATGCCTGCCCATACTTGTCAGCCTTGTCGCCTTTGATATAAATCTCGAGATAGGCAGTAGGACAAACCTGCCATTTCAAGCAGGCCGGATTGAAACTCGGTCCATCTTCATCCACCACCTCATCACCTTCTCTACAAAAGATATATAAAGAAGGCAGTCTGGCGTCTCTCTCACTTCTTTTCTTTGCCCCAGGACTTCTCTGCGGTAATGTGTTTGGCGGATATGTAAGAACAGGAACTTTGTCGAATAATTTCTTAACTGGTCTGGGTATAGAAAAGAAAGCCTTTGCCGCATTTGTTTGTCGAGTGAGGTTGGATGGATCATATGAAGTGTCTTTCTCCTCCTTCATAGACCTTGAAGAGGTGGTTGTTGATTCATTCAGAGGAGGAGACATAATCTTTCCTTGGACTTCTTGGGAACTAGATAGACCAGGGGGAGGATCGATGTTGAATCGAGATGGCAAATGCTATGCCTAGGTTGGGCCATTGGATGTTTTCCTTCGCATAGATGTAGAAAATTAATGAGGCTGCAACTTTATTTTGCCCTCACCCACCGCCGAGAAATAATAGCCGCGGTGAGGGAAGGTGCGATAAGATAAGATAAGACATCGCAAGTCGGCCCGGTTGGGAGGCGGTGAGTGGATGAACAATCAGCAGTACCATCAAATCTTCACAATGGGATGATTCCGAGGGTGAAGGGCGAAGAGCATTGGATGTGAGGATGCATGGACCTATGCACTCACGACAAAGTAGGCAATAGTGGCACGTGCGTATAAAAGAAAGGAGACGTTCATGGAATAGCCGAGAACTACTCCGTACTCATCTACTCGCTTCCGCCTCGCCTTGCCAGCTAACATCATGATTCTCAGGCTCCCAGTTTATGATCAACTCGACTCGACCACTTTGAATAGCATCAACTTCCCTCGCCAGCTTCGTCCGTCCTAGGCCAATCAAGCCGTCTAATATCAACTTGCGCATTTGCCGCCAAAACCCGCCCCTAGACCAAACTCTCAATTTCTCAAACCCGCAAAACTACCCTGATTCATTACTATATCAGATCACAAGTCTTTGACTCCTAGGAGTCCGGGGTTTGAGTTTAGACTAAGTTTACCAAACTATAATAAATACGCATAAAGAACCACTTAAGAGGATCCTGATTGTTCGACCGAGGTATACGCAATTTGGTAGTTACAACTGTTGTTACAAAGAAGAAAAAAAGAGACAAAAGAAAGGATTGATCCCTTACGTCGACTTACTTATACCACAAAGCATACAGAATAAGCAACTTACGCTCTTCGTTCAAGACAACAAAGAAAGAACTTGCGCATCTCAAAGCCTCACACAACCAACCCACCAATTTCACCACCCTCAAACCGCAAAAATGAATGCCCCCCTCACATCCCCCGCGCACAATAGCACCTCCTCATCAGGCTATTTCCAATCCTTCCCCGCCGCCGCCGCCGCCGCCGCCTCCAAATCCTCAATATCCCCATCCTCCGCAACTTCCAGCGGGCCAACCTCCGCCCCTCAACTCCCCGCACAACAACCGCAACGCTCTTCAAGCCAAGATGAAACATCACCATTCTTGAGAGATTTCAATTTAGTTGCCGAGGCGGCCAAGAGGGCACAGATGGCTTGTTTAATGCGGGATATGGAGGGTTGTGGATTGTAGGGGTTTAAGGGGTGGGAAGAGGATAGGGGGTCGATGGTGTTGAAGACAGGCAAATGATGTGCAGCGATGCAGTTTTCGATTTATTGGTCTCGCCAAGAGAATCAAAAGCCATCATCCTCTCGGGCGAACGGGAGACAAGAGGGCCAAAAATACCCACACACACCTGCATCTCGCTTCGATACCCGCTCCATCAACCCCTTCATCTTCGGCATATCTCGCATACCTGACATGCCTCACATAACCCCCCCCCAACCTCATCCAACCCACCTCGCAACAACCCCCCACCCACAAACAACGAAACCACGAGTCTAAGAAGGCGTTCTTGGTCTTGCTTCTGGGCTACAATGGGGTGCTCAACCGTGGAGCGTCCGGCGTGTTTATTTTCTATCGTCTGGCCAACCAACGAGAACTAAAACTAATCGCTCGGTCGAATCTTGTTCCTCTTTCATTCCTTTTGGCCTTCTTTGCATTTTTATATTCATATTGCGCGCGCGGCGCCGCGCGGCACGCCATGTACTTGTGCGATTGACAGCGTCCCAGTTTTTGCTTCTCAGTCGCAAGAGGCAGAGGGTAACTAACTCCCTACCCACTTATCCTCCTTGGACGGGAGATGAATTCTCAGGCGCAGATGGGGAATCAGGGGGTTCAGGCTGCGTGGATATAGTATAATTAATTACTCGTATGTCCTGATGATATACCCAATGAACGGGTTCATTGGGATCAGAATACTGTCTAGGTGTCATGGAGATAGATTGGCTGGCTATCTCTCAATGGCCCGTCCCATAGTACCATATTTATGCAATCAATTAATATCAGATCTTTTTTTTCCCAATCGTACTAGGCTCTAGCCAACCAGGGCCTGAGTGAAAGTTTTCCATGCATACAGAGATATCCTCTTCCATTCCATTGCATAGAATCTAGTATGTAGATAATCCCTTCCTCTCCCCATCTCAAAGGTATCCATCTACCTAGTAACCCGGGTCCTACCCAATCCAACCCAACCCAAGCCAGCCTCACCACCAAGTACAAATAACATATACCCGCACTTCCCTTCCCTTTCCCCCGAGTCTGCATGCATCCATCCCGTATAAAACCCATGAACAGAAAGAGATCACGTAAAAGCCACAGAGCTGATGAAGTACAGTATTCGTAAGTATACGCAAGGTCTTACTTTCTGATATTTGCGTTTATATGGCCATGCCAATAGACCAGTAGAAGTTCAAAGTTCATTCAATATGATATACCATTGCCTATCCATATTAACTGATCCATAACCATGACTCCACCCTCCATTTGGTTTCCAACACCCCCACCCACATATGAATAGGCCAAACCATCATCGCTCGCTCTCAACAGCAATACCACACCGCCATAATGAATTGGGTTGTGATATGCCTGGCTCATATCATGCTGAACGCTTAAACTTGTCAACGTTCTTTCCCCAGCATCCCAGGGATATTTTGTATCTATACAAATATTCCCTATTATCATCTACTACCACCTCCACTACGTCCACTATCAGGTTTCCCCGGTCGAATATAATCATCAATGTTGACAAAAGCTCCTGGGCCACCATTTTCCCTTAGATCTTCCAGAAGGACCGTTGTTTGTTGGTAGACCTGTTCGAGAGCCGCTGAGGACGATTTACCAAGGGAGACTTTTCTTGTGTAAGTGACTACCACGCATGTACACAGGAAGGGGGTGTATCGATATTTCAAAACTGTATTAGAAAGAAAGACTTACGAAGAATAGCAGAATTTAACTCCTCTGCCACCGTAATTCTCCCACTTGGATCCAAAATATGTGAGACAGTTTTCTCATTAATGGGATCTTTATAGGCAAGCAACGAGAAAGCATCTTCCAAAGCTTTGCTAACCTCTTTTCTTGGATCGTCCTTGAATTCTGCTTGAAGAAGTTGTCCATATGATAACGTTTCCGAGAGTAAATCTTGATATCCGATTTCAGAATCTACTCCGCCATCCGTTTCCATTCTGTCCCAATTGTTGACTTGAGGTTGATGGTCATCCATTTCCATGCCATGATTTATAATGTCATCGTACCAATCCCCGTTGTTGGCGGCATTTTTCTTGAATCCGTTGGTTGAATTGGAATTGTTATTCATTTCTGTCATTTTTCGAACCATCTCGATGAACTTGCGACATCTTAATCGGAAATAAACATTTTCATTATCTTTGAGAACTTGTGGGTAATGTGTGTTGGTATGGTTGAGAGCCTGCTCGATGTCTCCTTCTAAGAGTGCTTTACGTATTCCTGTATAGATAGTATTAGTATAAAAGCCTGTCATTCAACAAGAACACCTACGTTGTCTATGACCAGCATCTTCATCCTCCTTAATATTGAAACCTCGTATCATAACATCTGGATCCATGTTTAAAGCCTTTTTTTCAGAATGAACTTCATCCGCAAAAGCTCTTGCCGTATCGACATAGCCATCATGTGTTAGAAACTGTAAAACCTATTCATAATCAGCTATGAAACGGTTGAACTTATTGAAAGTGCGTGCATCATACCAGAGATTGAATCAATTCAGTTTCACTCAAAGGCGGTGCAAGCTTGATGGTACTAATAAAGTTTTAGCATTTGAATAAGCCACAAGATTGGATTGTGAATACCTGGTCGAAGCTATCTCATTTTTGATTTGCCTTTCTTCGCGCTGTATAACTCGTTAGCATAATGAAAAATGAGCCCAGGTGGCAGAAGCTATATGGGAGGTTGTAGGTGGGTGAAACCTGGCTCGCAATTTGTGGTCTCTCACCCTGATCGCCCTACGACTGAGACTGGGTTTGGGGCTCCTCGTAGGGAAAGGAACGTCGAGGCTCATAGGCATAATGAAAATGTAGAGATATTTTCACTAACCAAAATCATGCCATCTATGTCAAAGACAAATGGGCTTTGCCCAAAATTTACTCTGACATGTTCGCCAGGTTTTTTCATTCCGACGGAGGGAAAGAGCTTCCCCTTTCCAATTACATTCTGGAAGGCGATACCTTTGAATAATACTGTTAGCAATTGTTTCAAGTGAACTAAACAAAATTCAATGGAGTAGAAATGAGCTGTGGCATAAGAAGGGTTTCACAAATACTGACCTAACCATTCTCCATTCTGTGTAAAAAATGCCGAACCAGTTGAAAAGTTTACTCCACATCCTATGGTATCATCTGTATTGAATGATGGTCCGTAAATCTTCCCAGAATTCGAACAGCCATATGCATGGCCATCATCGCCATGATATGCCCAAGAATCAGGTTCCCACCCTGGTAATCTTGATAGGGGCACCTGTTTAGTAGAGAACCCAATACCGATAGAGCTACTAAAGGGAAGGTTAGAAAGCCTTCAAATGTATATACAACCCGGGTAAGCAACATACTCCTCTCTCTTTCGTGACAAAATTGTCACCTCAAAGTAATAAATTCCACATTGAGGGGGCATAGGATGATCGGATCTCACGGAGCATGCTTCAAGATCCCGATCATTTATAGATTTCGGACCCGTCAGTTTGACCTCTGATCCATCGCTCATGATTTCCAATGCCCCAGATTTGTCAGTCAAACTCCATTTACTCGGTAGCGGTGGCAAGGTTTCGTCTTCGATGAGGGGGGATTTTTCGATAAGGTCATAAGGTCTACCTCGATGCGAAGGGACCATCTTTGCATGTAGATTGATACTGCTGGCACTAGTCGAAAGAGAATTTGGTTGTGAGGATGGAGCCGATCCATCTCTATGCGCCCAGAATTTTGCCTTATGCGCCTCCTCTAACTTCTGAACATATTTCGACCTCTTCAAATATGAGGGCACAAAAAAATGGTCCGCATGCCCACCAAGTCCACCGTAGCCATGTCCATTTGCCAGTGAACCAAATGCACTTGAGAAGCTCGGTAGCTGTCCTCCTCTCGACCCTGCTCTTCCAGGATTTACCCCGCCATTGCTATTTTCTTCGTCAAAACCGATAAAGCCCCCATATCCATGACGCTCAGGCACATAAGTATAATCTGGGTCGTCGTAAACGGGATCGTGTTGTTGATATAGGAGAGTTGAGAAAGCTCCGGATCTTGAAGGTTGCCCCAATTGTTGAGAATTGCCTGCAGCTATGCCAGATACAACGGAGGCATATGAAGATCTTCGTGGCATGAAACCGGGAGCTCCAGTAGGCATACTGGAATCTGGGGCCCCCGGTGAGCCCGAAGGATATGAGTTTGTCATTTCGAAAGTATGCGAAGGGTGGGCAGGTAGGGAGGTAGGTGAAAGAGAATCGTGGTTGGTTGTGATAGACAACTAAGAAATCGAGCGAGGTTCAGGTATCGTTGGTGGGTTGGTTTATTCTGTTCCTGAGTTTGTTAATCGCAAAGGTCGTAATATAATTATCATTTACAGCTCTCCGTTCAAATTCAATAGTGAATTACGAACCATAACAAAGTGGAGACGAAGTGTGATATCGTAATGTACTGGGACTGGGTAGCTGAGATTGTTTCATGACTACTTACTTATACGGAGTAATTCCCGTACTTTACCCTTCGTAGCGAGAAGTTGAATGTCCCTCGCCCATATTTATATTTACATACATATTATAGTAAATTTTATATGATTTATATATAATTTATATACTACATGGGTAATAATAATACAGGACATTATTACCTACCTAGGCAATCAATCTAAGTTCAAGTTCAAGGTCAAGGTGCCTATGCGGATTCCCATCATATATGAATGAGCTAATCCCATTGCGGTTCGATCCCCGGTAACCGGGGTGTCCGTAAGGAAGAACGTCACGATATATATCTATATATCTCTCTCTCTCTAAATCACAAGTTCTTATAAATGAATGTCACTTCCGAGGAACCGATGATATACATAGGGGGCAATACACTATCATTGAACTCATGATGATCTTCCTGGCAGATGCAGTGTTTGATGTGGATAGCTGATCCAAGGCAGGTGAAAGAAATCATGAATTGGCTCATTCACACATAGTATTGGAACCGAAAAACAACAGAAGGAAAAATGTAAATCACTTCATGAGCTTGGCCACATTATGAAATCAAAGACGAGTATTGATCTTTGAATTTCTTGAGCAATGATACATCAATCAACTCATGGGTCACAATATGCCAAATTGACCCCCCATTTTGTTTCTTTGAAGAAACGCCAGAGACACCATTGCCCCGGGCGGTATTTGACCCCATTCCATTCCATTCCATCCTATCCCATCCGCAAACTCCCCATGTAGTTTTCCCAATCTCACTAAACTGAAGCAAGAGAAATTCTTATACATCGTACTGCTATAGTAATGAAGCAGTGGGGCCTTTTATAATCCGATTCCGTGAAAATGTCGCCCATTCAAGGGGAAAAAAGGGTCGCCAGGTAAAATCCGGCTTCTAATACAAAAGTTGAAAAATTAAAGAGGTTAAAGGGCCTAGGCTGAAGAAGCCACAACCGAAGGCTGAGTGTGGGTTTCGGTTTGGGTCTGAGGCCGAGGCTGAGGTTGAGGTTGAGAAGCAGGTGCAGGAGCAGGAGCAAGAGCAGGAGCAGGAGCAGGAGCAGGAGCAGGAGAGCTGTCGAGGTCGGTAGGATGGTCAACATCCATGGCGCTATTGCTCTTCTCACTTTCAATTTGGCTATTATCTTTGTTTTCCTTACTGCTATCACTGGTCGATGAACCCTCGGTACTGGGATTGATGATAAATTTGGGGGGGGCTCTCCATCTAGGGATTTCAATAGGAATGCCCGTGAATGTCTTGATAATGAAGGATCGCTTCTCCCACTTGCGACAAGGTTTGCCAGAACGATCTAGTGCCCGTAAACCAGCATTAATTGCGCCCTGGTTGGCCTTTGGACCAAGCTTGTGGGTGCCATTATTCGATGTTCTTGGAGTGGTCCCTGTAGGATCGATTGTGCCATCATCCCTATATTGAAATTAGTCCATGTAATCCATAACAATTGCAGATACTCTGCTGTTCCCGAGATGATTAAACCTCAAAGGCCGACCGGGGAATAGGGATAGCGATGAGGGTCCAGAGATAAAAAGTGAAATACACTCACAATCTTGCCTTCTTCTTTGGACCTGGCTTGCCTCTGACTCTAGGAGTTGTCTCTGATCCTAAAGCGGCGGTAGAGCTTCTCTTGACACCACCCTTCTTCTTAATTGCCTCTTTGGGAGGAGGCATCAATGATGGAACAGGTGTAGCAGTACCATTTGGCGCAGGTGTATTTGGATTTGACTCGGATGGGGCATCACCATTTTGGCTTGTTGCGACAGGTAAAGTGCTTGGAATGGTTTCAGTAGATTCCTTTGATGGAGAGTCCTCTTTGATCAAAGGTTGACCAACACCCCTCAACTTCTCAGGAGATAATTTTAGAGTGATGATCATCGTGTTCTTCTCTCTGGGGCCCGATGACTTTCGTCGTGGAGCAGAGGTCGTCGGCGTAGGTTTGCTTGCTGAAGCCATGGTGATGATATTGTGAAGTGGTGAGGCGTGGAGGTTTTGAGGGCTTTGAAATGACCGGTCGCAGAAATCAGGGCGATGCGATGCGAGTGATGCGTTGGGAATACCAGGTAGTAAAGGGATTGACCTCTCAATCCCGTATATGTATCGGCGATGTTTGATATGTAGGAGTG
This sequence comes from Monilinia vaccinii-corymbosi, assembly GCA_017357885.1. NCBI lineage: Eukaryota > Fungi > Ascomycota > Leotiomycetes > Helotiales > Sclerotiniaceae > Monilinia > Monilinia vaccinii-corymbosi. The sequence continues at coordinate 3,202,740 of CP063407.1, read as the reverse complement.
ATCACAAGTTGCAGGTATTCAACATGATCCAAATTATCATGAAGGTTATGGAGGATGTGGATGGATGATATTATTCCTTTGATTGAATGGAAGCTGGAAAGTACCGGTAAGTAGGAAGGAAGGTGATGGGGCATCCATGATTTTAAAGGAAATGCGTGCCATCGTTTTGAAGGCTGAGATTTTTTTGAGTTGGTGCTTTGAATAGAATTTGGGAAATTTCGCTTAGTTCGAGATTCTGGCTGTGGGGGGTGGTGGTGGTGGTTGGGTTGAAGCGGTTCCGGTTAGAGTGAGTGAGAGCGAGGAATGAAGTTTCGATTCGGCAAGTACGCAAGAATCACTAGGGATGAGAAATTATCATGATTTGCTGTCTTCTCTATACATCATTTTATACTGGTACCCGTATATCTCTTCATTCATCGATCCTCTTGCCAACAAAACACCGGACTGCGTGATCAGAGCCACTATCATCAACCTCACGTCATAGTCACATACATAGTCGGCCATGCCAATTTCAACCGGTGGAAAACCGACTGTTAGTCTCTCTCTTCATCTCTTCATCTCTTCACCTCTTCGCCCTTTGAAAGCATCTTCGTCTTCACTTCATGAGCCCCCCATCTCTTTCTTTACCTCCCCGGCGACGATTAGGATGGGATGAGGGCATTGACCACATATGCATCAATCCATTTCCATCGCCTTCCTATGTTACATCGAATGTCGAGATGTATCATGTGTCAGATAGCTTTGACGCCTGCATCTGAGGATCAGTGATGTGTATCTGAGGGAACGTGTGCGATTCTCATATGGAGATTGCCTGGTGTCCCATGTGGCTTTGGACAACGGTAAGTCTGCCAGCAAGCTACCGCCTATACAGATGCTAAGGTGGCACCATGGTAACCATGTTGCTTGCAGGACCATCAATGAAACGTTTGAGGTAATGGGTAGGTAAACTTGGAGGAAACCTGGGACGTTAACCACTCCTTGTACATACAAGTAATGATAGCTAGTATCTTAATTATGGTATTCAGGTGGACTCGAGGTTAATCACGTGCACCCTCCTCAGCCACAAAGAGGAGAAGTGCCACAGGTTGATGACAACTTCTAGAATCTAATACATTCCGCCAAGTCTTGAACACCCATCCTCAAAACTTACCCATTTGAACTTACAGCTGATTGCTTCATTGACTCTTGGAAAGAAGGCAACGACATTATCAATATGTCTGCACCAACAAAAGGCTCGCAGAGCCCTGTAAGTTGATACATTTTCTTATTCGACAACTTGATGCGTTATTCTGACATAGATGATGAAATGGTTAATTTCTAACGTACCTCCTTTTTCTCCAGACTAGAAGTCCTCCCCCAGAATCACCAACTACTGTAGCGCCATTTGATATGGACGACGACGATGCACCAGAGGGCACTACTGGTGCCGATGTGCCAGCACCAAATAAGACCGCAGATGAGGTGCCTCCAATAAAGCCCCCGCGCCCTTTGAGTCCACAGCAGCAGGCAGAGAACACTTTGAAAGAAGCCTTCCCAAGCATTGACGCAGCGGTGGTCAAGGCAGTCTTGGTTGCCAGTGGAGGTCGCGTTGAGCCTGCTTTCAATGCTCTTCTTGGTAAGCCTTTTATCTCTGTCGCATAATATTAAATTCCTAATGTTCGTTGTGAAAAGGCATGTCAGATCCAGATGCCGCCATCGAAGTTCCTCCTCCTCAACCCCCTAGGCCACAGGCACAACGAATCGGTTCTACTCCACGATCACAACTCGAATCAGACGAACAATATGCACGCCAGCTTGCCGAGCACTATGAAGGATCATCATCATATGGACCTCATGGACCTCGAGGTGGATCTAGAGGTGCATACTCTCAAGGTCATAAACAGACTGGCGAGGAAGATGAACGCAGCTTTCTCGATGATGATCTCCCGGTCATCAAAGAGAATCTCAGAAAGGGTTTCCTCGAGACACAGAGTAAAGTCAATGGTTGGATCACTAATTTGAAGAAGAAACTAGATGGCGAGGATACAGAGGAGGAATCTTCTACCCAAGGTTACAATTCCAATCAACACACACAATATCGTTCTCGAAGAAGCGCGGAGCGCAGACGAAGTGGAGACTACAATCGATACGATGCTGATCCTCAGGTTCTCGGTGATGACTTTGCAGGAATTCAGCTCAATGAGGATGGCAGCAGACACGAAGGTAATGCTGCTCGCGCAAATTATTCTGCAAATGCTTACGATTCATCCACAGCTCCAGCCCATCGGTCTACACGCCCACTTGCAAATCCGGATCTTTTCAAACCAAGTCCAGCAACTAAAAAAGCCGAAGGCCGGAAAGTATCATTCCAAAACGCTACGGTGGAGGATGATCTCTACCACACTTCACCAAAGCTTAGCGGAAAGGAAAATGCTCCATCGACTAAGCCAAGTAAATGGCAACCATTGAATGCAGTGGAGCCTAGTGCACTTGGCGACGCTGACAATGATCACGACCCATTCAGTCTTGGAGATAGCGAGGACGAAAAAGAGTCGAAAGATCGAGTTGGAGGAAAAGAAGTTCGCATGGATGATGCAGAGAGACTTAAGAAGGCAGCGGCTGAAGCAATGTCCGAAAATATTGGTGAGCCGACAAAGAAACCTGAGCCAGCCGAAACATCTGGTACGAAGGATACAGTGGCAGCGGAGCTGGCTAGCAAAGCTTAAGTTTTGTCGAATCTCAGGTTCGGAGTAGGGCTGAGTAGTTTGTTTGTACTTTTTTCAACTTTTCATGATATCCAAGTCGAGTCATTTCTCCTATGAACTCTTGAACTCAGACCTACATGGAGAGGATCAGGTTCTTATTTCATTGACGTCTAGATTCACAGCCATAGGAATTGTTATTGATGGATGGATTATGTAATGAATACTCTGCCTGTTATCCTCAGCCTTGCCAATCTGGGCTTGTATTCTTCGCACGTGGGATAATGATTTGCTCGCGTGAATTAACAAGAAGCACAACTGTTTGAAGGGAGGGAAGAGAAGTAAAGTCGAAATCACCACCAAATTAACATTTATTCTATATTAATATTATTTATATATCTTATATAACACTAGTGCATATTGCCCCTCACTAGTCCTTTTTAGGCCAACCCCCTCTTTCTCTCTCATTACTCTCTCTCTCTCTTTTACTGTACGTAGAGCTTGTCGACGAAAGGGAAGAGAAGAAACATCAATCATAATACTTGGAGTCTTTCTTTCCCCACGGTGGTAATTACTGCTTCATTTCCCTTCACCACGGCTTCCCATCCGATCAACATCTCCTTTCGTCTCACGGTCGCAAGCAATACTACGGTGCATTGCTCACAACCCCTTCTTGCAGGCCCCAAGTGTATCACAGACAGAACACCTGATTTGGATCCCCTTCACGCCTTGTAGACACACTCCTCCAAACACTCGATATCACCTCCTGTTGACTGATGGACGTAGCATTTTCCATGATTTAGAGTCATGATTTGCATATGACCTGATAGATGCGCCATCCCTCAAGTCCCTCATCCAAAACTCTCTCGCTTCTGTTCGAAAGTTCTGCTATTCATTGCCTCGAAGCTTTGGCCCTGCAAGCAGTCTATCATGTACGTCTCACTCCAACCTCAAACCATTTCACTCTCTCTTGGAGACATAATCGCTAAACCTTCCTTGCATAGGAAGTTTGGAAAGCAAATCCAGAAAAGGCAGCTCGAAGTGCCTGAGTATGCAGCTAGTTTCGTCAACTACAAAGCTCTAAAGAAGGTTCGTCTCAGCTATTCATCATTATACTATGCAACAAGCGACAAGCAACAAGCTTCGAGGCTTTGAATCTCGCTGTAACTTCATATAGGTTCTTCACCCTTGTACTAACTTCATAATAGCTCATCAAGAAGCTTTCTGCTACACCTATAATCCTCACGCAAAATGAACTTCATCGTTCAGCACCGGTTCTGGATTCTCAGGCCGCATTACAAGCAAACAAGGCTACCTTCTTCTTCCAACTGGTGCGTTGTACTGCCTTTCGTAAACAATACTGTACTAAGTATCCAATAGGAACGAGAACTTGAGAAGGTCAATGCCTTCTACCTCCAGAAAGAAGCTGAGGTATGGCATTCATCATAACTGGACCCAAAAAAATAACCTGCTCATTGAAAATAGCTTAAGATTCGGCTGAAGACTTTATTGGACAAGAAGAAGGTTCTCCAATCCCGTAGCCAGAGTATTTCGAGACGATCCGCAAAATTTACCACCTTGGAAGAAGGCTTTCAACAGTTTGGCAATGATTTGAATAAACTTCAACAGTTTGTTGAGGTAAATGGTATGGCATTTTCTAAGATTCTAAAGAAATGGGACAAGAGTTCCAAATCGAAAACCAAGGAGCTCTATCTTTCAAGAGCAGTTGAAGTACAACCATTCTTCGATGCGACTGCTATCAGTGAGCTATCTGACCAAGCTACTATAAGCTTACAAGAGCTTGGAGCTTGGTCTGAAGGTGATAACGTTAGCTTTGAAAGAAGTCAAGAGCATATCGTGAGCAGTCAACACTTACTAGGTACCGATGAAGGTGATGCCGATACTTTGCTATTGGAGGCTGTCATTTCCGGAAACCTTGAATCTTTGAAGGACCTGCTTCAACGTATGAAGATTGTACCAGATCCTAATGGTACTCGCGACGTAGCATTGATGGAAAGAATTACTCGAACATTTCTTGCCGCCATTAATGAGGGTCTGCAACAGTCATTGCAATTACTGTTAGATACTGGTTTGGTCGATGTACAGTCTGAAGATGACATCAATGAGCGCAATTGTCTTCACCAAGCTACTATTTACGGGAACCTTTTCGTATTGGGTGTTGGACTCTCCAAGGGGGTAATTGTTAGCCGAACTGATGTATATGGACGTGTACCACTACACTATGCTTGTATGCATGGTCGTCTTGATATGGTAGAGGAATTGTTAAATGGTGTGTCTGTTTCTGGATTCATACATCTCTTTCTTTTTTTTGCGAATACTAATGTGTCTCACAACTCCAGCGGATCATTCTACGATTGATCTGATTGACCACGACAACTCTACTCCTCTCATCCATGCGATTATTCACGGTCATATAGAATGTGCCCAGAGGTTACTTGAACGTTCTGCTAGAATTGACCCAATATCCGATGCGGATCATGTTCCCCTGAATTTAGCCTGCGAACATGGTTCCATTGCAATTGTTGAACTTCTCCTTCGACACGGCGCGAAAATTCTTCCGGACGCTGAAGGCCTGTATCCTCAACACATTGTTGCACGATCTGGCCAAACACCACAATTACTTCTCTTATTGAAGAGATATGGCGCAGACCTCAATCAAATCGACAAACTTTACTCATGGACACCACTCTTCCACGCAGCCAGCGAAGGGAATGTACCATGTATGCAAACCCTCCTGGAAGTTGGAGTTGAAACCCATATTCGCGATGAAAAAGACCTTTCTGCTATGTATTATGCAGCGTGGGAAGGATATCTCGAATGTATGAGACTCTTGTCTTCAATTGCGCAGTCATCTAGAGGTGGAAAGTCTACCTCAGTTCCAATTCTTGGACCCATTATAGGAAGCAACGCTCCTATGCCAATGAATATTGATGCTGACGGTATCCCTGATCTGGAATTACCACCTCCTATCATTCCATTGCGACGATATGGACACAATTTTCTTGATAAAAAGACTTTCATCCAAATCAGTTTCGTAGAAGAAAATGGAGAGCAACCGATGATCTTTTTCCACGATAGCAAATACCCAGCAGCGCGTCTCACCATATCTTCCAAACTTTCGGATCTGATACCCAAAAACATCCTACTTCCATTTCAGGAAGATACCCGACTTGTTTCATTTCAGATTGATAATTTGGACTCTTTCGCCATCGATTTTGATGTCTTTCCGACCTATGGTGCTAAAGTCATCGCAAAGACTGTCGCATTACCAAGCACCTTTCGAGCATTAGAGAGCAGTTCCGGCCGTTGTTGTTTACCCCTATTCGATCCACGCCTAAGAGCTATCGGTCAAATTACCTTTAACTTTCAAGTTATCAAACCATTCCAAGGCAAGCCATTAGAGATTACAGATTTCGAAACTTATTGGAAAGCCACGGGTCAATTTGACTCAAGACCAAGTGCTTTTATTACTGGATCTAGTTTGTCTGGAGACTATATTCAGCTATTTGTCCAGCATACTTGTGATGGAGTGCCGGTTCTTTGGCCACGATGGACCATTACTTCTGATGATATCGAATTCCAAGTTTGCCGCCTAACTTTCGCCCAATTCATAAGGGCAGGATCGACTCAAGGAAGGTTAGCCAAGGATCTTTCTGCTTTCCCTGGAATGACATTGGAAAACATCACAGAGATTCATGCTATCCTCGCAGCATCGGCTATATCACTCGAAGATGCACTTTCGCTGCTGCCCAGGGGCGTTCATGTTAACCTTCATATCTTATACCCAACCCTAGAAGAAGAGAAACGCATCCAATTGAGTCCAGCAGTAAATATCAACACATTTGGCGACGCCATTCTTGGGGTAGTTTTTGACCACGCAAGAACGCTTCGAGAACAATCCCCGGACTCAATGAGATCAATCGTTTTTAGCTCATACAGTCATTCCATCTGCACAGCTCTCAACTGGAAACAGCCCAACTTTCCAGTTTTCTTGTGCAATGATCTGGGCCGTGAAGAAGAATTAGGTCAACAAGGTGGTGTAGAGATTAGTGGAAGGAGGACTACTTCTATTAAGGAATCGGTTCGGGTTGCTAAGAATAATAATTTTATGGGATTGATTTGTTGTGCGAGACTGTTGGTAAGCTCTTCTCTCCATCCATAGATACCATCCTGCCCTAATGAACCTATCTTATCTTCCTCTACTTAGTTGAGGTATATAGATAAACTAACAAATAAACAATAGGATATGATACCAGCATTAATCGAAGCAATCAAATCACAAGGGCTTGTACTCGTTATCGACAAATCTGCAGAGCAGATAGATGAGAAGAGAACGTATAATGATCCGTTCCCAAGATTACCGGATGGTGTGGATGGGGTCTTGAAGGCTAATGGTGTATTGAGCTTCAATGAGAGTATTGACATGTAGATCTTCGGGTACAATAAGTAGCCTAGATGATGGGATTGCTGGGGAATATGATACGTTCTGGATCCATTGAAACCTTCATATGCAGGAGTTTTCTATGGAAAAATCATCACATTACTAGCACCCATGCAACTTATCTCATCCGCACCTCATTCCTCCAATCCTCCCTCACTCATTCCTTTATCCGAACCTCTCTTCCCATCCAAATATTCTACGCTCAAACCATTCAAATCCACATGCACGCAAACCCCAATCTTTGCCCCTTCACTCCTTCACTCATCTACCATTCCATGACTAGCTTCCCTCTCTAGCCCCCACCTCAATCTCTGTATGATATCCTTGAAGTGAGAAATGAAATAACCCTGATATTCCCATCTATCCGCCTGTCCTTCGCTCCCCCCCACCTCGCCAAGTGATCAAAGGGTTTTATTTCAGTATCCCGCATATGTTTAGCTTCTTCAATTTACTGGGTGGTTGGCTTATGAATCCTTCTTCAGCTCGGTAATTTATACGCTCGCAGCGGTGCCATACTAGAATTCCAATAGTTTTCCTGCAAGAGTCTTAAAAGATTCTTGACAGATTCTTGAAAATCTTTTTGCAGTGTGCAACAACATGTTTTGTTGGGAAAGGAGACAGGATGATAGTATGAGACATTCAGATTTGACATGGATATTCAAATATGATCATCTGGAGTTTCGCGACTGGAAGGTTTGGTTTTGACATTATTTTCGTAGATATGCAATAATCTTAAGCCCCCTTATATCTGTACCTCAAACTCCCCAATTCTTCTTCGGGGTTTACACTCCCCATGACAGTTTTTGCGAGGAGAGTGACGAAATAGATGATTAGGGGCAGCCACTCGAAGCCCGTCCAGAATATATCCGGTCCTACACCCACGGTTGCGCCAGAGGTTTGAGATCTGGATTGGTATTTGGATTTGAGGAGAGCGCCGAGGATTCCGAGAACAAAGCTGAGAACGAGATTGAGGGTTGGGAGGTAGGTTTCTAGGGGTCCATTTTCTACTCCTATTCTCGACGGAGTGGAACCTTTGTCCGATCGATTCAACGTATCGAGTATAGGAATCGCAGTTTTCTCGGGAGGCAAGGTATAAACGAGGAATGCGGTTGATAGAAGCGAGGTGATGGATAAGATGCTCAGGAGAGAAGTGGTTGGGTTGAAGAGGGTGAGGAGGTAGGGGACTATGCTTATGAGGGGGAGACAAAGGAGGATTCGGGCGTAGAGCGTGTTGTGTTGTGCGTGGAGAGTCGTGAGATGTTGGATTAGGTTTTCTTGTTCTAGAGGCAGAGAAGGCTTAGTATTGTGTGATGAGGATGATGGCGGGGTTCAGATATACCTTCTTCATCGAGAGCTTCAGGTAACGAGTCATCGGAGCCATTATCTGTGGGATAGCGAAAAGTCTTACGGAGACGAGATGTAGTTTGTTCCATATTCACAACTCTATGGATGGCGTAGATTTGCTGTACGAAGTATTGACATACGATTGAACCATGAAGCTCAAGCTTGAGCCTTGTTCACGGCGGTCAGCCTCGCGCGTGCGCCACACTTGAGGGAAAGCTTTCGGTCAAGTCGAATGATCAATTCAAGGATTCAAACCATATACCACATACAAAATGCTACCACGATTATTACGAAGCGCGAGGGTTCTGCCTAGATTCAGGTTGGGGAATGTCAACAATGCGAGGAATTTCCTACAGAGAAGAACATTGATTGCGGCGCCGAAACCTGGAGATGGCCCACTGATGGAGAGGAGGGGGGATCGAGAACTACCTGGTAATTTTCCTTCCTTGATTTGAACGGTAAAGGAATGATGAGGATATCCTAACAAACACCACAGAGCTTCCCGAAAACGGCATGCGCTGGATGCGCTCTATCCCCATCTTTCTGGCCGTCCTAATTGCCAGTACCCTCGCCATCTTCAACTATCAAAAATCCTCCTCCTCCGTCGTATCCTCCACCCTCTACGCGCTCCGCACTTCTCCCAAAGCCCGCGAATTTCTCGGGGATGAAATTTATTTTGCGCATAAGATGCCGTGGATTTGGGGAGAGATGAATCAATTGCATGGCAGGATTGATATACAGTTCGAGGTTAAAGGAACGAAGAGGAGTGGGACGATGAGGTTTACGAGTTTTAGGCCGACCAGGCAGGGCATGTTTCAGACGACGGAGTGGAGCTTAGAGGGAGATGAGGGGGAGGAGAGGGTTAAGATTGATTTGTTGGATGGAGAGGATCCCTTTAAGGGTATTGAGGATGTGGATGAGAGGCCAGCGGAACCGGGGAGGGGGAGTTATGCGCCGACTTTGTCTGGATAGGGGGTTTGACTGATGGGCTGGATCATGGGGTTGAATTTGGGTGGTTATGAGAGAAGAGAGTAGAGGGGTTTTGGAAGTGAGATGGAGGAACTCCATGCTCAAGTAGCGAGAATGTGGGCAATTGGGGAGAGATGTGAGAATGACGAGGATGATGAGGGTGATGAGGATAAATCAACAGTCATGACTCAGGCGCAAGTATGAGCACATTCAGATGTGTGAAGGTAATGACGGTAGACTTAACGGTTGCATGGAAAAAAGGTCATTGGATTGGCTTTAAAGGTTCCTTCTGCTCTAAAACGCCTGTGTATGCCATTTATTCATACGAATATTACAAAGTTAAAACGTTCAACTCATGAAGAAATAGCAGCTACCTTCGCTGATCCCTTGGATTCTTTCAACAAAACAGGTATCGATGGTACTTTTGGCCACGGCTTCTTAATAGCATCCTGAATCTTCACCACACATCCATCTGGGCCTGCAATACACCCATTCAAGAGCACCAGACCCTTCTCAGCATCCACCTTCAGCACCTTCACATTCTGAATCGTAACCTGATGGTTTCCCATTCGTCCTGCCATCCTCTTTCCTGGGTGAACTCTCGAACCACTTCCCTGACTTGCACCTGCACTACCCATCGTCCTATGATTTTTAGAATTGCCATGACTAGCCGGTTGACCAGACCATCCCCATTTCTTCATTCCTCCTGCAAATCCCATTCCCCTACTATTCGCCCTGGCGTCCACAAACTGTCCCTCTATAAACCATTCCGCTCCAATACTCCTTCCAACCTCCAGTAGCCCGCCCTCATTTTTCACGCGAAATTCAGCCATATATCTCTTAGGCGCCACCTTGCTCGCTTCGAACTGTCCCAATTCAGGCCTCGTAACATTGCTCGGATGCTTCCAGCCCGCGCCAACTTGCACCGCATAATACCCGTTCTTTTCTCGAGTCTTATGAGCGACGACTTGCACCCGATCGAGCTGCACCACGGTACAGGGCGTGCGAACACCCGTTTCCGGATCGTAGAGCGCCGTCATTCCTTTTTTGATGCCGAGGGCGCCGGTGCGCAGGGGGAGTGTGAAATCTTTGCGGGCGAGTGCCGCGGTTGAGGAGGCGGATAGGATGGGGAGGCCTGCGCTGGGCTGGTGGAAGCGTTCGGGGTGGGAGCGCGCAGGGGCAGTTGTCCAGCCATATTTTACGCCGCGCTTTGTTATGAGGGGGAGGAGGGAGTCGGGGAGGAGGAAGGAGGGGGGGGTTTGCGCCCAGCTGGTGGGGAGTTTGGGTGCCATGTTGTTGGGTGGGAGGAAGCTTAAGCTAGCTTTAATTTGGTGATAGATTGGAGAGGGGAGAAAATCTTTATACGGAGACCGGGGTAGACGTGTTATGAGGCCAATATCAGAAACGAAACACTTGGACGGATTATCGATAACTTTAACTGCAACGTTAACTTTATGGAAAGATTTACGATATAACAAAATGGTGTATTATTACACTTCCAATACTGTTTCTCCAGCAGCGAACATCTATGCTGGGAAAGATAAGTTTGAAAGTAAGAAGAAATACATGAAATTCGATCCAAATTCAAAACACATGCTGAAGTACCCCCCCACAGACGAAGATCTCATCAAGCATGGGTTGGAAGAAGATGTATGGTTTCACGTGGACAAGTTGTCGAGTGCTCATATCTATCTACGGATGAATGAGGGAGAATCATGGGAGTCTATTCCGGAGGAACTATTGATGGATTGTGCGCAACTTACCAAAGCCAATTCTATTGAAGGTAGGTGACGATGGGGCTGGGGAGTTTGGGGAGAGGAGAGGAAGATGTATGGAGTGAGCATGCGAATTGATGGTTTGGGATAGGAAATAAGAAGGATAACATTACGATTATCTATACGCCATGGTCGAATTTGAAGAAGGATGGGAGTATGGCGGTGGGACAAGTTAGTTTTAAGAATCAGAAGACTGTGAGTAGCTCGTTCAGTCTTTGTTACGTGCATGGCATGGCATGATGTTGAGACGTTGTGATGTTAGGTGAAGAGAATTATGGTTCCCGCGAGGGAAAATCCAATTGTCAATCGGTTGAACAAGACCAAGGTTGAAAAGTTCCCGGATTTGGCAATGGAGAAGGAAGAGAAGTTAAAGGCAGCCAGGAAGAAGGATCAAGCTGCGCTATTGGAACGGGTATGTAGTATTTACCTTCGAGTACCTCGTGAGATATACTGATCCGTGGATAGAGAAAACAAGAAGCGAGACAGGCTCAGGAGTATAAGGAAAAGAAGTGGCAGAAAGATCATGCATATGATGATTTGTTTGTTCAGGATGATGACGAAGAGGCGAATAATCAAGATAGAGGAGAAGACTTCTTGGACGATTTCATGTAGATTGTATTATGGTGTATCATTGCGCTTTCACCCCGATGTGATGGCGGCTATTTTGGCGATACTAGATACTATTTCTGAGAGAAAAATGGAATGAATTGCCATCTTCTGGTTCACGGCCTCCGATATATGTGACCATGGAACTCTGCTCCCCTCGGCTGTCTGCCATTAGCCTTTTCTTCCATCTTCTGCGTTCATCGCACACCGAACCTGATACCAAGATACACACTCCCATCCTCCAGACCCCCATCCCAACCATCTTCACTGCCCAATGTTACTGCCCATCTGCTTCGAATTCGTCCCCTTAACCTTATGATCACTTGGATTTGCGGCCGCCTCATACAAGATATTCGTGGGCGCCTTCCCAAACTGCATCCAATCCCCCTTGAAGCCGGCATAGCAGATGCGACTCACATCCCCCCCATAATTATCCTCCACAAACAGCGTCAAATTCTGCACTTTCCCAAATAAAGCCCTCTTAACGGCAATATCCTGAACCTCGGATGTTTGGCTTAGTTGGAACTCCTGCGTGGGGCGCAAATCCGACGCGGCACCGAAATCAAGATCGTCGCGGTTGATGAATACTTTTAGAGTCTTCGGAGCGGATTCAGAGTTCGATGTGCGCAGAAGAATAGAGTGGAGTTTTACTTGGCCGGTGAAGCTGTTGGGTTGGGATGTATATATTAGCGACGATTGTCTTGGAGGGGTAAAAGTAAAATGGCGGGGTAAAACAAACGGGATATGCATCAAGAGTTGTTCATCCGCATCACTTTCGAGTTCTGGCTGCTCGTTCATTCGTTCCGCCCATGTTTTCTTTACGATGGCCTTTCCGGCGCCAGAGTTGGCTTCGTTGAGCGTGGTTATGTCGTCGAAATTGACGTGTTGGTAGAGTGAGTATTGAAGTGCGGGTGTGATATCGTCGGAATGATCATGCCCTTCGTGAGAATGGCCGCCATGGCCGCCATCATCATGTTCATCATGACAGTGGTTGGACATGATTGTTGTATTTTTTTATGTTTGCTCGACTTGGTCCTGGGGCAAAATAAGAAAGATTTACGAGGAGATCGGATCTTGAGATGATGGGTCATTTATATCACGCCCAGGTCCTCACCGACGGCAAAATTATCTATACTCAGATGAAAGATTCACCAATCATTCTGTTGATTTCCACTTCATTTGCCCAATTTTCGAGAAATAGCTCGTTGACGGGTAGCAACATATAGTCGGTGATAATTAAGCACGGTGGGCATGTGGTAGGTATATGATACGGAGAACAGATAATTTAACAGAAGCTACTTTATATTATAAGGAGAAGCGTAGCATTGAGCATGTAACGGTAATTTAAGCGGTTGAAATTCCTGTTTTCAAAATCCTGCACCTCTGCGCGTCGTCGGTTCTTTCTTCCCAGGAGTGGCAGGGGCGGCTACTCTGCTACCAAAGGTTCCTTTGCTTGGTTGGGTCATTGGTATATCGTTAACAAAATCCTGCAACTCTGCGCGTCGTCCGTTGCTTCTTCCCAGGAGTGGCAGGGGCGGCTACTCTGCTACCAAAGGTTCCCCTACTTGGTTGGGTCATTGGTATATCGTTAACGGGCTGCGAACTGTAAGTGGTGTATTCAGCCGGCTGACTGCCGAAAGGTTGAGCCACGGCTTGAGATGAAGATGCAGCTGCATTCGCACGGTCACGGCTCAAAAATTTCTCTGCTTTTCGTTTACGCCGAGCATGTTCTCGTCGAATACGATAGTCATCCTCACCGCTCTCTTCTGCAGCTGCAGCCCTTTGAACCTCCTCCCAAGAATATGTAGCTGGGTCTACGCCAGAGACAGATGGCCATTGGGAAATCAATGAAGATCTTGCTGGGCCAAATTCCGTTTTCGGCTCGAGGCTAATTGCATACTGGCGAAGTCGGGTGATGGTAGAATCCTCTACAGCTGTAGCGGCCGATACTACGGAAGGGGCAGGGGTAGGTAAACTAAATTCCGGATTTTTTACTGCCTTTGAATTACCCTGGGAGCTAAAATATGGAGGTGAGCTGGCCCTCGAGAGTTCATCAATGTTCTTCAACATGCGCAAAGGTGAACCTTCTTCAACTATCGGTGGAGGTCTTGGCTCAAACTGCTTGTTACGGAATGAAATCCCAACTGAGCTCAACCATAATTCCATGGCGATTTTTCGTATAAGTCTTGCTTTCCACAGGCGAACGGGTCCAGGAGTTTTGCGAGGAAGATTCGTTACCCAAATGTTAATGAGGCGATCATAGATTTTCAGCAAATCAGGACATATGTCGTCTGATGACTGACCTTCCGAAAACATCATTCCAGGACAAGATATCAGGTTTGAAAGGTGAAATTTTGACGATGCTTCCTCCTCATCCTCATCATATGTGTTCACGAATTCCAGGAATTCGCTTACGGTGTTGGCTGCCTCATCGAGATCACCTGAGGGGGACGCATTATCCGATAGCTCAAGACAAGTTTGCAAGGGCATGCTGTCCACCTGCTTGCCGTTTTGCATACAAATTGATATATCCCGAAATGCCATTTCCATATCAGAGTTTGAGTCGCCTGAGTTCAGTTTATTGAATATTTGCTCAAATACAGGCTGCATATTGATCCTGAGCTTTAGATCTGTAGGCTCTTTGCTAGGTTTAAGTGAAAGCCCGTCGTTGTTGGTCATTGAAAATCTGATTTGATTCACCAAAGGATCTCCGTCATCTTCATCAGGAACGATGAAATCATCTGTACGACGGCTAGTCGTAACGCGGATGGAATTGTTCACAACTTTGTTTGTTGGTGCAGCTATGCTAGACCGTGAGGTCCATTTCTGTTGAGAGCTGATAACTTCAGATGCCCATAGAGAAGATACCAGCTCGAGATTTGATCTGAGTAACCATGCTTGATAGAATTTCACGCCTGTTTCCATGAATTCTAGGCCCGCTCCCTCGACGGGGTCTCTTGGTACCAGGTAAGGTGCAGAGTGTATAGAAAGAGTTTCTGCGCTCAATGCCGCTTCCTCGCTTATCGCGGGGGAAAGCCTAAATGCTCCCTCGAAACTCCTCGCGATGTTTCCATCCATGAAAAAGGTATAAGAATTTAATCGTGGATTTTCGCTGGATGTAATAAATACTGTCAAATTTGTAGCAACTTCGTCCTTGGACATTGTTAATTTCATAGACTGATCAGTGGCAGTCCTGTAGTGTCGATGCGAGAGAATAACCTGAACTCCTGACTCCATATTCAGACCATCCTCACCAGCGGGTATTATCTTAAGCCAAAAGATTCGAGTCGTAGTTAAAACAAACAAGTGCCCAAGATCAACAGTACTTCGCTTAACATCCAGAATCCAATCTTTATTCAGTGAAGTATTAAATGAGTGAGAAGGTAGCCGTGGTGACTTGAATTTTGTATCGAAAATTGCAAGATGCCTTCTATTAGCAACTACCATAGTGCTCACGCTACCCACCCAAAGGACTCGGTGCCAGTCACCGACGTCTCCTGGTAGTTTTGTAGGATCCTCGCCAAAGTCATCGTAAATATGGCCCATCTTCCCGGCTACAATTTCGAAAGCCGAGCGTTTCTTTTGTCGGCCTTCCATGTCCCAGGCTCTCCAATGACCTGCGCGATCTACAATCGCAAATTGTCGAGCGTACCAAGGATTAAAAGTGACATCCATATGCTCTTCTAATCCAGACTGTTGGCATGTTAACGTTGCGACGGGATTAGCGTCAAGACAGGATGGAGGGTATGTCGCAGCATGCCCAGCGGGGGGTACAAAAGACTTTGGATATTTTCGAAAGATGGGTCTGAAAATGGTAATCATCGCTGCCTGTCTAACAGCGAACCAGGTACTGAGATACTTTCCATCATCGACTGGGGCGATTTGCAAAATCGTTCCTCCAGTACCAAACCAATGCCCTTCATCTGAGTTAGTAGCACCCATCAAAGATAGTCGAACTCCATCTTTAGAATCCCAGCCGAGTTTTTCTGGGCGAGGCCTAATCAGCTTCAAAACATGACCGGCTTCACCACAAGGCATCGCTATTATGAATACAATTCTAGATTGAAGAGACCCATGATTGATTTCCACAGCTCCTCCAATTGCCATCAATGTACTAGTCTTAGAACGTTTGTATATCGCATCCACGGGATCTTTGGAAAGGTCGGCTGCAAGACTTCCCCCAGGAAACGTTTCGGGTCGCTTCTTTGTGAGCCATTCCGTATGAGCAGCTATCGTCAAGCCTCCTCTTCCATTTTTAGGTATATCTGGAATCGAGGGAGGGATGCAATGCGCGAATGGAAGAAGTTGTTGAAATCGATGAACTGCGCACAATCAATAACCAAAGACTTTGCAACAGTCAAATCTCAAGCTTACTTCTACTCAAATCCTGTGAAAATGACCACTGTCCTTCATTAACATCGTAAGAAAATTCTCCAAAATGACCATGTACCAGGTCAGTCGCCCTGTGGTCAGCCATTGGGTTTTCGCGGACTTCTATTTGCGCAACAATCCCATGCAGTCATTTCGCAGCTTCGCAGAATTATTGAGAAGTAATTGCAGAGAACGAGATTGTGGTGTGAAAGGGAAATTGAAGGTCGGGATTTCTGGCATAAATTCAAAAAGCAAACTTTAGGGTAAGGTAAAGGACAAGATTTTTTTTTTCTTGAAACCGCGTCGGCTCCACTAGTGCGGGACATGGAATCTGATAAAATATTGTATTGGTTTCCTCGACAACGCGCTTATCATGGTATTTCTCCCTCTGTCATCAAATAATCTACACCAAGCCTAACGAGAACTATCGCCACACACACCACTCTGTATATCATTTTGGCTTCAATACAATGTCCACAATGTTTGAACCTTCGCTGTCTACTAGCATGTCCAGCAGCATGACGCGACCACCTTTGTCTTCGGCGGATGCCCCATCAATGGCAGATACTCTTCCAAGTATTAACTTTGGTTTCGATGAATTGCGCGACAGGATGGCGAAGTTTACCGTCAAATTTGATGCTTTCATAGAACACGGACGGAGGCGCGTTTTGGAGGAAAGAAATCAATTCCGAATGAATGTAACCGAATTACTGGGTGAGCGCTCAGAATATCATGTCAGCGCATCCAACTAACACTCAACAGAGGATCAACGTATGAAGAAAAGAGATATCGAAGTTTTGTCATCAAAGAGTAGTACACATCAACAGACGCTGGCAAAGGAAGCCGCAGAAACGGCCGAAATGCAAGCAGCCATCGCATCATTGAGTGCACAACGAGACGCCCAGCTTGCGAACAGAGAAGCCCTAAAAAATCAAATCGCCGAAACACAAAAGGCTATAAATGGACGAGTTGCGGCGCAGAAATCGCACGCTCAATATATCGGCAAACAAGCTCGATTCAATCTACCCGAACTCGATTTTTGGATCTCGAATCTAGGCCTTATGATTGAGGGCGCGGGACAAAATGATCGATTGAAGTTTGTTTTCAATAATTTTGATGATAATGATTATGAAAGAGAGGCTTGGTTTGAACTCGATACATCGAAGAGGGACTATCATATTCCATATTGCAAGCCGAAATTGGAGAAGGAGCAGATTGAAAGGGTGGTGGATAGATTAAATGAGACTCGGGATTTGCGTGTCCTGTTGAAGGGCATGAGAGAATTGTTTGTTGAAGCTGCCAAGAATTAAGGGCGGAGAAGGGAGGAGGTAATCTTGGAGGCATCTCAGTACACGACTAGACTGACTGGTGAAACGACCCTCTTGTAAAAGCAGTAGTATCATCCCAACAACTCACAATATGAATTTCATACATACAGCCGACGCAGAATGCCATACCAACACCAGGATCTCATCTTAACGATCCCCAGAGACCCGAATTCCTTCCCCAAAATACCAGAATCCATCCTAGTCATTGTGAATTTCCCCGCAATCGCAACTCCACCACAACCAACGCGCCCACCAAACACAAACACCACCAACGAAAAATGGCAGACCCATCCCAAAGACCTGATAAAGCGACCAATGCAGCACAGGCCCGACAAGTCATTGATGTTTTCCATGAGATTTCTACGCTGCTTGTAGGTTTTTGCTGCTTTGTTTCATGTTGCTTTGCTCTGCTTTGCCGTGCCCTTTCTGGTGGGAGAGAGCAGGGAAGATGAATGGAGAGAGAATGTTAGATAGAGGAGTGGAGAAGACCAAGGGAAATACAATTGCTAACGCGCAAATAGAACGCGGAACTCGATCGCGGAACCCTGAGTATATGTATAAGTCTCATTGAGAATGGTGTGAACCCGGAGGCGCTTGCTGTGAGTAATTTTTTCTTTCTTTTTTTCATCTCGGAGCGTTTGTAGGCGGTGGAGTCGAATTGAGGGATTGAGAGGGCGAAGTGCGAAGGGCAGTGGTAGTAGAGTAGAGTAGAAGCTAACGGACAACCTGCGAAACAGACAGTTGTTAGGGAATTAAGAAAAGATGCGGATGAAGTGAGAAGACAGATTGCTGATGGAGGTGTTGGGGAGAGGAAATGAATGGACACAAGATGGGAATGAATAAGGATGGAAATGGGGCTCAATTGCGGAGTAGGGTCATGGGCAGTGTTCATGGCACGAGTTACTGAAGAGGCTCGGTGTGTTTTGATACAAGGTGTTTGGGAGATATACCGGGGCGTTCTTGGAGATGGGATTGATGATATTAGGCTCTGGCGCTCAAGAGTTGTTCTAGTAATACATGTCTCTGGCATTTGCTCCATCATTTCCAGGGCCCATTCCTCAAAGGAGAGTCTCGCTAGCATCGCGGAGTGAATCTATTCAAGTATGGCCCTGAATTGACCAGGAGCAAATGACATGAGAGTAATGAGACAATCAAGATGAACAATCAAAAGAATGGTATTTTCAATAATCCTAAATAACTACAAGAGTCAAACATATACCAACCCCCTTCCCTACCCATGCCCAGAATAATATACAGTGCGCCTTCATACCCTCCAATATCTTGTCAAACAATGCTGCAGGCGCTATAATCAACGCCAAAAAATGCTACCTTTTCCCGTTACCAATCCATGCAGGTATCAACGATGTCCAAAAATAGCGAAAGGTTCCTCTTCACCGTCATCATCTTCTTCATAATCATTCCCAGATTCCGAGTCGGTGGAATCGTCTTCATATTCAATATCATTATCATCTTGTGCGTCTGCATCATATGCCTCTGGCAAGTCTCTGGCGCTTCGTGGTTCGTCTCTTCCCCAGAAATCTAGATCATCCTCATCTCCTGAGCTATCACTTTCGCCGCCACCCGCTGGCTGGTTTGCGAATAACCCCAATCCTCGAGCAGGCGATACCGATCTTCCCATTCGAGATGGTACAGGGTAAGGAGAAAATGGACCAGATTCTCCTTGTGATGAAGGGGAGGGTATGTGGGAAGAATGTCTACGATTCCTCGGAACACCGGGAATCAAATATGTGGATGAAGACATTTCTCGAGGTTCCTGACTCGTTGGCATGTCGTTCTGTGTCTCTCCTGTTCCAATAGCCGGCGTATCCACTTCTGGGTCACTCAGTATTGACAGCTGAGCTGTATTGTAGGAGTCACAAATAGCACATTTAAGTCCCAGCCAGTGATATTTGACTGCACTCTTAGCATGACAATCGTTACAAGAAACCATAGCCAAAGTATTTCGGAATTGAGGCGGCATTGGCTGATTATCAATAGTTCGATCCAGATTCCGAAATTGAGTCTCCATCCCCACCACACTCTTGCTACAAATTGGGCACTTGTACGAAGTTTGCATATGCTCGGTATAGCAAGCCGAGTGAATGCTGTGACCACAGATCATAAACACAACAGGTTTTGGTGACGTAAACATATAGTCTCCACAAATAGGACAATCGCAGTCAGAGACCCTTTCGATGCATTTGTGATCGTCCATAAGAGACATAGACATACACACGCCGCAAGTCTGTTGGTACTGTAAGTGGAATGCAAATCAATTAGTTCGCTTGGATGTACTTTACCTTGCAATGGAAGAAATCCTTGCCCAGACCGCGACCCTTTCTGCATATTCCACAATCATTGCAATGATAAATGCTTTTTTTGGGGTCATTGTCCCACAACTTACACACGCCGCAATAGTACCAGGCAGTCCTTTCCCCACATTCGACACAAAATTCCCCTGCTCGTTGAGCGCACCCACATATCATACATAGCATGTTTTTGGTATCATGACGGATTAAGATATGGTCCTCGACTTCGTCATGACACAGTCGGCATGTGTACCATCGATCACATGTGGAGCACTGTAACTTGACATTCCTCTTGTAATGCTTACATCCGAGTTTAGGTATGGAGTCCTCTGTGTTCTCAGATTCTTCGCTCTCATCATCAACTTCCGGAGGATCAAGGGGGGCATAGGTCCTCATCAAGTCGCCTGGAGAGAGGTGAAAGGTATGGATTTCAGTTGCCGGTGCTGGATCCAAAGCACCATTCATCTGCCAAATGAAAGAACTCAATGAGCCTGGAGTCACAGGTCTCTCCTGACTAATAGTTTTATCTGAGGCCGTAGTTGGTACATAGTTCTTCGCATTGAATAATTCATGGGCTTCAGTGTAGCCTTGGGTCAAGAGTTGATGCATCAACAATGCCTTCTGTTCTGTAGGAGTATCCATAGCTTGTATATATTTGATGCGCTGTCGAAGAGCGCCCATGCCGTCGTCCGCAGGAAGAGCACTACCACCTGTATCAAGGCCCATCGAAGCTGGGGCAGAATTTTGTCTTGAATTTTGAGATGAAGCTTCGGCGGAGCTGATATGTAAACCCAGAACATTGAGAGAAGTACTGGCAGATAACTCTTCTGTGATATTTCCAGGAGTCCGGGATATGGTGCCGAATGAAGAATTATCAGACATATTGCTACCGGCTTGACTCATGTTCGACTGTATATCAGAGTGTGCCAACGGACGAATCTGGTTCCGGCCAACCTCATGTTGAAAAGGATGAGTATCGCCCGAGGGATTTGATGAGCTCGGCATTATATTATCGACGCCTACATGTTCTTTTGTATCTGGCAGATCCATAACTGTTTCTCCTTCGATCGCATCATCTACCACAATCTCATCAACTTCATTGTTATTTCCTGGAATAGGGTGTGGGGTTGATGGATCGTTCGAGTCGTGGTCGTTGGTATGAATAGCTATAGGTGCTTCGGAGCGAGAGAACCGCCTGGCCTGTCTCAGAACTGGATTGATCAGAAAGTCGGACACAAGAGAGCTCATTTAGTGAGCATTTGCTTTATATAAAAATGAGGTTCTTGGTATTGATTTTGTGGAAGAATTTGATGTACAAGTTTGAAAGTCAATTAATGAATCTACTGTACTGTTGGCTGTCACTTTGGAGGCAAGTCCAATGACGCGCTACTCGGAATCATCCGAATGAGAATTTTCACATGCGAATCAGTTGTTGGTTGATTCCTGTTCGTATTTTGAATTTCATCGAAAAGTCAAAACAAGTACAGCATGCCATCAACACGAAAAGATCATATACACGCATATCGAAATCTTTACCGAGCTCTATTGCATGCCGTGCAATATGCAAAACCAGCACGATACATGGGAAGAAACATACTGAGAGAAGAGTTCCGCAAAGCGGACCCGGCAACGTTCGATCCAGTACGAATTGACAATACCATTGCATTTCTTAATCTGGCAACCAAAGAAACTGGTCTTGAGCATAAGTTGGTCAAGAACCTGCTGCGAGTAAAGTATGAGCGGGGAATTCAATGGAAAGAGTAAACCAACCTTCAATCATATGATGCTGATTACAATACAGTGCTAATACCTTCGCAGGCAACTTAGGGATACGGCTCCCATGCAGGCACATCTGCGGCAGCATAGCATGACCCATTACGACAAAACTATTGGGATGCTCAATGAAAGTATGGGCCTGTGTCTACGCTGAGAGCGTGCCCAATAGAGGCGAAAATACAAAGTAACACGGGGAATTGGAGGGATTTTGAAAATGGGTCAACACATGGCCTAGTCATAGGGAGAACGACTGCCATATGCTATCTGTCTATTCCTACCGATAGTTGGAGATGGTACCTGTGGAAGAGCTCCGCAAGCTAGATCTGAAAGTTGCCAGTATAAGCCTTTGCTCACGCCTCCACACCTATTTTATAGCAATGATGCACGACGAATGATATTGATGAGATGGTTTCAGATGACTACGATCAATAGGCTGATTGTCTACGAGGTAGCACTTCAACAGTTCCAGCCGAAGTTCCACTGGACATCGGCCCTCTCCACTGGCCGATAGCTACCGAAGTGCGGGATTGATAAAAACCCCAAACCGTATATATGTATAGTAGAGTTTCTTCATCTTGGAGTAGCTGGTGGTGATGTTCATCCCCCTGTCATCCCCATCTGCATGCCTATGAACGCCCATTCGTGTTCCCTTGTTGAAAAGGTTAATGGTGATATATCTCTGCGGGGCTTGTCCAACCTATCCAATCTAGCTGCCCTGCCCTATCTTCTTCCCATTCCTTTCAATTGGTGATGCGTCAAGTGGGGAGAACGACTGGAGGTTCTTTGTTTGAAACGACGCGATCACCGTGGTAGGTTTCCTTTCTTGATGTAGCTCTTGAACGGATGAATCGATGAATAATACTTCGTATGTGGTGGGTGTTTATTTTTGTCGACTCCACCCGTACTACGTGCTGAATTCCTTCCATATTGGATCCATCCGTGTTTAGCGAATCTCTGCCTCCAAAGTCGAAAGCAAAGTTCAATCAAGAAGTGATTTGCGTCAAACGAAAGCCAACTTCCAAGCCCACCACATCATTTGAATGAAGCCGTTTCCCCAAGTCGAATAACTGTGACGCCCGTAGTTGGCTCAATCCTCTTCTTGTGTTACAGTACCAGTATCCGTCCCGTACCTCGCTTTCTCCATACATATCATCATTATATATCTCGCAACCCCGCCTTCTCAGAATTCACCTTTTCCCCCAGATCATCTATCTTTTTCGGCTGCAACTTTCGCAACTGAATTCTTCCGCTCGATTCTATAATCGACAGAAGACTCATGGACGATCATTGGTATCTGCCCTTATCGCGATCGCGTTGAGGACTCTGGTCGATTGACCACTGTCTTCCAGCGCCCGCCACGAACAATAACCTGCCATTATGCCGATTAAGCCTGGTCAACATGATGTGATCAACCAACAACAGCTACTACTCTATCCTCAAGAAAGATCGAAAGCACAGAAGAGATGGGTGAAGCGATATCGAACAGAAGTTGCTGCGTCTGTCAGCAGTATTTGTTCTACTTTCTGCGCAGTAAGTTCTCATCATAAAGATCATTTTATTGGCTTGGCGCCTGTTGACTTCATTGCAGTTTCCATTGGATTCAGTGAAGACGCGAATGCAAACCTACAAATACAAGAACTTCACGGATTGCGTCCGGCATACATATCAAACCGAGAAATTACGAGGATTCTTTCGAGGGGTTGCGGCGCCTTTAGCTTCAGTGACTCTGGTCCGAACAATATCTTTCTCAGTTTATCAGCGGTCTAAATACACATACGCAGCTTGGTTCAAGAGGAATTTCGACATTGATCCCTTAGTGCATATCAACACATATGGGACACATCCTACATTTTCAACTATTGCTTGTTTTGGGGCTGCTGGCGCCACTGCGGGTTCTTTCATAACGCTTGTAGCTTGTGGGTTGATAGGCCCAGTCTATTGGCTTTTGCTCCAACTTCTGACAATTTCTAGGCCCCTTCGAATTGACCAAACTCAGTGCTCAAGTATCGGTACTAATGGCTGCGAAACGACAATCGAGCCTTTCCGATCCTGTGAGAAATTCCAATATGCACAACGCAACCGCAGCAAGCTACAAAGATAAGGGAACATTCAACACCGCTATGAATATTATCAAGCATCGTGGGGTGTCTGGACTCTATTCAGGGTTCAACCTTCATCTTCGTGAGTATTTTTCTCATTAATGTTCTTATCATAAGCTAATCTCGCCTTATATAGTTCGGGATACGCTAGGAACTGCTATTTACTTCATGACATACGAAAGTTGCAAGCAACTCCTGACCACATACACAGGAGAACGAGGGTCAACAAATCCCTTTGCTGTCGTTGTGGCCGGAGGTTTCTGCGGTATAGCAAGCTGGGCACTGATTGTATGTAGAAACCCATCATCTTGTTTAACTTAGCCAAGCAACTGACTCGTGATAGTACCCAATTGACTCCGCCAAAAGCATTTACCAACGAAATTGCCTAACCTGCTGCAAAGGCGAGACTGTTCAAAAGGCCCCAAAGATTCGATTTTTCGATAAGACAATGTACCGAGGCTTGGGTGTGTCCATGGGTAGATCATGCGTTGTAAATTCCATATTCTTCTCGGCGTTCGAATGTAAGTGAATTCTGTTGATTTTCGAGCAACCAAGGCTAACAGCATATTAGTTATCAAGAAGAACATCAATTCGCTTCCGGATTGATCTGAAGGTTTTGTAAATATTTTCTTGCATGGAACTTTGGCGATGCAGAAGCAATAGGGGAAATGGAGTTCGTAAAGGAGCATATGGCTAGGGTCTGTTCTGCATGGAAAAAGGGGAAGTGCCTGAGTTTTTGAGTTTGGTATGAAGAAGGGTTGCTAAGCAAATGGATGGCAATGTTAGGAGATCGGATGAAGGTTCATGGATTCGACCACCTACCTAGGTAGTCATAGGTACCGTAGATAAATTAACAGCGAATACCTCCAAGGGATCTACTACCTACTAGGTATCCTGAAGTTAAAGGTTGATGAAAATGTTTAACAGTATATATCGGGATATATATCAATTAGCTAGTTTTAGCAAGATTTATGAAGTAGGGTTATACACCAACAGCACTGACTCGAGTGATTAGGTAATAGTATTTTACCTACGTGCACGCTTACACCTGCTAGCGTTTTGCGCCAACACAAGACTTCTCATTCTTCTTCTTCTCATCTCCATCATTTCGTTGACACCTTTCCATTTTTAATACTTGGAACGCTTGAAAATTTGGATGCATTGTTACGACGTATTGTGATTCTCTATTTTTCTTTTTCTCATCACGCATAACCTGCTGGTATAACTTTGAGAGGATTTTTATCGTGCCCTGCCAGCGCTATTGCGCACTAATCTCTTTCTTTCAATAGGTCATTGAATTCTTATGGTAAGTCAAGGATAATAATCGATATGGTGGGTAGAAGAAAAAAGGCCCTCCAGGCAAAGGGAGTGGTCCACAAAACTGCACAGAAAGGAGCTCGAGAGGTCCAAAAGACTCAAAAGATTCGATCGGCTCGAGCTGGTAAGGAAGATCGTCGTGCTGCAAAGTTGGAACGTCGGAAGAAAGAGAAGAAATCATATACTGCACAAGATTGGGCAGAACCTGCCCCGGATCATTTAGTTGCCAAGTTAGATCTTCCAAAGCACAGTTCTAAGTATCAATCATATTTCGAATTTGCAGAGAATAAGGAAAAGAAGAAGAAGCTGGAGTTTCAGGTATTTTATTTTGCACCGTGTTCTTTGCCAGGTTGACTTACGATTAGGTTACAAATGATCCAAATCCTCCACCTGGATTCACCTATGTTCCTATTGGGGATCCGACTTTGACAAATGCTTGCAAAGAATTATCGCGAGAACAGAATGCTATGATCTTTATTGTCTCTGTAAGTTTGATGGAAGAATCTCTTCGTACTTGATGCAATGCTACATTCTGACTCCATAACCCCCTACAGCGCTCGAAAGAGGACAACTCCAAGATTTCAGAACATGTTTTTCGAACAGGATATCACTTTCGAGAGGTCATCGTGGATGAGGCACGCAAGATTGTCGGTGACACGGTTATTTCGAACACTGCCCATGGTTTGATTGAGCCAATACCAGAATCTCAAGAGGAAATAAACAAACAGGCCGATGATGCGATACGAGATCTTTTTCCAAGAATCCCAAACACCGATCGACAGAGAATCATCGAGCATGCTTTTCAAAAGGGTCTTAAATTTCATGGAGAACCTACGGTCGGCCTACAGGCTGACCTTCCTTTAGCACGTCGAGTTCAGCTCGCCGTTCTTGCCCATATTCGTCACACCCATACTAGATATGACAAATTACTCAGGGAAACAAGTTGGATCAATGCACGAAAGGTAGTCGAGCCGGTGTGCTTGGATGTGCTCGTCAAATGGCGAGGAGACGAGGAAACTGGGCGTGATCAAATGGACGAGATCTTACGAGAAGTTGTCATCATCACGGATTCGGATGATTCCGATGATGATTCCAATGAGGAGGATGATTCGGAAGGGGAAGGGGAGGGAGAAGAGGTTTCCACTGAATCCGCTGCTTTGGCCCTTCACGATGGTACACAAAGTCAGCAGCCTTCGGGACTTGAGCACAATTCATATGCGAATGGCGCCGGCTACTCAGATTTCGTTTCTTCTCATACAAGGTCTAAAGTAAGGCCAAATGAAGGATCGAGGAAACCTCAGCCTCGCTTCAAGCGATATCAAGCTGCTTGGGATGAAGCTTTAAACCGCAGTCAAAATACTGCTAATGAACCTGATGGGGCAAGTAAACAAGGATACGAGGCAAGTATGAGACCTGCTCAATATAATGATCCACAATATCAAGAAAGGCGTCGACATCAAGTACCAATCACTGTATCACGTTCAAATATAGGCCCAGAGTACCTCTCCCATAACGCAGAATCTCGACTTAGCATTCCGCCCGAACATCAAGTAGGTTCAATTTTGGCATGGGGATAGAATAAAGTTTCACTACTAATATTTACAGATTCGCCATTACTACACACAAGAGCGCCCACCTTCTAGGACATTAATACGCAGAGATGAGGTAACAGTAAGACCCTTGCATGACCGCCCAGCTTTTCATCCTCCACATCTTAATTCAGCTCCACCAGTGAGCAGAGAGCCGAGATCTCAAGTAGTCATTGGAGCCTCCCCGACAAGATCTGGATTTCAAGATATGCTTGCTTTATCCATTGAAGAACAAAATGATAGTATAAACATTCCACCCCGTTTGGATCGAGATGCTGTTGTTGGCGATCAAGGTCATCACCAAGCGTTATTCCCACGACGTGTGATTGAAAGGAGTAGACCGTCGCCCGGACTCCGAGAAGTCATTATCATTGATGATGATGACAGTCCGTTTGCTAGACGCCGTCGTGTGATTGAAGATGATTATGGTCGGTTTAGACCCTATCCTACCCGGGAGCAGCATGGCCGTGCCACTCCAAATTTCCCTACTAGGGACGCTTATCGGCGTCCCATTGCATTGTCCAGACACACTGAAGGTTTGTCAACGAATTTGCCATTAGCATCTTCAAGACCTGTGCTCTCAGAACGAGTGCCTATCTATGAGGTGTCCGATCTCAGACCACATGAAATGCACTCAGATCTACCTAGGCGAGAAGATGAGAGAATATCTTACCGGCGGCAACCTGTCCCCATTTTGAGGAGAGAGATGGCTGCGCCGCGTCCTTATTTGATAAATTCTGATGAGACATGTGATCCGCAGCGAGTGGCTAGTGATAATATGAGAATAGTTGAGCGTGATCAGTTTGTGCGAAAAGAACAAGTTGAACCTAGTCAGAGGTATTACCTTGAAAGACCAGCGTCTCCTGATCAACCAGCTTCCAGAAGAATTTCTCGTTCTCAAAATATGGATGGTCCTGCAGACCAAGCTTTCATCCAACGTTTCTCTCAATCTGGGCTTGAACCCTCCTCTTTTCGACCAGAAGATGGTCCTGTTTCTTATCAGAGGTTTATTCCAAATGTTCATCGTCAAGCCGACGAGCCAGATCAAGTAGCCCGGCCATTCACCGTTATGCGCCCTGTGCAAGCAAGATCTCCAATCCGCTATTCAGATAGGCCAGAGTGAGTGGGCTTGAACAATCAATACTGACTTTCAAGTTGCTAACTTTTTTAATTTTAGAATACCCGGAGGAAGATCTGGTCCCCCAATATACTATGAGAGGCATGATCCGTATACTTCTGAGCGACATATGTCACATAATACCATGCAGGTTTCGGCACCGCCAGACGCCAATGTTCCGCCATATACTCGAATTATGCAACCTAGCCGTCAATTTATTACTTTGAATTAATCTTCACGAAATGAGGCGTATTGATATGGGAGCAGGCGAGCTTCTGACGCTCCAGGTGCTTATGTTTTGAAAATTCCGGTGTATCTCACACTGTGGGGAGTTGGTGCACACCACATCTTCACAGGCGAATGATGGGTTTGATTTCTCGGACAATGAAAAGGGTATTAGACGTTAATATTTTGCATTGCCGGTTGTATGGACATGCATAAGCGTGGAGGATGGGATTTGTATGAAGGAGTAAACCTTCGCATTGGGACGGCGTTACACCCATACTATACCATGAGGGGTCAGCGTTATGATGCATGTACGAAGATAACTGTATTTATTTCTTCCACAATGCTCATCAATAAATACTAAATACATATCTACATTTGGTGATTTTCAAAGAACGTAAAAATATGGTCCGGGTATCCAATGAACAATGCTCGTATAACTCCTGCAAATGCCCAATAAACCAAGGCTCCTATGCAAGCATTGCAACCTGCTGTTCTTCGCGCTCACGCTGTCTTGCTCTTGCCCTATCTTTACTTGAAAGTTCTGATCTCGGCACATCAGGCAACGAGTCTTTCAATGGTAGTCCCGCCGCCGCGGGAACTTCGGGTAGTGGAACACCTGCAACTTCTGCTTCCAGGGCAGCCAGCTCGTCCTCTACCTCATCTTCATCCTGATTTGACATCATTCCACCCAACATATCGCTCACCTCCTACACAAGTACAAGTCAGTAAATTAACCACTCATCGCACGATATACTACTTGCCTGTTGATAAGCAATAGCATCCGCCGTTTCTCCCATCAACTTCTCCACATGATCAAGCCCTCCCATTTCCTTATGTATTTGGTTTAGCACATTCGTGCCTTGCTGTAATCCAAATACAACATCCTTTTGTACCAGCGCAAACTCCACACTACTCGTCAGTTTCTCCAATTGCTCGAGTTGCGCATCGGTCTTTGCCAGCAAGGATTCTTGATACTTTTTCCTTCGCAAAGCTAGCAGAGCTCGCTTCTTGTCCCCTTTCGATAACATCTCTCTGGCAATGGCGGTTTCACGGTCGGTCAGTACAGTTATACGCCGTTGGTATTGGTGAAGCTTGTCCCTCTGGTTCTTCATGTCCAAGATGGCTCTGAAGTGGATGAGTTAGTGGCTTTAGAGGTATGAAACAGTTGAAGAGCCTCATACTTATCCTGAGCGGATATCTTATGAGTACTGGGAGCATTCCCCATTGTTGATATACGTTATGTTATAACTGCGATCAAAATAACTGCTTGATCGCAGTTGGAGACCCATTCCGTGGTATGAGATCCTTGGGGGTCGGCGTCATTGGCGGCTGGCGCTGATAAGCGATAGGCGATAAGAATTGTTATCCAATGTGGGACTTACCGCTTTTGGATCAATATAACAAATTTTTTTTTCTTCAGGCGATTAAATAATTTGAAGATTGTGAACAACCTTGAATACGTCTTACTCCAGGCTGTTTAAGTGATTCTACGATGATTTCTCGAGGTGGAAGGCCAACTTTGAGTCAAGGTTTGGACAGGGAGGTATGGATTGTCTACGGCACAAAGATAAACTCGAATCGCTCATTTGCTAAACTTGATGCAGATATATAACATTGTAAAGAAATTGGCAGATGATCAGGCACAGAGTCTGAAGGGACCAAGCCGTCTTACGATCTCTATTGTTTATGATCATATCAAAAGTTCCAATTCAAGCCTGAGAAGGAGATCCAAAAAACTACTGGAAGACTCAATTGATAGAGTGTTGTTGGTGTTGAAGGAAGAACAAGATGATAGTGATTCCGTAGACGGGGATTTTGAAGGATTGGAGGGAGCGGCACCACCACCAAAGGTATACACGTCCGCGAGATGCTCATCTAACTTTACTGACGTGGTTAGGAACATAACATAATGAATAGAAATATTACTAAACTTTGGGCAAAACCTGCATCATCACCTACAATGAGTCCTTTGAACAGTACTCCTTCTGCGAGCGGAGCTGTCACTGTCACTCCCGTAGCCCTAATGCAAACTAACCTCAACGGTAGTGGAGAAGTCGAATCACCTATGAAACCAGATCGACAAGCAAACGGCGAACCAAAATCTAAACGACGGAAAGCAGAACGAGAAGTCAGGAAGGAGGCCGATAGAGCACCACCTACAGATATTTCGTTGGAGAATCTGGGGGGGGTAGATAATGTCATTGAAGAATTGAACGAGCTTGTGGCGATGCCAATGCTATATCCGGAAACATATATAAGGACTGGAATTCAACCACCTCGAGGAGTTCTCCTCCATGGACCACCTGGTTGTGGTAAAACGATGATCGCAAACGCTTTTGCCGCTGAAATAGGAGTGTCATTCATACCAATTTCTGCACCATCTTTAGTAGCTGGTATGTCGGGAGAATCAGAAAAGAAAATTAGGGATCTTTTCGACGAAGCAAAACGTATGGCACCTTGTCTAGTTTTCATCGACGAAATTGATGTTATAATGGGAAAACGTGAAAGTGCTCAAAGAGAAATGGAAAAACGAATTGTCGCTCAAATGCTCACATCCATGGATGATATGGCTTTGGAGAAAACTGGCGGGAAACCTGTGATTATTATTGCTGCTACAAATCGACCTGATACTCTTGACCCTGCTCTTCGAAGAGCAGGTCGTTTCAATAAGGAAATTAATTTGGGGGTTCCTAACGAAGCTGCTCGAGAGAAGATTCTTCGCGCTCTTACCCAAAAGCTTACTTTAACTGACGATTTCAACTTTCACGCTTTGGCAAAGATGACTCCAGGATTTGTGGGTGCTGATTTGAACGATGTTGTATCGGTTGCAGGCACAGAAGCCATGAAGCGTATGATGGCAGTCCTAAAACAGCGAACTGCGGCTACCATGGAACTCGATACTCCACTACCCAGTGCTACATCCATGGAGCTTGACACTCCAACATTAAAAGATAGCACCTCAGAAGCTCTTCTTGTTCTGAGATCTTTAGTCGCAAATGCTGGAGAATCAGCTCCTGATGGCGACTTCTCCATAAAATATAGCGATTTCCTTGCCGCTATCCCTAAAGTTCAGCCATCAGCTAAAAGAGAGGGCTTTGCAACGATTCCAGATACCACATGGGCTCATATTGGTGCTTTACACGAGGTGCGAGAGCAACTCGAAATGGCTATTGTCGAGCCGATCAAACGGCCCGAATCTTTTGCTCGCGTTGGTATCACGGCACCAACAGGAGTTTTGCTTTGGGGGCCCCCTGGATGTGGCAAAACCCTTCTCGCCAAAGCTGTCGCCAATGAATCAAAGGCCAATTTTATCTCTGTCAAAGGCCCCGAACTTCTCAACAAATATGTGGGAGAATCTGAGAGGGCTGTTAGACAAGTCTTTGAGCGCGCTAGATCATCCGTACCGTGTATCCTCTTCTTTGATGAACTGGATGCGTTGGTTCCAAAGCGTGAAGACTCTTTGTCAGAAGCTAGTAGCAAAGTTGTCAACACTCTCCTAACAGAGCTGGATGGTCTAAGCAACAGAGCTGGCATTTACGTTGTAGGTGCCACCAACCGACCTGACATGATCGATCCTGCTATGCTTCGCCCAGGTCGTCTTGGGACATCAGTCTTTATCGACCTCCCATCTCCAGATGAACGTGTGGAGATTCTCAAGGCTCTCTACCGAAAGGCACTGCCATTCGCCCGCGCGCAAGAAATTGAGGCACTGGGTCCAGTAGCGAGAGATGAGAGATGCAATGGCTATAGCGGAGCTGACTTGGGCAACCTACATCAGGCTGCTGCGGTGGCGGCGTTGAAGAGAGAGATGGGTATGGTAGCACAGGGACAGGTGACGAGAGAGGATGATTTGAAGATTGGAGTGGCGGATTGGGAGGTTGCCTTGGGGAAGATTAAGGCGAGTGTTAAAGATGCAGGGAAGTATAGGAGGTTGAGGGATAGAGGGATGTAGAAGATAGATTCCATTAAGGAATATTCGTGATATTGAGACCAATTACAAGACTCTTATGCATCAGCGTAACGAAATATAGATTGACATTACTCTACTCTACTCTGTATATACAGTAACAACAGTTCGAGTTCCAAATAGAGTTTCCAGGAATGGCCCGTGCATGGTACATAACCAACTTTATCTTATCACCTACCACCGGTACCTTCTCCCCATGCTTTGATGCTTTTCATTACATATACTACTCGAGTACTTGCTTGTCCCACGATTACACGATCCTTCGATGAACTGCATCTCGGCACGCTCGTTTCATACGTCACCTCACATTCACCCCTCGTCCATCAGCCCTGGGAGCTTCGCCGTTGTCCTTCTTCCCTTCCATGCATCTATCTATCTATCTGTCGGTCTGCCTCCTCCTCGTCGATCACCGTGATGGAACTGTTGGAACTTGGGATTTAAGTTAGACTCTTCCCTTTCCCGACGAACCAAACGAAACGAAGACGCATCGCATCGCATCGCATCCGACATGTCTACCACCACACTCGAGTCCATCCCGCCCCCTGCACCTCCACCATGTCTCCCGCCAAACTTCACATTCTCTCCCTCGACCTTGTATCTTTTCCTGGCCGATATCGGTCATGAATCTTTCTGTGAGTGGTTTATTTATTTGTTGGCTTCTTTTGATTTTTTTGATTTATTTTTTTGATTTTTTCACGTTTCGGACGGTAGTGTTGCGGGATTGTAGGACTGTAGAGTTGTAGGACTGATTGTAGGTGGAGAAGAAGAAGGAGCAAGCCTGGGGTGGATAGATGGTACTAATTCCCTTCTCTGATCATATAGTCCACTGGGGCTACCTCCTTACATCCCCTCCTCCCCCCGCGACCAGCACCCCCTTTCTCGCTCCTGTGACTGGCACGATCTGTATGTCTTTCCTCCCTTCCTCCCTTCCCCTTCCCCTCTCCCCTGCCTCATCCCACACCCTCCCCCCAACCCAAATCCAAACCAACCCCCTTTAACATCACCCCCCACCCTAGTCCACATAACCAACCCCCTAGGCCCCTACACCTACCAAACCCACACGCTCCCCCTAGCCCACCTCACAAAATTCATCCCCACCCTCCTCTTCCTTCTCAAACTCTGTCCCATCGACACCATCCTCCACCCGGCACTCAGAGCGCGTCTCGGGGTGCTCGGCTTGCAAGCCCAACTGAGGAGCTTAGAGACGATCTCTCCTCCCAGTCTCCCTCCCAATCCCAAAGGAGAAGAAGAGGGGCTGCGAGCAAGCGAGGAAGTGGATGTCGAAGTGTCGGTGTTGGTATCAGATGAGCGCGTCAAAGATGAGGGTGGAGAGGAAGGAGCAGAGGCAGAGGCAGTGGCAGCGGCAGAGGGAAATGAGATTACTTGCAGGACATGGATTAAATCTACCCTCCACATCTTAGATGAAGAAGGATATATAACGTTCCCGGAAACGATTGGCCCCAAGATCGTCGTGGATAGTATTGAGGCGGAGGCTGTGGCGGGCGCGGGGTGGAATAAAATGAGGGGCACGGTGGGGTGGGAGCGGAGTGCGTGGCTTGGAGATTAAAGGCATGGGGTGGGAAGGGGATGGATACGGCATTGAATACTTGGACTATATCTGTAACTATTGCAATGAATGGGCATCACTGCGCTTGTTCATCATTATTCATCTCTCATATATCCAGTTTTCACCGTCACTTACTCTGGCACCATATCTCACGCATATTACATGAGGTAATCCACGGTACATCAACGCAATATCATTCATTCTATTCAAAATATACCTACAGACTAAAGAATCGTTAGCATTCAAATTCATCAATCTCCTCCCACTACATATCCAACTCCCCATCCCAGTCCACCCATCATGCCCATATATTCAACAATCCTTAAAAACAATCTCCAAACCACGCTTGGACATTCAGCCCCCACAAGGCAGAATACATCCCAGTCAAGATATCAAACCCCTTTTCCCAAATGTGTAGATTCAAGGGGTCATAGCAACATAAAAAGGCACCTCTCTTCCCTCTCTCCTCCTTATCATTTTCATTGGGAATCCGAGCCCATATTCGTGCCCAGCGTGGTATCTAAAAGTCAAGTCAAGCAACGCAAAACAATCCCCGAAAAACATATTGACAGATGAACAAATGAATTTCATTTCAATATGTGAACGGTCCATAAAAGAGACTGAAGAATTTTTGAAAGCTCTTTTTCTGCCAAAGCAAATGGTTGTCAATCTCCCGAAATAAAAAATACCGTAGAAGTGGTTTTGATGAAGGTTGAAAGATAAACGTTATGTTATAGAATAAATATTCAAAAATGGAAGTATTAAAACCCAGCAGTGCTCTTCTTTCGTCTTCCGAAGAATCGGCTTGCGAACTTGGTCTCTTCCTTTGCGTGAACGGATTGTTTGGGTTCTATGGATGGTGGTGATTCTGAGTTTCGCAAAAAGTTTGCAAGTTCGGTTGTCTGAGATACGAATTTTACGGGAACAGGTTCGCGAGAATTGGTTGCCTTTGGGGGTTCGGGTTGTTGAGAGTAGTTTCCATAACCGCCACCAACATCGGAAGCATTAAATTGAGAATTGCTCGTGCCAAAAGGGGTATACTTCGTGGGTATTGTACGGGATGTCGCAGAATTCGATAACTTAGGCTGCTGAACTTGAGAAGTTGAGCCACTTCGAGTGAAACGTGAAGAAAAGCTTGCCTTCTTCTTGGGCGGTTTAGAAACTTCGACGAAAACAGAGGTCATCTTGGGGGAAGGTGGTGGAGATACGTTTCGGAGGAAGTCGGCCAATGACTCTTCTTTTATGGGCGCCGGTCTGGATGGAGGCTCAAGCTCATCGTTTTCTTCATCACTAAAGTCAATCGCATATGGATCCCTCGGCCTTCTTGTTTTTCGTTTCGGCATCATATCTTCATCTCCATCATCATCATCATCGAAATTCAAAGTACTAGGCGTAGACTTGTCGGCCCTAATAGAGTTGTTCAAGAGCCCAGTCTGCGAGGTGACTGACGAATGATTTGTGGACGCCTGGGTAGAGGCTTGACTGTATCTGCCATCAGGGAGAGATGCATCTATAGCTTTTCCACCGGCGAAATGGGACATTTGATCAGAATCCATGGTAGATCTGAATGGAGCAACGGTTCTTGGTATACGGTGACTTCCAATTTCGTCAGGGCCGGCTCTTACAAAGTCAATGAGATCGGTAATAGAGTCTTTGCCTACGGTGGCATCGCGAGGTTGTAATTTATTCAGCCTGCCCGATCGACCTGCGGCTGACGCTGAGCGTGTGGGAAGGGCGGCAACAGGATTCACACGAGGTATTGAGCTACTAAAGTTCCTCGGAATTCCATTGGTTCCTTTGTGGGAATTGCCTCCAGTCAAAGGTCTAGTGATCTCACTAGCGGCACTTGAAGATGTTCGCGAGTGAACTTCTTCCTTGTAAGAAATCGCAGGACCTGTAGATCGTATGAAGTCGGAGAAATCCCCAAGTGAATCTCGATCCACTCTCGCATCTCTTGGTTGTGGGACACTGGGTCGAACTCGACTATTGTTTGCCGAAGGGCGACTGGAAGCTTTCAAAGAAATATTTCTTGGACTATCACTTGGTGGATGGGAGTGCAATCCAGTATGCTTGCTCACTGATGATGAATGCGTACGGCTGGGCGCAGATCGAGGAACAGGGATGGCGTTCATACTCAACGGAGAATCTGGGCTTTCAATAGCCCGCATATTCTGCGGTGTTAGTGTGTATTGAAGGGTCTCATCTCCTCGGATTAATTCGTCAAATGATTTGGCATCTCCTACACTACTCATCGCTGAAACACCGCTTTCTTCGGATACTCGTCGTTGTTTGATATGAGGGAAAGAAGGTGAGCTAGGGTTGATTGTGTAAGTTGGGCGAAGCACTTTAGACTGTGTTTCAGGTGTGGCCTTGCGTGATGATACTTCCTCGCCTACAGGGCGTGAAGACGAATTACGGCGCAGCGAGGAGGGATGAGGGATGGTCTTGGAAGTTTCTGGAGAGCCGCTCTCATTCAAAATGCGTAGTATCGGTAAGCTCTCGTTCACTGGATTGCCCCCTGTACGAGAAGTAGACCTGTGAGGTGGCTCAGATGAGCCCTTTACGCCCTGCTGTGTGGATTGGGTATCTTTCTCGCCTTCTCGAACCTTGTGATTTGAGCGACCACTTGACAGCTCGCCCTTATCAGCCTGTTGCCTAGCCAATCCTTTCATGTTCTCTCGGTAATTCTGTGGGGTAGGAGGAGCAGCGAGCACAAATGGGGTTGATCTGGAAGCGGCAGGTTTGAAAGTAGGGTAGTTCTGAGAAGTGGGGCAGGGATCCACATCAACGCCTTGCATTGCAGCCGCAAGCTCCGATGGTACCGCAGTCAGAGGAGACTCATCGCCAGCTGCCTCCCCTTCATCCACCTCGGATATCGAGTCAGTGGTTGTGTTGATAGGCGTTGGGCTCAAATTGGGGCCTGTTCGAGCCAATGGGAAACTGTTCGAGCTTCTAAAGTGGGGACTTGTTCCTCGAGACGACAGTTCCGAGAGAATGGGTGAATGGAGACTACTAGGTCGAGACATAGAGACACCTCGCCCAGGGACGTGATCCGTTGCCTCGGAAGAGCTCTGCCGTGACCCTGTCGTAGGACTCTTCGATATGTTAACATCGATAAGGCGCAAAGAACGAATACTTGGTGGGCGGACACTAGATTGTGGGCTAGAGCGTGGAGATGAATCTCTGTCATCCGGAGAGACCCGACCACCAAAAGAAATACGCGAGGACGTCATGATCTGCGGTTCTTCAATGAATTCATAATCTGAATCTACATCTTGACTCGCATTGTCCAAATCCATGGGGCCATTAGCGGGCTCGTGCTCCGATTCGGATTCAGTAGTCTTTGCTTGATCTGAAACCTCCTCAACTTCTTCTCCTGCACCTTTCTCCGATTCTGCGGGGGTGATCGTGCCATCTAAACCCGGTGCCCCGCTTTGGGTCGAGCTGGCCGCATCCTCCTGATTTGAAATTACTTCATGTGAGCCTTGGGAGAAAATACATGTGAGGTTAGATGGGTTGGGAGGTGGTAATGAGTTTGCACGTTTTCTCGATTTCCAAGGGGAAACCGAGAAGATGGGAGTTGCTGGCTGCGAAGAACTAGGCGTAGGTAGATTATGCGATGCACTCGTAAAAATCACCATACTTTTAGGTCGTCGAGTAAAAGGAAGCTCTCCAGCCTCTGAAGTGACATCATAATCTTCATCATCGCTTTGTGAGGCTAGTCCTGGTACTTCGATTTCCCTAACATCATCCACGGACATTGGTAAAGGAATACTGGCTGCTTGTTCGTGTTCGGCCAGTCTATCCAATGCTGACTTTGGCGGTTGCCCGCCGTCAACAGGAGAGACACTGGCCACTTGGGTTAGTGCCACAATAGGCTGTGCTGGATTATCCGTTATTTCTCTTGAATTTGAACGAGCCATCGACAATGAACCTCTTGGCGAGCGGCCTCGCCTCTTCCAACCCCTCCAAAGTTCTCCCAATGTTCGATCAAATGCGACTCGCTCTATATCAGCCTCCTCTACGACCACACGTTCTGCAATATCAGTTTGTCCAGTTGTGCCATTTCGTTCCTCCTTCTCATGTTTCATGCGAAGTCGCTCATATGCAGCATTTCCCGCAACAAGCAGGATCTTTTCGCCCATGAATTCTAAGATGGACGTTAGGAAAATAGCAACTGCTGGAGAAACAATTCCAGATTCCAAGGGACCATTAAGGTGCTCTTGAGCCGTGTAGCGATGCTCGTCTTC
The DNA here is from genome assembly GCA_017357885.1 of Monilinia vaccinii-corymbosi. NCBI lineage: Eukaryota > Fungi > Ascomycota > Leotiomycetes > Helotiales > Sclerotiniaceae > Monilinia > Monilinia vaccinii-corymbosi. The sequence goes on along the minus strand of CP063407.1, from coordinate 3,164,985 downwards.
TTCTTCCATATCCCCTAATGATGAATAAACCATACATCTCAATCTTGTGCGTTTCCACACCAATTCGAGATCCCAATCTCGACTCGACAGGCCTTCCCTCTCCGATGACAATAACTCATCATCTTCGCCTCCACCCAAGTATTCTCGAAGTTCGTTATCAGCTCCGCTGACTGCATCTCTTGCAAGCTTTGACTTGAGGACTTCACTGACAGCTGGGCGTAATGACACCAATGAAGTTGATTTCGAGACCGAGAGAAAGTTGAACACAAGTTGATCAAGAAACTGATTTACAAGTTTCAGGGCAGCAGGGGATACTAATGCCGTCTCTCCTGAGGGCTCAATTCCATGTTGATCAAGCCGAGCATCCGCTCTGACATCGTGGTCATTTGTGACAATTTGCGAGGCTGCGGAATGAGCAATGAAGACTGGTTCTGGTGAAATCGAGAGAGGCGGAGAGCGTAAAGCGGTAGAAGCGCTAGCCGTCGAAGATCCCTCGCTTGAAGCGCTCTGTGATGGAGCAACTCGCGGGCTATCACCATCACTATCCATTCGCCCGGGTTGTTGCACCAACTCTGAATTAGACATGATTGCTGTTCGGTTGGGCTCAATTGATTTCCTTAATCCTCCCCCAACAGAACCTTCGAATTTTCTATTTATGACCAGCCAAAGTAGTAGCGAATAATCACGTAGGCACCGTAACCGTAGGGTGAGTCGAACGACTGTCGTGAATTGATCAGGTCAGATATGACATGGAGGCAACGTTTTCGAATCTAAGGAAGCCCATGTAATTGAGCGCTTTGATTATCGGTCAGTACAGACACACACATACCATATCCACAAGATACGAAGAAAATATGACCAGATATATGATGGGAAGATGTGAAGATGTAAAACTGTCAAGCTGTAGGCCGTCAATGCACACACGACTGACTCGAGTTGGGATGATCAGGTAGCAAGTAGTAAAAATGGTCCAAGAGCAGCAGATAGGCACAGCGTGGAGGGATGATGATATCTTTTTGGAGCGTACCTGAATCAACGAACCACGGTGGAGGGGAGAGGGAGGGAGGGAGGGAGCGAGACGGAGAGCGCGAAAGGAAAGGAAAGATAAGACGATAAAACGGACAAAATGGGTGGACGGAGGGTTATCTTTCACGCTACCAACTTAATTATAGAATGCAGTCAGCGTAGATCTTCATACTACTCGACGAGGAGGAGGAGGAGGAGCAGAGAGAGAGAAAGAATTGAGGAGGATTTGATGACGGATGGGATGGGATGGATGGATGGATGATTCTGTGGATGGATGATAACATAATCGGTGATTAGTCATCTCAAGCTGAGGGAGCTGAGGTCCTGACTAATTTGGATGATGCGCGCCTCCTGTGTCAGTCTTTCTCTCCCTCCCTCCCTCCCTCTCTCTTTCTCTCTCACATCGACGAACGAGGGAGGGAGGAAGCAGAGGGATAAACTCAGGGAAAGTTTACGGATCCTTGTTTTCTGATCCCGGTCACAAGATTGCAGATTACCAAACCTTCAGGGTTTGAATGTGGGTTCCTGGGTACACAAGTGGAGAATGATAGATAATACTACTGTACCACATAAACATCGAGGGGGGACAGTGGAAGAAGTATGCTACTACTGTTGCTTCTTCATACAGATGCATATATGACACCCACATGCTTTCCTTTAAGCCTCACCTTATCCGAACTTTCGTCGTCGCTAAGGTTCATCATGGAAACGATCTGCTCTGGAAACATACGACCGGCTACGGAGTGAGTAGTCGGTCGTATATGACCGAGGCTGACTGACGGAGGAAGAAGGATCAGCTGATGACCTGACGAATGTGACTAGACCTTTGCATCTCACCAGTAGGGTATCAGATTACAGTATTTGCTTTTTCCTGTGCTACTGACTAGCTGTAGCTGTTGTAGAATGATGCAGGTCAGCAGCCAGACTGGAGCGTGACTGGGATCGTGGTTATCTAACAGGGGCCAGATTTGTTAGCTCCTGGCTAACATGATACATCCCTTTCAACGGTGAGGGGCCAGCAGGGCCCAAACATTCAATCCACTCTCACGAAGTGCATGAGTGGAGGAAAAGGGCGGAAAAGGGCGGGAAAGGAAACAAGGATTTAGAATTGGTCGGGTGAGATACGACCCTAGCCTATATATATCTTCACGCCGTACGAAGTAGTAGTACGACGGGCAGTCTGGCACCGAGTGGAGTCATCGTGGCCATCTTCTAGAATACTTCCAGCAGCTTTTTCATCGACCTATCGGAAAAACCCAAGGTCACACACACATGGCGACCTGGATCATCCCAACGCAAAACCCAACAGTGTCCGTGTATCTGCAAAGATGAGACGCGGTCGGCGTGGTCGTCTTAGTCTTATGGGTGTACGTATCCCGTGTCTGCAACTGGGCGTCAGCAATCTCGGGCCACAGTATCATGCATTGTCAAAGAACTGTCAAGTTACACAAATCTCACCCGCGCAGGTCAGATAGATGTACGGATTCTACACCGTGGCAACATGTACATTTCATTCAACAATACTGGGTTGAGTCGATATCTTTTCAAAATAAAAAACCCCGTTCCATAAATGGCTGGATTTCAGCTTGCGCAACATCGCACAATAAACTCATCTCATGTCATCAGTAGTCTCATCGATCCGTCCATAATTCTTTCGAGCGAGGTCGGCAAGGTTGAGGCATCTCAGACATCAGATGGCGAGCTCCAAACTCCGAATTCAGGCCTAACTCCAGATACTACCCTGCCCGCAGAGGACTACCGACCCCTCTCGAGGAGTCTCCCATAACACAACCACTAGGTCAATTCCTTCAAAGTACGGCTCTCCTCAGCATCTCGCTCCGATCTGGATCGTCCACCGTAAGTGCTCTATACTCCATATAACCCTGCATATAGCAACCATCCTTTGTTCCTTCCATATATGCCAAGTGCCAATATACTTCGTACTTGAGCTCATCGTCGTCCAGCATCATCCGATCGTCGAAATCTCGGACAATTTCTTCGATCTTTTTGTCCTCGTTGAGCTTTTCACTACCCAATCCCATGCTCGTCAATTTCTCCACAACTTCGTCGAAATCATCAAAATCATTGAAATCAGGACTGTCGCTCACCCCGGAGGGTACTCCACAATTTTCGAATGATTGAGACAAGGCACTGATCCGGCCGTCGTGGACCTAATAGATGTTAGTAACTTGGTGAACAAATTCATCACTCATGCCCAGATTCACCAGGATATCCGCTATAAACTTACCCCACGAATATAAGCCTCCTCGACTGTACCAATAGGAAAGTCCATCGACTCCATCTCGATCAAACGATCGCAATAAGAAGCCCTAATAGCCAGTTCTCGCTGAGCTAGACAATCTATACACCATCTAGGAGTTAGCAAGAAGAGGGTGAATGGATCCAGGTCACCATCTTGATAGCATGAAATCAATTGCTTGTCTCTAATATCCCCGCCATCATCGGCATAGCTGTGGCTACAGGCGCCATGCAGATACTGCATGGGATTTTGAATGTGAGACGGGCAATGAACCTGGGCATGAACCTCTGATTGTCCGGGCTGTGGTGATATTTCCAAGTCCATTTCCATGTTGGTAATAAATGTAGCGGGTGTTGTTTTGTTTGGGTTAGTTTGGTTGAGTATCGATTGTATTGTTTGTGGTAAGCCCGAATAAATTTTGCGCGTGCGAAGATCGACGAATTAATTATTTCTGTTACCGTGGTTGTGGTTTTAAAAAGATTGAAGGTTCGAGTTGTAACCTGGGGGTTGCTATGCTTTTATATCTCCATAAGCGAGACCGTACCTAAAGACGATGATGCGCAGGTGATTCACACAAATTCTCGACCAGCTGGTGCAATGGCCTGATTCACGCTAGACACGTGGCCGTACTCCATTTTCGAGTGGTGTTCAGACGAGACCATTTCAAGGGTTGCTGCCCTTCCTCTCTCGATCTTTAACAACACGTGAGTCAAGAGACTTGACTCATTCACTGCTTTAACGGTCGGTCAGGTGTAGACAAGTGAGGAATGGGTCTTGATGAACAGGATTGCTTGCTGTCCTGGGAGTTTGAAGTTGTATCAAGAAATTTGCATCATTCCAAACTGGTCTCTCAAAGGAAGGGGAAGGACAAAGCCTGTTGAGCAAGCTTCAAGTCTTGTATTATTCAGTCAAGTACGAGTAAACTGCCGAGTTTCATGCTCGTGGGGTGATTGATAGGCTCCTTACAGAGGATTTTGGGATATGATGAGATTGCTCTCTAGCATGAAGGTGGCATCGTAGGACACACCTCTCGATGTTAATCTGCCTGTATTCCTCACCATATATCAAAGCCTCGCAAAACCATGCACACCTCTCCAGTATCCCAACCTAAGCACGCACCTACAGAATCCTCCTCACCACCTCCCAAATATCAGCATGGACCGCCTCCACGCTCCTACCCGCATCAATCTCGGCCACCAAACCTAGCATTTGGTAATGTGCAATAACAGGTTTCGTCGTAAGAAAATACTGATCGAATCGGTTCTGCACAGTCTCAGCCCCGTCATCAATCCGACTACAATGTTGGGATCGGGTGCGCAGTCTCTCTCGCGCGATGTGCAAGGCGCATTCTAGGGAGAGCACGAGGGAGGGAGGACCGCTGGTTTCTTCAAAGAGCGAGATTCGGTCGATGCTGCGGGGACATCCTATTTTTTAGCATTAACGATGAACGTGGTGATGATGTAACATATACAGGAATACTCCCCATGTGATCATCATCGGTGATGAGCAAACTCACCATCAACCAAAAGCACCATCTTTCTCTTTTCCTCCCCAACCTTCTCCTCCTCCTCACACTTCCGCTCTATCGCCTTCTGCAACATTGGGACCGTCATCTCCGGCGACCCGGTTTTTCCCGCGGCCATATTGACTCGGATGTCAGCCTCCCATGGACTATCCCCCTTCTCTACCTCCTCGCGTAAAACGTCACCCATGCTGATGTGACACATACGATAGCGAGGATTTGTTTTTTGAGTGAGCAGCACACACTGGGTACCCTTCCGACACCTGGCGGTCCGAGGACGAAGATGATTTGGGGGGGTTGGGTCATGACGTGGTGGATGGTGGATGCACGGTAAAGGTGTTGGGGGGGGACTGGGGATTTATGTTGATGTTGATGTTGATCTTGATCTTGAGAAAGTGATATGTATCGATCTTCGGGTTGAGCTTTGACGGGACAGATGTTTTGTTGTGTATAGAGATAACCTTAAAGTGTGAGTTAGTCAGGTTCTCTTTTATAGTTGGAGAGAACGAGAAAAGCTTGTAAGATTATTGTTGCCTTGCGAGCTCCAACGACCAAGTTAGTCACTCGGGCCCGAGGTGTACCGACATCGCTATCTACCGGCATTTATCGGGAGAAACGGCGTGGTCCACATAGGAGGGAAATAAAAGTGATTCACAACGTTTCCCTCCCCGTCGCTTCATCCCGTCGCTGCACCAAATACAAACAAACAACTGCATAAGCGAAGGGGGGGAGAAGGGGTTCATCTCTGCTGCTCTCAAATAATAATAATAATAATAATAATAATAATAATAATATCGCTCTAACCATCAAATCTCTTTCCCCCCACAGGCTCAAAAGATAAACCCTCAGGGGTATTTGGGCTTATATATGAATGAACATTCATGTGGCCTTGGGGGCTGTGGAAAATTGTTAATGAGGTTTAATTAAATGGTCTGATGGTACTTGAGGGGGTTCTCTTCATCTTGGCTGTAGGATTGATTCACGTTGGGAAAGACGAAATGATTTGGAGTTGAGAGATGAAAAATAAAAATAAAAATAAAAATAAAGCCTTGATATAAAGTAAAATTCTTCTCGTACTATGTGAAAATCTGTGTATTTTGTTTCCTGTTTGCCCCAGCCAGCGTGTAAATTATCCATCATGTTTGACTCTTTGATTTCTTTGATTTCTAGATCCTTTCATGGAGAAAGAAATAAATGTGAGTTGCGCCCGACAAAGAAAATCAGACAATGCCCATTGTGATGTTCTCTCCTATTGCTTCTGACTTCCTAGAAGGGATGGGATCATCAGGTCTTAGACAAGTAAAGTAAAATCGGAATTTGACCAAAGTTCTGGGGGAAGGAAATTGAAAATCAAGGAAGGAGACTTTAGCTTTTAGACCCGTTCAAAGTCGTTCAGAACATTGTATGGATCTAGGACGTCAAGCGCATTCCGATGGTTGGATATCTGCTGGAGACATCAGGAAGGCGAGCGGGTCGGGTTGCGAAAGCAAATGGATAGTACCGCAAAAGGTCACAGTAAATAAAAACAGCAGGAGAGCCAGCATACCGACCTCGGCGCGAATGGGTCGAGTACCTTGGGGAAAGAGAAGCCAGGAAAGAAGAAACCAAATCCATGCGGTCCAGCCGCATAACTCTCTTCCCTCTGCCCTCTGCACCCTTCATTCCTCAATCTCGGTCTCGATCTCGATCTCGATCTCGATCTCGTCTCCAGACCCCGAATACTCCTCCGTCAACAACCCCTACCTCTCTCCCGCTTGATTTCCTCAACTTCCTTGATTTTCTAATCTGCCTTCTGTTTGTTCGACGTCAGCGAACTCTCTCGCCACGCTTTTTTTGCTTCTTCCCTACCTCTCCACCGAGAAGCTGCGATGCTCTCTCCACTCAATGGTTGTCGAATGTTATCAGTATCCAAGTGCGTGAACGGGGATGTGCTTCCAAGATTTGCCATGACCTGACATCTGGGACACAAGCAGTCGAGATCCACGAAGCCTTCTGCATTAGATGTATTGTAGCAGCCGCTTCTGACATTGTTGGCGATCGCCCACGAGCAGCTATAGGAGATGATTTGGCCGATCACATGTTTGCAGACATATCTTTTGTTAATGCTTTGGCACATCTTGACGGTTGGAATTGGAATAGTGGGTAGGAAATGATTGGGAGGGGATAAGGGACGACATCCTTATGGAGTAGTATTGGTAGTATTGGTCGTAGAAATACCAGGACCTTGTTGTATTGTTCAGTACCTGTCCTGATTCAGCATCATCTTCATCCGTTGAGTACTGTTTTCCATGCCGTTGCTTTGGAACAAGATAGCAATAAAGAATGAACAATGAACAATAAGCAATGAACAAGCAACAAACAATCAACAAAGAGAACAAAGGCTTGGTAGTTATCAAGTTGTCCGATAGACTATAGTTTCAGCAGAAGCTCTTTCAACAGATCCAAAACAACAAAACAAGGGGAAACATTCCTTTTGGTGAAAGAAAGAGTGAGGATAGCTTTGTATTTCATTGTTAATTTTTGACATTATGGATAGAGAGTCTTGACCAAATTCATGGTTTGAACCAAGACTATTTGCTATTGTATATCCCACAGGTTCTTGTTTAAAGAATGTGTGAGGCTTGAGGATATAGCTAGCATACAAAGAGTGAGATTAAAGGTATGAGCTCACTCGATCGATGCATACCTGGACTTAAACCTATGTTCGAGGCATGAAATCAGTAAAACTGCCCAATGCGATTAGAGTCAAGGAAGGATTATTGCAGTATGCGAATTATCAGACAGTGTTGAGAAGATTTTTGGTTGCGGTTTTTGTAGTCATGGCATGTTCGAAGCCACCTGGAATTGGCCTGATGGGAGAAGATGCTTGTATGGCCCCGCGGTGTCATCACGAAAACGAGAGATGAAAGTCAACGAGAAGGAGAGAAATTGCAACACATACCTTATGAGTGAGAATCATCCCGCTGTCAGACCAACGTGATATTATCGAAGCATCTCGGATTTCATCATCTCTCGGGTCTGAACCTCCCTCTTCTCTCTCTCATGCCTTCCACCCTCTTTCTATCCTCTTCAAACCTCTTGACCAGCTCGCCAACCTCCTTCTTTCTCTTCTCGCGTCCCTGCCACCGATAGAATCCCGCGTCCTCCAACTCCTTCCTCCTCCTCTCTTCCTTCTCAGCCATCTCTCTCCTCTTTTCTTCTGCCGCCTCACTCCTCGCTGGACCCGTCCTTCCACCCCTCACTACTGTCACGAATCCATCCTCATCCGGTACATTCCTCAGTTTCTTTCTTTCCCCCACTCTCTCTCCTTCCTTACTATTGAAGCCCGTCATGAAAACCTCTACACTCCTTTGTACCGCCAATTTATCGGGGAATCGCAATTCCTGTCTCTTGGCATATCGCGCACTACCTAGAGCGGGCACTTTGCCTTCTGTACCTGCGCCCCAAACAGGATATTTTGATTCTTTTCCTGATTTGCAAGTTTGTCGTGCGGATTTTAGGGCCGATTCCACACTCTTCTCATCCACCAGTAATACCACAGCTGTTCTTCCCTTAGCACGTAATTGCCTATCCCATCCCTGTGGTAAGCCCGGATCAATTTCTACTTCACTTCCTCTCTTCCTCTTCTTGCTCTGTGAAATTGTTTCGATTTGTTTCCGCGCAATATCCTCCTCCTTTTCTCCATCAAATAGGACGTCTTCAACTCGTCCTACACCTATTAATGCTGCGAATACGCATCGAATATGAACATCTGTAGAATCGATAGGCAAGTTTGTTGCGAAGAGACTCCGCGAATCATTTGCGGTCGGGATCTTTGGAGCGTGTGGGCGTAGATATATGTGATGTGTTGAGATGACGGGGTATGCGGGTGTAGAAGGAATTGCGATGGGAAGCACAGTGTACTTGTTCCCTATCGTCGTTGGCATAGACGACATATTGAAATATAAATCTAGATTATGCGTGGATGCGCGATAGGGCTCTAGGTTTTGGGCGTGAAATGTGATTAAAATTGATTGTTCATTGATCGAGCTTGTATTTGGTTTTGGGAACTTTTTTTTCTCGATGCAAAAATTGATTGGCAGGGGTCTGTATCTAATCGAATGGCGCTAAGCTTGCGGGATAAAAGCAATTGCAACTCCTCCTTTCATCCTTCCTCTGATATGCAATTGACAATACTCGTACGTTCATCTATGCCAGTATATATCCATTTAATTCTTCCACAATATAACGCATAACGCCCATCCAAAGCAATGATGATATCTGATAATTCCAGGCCTCAACTATTTGTATATGTCTGACGTGGAGGTTGAGAACGCATCCATAGTATTAGGCCTTTTCGGGATCATTGATACCTCCAGTCGTAATGATGTATGTTGCTTCACGTTCCGGGCAATCTGGTTTCCACTTTTAGTACAAGTGGCTAAGGAGAAATCAGGCATGGCTTACCAGGAGAGTCTACAACTTTGGCAACACGTTCTTCTCCACGACCTTTTCGAAGAAGAATTCTGGTTGTCGATGCATGTGCAAGAATATGTCCTCCAGCAGGCTTACGCCCATCAGCTCCGGCAAAAAGGGCGCTAGCACCCGGATCTGACATGACTTGATTAGTCTGGAAAGTGTTAGTCTAGACTTTTTGTACAGAAAGGCAGAAAATACCATGAAGACAACGAGATTGAACTCCTCCGCCATTTGTGTTGCTCTACGAAGGAAGGCATTAAGAGCACTCTGTCGCTCGGACAATTCACCACGGCCGATGAAGTCGCTGCGATAAAGAGCCATAATGCTGTCAATGATGAGAAGACGATATTCATCGGTTGCAAAGTTTTGGGCAAGGGCCTCGAGCATCTCCTGTTGCATCTAATCATGATTATTAAAATGTATGAGCCAACTTCAAGAAATCAAGATGCATACCTCAGTGTTCTGCGCGCGAGCATAGACGATATTCTCGAGGGCTTGATCAGGGTCGACGCCGAATCGCTCTGCAATTTCCGCAATTCTTTCTGGACGAAATGTACCTTCAGTATCTGCACAATAGTAAGTTTTAGCAGATATTTGCTACCATTGTCAAACTTGGCAGTTTCCTACCGATGTATGCCACCTTCCCCTCAGCTCCGCCCATTTCCTTAGGAAGTTGAGCAATAACGGCCAACGTATGTGCCAATTGAGTCTTGCCACATCCTTCAAGTCGTTAGCGAAGCAAAAGTTTCAAAGCCTCGGTCAACTGACTGAATTCTCCATATACCTCACTGATGCTCATTGTTTGGAAGCCACTGCTCAAAAGTCAGCCTGACATATTTGAATTCCCTAAAGATCAACCCGCCCGTTCAAACAAGCATCCAACTGCTTGCTGCCGGTGGAAATCCTGATACACTTCTTTCGGAAGTGACCATGCTCAGCGGCAGTGACGAATTGTCCACCAGCATTAGGACCCTGCCCTACGTTAGCAGATGAGGCAGAAGTATATCAGAAGCGGTACCTACGGCTACTTTCTTTGCAGCCTCCTTGACCTTCTCGACCTTGATGTCGGAGAAACCCTTGATTCTGACCAATTTTCGGTTGGTTGTGCCAATCAGTGTCTGAAATGAGGTCAGCTACCAAATCTTTGATCAACCCTTCATCATGGAAGGGATATTCTTACCCCGACGGTATGAATACCGTTAGATCTCAATTTCATAATATCCGCGGCAGATATACCTAATTTTGTTAGTGCTCTCAATTGCACACAAGTGAAGGAAGGGCTATTGAAACTTTACCATGTGCCTGGATTTCCTCGATATCGATGATAGAACTCTGAAAGGTAAGTGTCGGCGAAGGATCTCTATTCTCTGAGGTCGAATAGAACTTACCTCTTGCTCATTCGCATCACCACAAGTCGAAGCTGCGACGGCCATAATGACGATGTTCTGGCGTTATTTTATGGCTAATAAGAAAGACAGTCTGATATACAGAAACCCACGATGTAAGAGATGATGATTATTGAGATGGACGAGCATATATCCGTTGATCAGATAAATATGAAGAGATGAAGAATGAAAACTCTTTTGAAGTTTGGGAAGTGACAAGTCCAAGGAAGGTGAAAGTGAAAGTGAAGACGACGTTCCAGGCAGAACCAAACGGAGCTAAGCTTAATCAGGCGTATCGCGACAGTTGTCTCATTCTCAATATATTTCCACAGACGGAGCTTTCAAGCACATACGACCATAAACTGAAGAGAATTGGGCATCCCGTCCGCTCTGCCATACACAAGCTTCAGATTGGTGGATTAGTAGTTGGGTGGGTGACCACCAGCGAATCCCCGCTGTTGTATGTCTTTTTTGAGGTCACCATCCGCACATCTGAGTATTTGAGGCCCCAAACAAAGCATCCATCCCAAGGCTACCTTGGGTGCTTCTTCATGTGACGACGTATTCGTACAGAGATATATCATCGAGTGATTACCTGACTTGATGTGGACACAGAACGATTGCGAGACTCCTTCCCAAGAAGGCCGTGGTAGCTGTCCTCCGGAAGGAGATTTCATATGGACACATGAAACGCCGGCGAGGCCAAGCGCCGGCGAAAAGCATACAAGGAATCACATCACTGATAATTACGGCATAAAAATCAAAGCGCCTAACGGTGTGGAATAGATTCAACTGTCCTCTATTCCATCGATCTATCATATCGTCATCATGATGTGACATGCAATCATTTTCAAATGCGTCGTGTCAACATTTATCATCATCATGAATCGTGACCATCCGTATTTCATTCTCAAAAAGAGACCTGCCATATCTCATTTCGTCATGAGTCTATGTGTCTATCGTTATCCGGCACCTACGCCTCTCCTCTCCGTGGCGATCTTGCCCCCCCTTTCCCTTCCCTCCTCTTCATGTGGTAACCCTTCCTTTCCCTTCCCCCAAAAAGGAAGATGTAGAGAAAGGATTCCATGAAAACTTGTCAATTTTTTGGAAGCAATTGAATTCCGGGTTTTTCCATCGTGAAAAGCCGAGAAAACAATACTGCATGGAAAAAGAATGTACATGAAATTCGTGAAGGATTCATTCGTTTTCTTTTTGCGCCGCGGATTCGGCTTCCGGTGAGACATACATCATGACAGGTACCAGACCGGACGTGATGAATGTGTGCATGTTTTTCGTGATTTTCTATTGTACTAGATGCGAAAATTGCATTGGGGTGGAGGTTCGGACGAGTGGCGACAATGGCACTTCTCTCTCTTCGTGGCGCGGAGTTTGCGTCCAGGTGTTGTTCTATGTTCCAGTCCAGGAAGGTTGCTCGTCCATTCATCGGCGGACAACCATTCCATTTCTACGAGATGATGGCGAGTATTCAGCCTCATCCTCTGAGCTACAGGAGTCTGAATCGCTGTATCCGCATCGAGAGCCCCCACAATCCAACTTGATTCTATCCCCCTTTCTCGTAATTCCATATCGTTCACACGTGCAGCTTGATGCATTGGAACCTGATGAATAATCGCTCATGCTCGAAGCAGAAGATGGTGAGCTAGTACCACTGGTATCGGAGATTGTAGAACCGACAGACGAAGATGGTGATCCTGGAAGATCGTAATCATAGTCTTCGCACTCTTCCATGGTGGTGGCACCGAAGCGGGCGGTTAGTTCGTCGACGGTTGGACCAGCGGCGTAATCGGCTTCGAGTATGTGCTTGGTGGCATGTGGAGTCATGGGCTTTGGGGATTTGATTTGAGAGATGGAGAGGGGTCGACCTTTAGGGATGTCAACGCTGAGATGTGAGTCGCGGCGAGATTCTCTGCGGGAAGATGAATGTGAGGAGTGTGATGATCTCGAGCTGGAAGAATGCTTGGATGATGATGATGAACTGGATTTGGACGATCGACTCGACGACGTTTCGACTGGGATATCGAGGATGTTCAGGACGCGACCGGTAGTTGGTTCGGTAGTTGATGAGACGGCAGGGTTGTGCGAGACATGGTATCCATCAATGATGTAGTAATACCAATATCTTTGACCAGGTTGAAGAGTAGTGCCTTGAAATCTGAACGTCCCCTTCCAGCTCCCCGATTTTGAAGAAGTCTTATCCTTAGCAAGTGGGAGTTGGCCAGCATAGTTATCCCAGCTACCCAGCAAATGAACGGTCTTAACACTGGACGAAACGCGGAGAGAAAACGATAATTGAATAGCAGCCATCTTGATCGATTTCGAGACCCTTGATGCAGAAGAGAAGAATGTACTGAAATTGGATTGATTCGAGCAAGAAGAGACTAGTCTTTGGAGGTATCCTCGGATTGTATAGGGTTAGGGAATTTGTGAAGAGAAAATTAATAAAAAGTTGACCGGCAACTTGATAGAATGAATTAGAAAGTAAAGATTTTGGTATGATATTACAGAGCACAGCTCTTTGACGACGGGGAGTAAAAACACAAAAAGGGAAGAAAAACGAGAAGAAAAAAGGGAGGGAAGGAGGGAGAAAAATGAAGGAGACTAGCTCTTGAATGAATTGACTGCTTGCTGAAGAGAGAAGAGAGATGTTTTGAGAGGGGGCACAGCGTCCCTTTATGGTCGCAGAGGAAGAGACCCGACGCCATGATGAGATTCAAGCATTGATTGGATGGATGGATTCAGCAAGGCGCAGAATATTGATATGCAGTTGTTCGGCGCGTAAGTCAGTGAACGAACGGGAACTAGAGCCAATCCAGTAACATCTATGGAGGAGTCGTTATTTATAGTAAACTTAAACTTCCCTCATCCTACGGGTTCGTCATCAAGTGAGCAGGGTCCAAATTCCGATTCATCTTTCATGTCGCCATCACCATCATTCGTGCTGTACATGCACGAAATCCTGCTGTACCATCGCCATCATGCTCGAGACGTGGACACACACAGCATCCATATGATTCCTCTCCGCTGCTTACCATTCTGTACTCTCATTTCTGTGGCACCCTTGCCATCAAGCCACCAATATGCATGCACACCAATCCCGTCACGATGCAATGCAATGCAATGCAATGCACTTGTTTCGCACACGCCAATCCCACATCGGTCGAGTTGCTGGCGGGTAAATAAAGTACAGGTGGATCGCGAGAGTATTATTTGTATACACACCATGCATGGTAGCTCCATAATGTGAGGGGCATCTTGCATACATACTGAATGGCATTCCCACAGTGCATATATCCTCACGATCCAACTTTGTATGTAGGCTATCGGGAAACTTGTTTCTTTCATTTCTTCTTGTCTTAGCTTTCATTCGGCGCTGGAGCGTTTGCGTGACACAAGGTGGTTGGCGGTTCTAAGCCACCGTGTGTCACGGGGTCGTGGCTACGTGACAGCTAAGCTGACTAGTAGTTACTAGTAAACTGACCCTAAACTGACTAGTAACTTGAGGGTAAACTGATTGGTATGATCACGGGATTATATCTGTCGGCAGAAGCGAAGGCACGTGACTCACAGAGGGCGCTGTTTCGACCTCGCTGTCGTTACATCAATAGCTACATCAATAGCCTTAGAGAAGACATATGTGACGCTTGTGCCGTAAAAGAGCTGAATGAACAGGGTCAAAAACTTCCTTAGAATTTACTACTGGTCTAGCTAGGCTACGGGACAACGCTCCTATATATAATTTACATGAAGCGCACGTGCTTGGGCACGTGAGCCGAAGTGTCAGGCACGTGAGTCGTGACATCAAGCACGTGCGCTGGAGCGGCGGCTAGGCCGGCTGAGACGTCAAAATCGTGACACTACCCCCCCCTTCAGTAGAGCTCGCCTTTGAGCGACTATCCGTTAAAAAACAGGTATAATACCCTTGTATGGCTTTTGCTAGCCAATCTCTACCTTGTAAACGCGTTTGTCGTGGTGGTAAACAAGGCATATAGTTGTATTTGCTTATTCTCAAGCGGCAAGGTGCATATGGGCATCACACAATGAAAGAGTGATGCCTGAATTGAAGGGCATATAACGAGGAGATTTCCCCTCTCATTTTCCACTCTAATTTCACTTCCTTTTCCAAATTCACTGTAATCTTCAAGATGCCTACTCACGTTAATAACGACTCAAACAACTCCACGCCAAGTATAACGAAAGAGTCGTCGAGCGGCTCTACCAAGAAGCAAAGGCAGCAAAAAAGTGCTGCTCATACATATACAATGCTCACAGCAAAGAAAGCGAAGGATAAGGCTCCTGTGGAAGACGATTTCTCGTTGGGGCATAAGGAGAACTTTGATTCAAAGGGAGAAGACCTTGACGAAAAGGGTCTACCAATTGATCCTACAGGTTAGTACATCTTCTCAGGCCTTTGATCACACCAGGAAACACTAATTCGATTGTAACAGCACGCATCCGCGTCCTCAAGGCGAATCTGCAGGCGCTTCGAGCAGCAGAGTCGACACGTCGAGGGCCTGAGCAAGTGCACCACCAACAACAACAGCAGCAACAAAAACGGGTGGACTCTGAGGGCTCACTACGTGTGGTGCAGACGTCTCGGCAAGAGTCGGAGGACAATATATTTGAGTCGCCGGGGCGGAGGTTGTTTGGATCTCCTGCGAAGAGGCAGTTCGAGGCGGAGGATTGTCGCGAGGACCTCGAGGGTATATGCGTTGACTGTATACAGAGTTGTCTTGCAGGCAACTCGGAAGGAATATGTTTCCTGGTGCCAGAGCAAAGGAATGACGTTTATCTTTTGTGTTTTAAACAAAGGCAAAAATGCGAAAAGGTTCCGAAGGGACCATTGTTGCGCGATTTCTTGAGGTATCGCGAGGCGTTGATGATGTACAGCGTCGAGGCAGAGGCAAGTTATTTCCTTTCTCGATCGCGTGTTCCGTCTTACTGACAGCTGTTGAAACTCAGGTGGCTTTGCGGTCGGAACTTGGGCATAAGTTCTCGAACAATGTGTGGAAGAGAATCTTGGCAGAGGAGGAGAGAGAGCGCATGCAGCAGATGCACCAGGAGGAGTTGGAGAGGTACCGGGCACGCAAGCAGCTCGACAGGGAAGAGAATCGGGTTCATGCCTTGCGGGAAATGGCGTTGGAGCTACGGCTAAAGGCCAAAGCACAACAGGCGGCATCTCGATTCCGATGGATGATGTTCCTTTCCTCCCTTTTGTTTGCTTTTCTCGTTCTGTGGTTGGGCAAAGTGGTGGGGGTCAACCATCCTGTATTTACTTCAGAGATTCCTTCTCTCCTTGTACTACGTCGTTGATTTTATGTTCCGTTTTGTTGTTAGTTGAGGAATAAAATTGATATTTGATATGATATATAAGGCTTTCTTCGATTGACGTAACTCCAAAGTGGCTTGGAAGAAACGCTTCCAATCTGCAGCAGACATAGGCTTATTATTGTCGGTGTAATCGTAATCGTCTTCTCCACTCTCGTAGAGCTTGATTTATTCGAACAACAGGGCTGGAGAGCCGGGCTGAGTAGGATTCGATTGATGGAAATCGCCTAGCTGGTGCAGGGCAGTTTTCAAATCAGAGGTAGGATACCAAGTAAGATCGGCGTCAGCGTTTAATCAAAAGACGTGATATTGTAAAGTATTGTGGACCTTCTTGACGGCGAAGATCTTCTTCATTTCCTATTCGAAGTTACCAGTGATAGTAACTGACGAAGAGTTGTAATCGTTATTGCAAATATTGATTGTAGATCTCTGTTTGACTGTCAGTTTGAGGGTAGTGAGTAATAAAGAGCTTGATATCAATGGCTAACAAACAGTTGAATTCCTATCAGAAGTCTGAGATAAACTGAAGACCTCTGATACAATTGTTCTAAAAGCACTGTAGTAGCGATATACATAGTATAGATAGAGCTTTGCTTGCTTATAGGAATCGATATTTGTTTAGTTAATCAATCAACAATTACTAATACATTGTTATAGCCATGTTTGTCTTTATTGAAACTGTAATAGTTTATTGTAATATCTTGCTACGTTCGTTTAGGAACGGGGAGCGGGTGTTGTAAACCAGGAGTGCGATCACGCGACACGGAATTGTGTTTGCAAGCGTGACAGTTGCGGATATACTGAGCGATTATTGTTGGTATATTGGGCCAGTAGTATTGCTTTGATTGTCACGATTCTGACGTTTCGGCCAGCCTAGCTCACCGCTCCGGCGCACGTGCTTGCCCATGCAGCTCACGTGCTCGATTAGCGAGCACGTGTCAGAGCACGTGCACCTCGTGTAGAATATATATAGGAGCGCTGTTCCGTAACTAGTAGCAGTAGTAGTAAATCCTAAGGAATCTTATGACCCTCTAACGTGTACTATTTGGCACTCTTTTGTGACTATACTATACGTCTACGAGCTCTTTTACGGCACAAGCGTTACATTGATAGCAAAAGATAGGTCTTCCTGATTCTAGAGTGTACTGTAGAAACTAAGTTATGGGCTTTTCGAATAAGGTATGTATGTGTAAGGGGTAGAACCCTGGATGAGGCTCAGGGCTTTTGCCTTCGCAGTCAACGTGACAAGAGGTAAACTGAACATAAGTTGACTAGTCAAGTTACCTAACTTGACGGGTCACCTGACTACAGCACGTGGGTAAGAGGGCACGTGATTCTGTTAGTGCGACGCTAGGAGAACGCAGTATATAGTGTTGAAGGAATCTTTTATAGATTCCTTTCTTCTTTATAGAATTATTACTCACCGGAAGAGCATAAAGAGCTCGCCCGAGAGATTCGGGACAGCTCACTGGCCTTCCTCAACCAGCACCTGTCAGGGACCAACGCTGCAAAGCAACCCGTACGACAATCCTACGCGGGGGCCCTCAGGACCCCCAAAACAACAACACCGAACGCGAGCACGCCCCAAAAGCGCGCCGTTCCTCTGGCGACGGCCAGGAAACCTAAAGACCCTGTAGTGCCAGAGGCCAGACCCACCACAGTCAAACACGCACAGACCACGAGCCCGGGGGGGAATGTAGACCTCCGCATCTATACTCAAGCAGAAGCAGGGACACTACTCACACGAGATCAACCCTTCCTCATCCGTGAAGCCACTGTGAAAGCTATACCCCAGATCGCGGCGAGGGACATCCTACGGCTCTGGGCCACCTCCACAGGCTGGGCAGTCAAGCCCAACACTAAGGCAGCCTACGACCTCATCCTGCAGGAAGCCAACATTGCCAAGATATGCAAGGCAACTCGCTGTACCTCTCTAGAGAGAGTAGAAAAATGGTATACGTATCGATTAGCGTTCGTCCCAAATGTTTTTAGAGGCCTAATGGAAAACCAATTAGTTACTTCTACTACAGTAGCGAAGGAAGCCGAGATCCAGATTGGGATAAAACCAGTGAATTGCCATAGCGCATACGTAACTGACATCACGACAGTCTGGTTCGTGAGCTTCAAACAGGAGGTCCGCTTCTTCATCCTCTTTGGATCCTCTGGGCATTCCAAGCTTTCGGAGAGAAAACGGAACGTGGAGCTACACAACCCTGGATGCCAGGAGTATTGCAACCCCTTCTACTGCCACGCATCCCTTAAGTGCAACAACTATGGCGTGATGATAACTAAACACTAAGGGGCAGACGGAGCTAATTGCGCTGTTCCCCTTAGATGCGCTGGGTGCTATGGCTCCTTCCCTGCTGGCTACAAAAACTGTGCTGCCACCTCAAAAAAGGTAAACGGGAAGGTAGTCCGTTTAACTGCAACCCAGCTCGGGGAGATCCGCCGTCAACAAACAGCTACACGGAAGGCGTGCAAGCTTGCGGCCAGACAACGACAGGAGCAAGCCGCCAGAGCCAGCATCCAAGTGGTGATCCCGGCTCCAGGAGCACGTGTAGCAGAACACGAAGCTGCAGGCTCCTAAGCGCGGCGCCTCAAACGCAAAACCGCCCCTACCGGCTCACTCAACCTAGCCGACCTGTCGAGACGCGGCACCAGCGCGACGTCAGACGACGCCTCTGACTCAGCCCCTGATAGCAGCATGGAGCTGGATACAACCCCAACATCCATCTCATCCCTATGCTGAGAAGTAGACCGGGGCGAAGCGGTGAAGACCGCGCGACCGCCCAGGCTAATGGGTTGAAGATAGCCTGGGCGAATGTTGGGAAGTCGGGGCCAGTGCATATGGCTATGTTGCAACTGGCGTTCGAAGAAGGAGCTGATGTAGTCTGTATACAGGAGTCTAGTGTGTACTCGGGAACTAGAACACAGAACCACCCGGTGTACAAGTGCTACGCATCAGTGGATGTATGGGAACACGTGGAAGCGGTTGAGCGGGAGGCGGAGAGGCCGAGAGCGATGTCGTACACACGACGAGCGGCGGAACTAGCCACACAGCAGAGACGGAACGGCAACGATCGGGATCTCGTCTGGCTAGAAGTCAATGGCTACCATATCGTCAATATATATAGGGAGCCCAACATTCTGCAGATGATCGATTACGTAACAAGCCTACAAATCCTGTCAAACTTTCTGATAGGCAGGGACTTTAATGCGAAGCACGATATGTTTGAACCTGGAATTGTGTCCTCGAACTAAGGTGCAGCTTTTGTTGAGTGGTCGTACAACAGTGGGGCGGACTATATTGGCGAGCCGGGAGAACCTACACACCGTGCTGGCTACACTATAGACCTGACCTTCTCGAACATCCCTTTCGCTGAAACGAAAGTGAGGCACGACCTGGACTGCGGCTCGGACCACTACACCCAGATCACGCTGATACCGGCAAGAGGGCTGGGCGCCGAAGGTAACGCTGGGTATAGGGTTTCGGATGCGAATCTCCCAAGGTTAGCGCACCTAATTGACTCCGGAATCCCACTTCTACCACGGCCGGCGGACGCGCTCGACACAAGAGATTTGGACAGCATAGCGGAGCTTCTAGCTACTCTGTTCCAGAACGCGATCAAGGCAGTAGGGAATTACTCGCGAGGTATGGCCAAGGCGGCGCACTGGTGGACACCAGTATGCGCGAGAGCGCATGCGAGCTACACCAGAGCGCGCAGGCTCTCCGAGCTAGACCATGAGCGGAAGAGGCGTGAGATGCTTACGGCGGTCAGACAGGCCAAGTGCGACTACTGGCGCAGGGTGATCGATAATGCAGCAGACGATGTAGACCTATACAAGGTAGTGGGCTGGCACAAGCTAACGCCATTGCTCAAAGCCTTACTGCTAGTGGTGGACGGCAGGAGCATCGAGAGCACTAAGGAAAATGCAGAAGTCTTGCTGGAGAAGGTGCTCTATCGGTACAACGACTTAGACGACCTGGACTACGACCCGTTGGAGGCAGAAGGTCGACGAGCGTCTCTTCTATGGGCGACGGAAGTGTCGCTCGAGGAAGTGGAAAAGAACGTGATAGGCGTCTCAAGCATATCACCAGGCGCAGACTGCGTTATTGTCCGGCTACTCAAGGCCTGCTGGCAGTACATCAAACTATTCCTGAAGGACTTCTTCCAAAAGTGCCTCGAGCTAGCACACTTCCCAACGGAATGGAAGCTAGCGGAAGTGGTGATGCTACTGAAGGCGGGGAAGAAGGACAAGTCGTTGGTTCGCTCCTGGAGGCCCATTGCGCTTCTATCCTGCATCGGCAAAGGCCTAGAACGCTTGGTTGCCAGAAGGATCTCGTGGGCGGCTATACACCATGGGGTCATTAGCCCGCAGCACGGGGGAGCTCTTCCAAAACGATCAGCGGTAGACTTAGCAGTCTCCTTTGTATACGATACCGAATCGGCCTTCGCTCAAGAGAAGGAGGTCACGCTAGTCATCCTTGATGTGCAAGGCGCGTTCGACGCGCTGCTACCGAGACGGCTCCTGGACCGGATGAGGAACCAGGGATGGCCTCTGGAGTTGCTAAGACTGATACGCTCGTTCCTACAGGATCGCAGGGTCAAGGTCAGGCTGGAAGGCGTATACACCGCAGAGTTACGGGTCCAATATGGAACCCCACAAGGCTCACCGCTTTCTCCAGTCCTGTACGTACTGTATCTTGCTGAGCTGCTGAACCAGGACCGCTCGCTTCGCTTTGGGTATGCAGACGACATAGCCATCTACCGGGCCTCTAAGACAGCAGAGGAGAACGTGACCAAGCTGGAGCGCGACGTCCGACAGATCATGCAATGGGGGGCGGAGAACAAGATAGCCTTTGCTCCGGAGAAGTTGGAAATGATTCACCTCTCACGGAAAAGAGGCTTGAACACTCCCAGCATAAAAGTCTCGCCAGAGCTCACGATCAGACCGGTAGAGGCAGCAGGCAACGAACAATCGGCACTGAGATGGCTAGGAATCTGGCTGGACCGCAAGCTGACCTTCAAGCACCATGTGGTCGAACGCACAACAAAAGCGACAAAAGTCGCTCGCCACATCAAAGGACTGGCAGGAGTAAAGTTCGGACCACCTGCGGCGTCGTTAAGGAAGGCCGTGATCACATACATTCAGTCCTCTCTGCTATATGGATTGGAGGTATAGTACGTCGGAAGGCTGAAACCCAGCCTGGCAGGCGGCTTCAACCGCAACCGGCTCGTTAACACTAGACTAGGCCCGCTGATAGAAAAGGCCAACAAGGTCATAGCACTGGCGGCACAAGGCGTTCTCCCAGCCTGGCGCACCGCACCCACAACGAGCGTGCTCCGGGACGCAGGACTGCCGTCAGGCGGTGTTGCACTGGAACACGCACGGATGCAGTTCGCGCTTAGGCTACGGACACTGGACCCGACACACCCTCTGGTGCTACGGCTAGAGGCTCCGGCCCTGCCCTGGCAACGAGCGACGAAACTGCGGCGTGCGGACAAGCTGATCCCACAAGCCCCGAGGCCGGTACTGGCCAAGCCCCACTTCTCACCTGGCTGCCGAACTGACCCTACAGAAAGAAAGCCAAAAGAATTAGCTATTGAAGAGTTCACTGCATAGTGGAGCCAGCTAAGCGAAGATACGGTCACAGTCTTCTCAGACGGTTCCGAGCAATACAGAGACGGAGCCAAGCTAGTAGGCTATGGATACGCCGTGTACAAAGGCCAAGCATTGGTCAAGACAGGCAGCAGCGCGATCAACAGCACTTCGCACGTGTTCGACGCCGAGGCGATTGGAGCGCTCAAAGGTTTGCAAAGCGCAATAGAGATCCCACGGCCGGCAACTGCACAGCTCTGGATGTGCATTGACAGCACCTCGGTCATATGGTGTATGCGGGCAAACGCGTCCAATACCTCCCAATGGGCGTTCCTGGAATGTCACGAACTGATGGACCGACACAAGGTCGGCATCAGATGGTCGCCAGGCCATATGAACATTACAGGTAACGAGAAGGCAGACGAACTAGCGAACGTAGGGGCGAATGCCGGGCGAATGGACAACGACCGCTCGGCGGAACCTACGATCAGTGGGATCGGATCGACAGCGCGAGCGCTTGCCTGCGACGCAACCACGGCCTGGTGGATTCAACAGGAAGCGAACCTATCGGCAGCATACCGCAAATGGAGACCCAGCTATGCAATAAGAGATCCTCCAGAGCTTCAACTGCCACGAGCAACATTGCACAGGCTTCTAGCGATCCGTACAACGCACAGTGACTTCGCGAAGTACCATAGAAGGTTCGGCCACGACGACGCCGAACTCGACTGTCATTGCGGGTATGCAAAAACACCAGAGCACCTCGTGTTCTGCGAAATCTCTCAGCGAAAGTTCCATGCCTGGCCGGCCAAACCAGACCGCCCCCCTAGCTGCACGGAAGAAGGACGCAAGTACCTAAGCACACTGATATCGCAGCCTAAGCTGTT